>OZ020552.1:33367530-34615016 GCA_963971465.1 Lepidochitona cinerea
AAAACATTTATAAACAAAGAGACAAAGGTGAGACTAAGCATATAAGAACATTGGGATACCTGTCACCATCACAAATAATTTGAGTTCATGCTGATATTCTGGCAGCAAACAAACAATTGTTTAGATTAGTACCTTGCAAAAAACGAAACATTGGGTATTGCAGCAAGACTAACCTGAACTGTATGGTACAATCAGAATTGCCAGATAAACAAAGACATAATCACCTGTCTGACTGGCCGTTCAAACTTTGCACTCTCATACGGCAAGTCTGAACATGACATTTGACAGATCAGTCCTCAGAGTTGTCTGCTAAACAAAAGTGACGTCATTTTTTTTAACGCCATAGTTTTTCCTGAATTGTACACTTATTTATAGTCACGGGAGTTTACCAAGAGGGTATCAATTCAGAAGAAAAACCCACAAACCAATATATGGCGCATATCTCAGAAACAACCTAAAGCTTTGAATAGATATAAGACGTAAACAAAATAGCCAGACACGGGACAGCAACAAAAATCAAGATCAGATGTCGTTGCATTTGACAGCTATATTTCACTTGTAAACCGACAGATCTCTCTTCGTGTACGCATCGGCCAGTAAGTAGGATTCCCTGCCAATAACTAACAGTATTTACAGCAACCTGCTAAGACCAGCTGATCGATTATTTGTAGTTATCCAGGTAAACCCGGCTATGGATACTGCTTTGTTTACATCTTTCATATCCTCGCGCCTCCACGGTCGACCTACATATGTAACTTCAAAAACCAAAGCTTGAACCGAATACGAAAGTATAAGAAAACAAACATGTTAAGTTTTTAAAACATACGATATCATTCTTAAATTCTGGATAATAAACGTTTCCAACAAAATAAGACACAACAGATTTTCAGCCAAATATACACCATTTTCTGTGTCACTGCAAATCAAATTAGATGATAGATTGTTAATGTCCGTACATTTTACAGGTTACGGTACCGTAGCTAGTAACTATTTGGAAACCCCAAAATTTTCTATCAGTATGACTGTCACTGCGGCCGGCTTCCTTATATTTCGTCGAGTTAAGAATTCAGTCCAGTATCTTCTACTTCAAGCTTCGAACGGGGAACACCACTGGTCGCCACCGAAAGGTATTTCCATCATTTTATCTTATTCATAATCCTAATTATTTCCCAAGCTGAAGCAGTCTTTCTTCTTGAATGACCGGCAAGTTATCTACCTGACCGGCAAAGTAAGTAAAACCAGGATAGAGTCACACAAGTGCGGCTACCGGCAAGTAAGTAGAACAGGATGACACATGTGTGTGCGGCTAAAGCAGCATTAGCTCTGGTTGGAGATCTCCCAACTCTGTGGCCAAAATATATTGATGGTGGTCTGTTGGTCACCCATCAATTCATCAATATATTTTGGCCACAGAGTTTGGAGATCTCCAACTACCTTAATACTATAATAGCTCCGGTATGTAGCTTTAAAATTAAAGTTAACTTAAGTTAATGTGAGGCCCGAAGCTCATTAGTTGGAGAAGTGCAAACTCTGTGTCAAAAATATATTGATGATGATCTGTTGGTCACCCATCATCATATACTTTGACCACAGAGTTTGGAGATCTCCAACTAGAAGCGTTGGACGCTCAATCCGAACAGCCTTCCACCAATGGGTCGTGGGTTCGAATCCCACTCAGTCCAAAAATTGAAAATTTTCTGACTGGGTTTTCACTCGAACGACCTATGTATGAGGGTTACCAGCGGAAGGTCGTGGGTTCCCTCCGGGCATAGAGCCCGGTTTCCTCCCACAATAAAACTGGCAACACCGCCATATAAGGGAAATAATCTTGAGCGCGGCGTAAAACAAGAATCAACCAACTAGAAGCTCATGATCGAGCTCCTAGCTCATGACATTAGTCATTATAAGAGTTTAGTCTTAACTTAGCAGTAGCAGCTTAGTTAGGGACAAGTCAATCGGAGTATCTCGCTATAAGTATTATATTATTAACTGTTATGAATATGAAGAACTTTAGGTCATTATTATTTAGCCTAGATCATTATTATTTTACCAAAAACATTGTGAAAAGTTGGTTATTCCGCTGGATGATTGATTGATTTTACAGAACAGTAGCAGCCCAAGTAGTATATAGGAAGGGATGGTTTACATACATCTGTAAAAAAGACCGCTTCGGAGAACCGCTTAGTGTATGGGTCGAGATAAGAAGGCTGTGACACAACGTGACCCCCCCCCCCCCCCCCCCCCCCACACACACACACCCCCCACCCCCTTTCACTTACGCTACGCCGCTGTATGAAACAGGCCCCAGATGTGACCTCTAGTATACCAGCTCAAACCAAACAACATTTGCAATTATAATCTTAATCAAACTGGAACTCATGATATTCTATTAAACGGATCCCCTTATAAATACATGAATAGAAAACAAAATGATGGCCCATGTCTTGAAATTAGGAAATTGACTTTCAATTTCAAACAAATTAATTGCTAGTTTACAAACATGGCAGCAGAAGGTGAAATGAGTGTTTGAGATCGAGATGGCCATCGAGGGGTGCCTTGGTGGCTGTCGTCAGAGTAATAGTCTGAATAGTTTGAATCTCACGCAGACGAAAAATTTCTGAGTATATTTTCGCTTGATTGCAGTATTTAGAAGGGTTGTCAGTTACTCGACGAAGGTTTGGGGTTTCCTCTAGACAGAGCCCAGTTTCCTCACCCAGTAAACCTGGCATTGCCGCCATATAAGTGAAATAATCTTGAGTGTGGCTTTAAACATCAATCAATCAAAACAGGGCTCGGAATGGAGGCCTGCGAATGGCTAAAAACTGGCGAAAAATTTTAGGTAGCAGGCCATGTTGAAAATAACCTGCTAAATTCTACGAAAAATAGCAGGCCATAGTCTTTTTGTCCCGAGTTCTCCACAACTTAAAACAGCCCACGTTTCTATTGAGATATTATATAGTGTAATTTGTAAGTCTTCAGGGAGGAGATAAAGTACTTTTGCAAGTTTTTTTTTGCCTCCGGAATCTTAGAAACAAAACTTTGTACATGACTACATGTAAGTCATATCTGTCCTGAATGTCTCTATTTCAATGGACAAACAGCGACTCCGCCTATTCCTAATTATCAGTCATCTGTAAAATAGCTGTTCAATTTTATTAGCAGCAGGTGATGTTACATTTGACCTGCAATGTTATTTTGGGCTGGAAAAAATAGCAGGCCATCAGAAAATTCCCATTTTTAGACTTGAATCAAAACGAATCGTTGCATAATACAGCTATGGTACCTATGGTTTATAATTTTGATTCACTGTTTATTTGTTCTGGTTACATGTATGAACTGTTTTCTAAAAGTAGCGAACATATATAATATACTGGGCATTACTGGCCTTACTGTGGTTGATATCAGACTACTTCACTTTAGTAAAGGTCTCACTCCGTTATTTATAATTTCTGACATTTATTGGTCGTCGACCTGGTACCGACCAATAAATATCCAAACATAAATAACGAGGTACCTGTAGACATTTAATGTTATTGAATTAATATCAGACCATATGTCTCAATGTCAAAAATGTCTAAAGAACATTTCCTGTTTATAAAACCAGAACAAACCAAATCGTAAAAAAACTGGTTGGTAAACTAATGAAATAATGAACACCAATCATATTACTCTGGGGACTTTTCAATATTCTGTTAAAATTATTCATTGTAAAATACACGTAAACTGTGCGCTTGTTGAATCAGACGTGACCTTGCGTCCGGCCATTTTACGAATGTGCTTTTGTCTGAAATTGCACCCCTGCAGTACATATATTTATGATCACTAAAACACACGGGCACAGGGAAAATCTTCTTGTCTAAAATACATGTACATGAGGAAGAGCGCTCATATTTTGAGCTGGTTAATGTGGGATAAAACTGGTTTTCATCCAGGAGAAGTCTCTCTTAGCAATTTATTGTTTACCCATAGCATAATTGTACAGAAAAATATTATCATTCAGCGAAATTTTGCAGAATATTTAACTTAACAATGTATATAACTAGAAACTTTCGTTTGTAGGACGTACAGAAAAGGGTGAAAGTGAACTTGAAACTGCCTACAGAGAAACCGAGGAAGAAGCAGGACTGTCAAGGGATAATTTGATCTTCATTGAGAAATATAAGAAAGTGTTGGAGTATGAAGCTTTTGGTAAAGCGAAGCGGGCTGTATATTGGTTGGCAGAGCTGAAGAATCCAGAAACTCCCATCATAATCTCTCACGAACATCAAGATTTTGAATGGCTTGATTTTACCAATGCTTTAACCTACGCAAAATTTCCCAATCTCCAAGAAATGATACAAGAAGCCAACCAATTTCTGATAGATCAATGGACCAAGTAACGAACGACAGGGATAGACCTATATATGACTGAACTAATTTTTGATAAGTCACGTGAAAAATAAATTGAAGGATATACTTGTCAGGCTTTTCCCCTAGAAATTAGAATTTAAGCCACTAAATTTGTTTAACTGGTGTTTAAATCCATAGCTTAATGATCTAACTCAAAAACAATTACCTATGTGGGATGGTTGCCAGTTACCAACGGAAGGTCGTGGGTTTCCTCCTGGCATATAGCCCGGTTTCCTCCCACAATAAAACTGGCAAGGCCGCCATATAAGTGAAATAATCTTGAGCGCGGCTTAAAACACCAAACAATCAATCAATCAATCAAAAACAATTATGAGATATTTGAAGGGGTCTGTAGTGACAGCATGACTGCACATCTTAGTCCTATGGTTATTTTAGACAAGAATATTTTCCCTGTGTTTTAGTGATCATAAATATCTATACTTTCTGTGGGGATTAATTTCCAGGCTCGATTTTATCCCTGTAGGACGTCATTAAGTAATCGATCTATTGGTTATATATATGTTAATTTCTTTGGGCCTGCAAAAAAATATTTATGTCCGATTTTTTAATGATGCTAAAAAATATATATTTTTCGTAATTCATATAAGGTGTCTTTAAAATTTGTTGCTTTATTTGCTATGGGGCTTCACTTTCTGGACAAATGCTCTATGGAATATAACTGGAATATAACCTGCCTTTCAGCAACCTACCAATCTTTTTGTAATCCTGCAAAGAAAGCATGCGTGATGAAGCATCTGGATTTTATCGCCTTGTTCTTAATTTAGAGATATGGTATCAGGTATTGTACTTCATGAGAAAAAATAGCTGACAATTTCAAAACATTCTTTTAAAGTGACACGAGCTGCCAAATTTGGATTTTTTTCTCAAAATTTCTTCTCAAGAGATGTTGATTGCTTGAAGTACCTTGTCGAACTTAAAAAATCACGCTAAATAGCCGGGATGCATGAGATTGTATTATGTTTTTTGTTGGTTATATATAAAATCTACTTTAAAGCTGGACGGGCCACGAGAGTGACTAAAAATTAGTGTAAACGAATTTTGTCACACTTGGTATTATTTAGTACATGCATGGAATTGGTATCAACAGAGAGCCGTATTTTGTTCTTTTGGAAAAAAATGACAAATTATAGCTAATTCTGTTTCAACAATGTTTTTCTTATATTTGACAGCGCATGTCACGTTTGCGAAAAAGGGATCAACATTTTGAGTTGTAAACCCTAGTTGCAGAATCACATATCTTAGTCGAGAATGTCACCAGTGGGACACCCGAAATAAGCCCGACAAGACACAGTAAATCTGCCCATATACCAAAATAAATTCTTCCATATACATTTGAACGTTTTTCCAAAATTCAGAGGAAGGAGGTTAACAAAATGAAATCTGACCACTATTAAGCCTTAAGCCATTTGTATGAAATTAAAGTTTTGCTATTTGGATCAACAATCATTAATGTATTATTAATGAAACTTATAAGAAGGCTTCATGCTGATGTATGTATATTAGGTGAGAAGAACCCCGTATGTTTGTGTGTTCTTTATGACACTGGGGCCTCGGTGGTCCAGTGGGTTAGAGTGATCGTCCCTCAGTCCCACACAGACCTTCTATCGATGCGGCGCGAGTTCGAATCACAGACCAAAAAATATAAATTGAAAAATTTGTGGATTTTCTACTTGGTCACCGTATGTGGGGGAGTTGAAGGTCGGGGGTTTCCTCCGGGCAATGGGCCCGGTTTCCTCCCCACTAAACCTGGCAACGCCACCATATAAGTTAAATAATCTTGAGTACGGCGTAAACATCAATCTTCATGACACCTAGCTTATCTGAACGATTAGGGATTAGGACTGATGGATGGATACTGATCATCCATCTAATGGATGTCTAGATAATATATTTGGATATATTCAATACTCGAGGAAAAGTGTACTATAAATAATGAAACCAAAATTTTAATTCAGAAACAGCAAATACAAAATGGTCTTTATTTAAAATAATACCCTTTTTCCAATATGAATATAGATTAACAAAATGGAAATCATTTCTACTGCCAAAAACCTTTACGGTGAATTACCACACCTTATGATCACTAAAATCGAACGCAAAATACGTTGTATGAAATTAAAAGATTCTCTCAGAAGAAACAGTTTTTGGGAAGATACCATCTTAGATGGGCGGTATTCTCAGTCTGTTTGTGTTCGGTTACGGTGTATTAGTATACACGCAAACATGGCCTCAGAGTGCACAGATTCAACTCTTTACAGATAAGTCAGTTGTAATTTCTTGTTTGCATCAGTGAATCATAATGATGGATTGATGGACATTGGAGGACATCTCTTCACAATCCTACTCGTATTTCTATGCTGATCCCCTTGTTCTTCTTCTCTAGGTTCGTAAGCACTCTCGATACTGAATGGCGTCTCCAAACAACTCTTTGAACTCACTCGAACAATTTGGCTACGTCGTGTTGCGATTACTGACCCTACCACGAAAGTCATCAGAGTCAGGATTGTCAGCCAGATGAAATAACCGACAAACATTGGAACACTGACAAGGTCGTGTTCTCCTTGTGCTGGAGAATAAAAAGTTGATTCTGAAGCAAACAAATATCTTAATATATTAGCATGTTTCCAAGTAATTAGACTGTCAATATAATTAACAAAAAGTTGAACCTTTCGTCCTGGTACCGACCTTTGTACTGATTTAAAAAAATTCAGTAACGTCAACATAAAATTAAAATGAACTTAAACAATTTTGTTAAAACGGAAAAATATTGCCATTTTGGCTTCTCGTGCCACTTTAATGCCCTTATAGTTGCATAAGCTGCCAAATTTCGGAAACTTTTCTTTGTGACAAAGCCAGAAAATTGTTTGTAGTTTCTCACAAAAATCACTTCCGGGAATGTAAGTTAACACATTTACTGAAACTTAAACAGGAGTCATCAGAAGATGCTGTATCCTCCCGGCCCCACATAAGATTTATTATTTATTTAAGTTATTATAAGATATCTATGCTATACTGTCTGAAAAGGGCAGTAAATAATTAGACCAGCGCCATCAAAATAGGAGGTGCACATCCTTCCATGATATCCAGCATATCCACCAATTTTCCAAAAAAATTTTAATCTTATCTCATTGTCTATGTCATCTTATACTGTCGGAAAAGGGCAGTAACTCTAGAAATAATAAAACCAGCGCAGCCAAAATAGAAGTTGCACATCCTCGAATTATATCCAGCAAGTCCATCAAGTTTCGAAAAAAATTAATAAAAACTGTGGGAGGAGATGCGATGACAAGCACTAATTCTCTATGTCGTCATATACTGTCGGAAAAGGGCAGTAACTCTAAAACTAATAAAACCAGCACAACCAAAATAGAAGGTGCACATCCTCGAATGATATCCAGCAAGTCGACCAAATTTCGAAAAAATCTGATAAAAACCGTGGGAGGAGATGCGATGACAAGCACTAATTGTCTATATCGTCTTATACTGTCGGAAAAGGGCAGTAACTCTAAAAATAATGCAACCAGCGGAACCAAAATAGGAGGTGCACATCCTCAAATGATATCCAGTACGTCAACCAAGTTTTAAAAAAATCCGATAAAAACTGTGGGAGGAGATGCGATGACAAGAAATGATTACGGACAGACAGACAGACGGACAGACAAGCTGATCGCTATATAAAAATGAATCTCGGTTATTTGAATTGTGTACATTCCCAATACCTGTTGCTCGCCCAGGTTACTGTATGCCACATTCGATAGCTTCTATATTTCAGCCTCTGTCAGTTTCTTTTTTGCTGCGACTATAGCAGCTCTATAAGTCACTATATGTCTGTCGGTCGGTCTGTAGCGTCAAATCCACTATCAATTCAGATACGGTTTCCAAACATGTTTTAGCGAATGCTCAGAGAAATGTCGCAAATTTTAAATCAATGAGAAAAGATAGCTTTAAAAGTCACATTGATATCGGAGTTCAATTTGACACGTTCGAATCCCACTCAGTCCAAAAAAAAAATGGAAAATTTTCTGAGTGTGTTTTCACTCGAACGACCTATGTGGGATGGTTGCCAGTTACCAACGGAAGGTGGTGGGTTTCCTCCGGGCATAGAGCCCGGTTTCCTCCCACAATAAAACTGGCAACGCCGCCATATAAGTGAAATAATCTTGAGCGCGGCGTAAATCACCAAACAATCAATCAATTTGACACAGGTCGATTTCGATTATGCATTCCGCATACGCCAAACACGGAAAATTGTAAATTGAACGACTTTCTTCGGTAGGTTTCTGTTCTGAATTGATCTCCTTCTGCTGCATATATTGGCGATGGAGACGAACTGATTTTGAACAATATTTGGGCATTCACGTTTAGCAGTCGGTTCACATTTAAAGTAAAAGGAACAAAATCCTGATCGATTCTGGTTGACAATTATTGTTTCACCTTTAACTCGCGTACGCTAAATAGAAGGTTCTCTTTGATTGTTTGATTGATTGATGTTTTACTCCGCACACAAGATTATTTTACTTACATGGAAGCGTTACCAGGTTTAGTAGTGGGGGGGGGGGGGGGGGGGGGGGGGGGCTCATTGCTCGGAGGAAGCCCCCGACCTTTGACAAGTAGTCTACCTATAGCAACTCTCCCGCATACGGCGATCGAGTGATAACTCCACTTATAGGTATTACGCATTATGCATCAAACCCCATGTAAGGATGAATATTATAACATTTTGTCATTCTTAATAATTGTTCTTATGAAAGTTTTACCCACGGAAGCCACCTACAGTCTGCAAATATTGCTAGCTTTGGGGTCGCAGCTATTGCGATTTAGGCTTATTCCAGTGTGGCCTATTTCAGAAACTCGTATTCTCTAGAGTACAGAGAAATGTCTAAATTGTGGAAGCTATTGCCAATTAAAATGACATGAGCTGTCTAATGTAGGGGAAATTTCGTTGGAATCGAATTGATTTAACTACCGTTTGTCATTTTTTATCAACAAGTATACAACGCATAGGAGCTTCCCTCTGATACCAGTCTTGGCAGACGTACGTTTAGGTATTTTATGAGCAGCCCAAAATGTAATCAGACATCACATAGATATTAGCAAACATCTTCGGTTCATCTGGGTTGATGGCTTTACCCATATTTTTCATTGTAACGTTAAGTATGAAAGTTACGCAAAAAATACATCTACGCCGCTTTGTGGAACAGGGTCCCGTTGTTTAGTTTTGCAGGTATGTATACTTAATATATGCTGAACTGTTCTTGACGATCAAAATTTATGTAAAAAAGAGTCCGAATTTTGACAGCTCTTGCCACTTTAATGGATTTTTGACTTACCAACTGTATGCTCCTCAAATATTTTCTTAAGGCACTCAAATGCACCTGGCGTGTTGATACAAGCCTCATCACTGCTGCACGTGGAATTCCCTTCACACTCATCATGATCTACGACAAATTAGACTAATCTATAAATGTATACTTAAAACAAAATGCAATGGAAGATAAAATAAAGTTTAAGGTGGATGGTCAACCACAAGAAGAGATTTTCGGTTTAAACCGAATAGATTGATTGATGTTTTACGCCACACTCAAGATTATTTAACTTATATGGCGGCGAAACTTAATAGATGAACTCTTCTGATGGTTGATTGATTGATTGATGTTTAGTTGGAGAGGAAACCACGCTCTTCGCGGGAGGGAACACCCGGCCTTCGCCCAGTACCTCCTCCACATACGACGAACAAGTGAAAAATCTACTCAGAAATTTTTCAATTTTTATTTGAATGTCTGTGGGGGACTGATGGGCGGTCACTCTAACCCCTGGACCACCGAGGGCCCAAAATTTAAAGTGGAAACAGCTAGTAGGCAAATCATTTATACTTTTAGATTGCGAGTTGAAGTACAATCACTCTTAAATATATACTCTGTCAATCTATTTAAAATGATGTGCAAATCACCCAGTGCTGTGCTTTTGACTTTTCCTTACGAAAGCCGTCATGTTGTTTTAAAATCTTCATAGGACTGTGTTTTTTATTCTTATTTAAATACACATAAGAACACTAAGATACAGGTCTAACATTATATCTATATGTCTAACATACATCCAGCTAGCTCGGGGAATATCGTATAACAATATTCGACAGCCCTCGTAGTGCATTATGGGGCTGAACCTGGAAAAGCATTCTACTCTTGTCCTCATGCCAATTCGACAAGGGCGACAATGCCAACAAAGTTTTGTAATCATGCCGAATCAAAGAATTAAACCATTTATTTTCCACTAAAGTTAACTTGGTATGGATATGATGGGTAACGGGTATTGTATAGAAGAAGATTCTGAACAGCTTAATACGCTGTGGCCAACTTTCAAGTCCTATTGCATACCTTGAACTTGTTTCCGAAAATTGAAACGGTCACACTCAAGGTAGGCCTACTGGCTTTAAATCATTAATTATCAACTTGTTTTTCATGTGATAATAAGTCATTTGATCCAAGTATGTTAAACGTAAATGGACTAAGTGTAGCCACTTACCAACGCACGTATGGTCATCATCTGCCAAGGCATAACCTTCATTACAGCTGCACGAGTAACTGCCCACCAAATTAACACACACGTGTTGGCAAAATCCATTATCTACCTGGCACTCATTAACGTCTGAAAGCAAACACCTGCATGAGTGAATTGTGAAATTGACGAAATTATCTTTAAACTAACAAAGGTTTTTTTTTTAAATACGGATTTTATCTAAATCCTTGAAGTCTGAGATATCTTAATTCAATATATAAATACAAAAAAAGGGCGGCAAACAGATCAATATCTTGGCAACAGAGTTTGAAGAACTTCAACTAGCCCCTACCCATGCCCTTGACAAGACGCCGGGGTTGTTCCATGGACAGCTGACGGAATTCCACATACAATCGGTTTCCAATTCCTGCAAATTTTGTGTAGGGGGCGGGGGGGGGGGGGGGGGGGTTTACGTTGAATCTTGTACCCCAAAATGTCACACACATATTCTTGGGGATTCAGGTACGAATAATGGCTGATTTCGGAATGTTCTGGAACGATGGGGCCGAGCGTTATCATTCACGAATAGTTGTAGCTCATGGATAATGCATGGGTGACTATCAAAATATCGAACAATTCCTGGATGTACCGAGCCCCTGTCAGATTGCCTTGTGTGGTTACCAAATTCAGCTTGCCATCAACTGAGAAACATCCCCATACCCTAGCAGATCCACCGCCATATGGTACAGTTGGTATGAGGTTTCTTGTTGCATAAGCTGTGCAGACAAACTGTAATTCTGTCATCAACGGCAATCTGCCACTTTAATGTTCGATCATTCTTCTACCGGGCATGTTCTGTTTCTATGGATAAGGTTGATAGAGAACGGTTTTATAGGCGATATTGACCATAAGAAGATACTGCATTTTGCAAAATTGGTGTGGTACGCTTGGAGCTCCCGATTGATTCGCTTCCAGATCTGGACTGAGCGGTTTTGAATGATTTAGATTTTGTAAAGTACCAATGGTTTTCATATGGGTACAACACTTTTTTGCATATTTCCTCTCCCAGAAAAGAAACGCAACATCCAATTTTTGTTCTTAAAAATATGAATTATCAACATCATTTTTAATACAGAAATACATTAAATCACATTAAACTGAATTTTGGCAGACTGGTTGTTCAGACTTTAAAGTTCATTCACATGTAAAAATGTATCACATTCAAGTTCATAGCGCTCAGATGACGTCACTACAACGTCAATATCTGTTGTGCCCACCATTAACCTGTAACACAGCACGGGCCCGTCTCGGCATAGACACAATCTATCGACGAATACGGTTTTGCGGAATTCTCCTCCATTCTTGCTCAGAGCCTTCTGCAGTTCTCGCAGAGTTTGCGGCGCTTGATGACGACTGCGCACGCGTCTATCCAAATCATCCAACAAATGTTCTATTGGGTTCAAATCTGGTGATTTGAACGGCCAGGGGAGCACTGTTACGTTCTGGTTGGCTAGAAATTCAACAGTAGCACGAGCTGTGTGCGGCCGAGCGTTGTCGTGCTAAAAAATTTCCCTACGGAGGTTTATTACGGGCAGCATATGTGGTGTCAAAGCCTCATCTGTGTATCGAACGGCGTTAAAGGGGCATGAGCTGCCAAAATGTTGATATTTTGACGTAAACACAGAATGTTGAAATTATCGGCTATTTTTCTCAAAACGTACAATTCAGAAGCTTTTTAGTGCTTCTAGTCTCGAAAATGTACGATAAAGTATTGTTTTAAACTAACTTTGGCTTAGAATGAATGAATGGTCGTCCCGGTTATTTAAATTTTGCTACTTTTCGAACACGTTTTCGGTTCGTACAGGGCACCTACAGTGTGGATTTTCCTCATTCCAACGCCAATCATTTAGTTTTTCGATGGCCTTCAAAGCCTCTTACTGTTGTGACGATCAGAAAGTATGAAAAAAGTGGGAATTTCGGCAGCTCATGCCCCTTTAAGGTTGCCGGGAATGTGCACCAGTTGAGTTTTTCGGGCACAGGATATGGCACCCCACACCATCACGCTTCCTCCGCCGAAAGTGTCGACCTCAAGGACGCAGTTCCTTGCGAACCTCTCATTCCGGCGTGTACGACCATCTCTTCACTGCAGCTGGAATCTTGATTCATCGCTGAACCAGACTCGCCTCCAGTTTCGCAGATTCCAGTCCCTTGACCTGTTGCACCATCGGACCCTTGCAAGTCGATGCTAGCGTCTCAGTACTACGCCAAAGTAAAGACGCCTGGCGCGTAAGCCGTTTTGACGGAGGCGGTTTCTGACTGTCTGTGCCGATATTTGACGGAGACCTGGGATATTTGATGCTGTTTCTGTTGCTGTTTTGGTCCGGTTTCGCAGGTGAAGTAACCGGATGTAGCGATCTTGGGCTGCTGATGTGATCCTAGGTCGGTCAAAACGTTGACGATCAGCTGCTGAACCGGATTGCTGGTGCCGTTGCAAAATCGTGCTCCAGTGAACATTATAAAGTCTAGCGACTGCATTCTGTGATTCGCCGGCCAGGAGACGACCAATGGCGACGTTCCGGGTAGCTGCGTCTAGTCTTGGCATATTGTAGCAGCTTCGTGAAACAATTTAACGACTGAATTCAATTGAACGGTTGTTTGTCTTTTATACCCATTAAATCCGCAAACGTGTAGCGTTACGCAAAGGCTGACCCGGAAGTCACGTGTGATCAACAGCTACTATCAGGGGCTTAAATTCAATTATCGGACATTTACATTATCACATGATCCTGTTGTCATGTGTCAATCACTCACATTTTTGGAAAAATTCATGTTTGAAAAAAAAATTGGATGTTGCGTTTCTCTTTCGGGAGAGTATATGAACCTAGCTTATGTTCTCACAACGATTTAATGGATATCCCATAACACATAAATTAGATAATCCATAAAACTCCGAGTAACGACATGAAGGCACATTTATTTAGTCGTCTTTTGCACATTCTATCGTAATCCAACAAGAAGAAGTTATTATAATCCATATAAAATATATGCTGTTACAGGTACAATTTAGTATTGCTTTTACATTACATTACTTTTGGTGGCCGTGGGTCTGTGCTTTCTTTCGTTAATCTCCAAATCAGATATTTTCATTTGTTTTGCTTGTCTGCAAGATATGTCCTGAACCTCCGTCGTCACAAAAAGATTGAGATAATGTTGAAAGCGACTTAAATTTTCTCTTACTCCTGAACCATTAGGCAAAATTTTATGAAGTTTTATTGATAGCTGATTGACGGGGAGCTTTGTAATTAGTCAAGTTGTGGATGTCGTGTGTTCAACTGTTCTTCAATTCGCGTCCTGGGTGGATTTTTTTTTTTAGCTTATATTGATGAGATGTTTTGTAATTGATCAAATTTTTCCTTTTATTCGTTTCGGTCAGTTCGTTTCTACTGTTAGCTCCCAATTCGGTCATTTTCATTGGTTGATATTTGGTGGCTGCTTGTCTAAAGCAGAACTACTTCAGGCAATTTTCTAAAATATTTTTTATACCTCATTGGTGTTGTCCTCAGTAGTTTTGCATGTATATTTTTTTATGCCAATCAAAATTTTGAAAATGAAATTGAGCAATTGTCTTTAAGGTTGACGGAGACATCTGTTTTAGTAACAAAGCCTTCTAGTTTAAATAGGGACCACATGCTACCTTTTAGCAAATAACATATAAGGAGTTTAACTTTTGAATGGCATTTACAAATTAAGTAGGGCAAAGATAAGATTGATGAAGCTGGAGGCATATCTAGCGAAACGTTATGTTTAATAAATACAGTAGTAATCCAGAAAAATTGTCCAAGTCATAGAAGGAGTTATCTACCAAAAGAGCATTCAACCACACCATTGGCTTCGATTAGTGTAGCCGCACTTGTGTGTCTCTATCCTGTTTTACTTACTCGCCTGTCAGGTAGAACACACATTAAACCGCCATTATAAGGGTGAGATAACTCATGTAACCTCATTGGGCCAATTTTTATGCTATGCTTTACAAAGAGCGATTTAACAGTTTAAAAACGGATTTCGAAAGAAATCAACTGGTTCAGTAAAAAGAGGAATGTTTCAAAGATATAATAGGCGGTAATAGCTGAAAGGTAGTCGAGATTAAGGATAGTTAAGACTTAGCTTAAATCTGCAACGCGAATTCCTCCGACATATTTCATTTAAAAGCTGTAACGACGATAGGTGTTGTGTTAATGTACATAAAACTACATACGTGAAAAACATTTAATGTCAAAGGGGCGCGATGACCTGATCGAACTATAATCACTGATTTAGAATACAGGGTGCCTTACACAAAATAGAGATGGAAACACAGGTGGTAAAACTAACCTGAGATATAAGTCGTCGTGTAGGTGCCATCAGTAGTAAGTTCCAAGAACTCGTCGCTTGAGGATATCGAATTGTCTGGTATATTCACTGATGGAGTTGTGAGTCTACTCTCTGCATAAAGCAAAACATATACATGTGCATCTGATTTATATTTTTTAACACTATAACACACGGGCACAGGGAAAATATTCTTGTCTAAAATAACCATGGAGACAAGTTTCTTATTGTGTTATAAAGGGGTATATCATTTAGACCTTTACACCCCATAAATTGTTGTAACAAACCAAACCTATGATATTTCATTAGGTTGATGACTGACATGAGCTTAGCCATGGTCAGTAGAATTTTCTGAAATCCTTTTTAAACACATTGACAATGGTTACGCATCTGAACTATGGCAAGAACATCGGTAGTCTGAGATTGAACCCCATAAATGTTGCCCCCCCCCCCCTACAACCTACAACCAACAAGGTTATAAACTCCATCTCACAACCTACAACCAACAAACAACAAGGTTATAAACTCCATCTCATAACCTACAAACAACAAGGTTATAAACTCCATCTCATAACCTACAACCAACGAACAACAAGGTTATAAACTCCATCTCATAACCTACATCCTGCAAACAACAAGGTTATAAACTCCATCTCATAACCTACAACCAGCAAACAACAAGGTTATAAACTCCATCTCATAACCTACAACCAACAAACAACAAGGTTATAAACTCCATCTCATAACCTACAACCAGCAACAAACAACAAGGTTATAAACTCTATCTCACAACCTACAACCAGCAAACAACAAGGTTATAAACTCCATCTCATAACCTACAACCAGCAAACAACAAGGTTATAAACCTACAACCAGCAAACAACAAGGTTATAAACTCCATCTCATAACCTACAACCAGCAAACAACAAGGTTATAAACTCCATCTCATAACCTACAACCAGCTAACAACAAGGTGATAAACTTCATCTCACAACCTACAACCAGCAAACAACAAGGTTATAAATTCCATCTCATAACCAACAACCAGCAAACAACAAGGTTATAAACTCCATCTCATAACCTACAACCAACTAACAACAAGGTTATAAACTCCATCTCATAACCTACAACCAGCAAACAACAAGGTTATAAACTACATCTCACAACCTACAAACAACAAGGTTATAAACTTAATCTCATTTATAAATATCTCTCAATGATATATAAGTAACTGACAATCCGCTAGGTAAACCCAGAAGCATTTTTATTCAAATGAAAGATAACCGAAATAATTTGTAATGAGAAGGTTTTGAGATCAAAACATGTCTCCCCCCGCAGTGACGTTAATGATGAAAGGTACATTCAACTATGGCTCTAAAATGGCCGGTATTTTTTTCAATTTGGCCTCATAAGAAACAAAATTTTTGGTTGGGAAACTTTGGAATTCTATGAATCACTGTCTGACGGAGGCCACAGAAGATCGGACAGGCGTACAGGTGCCAAAACTTGATCAACTCTGAAAGTCCTCACCAATAAGCTGTAATTAAACTTTCATCAAATTCCGCCCAATGCTTCTGGAGATATCTTGTAAACAAGCAACAACCAATGAAAATATCTGATTCGGAGGCTCACAGAAGAACGGGTTAGCGTACAGGTGCCAAACCTTGATCAACCCTGGTATGATTCTCACTTGCGAACTGAAATGCGGAGGAGAGATAGATTTAGAAAATCAGCTAAAATCATTCTACAACATGAAAAAATATGCCCAAACAAATTATTATAACAATTTAGAAAACGAACTTTAAAAGTTCAAACCTGCATAAATACTGGAAAACTCTCAAAAAGGTTATTGCCGACGGTCGGAAATCCCAAATAATCCCACCGCTTGAAAATCCTGCTGACCGAACTCAAATTTTCCCAACTAAAAGTCTGTATATCACACTAAATTGGCTACCACTTAACTTAAAATTCAAACTAAATAAACTCGTCCTGGTCTACAAATCTGTAAACAACCTATCACCATCTTATATGTCATCTTTATTTGAAAAAAAAAACCCAGTCCGATCATTGCGATCGTCGTCCAAATTTTTACTTGAAGTACCGAAATGTAAAACTAAAATGTATCAAAACTCGTTCAGCATTAGTGCCGCTTCAGATTTTAATGACTTACCGGAAAATATCAAATTACGTCCTTCTGTCTTGTCTTTTAAAAAGTCCTGTGAATGTTATTTATTATCTGAATTTTTAAACAAAACATGAATACAATGCATAAATGTGTGTACACATAAATTTTATTAGTTATACTCTACAAACCTGTGAATGTTATTTATTATCTGAATTTTTAAACAAAACATGAATACAATGCATAAATGTGTGTACACATAAATTTTATTAGTTATACTCTACAAACCTGTGAATGTTATTTATTACCTGAATTTTTAAACAAAACATGAATACAATGCATAAATGTGTGTACACATAAATTTTATTAGTTATATTCTGCAAACCTATTTTTATAGTAAATTTTAAATTTGTTTTATTTTGTTTATGTACATATATCTTTTTAACATTGTTATCTGGACTCGACCTCCACGAAAAGAGGATTGATGCCTATTGGAGTTTTATCGAGCGAAAATAAAGATTATCTTATCTTATCTTATCTTATCTTAAATTGCAATCAATGATAAGCCAATATACCTTTTTCATTGAAATGCGAAACAACCCTGGAGTCTTTCGCTATTACTGCTGAAGAGATCAAGGACATCATCCTAACCTCTGAACTAGACAAAGCCGTTGGACCTGACCTGTTCAGTTACCGAATGTTAAAAGGTGTGTATTTCTCTGTCTGTAAGCCTCTTCAATTGCTTTTTAATTTATCTCTCCAATCCAGTTCCTTTCCACTGTCTTGGAAAATAGCTAATGTAATCCCAGTCTTCAAAAAAGGGAATAAACACCAACCCTCTAATTATAGACCAATTGCACTGATAGCTGCATTGGAAAAATCTTTGAACGAATAGTTTTCAAACATATATATAACCACTTTATTTCCAGTAATCTATTTTACAAATATCAGGCAGGATTTCTCCCAGGCCACTCAACGGTACATCAGCTTGTTGAACTGCAGGGTGGACAGATCCTTTCGTTTTAAAACGAGCTTGAGCATTAAGCCCAAAACAAATAAATGGTTCATCTGCTATAGGTCACAACACCCAGTTTGTGTTTTCTCAGCCAATGAAAATTGACTTCGGATATACAGGAGCTAGAAGGTGGCTTACATAGTGATAGTTTGGTATCTGGGTTATTTGAATATTGGATTGAAACTAACATAGGGCTACTGTACATACTTTAAGCTTTCAATCAATGCCTGATAACAGATTTTTGTGTGTGTTTTTTTAATGAGCACCCAATTTTGAAAATACCAAAGTTTGGCTAGAATAAGTAAGCCTAAAACTGTCAAAATGGCGGTACCCATGTTAAATTGTGTGTAGCTTGAAACCGACATGCACTATGTCAACTTTATTTGGTTGTAAAGGATTTCTCATGTGTTGATCTATTTGAAAATGGTTAGGAAAAGTCTTAACGAGATTTAGGTAATTAGCCACAAATCAAAACGTTAACATTACCGCAAATGGGAAATGAAACTGTATCATGTAACCTATAGCGTGGTACATAAAACCGAGGACCCTTAAAGTTTATGCAATAGTTCCGGGGTTACTGAATGCCAAAAGGCTAAGCGACTGTTTTGGTCGCCACAAATATCAACACCCCAATTTAATTTTGGTACAGGACACACTATCTACCCATAAGCAAGTTTTCTCCCAGGCCGCTCAACGGTACATCAGCTTGTTGAACTGTACCATAATCTTTGCAAAGCCCTTGATGACGGTAATATTTCTTGTATAGCTTTCCTCGACATCTCAAAATCATTCGACACAGTTTGGCATAATGGCTTACTATTTAAATTGCGTCAATATAGGGTAAACCAAGAACTTTTGGAGTGGATCGGTAGTTACTTGATTAACAGACAACAGCGGGTTGTAGTCCATCAGTCCTTTTCTTCTCTAAAGACGGTACCTGCAGGAGTTCCTCAAGGATCCGTATTGGGACAACTTCTCCTTCTAATATACATTAATGATCTTCCTGATAATCTTTCCAGCAAAACCAGGCTCTATGCAGATGACGCATCTTTGCACAAAAGGAAAATGAACTGAACCAAGACCTTTGTAAGTTAAGCTCCTGGTCTGAGCAATGGCGTTTAAATTTCAACGCTCCAAAAACTACTGTCATCTATGTAACAAAAAGCACACAACCGGGTATACCAGAAATAAATTTTCAAGACGTCAAACTGCCTCTCTCAGAAACTGCCAAACACCTGGGAATTACTAGCCAGTCCAATCTAAAATGGGATACTCACATTTTCAATATCATTAAAACCGCTAGTACTAGATTAGGAATTTTAAGAAAGTTTAAATATAAAATAAGTCGAAAAGCTCTGTCACAGACTTACCTTAGTTTTATTAGACCAATTCTAGAATACTCAAGTGCTGTCTGGGATGGTTGCACGAAAGTTCAAGTCGAAAAACTTGAAAAATTTCAACTAAGTGCAGCCAGGGTGGTCACTGGGTTCCCTATGTACACTTCTGTAGAAAACCTATACACTGAAACTGGATGGGACAAACTCACAACACGGCAAACCTAAAGCTATCATATAGCATTACATCTGGTAATTCACCAGAATTCCTTTCTGAGTTGCTTCCCCGTCAAGTAGGTCAGATGTCGCAATACCCCCTGAGAGATAGATCCAATTATAACATCCCTTTTGTTAGAACACAACTTTTTCAATCCTCTTTTATCCCGTCCAGTTTGAAATTATGGAACAATCTTGATTTGTCTGTAAGGGAAGAGCCCTCAATCAGCAAAATTAAAAAAGCTATACTCTCAAGCACAAAACCCCCATCTTATTACGGAATTGGAAAACGCCAATATAATATTATTTTAACAAAATTGAGATACAAATGTAGTCCCCTAAGTTATGAACTTTCGCGGGTAAATTTAGCCCGAAACCCGGCCTGCAGCTGTTGTGGTATTCGAGAGGACGCATTGCACTTCTTTTTCCATTGTCCACAGTATGCTAATGCTCGTACCACTTTATTTGGAAATCTCCCCACTAACATTAATTTATATCAGATTCTTCACGGTGATCCAAGTTGGTCCGTATCGTTAAATGAAACCGTTTTCAAATCTGTAGTGACATATATCGAAGGTTTAACTTCCGCTCTTTCTGCTCTTTTATTTTTTCTTTATTTTAATTTGTTTAATGTTGTTATCTTTTGACTGACGCTATCAAAACATCTCTATACGGAACTTGTTCCCAATCCATTTGACTTTATACTGTCAATAAAATAAGTTCAATACAATACAACTCTGAACATCCTCGCCAATAAGCAGTAATTAAAATTTCATCAAATTCCACTAAGTGGTTCTGGAGATATCTTGTAGACAAGCAACAAGCAATGAAAATATCCGATTCTGAGGCTAACTGAAGATCGGACAGGCGGACAGCGCCAAAACCTGATTAACACTCAACGTTCTCACCAATGAGCTGTAATTGAAATTTCATCAAATTCCACCAAGTGGTTCTGGAGATATCTTGTAGACAAGCCCAAGTTGACGGACGACAGACGACGGACGACAGACGACGGACAGCCAATCACAGTATGCCTCCTCAACAGATGTTGGGGGAAACATAATAAATGTTGACAGTCTTACCTGACAATCCGCTAGGTAAACTCAGAAGCAAACTCATAAGAGGTATTAATGATAACATATTCAGTCTCTGTAGCTCTTCTAGAACGGACAAGGTTATGAAATTGTACAGGAGCCATACATTTTTAGACAGCTTACACTTTTTGTTTCATTTTGTAAGGCGTTTGGTAAAAATTACAGTCACTGACCCTCACACAGCAATCAAACAATCCAAACGAATTCAGCTTAGATTAGTAGTGAAAAAACAACACTTTTGTTATGTTTTGAAAACTATATACAAGGTATAAACTGCCTGACTTTCTTGAGCAGTAAACACGGTAAAAGTCTGCTAAGTCTTGTGGAAGCTGCTTTGGAAATCTAGTGAAGGTATAGACTGGTTATTAGTTTTCTATTAAATAAAGCTATACTTAGTTTACTTTGCGAATGGAAGCATGTACGTGTATATTTAAAAAAGCATTATGGATTACAGGGCCGAATATGGGTTGGTGAAGGAAATAGTCAACATGGGGTAATTAAGGGATTACGGTGTTGCCCTTTTTGACCGAACCTGTTTCAGGGTTTAGGTGACGGACCAGGAAAGAATGTTTCCCTTTAGGCTATATGCATAATCTGATGTCCGAAAGAATACAGACAGGAGCTCCACCCTCACTTTATAATCTTTATTAAAGCTAGTATAGACTTGCCGTCACAATAAATTGCAATTCAAAATCTATAGGTGTAACATTTCCAACGCCCATGGACAGACCCTTTCATTTTAAAACGAGCTTGAGCATTAAACCGAAAACAAATAAATTGTTTATCTGCAATAGCGTGGTACATAAAACCGAGGACCCTAAAAGTTTATGCAGTAGTTCCGGGGTTACTGAATGCCAAAAGGCTAAGCGACTGTTTTGGTGGCCACAAATATCAACACCCCAATTTAATTTTGGTACAGGACACACTATCTACTCATAAGATAGTTATATCTTACAAAAAAATTTAAATTCATCGAATAGTTCTTGAGTTATTAATTGCCAAAAGGATGGGTGGCTGTTTTGTTCGCCAAAAATATTGAGACTCCAATTTAATTTTGGTACGCGACACACCGTCTACCCATAAGCTACATATATCAGAAGGAAAAAAAATTCAGGCAATAGCTTTTAAGTTATGGAGCGGATAGGAATCCGGAGCGGACAGGAATCCGGTACGGACGGACAAACAGACGGACAACGGTATACCAATATAGAAGAAAAAAAAACACAAGCGGAAATTGGATAGCCCTAACAGCCTTATCACTTGCAAGAAAAAATGACAGGTATAGATGAATATCCAAAACTTTCCTTCATTTTCCGTCTCATTGTGGCATTTAGATATCCGCTTCGTTATATCCATTGCGGCATTTAAATATCCGTCTCGTTGTATTCAATGCGGCATTTAAATATCCGTCTCGTTATATCCATTTTGACATTTAAATATCCGTCTCGTTATATTCATTTTGACATTTAAATATCCGTCTCGTTATATCCATTGCGGCATTTAAATATCCGTCTCGTTATATCCATTGCGGCATTTGAATATCCGTCTCGTTATATCCATTGTGGCATTTAAATATCCGTCTCGTTATATCCATAGCGGCATTTAAATATCCGTCTCGTTATATCCATTGCGGCATTTAAATATCCGTCTCGTTATATCCATTGCGGCATTTAAATATCCGTCTCGTTATATCCATTGTGACATTTAAATATCCGTCTCGTTATATCCATTGTGACATTTAAATATCCGCTTCGTTATATCCATTGCGGCATTTAAATATCCGCTTCGTTATATCCATTGTGACATTTAAATATCCGTCTCGTTGTATTCATTGCGGCATTTGAATATCCGCTTCGTTATATCCATTGTGACATTTAAATATCCGTCTCGTTATATCCATTGCGGCATTTGAATATCCGCTTCGTTATATCCATTGTGACATTTAAATATCCGTCTCGTTGTATTCATTGCGGCATTTAAATATCAGTCTCGTTATATCCATTTTGACATTTAAATATCCGCCTCATTATATCCATTCAGACATTTAAATATCCGTCTCATTATATCCATAGTGGCATTTAAATATCCGTCTCATTATATCCATAGTGGCATTTAAATATCCGCCTCATTATATCCATTGTGACATTTAAATATCCGTCTCGTTATATCCATTGCGGCATTTAAATATCCGTCTCGTTATATCCATTGCGGCATTTAAATATCCGTCTCGTTATATCCATTGCGGCATTTAAATATCCGTCTCGTTATATCCGTTGTCACATTTAAATATCCGCCTCATTATATCCATTGCGGCATTTAAATATCCGTCTCGTTATATCCGTTGTCACATTTAAATATCCGCCTCATTATATCCATTGTGACATTTAAATATCCCTCTCGTTATATCCGTTGTCACATTTAAATATCCGCCTCATTATATCCATTGTGACATTTAAATATCCCTCTCGTTATATCCGTTGTCACATTTAAATATCCGCCTCATTATATCCATTGTGACATTTAAATATCCCTCTCGTTATATCCGTTGTCACATTTAAATATCCGCCTCATTATATCCATTATGACATTTAAATATCCCTCTCGTTATATCCATAGTGGCATTTACCTATTTGGTTTTCTTCCATTCATACATTTTAAACCTTATATACATATTGAAACCCCAAGTACATCGATAGATGTTATAATACATAATCAACTATTTATTGTAGAGGTTTTATTATATACATCATCACCGAACATTTACAAGAATGGTCTTTTTTATTTTTACCAAAAAGCTTTATAGGCCCTGTTTTCTGATAGGGACCTTGTTCTGGTCACAAATGACACTGGTTAATTACATTCTCATTGAGGTGACAACCCATTTATGTTTTCTTTGGATTGGGTCATAAACAAATATTTTATTTTAAGGAGGCGACATCACGATGGGTTTCCTGATTTTGATTGATTGGTTGTTTAGTGTTTGACACCGCGCTCAAGATTATTTCACTTATATGGCGACGTTGCCAGTTTTATTGTGGGAGGAAACCAGGCTCTATGCCCGGAGGAAACCCACGACCTTCCGTTGGTAACTGGCAACCATCCCACATAGGTCGTTCAGTGAAATCCTGATTTTGAAACGCGTAGTCTAAATACTGTTATTATCTCTATGTAAATCAATTTTGCTATGCACAGCTTCGCTAACACTCAATCTCGAATGTTAAGTTGAATTACTTATGGATGACTCGAAATTCCCACATCGATATCAATGATATTGGATTGATTGAAGCGATTGAAGAGAAAAGAGATTGATTGAAAAGAAATATGGCGGCGGGAACATGATAGATGGCGAGAGATTGTGATCATCTGTGGCGGGGTTCTGGTGACCATAACCTGTATAGGCCTTTATAGATGCCAGGAATAACCCAGTGAGGTAAACAAAGAGGTCGTTTACTGAAATAATTTTCGCTCAGCCAGTTAGAGAGTAAAAATCAGTAGGCCTACAACCCTTTCAATTTGCTTAATCAACCAATACAAAAATAAATGCTGTTCTACGAACTCCATAATTTGAGTGTCCACGATGTGACACAGTTCGTATTGTTTCACTTCCAATCGTAGTTCTGCTGATTATTTGTTAATTATCGAACAAAAGTAGAGTTCATTATTAGCACAGTATTCCGACAGATGGTTTAATTACATTTGATAATGACTTTAATGGCACCTCCTGCACCCGTTTTAGCCGTCTCAAAAGCGTCAAGTGTCTGTTGAAGAGAAAATCTATGTGTAACGAGTGGTTTGACGTTCACCTGTCCAGAGGCGACCATCGATAGAGCTATCGGATAACTGAAAACAAAAATAAACAAAAAATATTACTGAAATTCAAACGATTTCGGAAAATTGTTTTTGTTGAAATTGGTGTATCTAATTTAACTGCAACAGGGAATGTATCTGGTTAGCATCTCCAGTCAGTTGCAATTAAGTGACTGATTGATTGATTGTTTGGTCTTATATACATTGAAATAGATCTCTTTTTCATTTATGTAGCAGGTTTGTCGTGTGTTTTTTCGGTATATTTCAACCATCCAACAGAAGTTTTGCCAGAGGTACAATACCTGATATCATAGTTACAGGAGTCAACAAGACAAAACACGTTGAAATATCTTTCCATGATAAAAACGTCAAACGAACGAATGAAAACACGTTTATTTTGTTTTACTCCATGATCTCTCACCAATTTGCATATCTGAAAATGCCCCGTATGTCCACCTCTCGAGTGGCAGCATCTACTACTGGTAGTTCTACAACCGATGGTCCGAGTCCAACCAAAACTACACAACCACCTGAGGCTGTGGCCTGGAAAACAGAAGATCAGAAGGATTATTTACACACAGAGAAATGTGTGAACCTAGAATCTAAACGGGAAAATGAAAACCACGTCTGGTAACCATCACGATTAGGTCCAGGGATTTAGGAATACAAATCTGAAAAAAATCCATGGCTAGATTCGTATTGGAAACCAGTGACTCCACTCCTTGGGGTGAGGCTTATAAGAGCTCTATAAGGGAATGATACACTCCAGAGAAAGTCCTTACAGACGGTTTCCGCGCTAAAGTCAGGAAAGACTAAACATCTACCAAGATTTCAATATAGATAACAATGATGGTACCTTAATTGCCAGAGTAATGCTCGGAGGTGCTCCGCTGCATTCTATAGTAATATCTGGGGATTCCCCTAACAGCGATTTTATTTGGTCAACGAGAACCCCAGTGTCTCTGGTATTAACAAGAACAGGATAATCCGCGCCCAGAGATTTTGCCACAGCTAGTCGACCCTCATCTATGTCTAAAACAAGGAAAACAAGAGAAAAAAACTCAACAATGGATATTAATAGATAGTTTGATAACTACTACAATTAGTATAGTGTATTAGACTGATTGGTGTTTTAGGCGCACTCAAGATTATTTCGTTTTTATGGAGGGGTTGTCAGACTTAGTGGGGAAAGAACCCAGACTATTTGTCCAGACCTTCCTGGCAACCGGTCTTCCCAGACAATTTATTAAAAAGAGAATAGATCGAAGATTAACACCAACTGTGTAAACCTCATCTACGAATAGAATGATGCATTGACTTGCAGTAAGCATTAAAGTGGCATGAGCTGCCAAAATTCACACTTTTTTGACAATTTCGGATCGCCACGACAGTAAGGGGCTTTGAAGGCCATCGAAAAACTAAATGATTGACGTTGGAATAAGGAAAATCCATAAAGTCTACGGCCTATATACGAACCGAAATAGAGTCTGAAAAGTAAACAAAATTTAAATAACCGGGACGACCATTCATTCATTCTAAGCCAAAGTTGGTTCAAAACAGCATATATGTACAAAAGGGAAAACGATTGATGAATTACAAGACAGTGACTCAAATGGTGATCTGTTTTTATTATTTGATTGACAGTCTATCGGTAATTGTTATTAAACTGAGTTTAATGGGTTCTGTAATGAACGCCCATCATATCTTTCTCATCGAGATATTTGAAATAAGCTCCAATGTCACTTCACTATAATATTGACTATTCCATTAATACTAATCTTCCCAGCTGTTACTGGAGGGAATGACCTTCAGTTCAACTGAGTAACTATATTCTAACAAATATACCACAAAGGAATGTAGTAGTCTCAAATAGGTTTTTATACTATATGAAACATACCGGTAATAACAACTTTGGCAGCTCCCATGGCTTTCGCAGTCAGCATATTCACTAGTCCGATTGGGCCTGAAAAGTATCAAGACCAAATAGTTGCCTGGATTGTCATTTTAAAGCAAAATAAAAATTAGGCTTTAAGTTATTTATCTGATTTACTGAATGACCGATGTACATAAAAAAGCGAAATGTCACGAATTTCAATGAAGGTGAATACTACTCAGAAACATTTGTTTTTCAAAAATGGTGCAACGAAAAATTCTTATTTGTTCAATCAATATGTATATAATTCTTAATGATATACCTCTTTTTAACACAATTAGAAACTTGTATCCGTGGTTATTTTAGACAAGAAGATTTTCCCTGTGCCAGTGTGTTTTAGTGTTCATAATATATATAATTGTTGAATACTAAAACACACGGGCACATTGAAAGTAGCAGAACAAATGCTGTTCCAGTGTCGTAAGTATATGGTAACTACGTTTTGAACTTTGATTTTACGTGAGGAATTTAGTCGTAAATATTCTGATTTTATTACCTGCTCCACAGACGAGAACTTTACTCCCTAATGTAACACCAGCCCGTTTACATGCATGGACGCCAACAGAGAGTGGTTCGAGTAGCGCTCCTTCCTCCTCACTCACGTGGTCTGGTAATCTACAGAGAATATAATCACTCTGTAGTTCTTTTGTTATTGTGCCATATCTTGATTGATGGATTGATGTTTTACGCTTAACCTCTTATTTCACTAATATAGGGCCTATGTACACGGGGTCGCTGGCAAGCTTAGGGGTAGCTCCGGTATGTAGCGTTAATGTGAGGACCATTGTTTTCTACAATTAGCTTAAGGGTTGAGGAAATTGAACCCGGAGCAAATCCCCAACATAAGGCAAGTACCTGGAGTAGTGTAAGTTTTAGGTAACTGTCATGGCGTGATTGATAGATTCGAATTTTACGCCGCACTCAAGATTATGTAACTTTTAAGGCTAAGAAAAAAAAATGACATAGCAACCCATACTGTGGACACGTTGGAGATACGCAAAAAGATTTGCGCTATGCTCTTTCTCAACTCTTACTGCGCGGGTTCCAATCCCAATCATTTACTTTCTGCCTTTCCATTCACACATTACCCAGCATAGCAGTCCAATCTTTATTAATTACACAGCTGGACAGCTGGGAAATTTCGTGAAAATTCAAATTCCTACGGTACTTTTCTTGAATTGGCGAAGATAAAATAAGTTAACGGACACGGAACGACGGACCACGGATCAAATTGAGTAGGAAAAAGTAATAAAAAAGAAAGGTAGATGTTTACTTATAACAAAAGTCCGCAGCATGGCAATAATAGTTGGCGAGGTTTCCATCGTAAGGTGGGGTGGCACAGAATACAATGTCAGGACACAAGTTATAACGTCCCGTTTTACAAAACTTGCACTGACGACATACAACCCCTGGCTCAATAGCTACCCGATCTCCTGTAAACCCAGTTAAAAAGGATTTAAATTCAACACGCTGTCTTTCCAGTTTTATGTTATTTTCAATAAAAAGGCAAATTTGAAATTTCTACCAACATATAAAGTGACTTAGTTTTGGTTTTATCTTACATATATACGAACAATACATGAGGGTATAGAAAGGCCTACATTACTTGTGACTTGATATTATATCTCCAAATACTAAGATAACGGCACATGTGAATGAATTCAAGTTGAGAATATTCTATTTTCATAAAGTAGGCCAAGTAACTTATATTTCGTTGGAGCCCCTCTAAATAAACCTTATTGAACTAGAATCTAGATAACTCTTTGTGTGCCTTATATCCTGTAAAGAATTTTGTATAATATATAGTCTAGTAAAGCAGTGAAAATGAAAATCCTCACCGACTTTGAGGTTACGAACACCCGGTCCAACTTTACTGACTGTTCCACTCGCTTCATGTCCAATCACCATAGGGGCTTTTAAGACAAAATCTCCAATAGCTCCATGGGTCCAGTAATGAATATCGGATCCACAAATCCCTACTGAGTGCATTCTTAACTGGACCTCTGGATTAGAAAGCGTTTTCCAAAATTGACGCATTACATGGAATTGGATTAGACATGATAATGGTTAAAGCATATTTGGTAATATACGATCAACATTGATGTTTAATAAGTAAATTATACGACCTAAACATGCATGAAACATTTTCTGGCGAAGATGGGTGATCGGCGCTGCATTAACACACTGCGACTGTGCCCAAAATATACCGAGAATGTGTGGTCAGCTAGAAGCTCAGATATCTTCGGACTCCGTCTGATCACCTGACTATTAAAAGGGCATGGTCCGTCTGAGGAAAATTATACACTTAACAAAATCATCCATTATCTTGTCGTACACATAAAGTGAAGGTGTTGAGATGCTAACCAATAACTTTCTTTCTTGTGATACACGCTAAATGAGTTAAATACGATTTTGAATTGCTTTGCAACTGATTTGTTTATCTATACGTTTAATTAGAAGGATGTCTCTAGCAGAGGCATTAGAGCGGCCCAGTGAACGATCGTTTAGTCGTCTTTTGTGGTTTTTTGTCCAGATTATATTTATGAACACTAAAACACAATATATAATATAAAACTAAATAAAGAAGGTCTGCTATTCACACTTTATTGGAGAGAGTTTATTTGTGAGTGATAATCGCACAAAAACATCTTCCCTTAATCGATGCTATTATACATTAACCTCGTAGTTTTGGGGTGCTTAATACTAGCAGGTAGACCCACAGGGACAGGGAAGCGGGTTAAGATAATATATATTCATTACACAGTTCATATTAAAAAGTATGAAATCTAGAGAGAGAAAGTATGCTTGCCTCCATTCCCAGGCTCTGGAATAGGGCGATCCACCTGTAAATTGAGAATGAAAAGAAAAAAAAAGTTTTATCTCTGATCAACTTTCGATTTCTTTTTTCGATAGATGCGTCACTTCTCATGGGGATTTAACAAAGTAAATAGTTGTCGAGCAAGATTTTGATAAATTAAGAAAGCTCTAGTGATATTTTAAATTGATTCGATTATGACAGGCTTAGAACTAAAAAGATACTCCCGTCCTATAGTGAAGTTAGTTATGAAATTTGGAGAAAATTGAACAATGCTTTTTCAAGTTATGCTACGGAAACGGAGAATGTGTTTTTTTTTTACCAATTACATCCATAGGTGGCGCCCCCTGTAGTCGCACATAGACCAAAAATAAGAACGAGGTCACATGATGAAAAACTATAGACAAAATCTGGTAAAAATTGAAGGGATGCATTTTCAAGTTATGCACGGGAAACGCTTGTGTTCCGGACGGGCGGTCATATGTGCAGCAACCTGTAGTCGAACTAGACCCTTAATCAATCCTAAGGGAGGCCCCATGGTAAAAAAGCAATATACAGAATTTGGTAAAAAATGAAGGATGGGTTATCAAGTTATTCTCCGGAATCAATTGTGTAACGACAATCATAGTTGGCACAACCAAGTCGCACATGACCCAAAAACAACCCCAAGTGAGGTATCATGGTATAGAAGCTACATGAAAACAATTGGAGAAAATCGAAAGATGCGTTTCAATTTATGCCCCGGGAACGATTGTTTTACGGACGGACGGACGGACATAATAATATATATGACTGGAGGAAAGGAGACCAAAGGATGATCGTAGAGAAGGGAGATCACTCTAAATGTAATGATTCTGTAACGTCTGTCACTTGATTTGTAAAGAAAGATCGACTTGGCGAATGCACGTGAATAAATACAACGCATTTTAAAAACTGCAAACGATGGACGGAAATAAAATACTTACTACTCTTAAATCACCGGTTTTGAATAAAACAGCAGTTGGGTTGCTTTGTGACTCCATTGATTCTGTGAGCGAAACTGCTCGTGATGATTGTACACAAGAAGTCGAGTAAAAAGGGGTCGCTAAAATTAGGTCAAACGTTCAAGCGCCGTGTGCAAAACAACCCTAAAATGACCAGTGCTTAGCCCCAATTTCTGAGTGTTGGGCCTCGTGGTATACTTGATTCTCACAAACGTACGATGGTTATTTTTTTTATTCAGACTGCTAAACATTATGTCTCTGCGTATAATTTACTTCACTCAAGTACAGGTCTTACTCCGTAATTTAAATATGTTTGACATTTAATGGTCATCGACCGACTACCAGCTACCAACCAATAACTATCCAAACACTAGAATTCAACTGAAGTAGAAGTGTCGCCTGGCAGGATAAATATACAAGGAGAAGGTACATCACCTTTCACAAAAAAATTCACTGTTGTACTTTATTTGTGAATATATGTATATCATGCTGTGTAAGATGTTACCTGAATATGAGATATTAAATAATAATCTGCGTCAGATAAAAATCGAACTTGAGCGGGGTATTAAGGTATTAAACTTTCCATTTAAATTTGAAAAAAATGAAGCCAGTGATTTTCAAGATATTGCAGGGAAACCAAGTTATTTGTATCAGCCAATCAAAAACAATAATTAAATATGCGCGGATTTTAGCGAAAGTCGAACTTGAGGGGGGTATTAAGGTATTAAACTTCCCATTTAAATTTGAAAAAAATTAAGACAGTGGTTTTCAAGATATTGCACGGAAACCAAGTTATTTGTATCAGCCAATCAAAAGCCTGTACAATAATTAAATATGCACGGATTTAAGCGAAAGTCGAACTTGAGCGGGGTATTAAGGTAATAAACTTCCCATTTAAATTTGAAAAAAATTAAGCCAGTGGTTTTCAAGATATTGCACGGAAACCAAGTTATTTGTATCAGCCAATCAAAAGCCTGTACAATAATTAAATATGCGCGGATTTAAGCGAAAGTCGAACTTGAGCGGGGTATTAAGGTAATAAACTTCCCATTTAAATTTGAAAAAAATTAAGCCAGTGGTTTTCAAGATATTGCACGGAAACCAAGTTATTTGTATCAGCCAATCAAAAGCCTGTACAATAATTAAATATGCGCGGATTTTAGCGAAAGTCGAACTTGAACGGGGTATTAAGGTATTAAACTTCTCATTTAAATTTGAAAAAAATTAAGCCAGTGGTTTTCAAGATATTGCACGGAAACCAAGTTATTTGTATCAGCCAATCAAAAGCCTGTACAATAATTAAATATGCGCGGATTTTAGCGAAAGTCGAACTTGAGCGGGGTATTAAGGTATTAAACTTCTCATTTAAATTTGAAAAAAATTAAGCCAGTGGTTTTCAAGATATTGCACGGAAACCAAGTTATTTGTATCAGCCAATCAAAAGCCTGTACAATAATTAAATATGCGCGGATTTAAGCGAAAGTCGAACTTGAGCGGGGTATTAAGGTAATAAACTTCCCATTTAAATTTGAAAAAAATTAAGCCAGTGGTTTTCAAGATATTGCACGGAAACCAAGTTATTTGTATCAGCCAATCAAAAGCCTGTACAATAATTAAATATGCGCGGATTTTAGCGAAAGTCGAACTTGAACGGGGTATTAAGGTATTAAACTTCTCATTTAAATTTGAAAAAAATTAAGCCAGTGGTTTTCAAGATATTGCACGGAAACCAAGTTATTTGTATCAGCCAATCAAAAGCCTGTACAATAATTAAATATGCGCGGATTTTAGCGAAAGTCGAACTTGAGCGGGGTATTAAGGTATTAAACTTCTCATTTAAATTTGAAAAAAATTAAGCCAGTGGTTTTCAAGATATTGCACGGAAACCAATCCGGACGCCGACGCCAGACTACGCCGTCAAAGTGATCCCTAAGTGCCCCCTTTCAGGCGACACAATAAATAACGCGGTACCTGTAGACATTTAATAATAATATTATTGAATTAAGTATAATTAGGATTTCAAAAAGATAAAATGTACGGGTCCGAACCATTATACGAGGCACAAGAGTTTGATTGATTGATTGTTTGGTGTTTTACGCCGCGCTAAAGATTATTTCACTTATATGGCGGCGTTGCCAGTTTTATTGTGGGAGGAAGCCGGGCTCTATGCCCGGAGGAAACCCACGACCTTCCGCTGGTAACTGGCAACCATCCCACATAGGTCGTTCGAGTGAAAACCCAGTCAAAAAAATTTCCAATTTTTTTTTTTTAACTCGCTCAAGTGGGATTCGAACCCGCGACCCATTGGTGAAAGGCTGTTCGGATTGAGCGTCCAACGCTCTACCTGCTGAGCCACGGAGGCCTCCCGCAAGAGTTTGAAGGATAAGGCCTGTTTGATTTATTGATGTTTAACGCCGCACTCAAGGTTGACGGATAAGGAAAAAGAAACTTATGAAACACCTGCTTCAACCACGCATGCGTCAAACAAAATAAATAAAAAGAAATATCATTTTTGCTTCCAATAGACGTAGGCCTATAGTCAGTGTGCCAACTATTCGTTTATGCTTAGTAGTTGGCAAGTCGCAGGACCGGAGTTATATTTAAGTGGCATGGGCTGCCAAAATTATTTACGACCTTTTTTTCATAAACTTAAATTGTCATTATAGTTAGGGCCTACGGCTTTTAAATGATTATTTGGAAGGACTTCGGCTTTTTAAATATCTATTAATCGTACCTGCCTTTTAATTGATTGTTTGGTGTTTTACGCCGCGCTCAAGATTATTTCACTTAAATGGCGGCCTTGCCAGTTTTATTGTGGGAGGAAACCGGGCTCTATGCTCTGGGGAAACCCACGACCTTCCAGTGGTAACTGGCAACCATCATACGACAATCGAGTGAAAAATCTACTTTGAAATTTTTCAATTTTTATTTGAACAAAAATGACGAACAATTCGCTAATTCTGTTCCAACGAAATGTTTTGGCAGCTCATAACACGTAAAAAGGATGACCATGCAATAGTGCTTTCATTATTTAATATGCAAGTATACCTCAAAGGTATACCTATATGCTTTTAAATGGAATTAATGAGTCAGTTAATGTCATGTGCATATTTTTGTAGATTTGTTCATTTGCGTTTTTCGCCGTATATTTTACTTATCTAGAGGCGTCGCCAGGTTTACTAAGTGACGGAGAAAACCCCCGACCGGAGAGTACCTGGCAACAGTTACATGTACAGTGAGCCCATTTGTGAGGTATTCAACATTACACCAACGCAAATAAATTTTCGTTTCGAAATTAGTTCAATTTATTAGTTTTGATGGTTAGCCGAACAACGTTTTCAGATTCCATCTTAATAACAAGAGTTTCGGGAAACCCAAAATACGCCCGGAAAGGCACAGTAACTGCAGCCATACCAAAACAAATCCTTCCATATTGATTTGAATTTAATTTTCAAAATTCAGAGGGAAGAGGTTGAAGCTTGGTAAATGATTGATTGATTGATTGTTTGATGTTTTACGCCGCGCTGAAGATGATTTCACTTATATGGCAGCGTTACCAGTTTTACTGTGGGAAGAAACCCGGCTCTATGCCCGGAGGAAACCCACGACCTTCCAGTGGTAACTGGCAACCATCCTACATAGGTCATGTGAGTGAAAACCCCGTCAGAAAATTTTCCAATTTCTGGGGGACTGAATGGGATTTGAACCCGCGACGCATAGGTGTAATATAATATATGAAAATGTATCTTATCAACTTCTATTCTTTTGAAAAAAAAAATGACTTGGTTTGCCGGATTAGAGGCACAAAGATAGTGTTGTAACACGTGAAGACACAGCTCCTCTGAAAATTGTTTCCAACAACCAAGGATTTATGGCTACAAAGGACTCAAAGCTCTAAAGATTTGGCCATTCTAAAGATTCGGTCATTACTTTGAGCCAAACAAAAACAGTCTTAAATTTGTCTGGGCATGTTTAGTGAATTTCTCTTTTTATGACTGAATCATTAGGGCAAAAAAATGGCAGAATCTTGAGAAGAATTACGGTAAGGATAACAGCTGAACAAATGCTAAAATTCATGTGACCAGCTTTTGATATGCTAATTAACAGCGGATGTTTATTGATTGTACCTTTACAATGATCTATATTGGAAGCTGAAACAATATGAAGTGATTAATATTTCATAATACAGGCACATGAACACCCTTTGTCCTCTGAATCAGTCAATTGTCGGTTAACTCTGGTGTTTTATATAAAAGCCATTATTTATCCTTTCTCAAAGTTTTTTTTGGAGACTATTGATACAGTTAGTGCTGTTTAATGGCATCATCTATTTCTTCTGTCAGTTCCTTCAGTTTATTCCACTGCTCCAAATTTAATGAGATTCCTGTAAAAACGAAAATGAAAAGTAAAATTAAGTGCCGGGTGGTATCCATTTCTAACTCAATTGTTCCAATTGGTTGATTTAAACTAAGGCACATTCACAGCCGTTTAAAAATCATATTGTGGGGAATTTTTTGTGGGATTTCATGTCTTATTTTAATTCAAGATCTCAGACATCAAAACTTAAATGCCCCTCAAACCATATTCTGTTTCTTCATTTTAATCTATTGTTAGCCATACATGGTTCTATAGTTTAGCTTGCAAGTTGTTTTCCTCTGGATTGAAGGTTTCCACTGTGGAAACAACCTGGTATTTTCTTCCACTAAACCTGGCAACTTCTCCATGTAAGAGTTATTTAGGGAATTCCCTGGTGCTATTGTTTTCTGTCTGACAGACAATAAACAAACAACCTAAAGCACACAAGCGTAGCCACAATGGGTCCATACAGCCCACTTAACCACAATAAAGCGGACTAAGGAATTCTCGCCAAAAACTGCCTATCAAGTATTCAGTGGTCATTGGGGGGCTAGGAAAGTTACCTATGGCTATCTGGAAACCTCATCTTCGTATAAATGACAGTCGAATAGCACACATTTTAACGTTCTCGTGTCACTGGTTCCGGACATAAAAAGGCTACCATGTCAACACGATATGTACAAGATTAGAAGCAGGGGTGTAACATTGGGACGAGTAGCTACCCTTGAAAACTCATCATGTATAATGAAGTGCAAGTTGTCCTTCATGTTTTGGCTTTAGTCTTTACAAAACGGATCTGTTATGAAATAAAGGGCAGCATTCTTTAAAAAAAGAAGCCAGTTTCACCTTTCACATCCTGAACCCTCATTCCAGAGGATTTCATTTCCCAAACCCACATTCCAGAGACGTTTCACTTCCCAAACCCACATTCCAGAGACCTTTCACTTCCCAAACCCACATTCCAGCGGCCTTTCACTTCCTAAAGCCACATTCCAGCGGCCTTTCACTTCCTAAAGCCACATTCCAGAGACCTTTCACTAACCAAATGCCCATTTTAAAGCCTTACCTTTTTTGCCTGGTCTGAGCTCTCCATCTGCCTCATAGTATTCTCTGATACTGACCATCACTTTACCTCGGAATTCACTCACTGTGGCATATCTCATTTTGGACAACTGCAATCCATAGAAAATAAACCTCAACAATTTACGGAATAATATTTACGGAATAATTAGGAATGTTTCAAATTCATTCAGTTAAAAGTTTTTTTTTTGTTTGCGAGTGCAACTATAAAAGTATGCTATAAAAGAACCTTAAATCATTTTACGTATAATTCAAGGTTTTGGGTTGAATTTTGTTTATTTGTTTTCTTGGGGATGTGCTGAGTAGCACATTTCCACTATTCTACAGTTTTCTCATGTTAAATCTCGTAGAATTTTAACTTTTTCCGGAATGTTGGGCGGACTATTTGCAACCCCTTTATCTAACAGAGAATAGATTAAAACTTGTTTTGTCATCTTGTTGATTCAATAAACAGGGTGATGATATGCTCGAGGTTTTCAAAATTACAAAGAAACCTGACCTCACCTGAAACATATCTTCCCCATTCTTGCCTTTTGTAGATGAGCTTTCTTTTACAGTCTCTTTCTCAGGCTTGGAAACCTTTTCCTCTTTGGCTTCTTTTTTCTCAACCTTCTTCTTTTTAGGTTTTGGCTAAAACATAAAAACAAGTGATAGTTAATTAAGTCTGGTCTTCATAAGATAAACAATGTAATTGTATTTACAAATGTACCGATATGGAAAAGAACCCTACAGTTACATCAATTTGTATCAAGCCTCAGACCACACTAACGTCTCAAATGGAACCTTAATTATCCAGGATCCCGACAATCACAGTTTACATATTTCAACATTTGCAGCTTTAACCTAGTGACCAATCATTATCATTACATAGAAAATATTGTCAAATGAGTTCATTGGTTGATTGTTTGGTGTTTTACATCGCGCTCAAGATTATTTCACTTATACGGTGGCTTTGCGGGATTTGACCGGCGACCCATGGGTGAAAGGCTGTTGGGATTGAGCGTCCAATGCTCTACCTACTGAGCCATGGAGACCCCCTTCAAATGAGGTAAGGATTTATTTTAAATTACAGAAAGCATAAAATAACTACACAAATTCCTTTAATTGAACTTTTGTGAAAGATACCAACACATACCTCTTCTTCTGAATCTGAATCACTTGTGGACAAATATTCCTTTGATTTGGGCATTTTTGATTTCAACAACAGGTTCAGATCTAAAATCCACATTAAAAGTAATAAGAATAAAGAATGTTTTTGAAAATTAAACACCTAATGTGACTAGGCTTTTGTCAACAGATTAAAGCTAGCTAAGAAAAAGTTCCATTTATTGATTGGGAGTTATTCTTCACACATCATTAAAAATATACTTGTTTCCATGGTTATTTTAGACAAGAAGATTTTCCCTGTGCCCGTGTGTTTTAGTGATCATAAATATTAAAAATATATACAGTGTTTTGTGTTTATAGATGTATATATATTTACATGTTCCAGAAAATTCGAATAAGACCAAGCTCATGTTGACCTAATTTTTCAACATAATCAAATACCACGTGTTTTAGTTCATTGCAACAATGATTGGGTATAAAGGTATAAATGATATACCTGATTTTAACACAATTAGAAACTTGTCTCCAAAAAGATTTTCCCAGTGCCCGTGTGTTTTAGTGTTCGTAAGCATACATTTGAATTCAAAGAGTTTTTGATTAATAACCCATAAAAATGTAATCCTACATTTAACCATTAATTTAGCCAGCTATCTTTCCAAGTTGATTGACTGATTGATTTGAAATTTGGACAATACAGATCATCACCAATCACCATGGACTATTTTCACCACTTTGAACAAGGGTGAGATAAGACACACTAACGTAAATCATAATTTACCCCTAATCTAATCCTAACATTAGTATTATCAATATATTTGTAGACACTAAAACACACTGGTACTGTGAAAATCTTCTTTACTAAAATAACCATGGAGACAAGTTTGGTCTGAGTGGGATTCAAACCTGCCCCGCATTGATGGAAGGCCAGTGTAGGTGCGAGGGACTATCACGCTAACCGACTGTGCCACCAAGGCCTAGTTACAAGTTCAAAACCAAAGCGTAGACAGTTTGTAACATATGAATCCAAAAACTTTCCGTTTCCAAACACACCGTTTCCAAACGTTTGTGTTTGGTATCTGAAGTGAGAACAAGCATGATTTCGAAATTGTCCTTAACTGAATGACCTGAGGTATTTTCAACATACATATGCACAATTGCACTCTCCAACAACAGGTCATTTGGCAGAAGGCACAGACCAATACTTTCAGCAATGCCAATTTGTAGGACTGAATCACTAATCCTTTAAAAATTGGGGGGTGGGGGTTGAGTGGGATTTGAACTCAAGCCACATCGATGGAAGGCTAGCCCCAGGTGACAATCCAGCAATTCTGTTGTATACAACAGAATGGCGGATAGTCACCTGGGGCTAATGATAATTCAACACATCCGACTCGTCCTGACGACATAATAAATATCAGATTATTAAACAAGGAGGCAGGTAAGGAATTCACTTTAGTTTTGGTGAATACTTTCTATTTCCATTAGTAGAACTCTTCAAAGTGGAGGTGCATTTGGTGGTACGAGTGGGACAGCCGCCTTCTCATTATAATGCAATGCAGTACAAACAATTAAAAGAGATCTATTTACAGATAATTTCGTTAGGTTTTAATGAATTATTTATATCTTTACATTTTCATTTTTTACTATCTGAGGTAAAATTCAAAGAAATATTTGGGGCTTATAGCCTGTCAACAGTTTTACTGTACAATTCCCCATTCATTTAACACAAGGCCCGTCCCAGAAATCTTGCAAGAGTGGAGAAATACTTCCTCCTTTCAATAGAGAGCCCAGAAAGGGGAGTAACTCTTCCTTGAAGGAAATATAACGTATTAGGGCTAATGGAAGGCCTGTGTCGGAATAACTTCAAATTTGATCCACTCAACAAATTGTGGATTACAAACTGTCTAGCATGAAGTCCAGTTGGCACTTCAGGAGTAACACATGTCGATAATGTGCGTCCAGTAGTAGTACTAGTAGCTCCGGCATGTAATTTTAATGGGAAACCCAAAATACGTGTAACTAGACAGGGACTGATACAGGGAAAATTTGGGCATACCATTTCAGTTCAAAATGTTCCAACAATAAGACAAAAACAACATCTCTGGCCCAAAATTCAACATTAAATGCTATTTTGACATTAAAATCTGTTGCTTTTGAGAATTTGGGCGGATTTTTTGCTTGTGAGTTTGGGCGCCCATACCTGTATACAGGTATCAAAATGTCTCTGGATCAGTCTATGCTAGAATTGTACTCGGTACTGGTCATGAATTCTCGCTTGCTGATAAATTGCGATGTTAAACATTCAGTTTGTTCATTATCATCTATAAACAAGCATGCAATGTACTTTGCCAATATAGATTGGACTAGAATGTTTCACTTTTTTAGAAAAACATAATATACTAATCATAGCTAAACAAATGTAATTAATTGGCAATTCCGCAGCTCACGCCACTTCAAGCAGATTTGAAAATCTTTCTCATAATATCATTAATCTATTATTATTTGGCTACAAAAAATATATAATAGTGGAGTTTGGCTATAAGAAGTGAAACATTCAGGTGCATTTTCCAAAACTATATGTATAGATGTACACAGTGCAAGAGGTCATAAATACTGTCTGATAACAGCTAGTGTGTGTGTGTGTTTACATGGTAAATAGAACAAGGCATAGCTACTTATCTCTTTGTCTGACTGTAGATTAAACTTAAATCCTTATCTGTATTTTTATTTGATTAAAACCTTATTTATTGATTCAAGAACAGTTTTAATCAATTTAGAAACATTATTGCAGTTTTTTGATGAGAATCGGATAAGAAGAACCCATTTTACAATTTAAAGGTTATTATCATGAAATCAAAATTTAGAATGAAAGGGAATATTACATAACCAAATAATATGCACTAGTTGATGTTATAAACAATTTAAGCCACACAGTCTGTTTGTATGGTATATATGTGAAAAAATTTAAAACATCAGATTATATTTGTCAAAGTTATCGAGCAAACAAGTAAATATTATATAATCCAATATATCTACCATATTACGCAACTTATGAGGTCATAAATAGTTTGTAACACACCTACTGTCCATAAGGTACAAAACCTGAAAGAATTGCCCAAATTGTATCAAAACTGTAAAAGTTATAGGGCAAAAAGGGAATATGACATAACCCAATATGGTTGCTGTATTATGCAACAGGTGATGTCTCAAAACATCGGATCATAATTGTTTAAGTTAAGGAGAGAAAGAGTAAATATTACATAATCCAATATGGCTGCCATATTACACAATGTATGCCAAAAATAGTTTGCGACACACCTTCTACCGATTAGGTATTTACTCAGAAAAAATTGTCAAGATGGAATCAATACTTTGGAAGTTATGGAGCGGAAGGGAATCTTACATAATCCAATATAACTGCCATATTATGTAACCGGTGATGTCAAAAATAGTTCGCGACACACCTTCTACCTATACGGTTAGTTATGGAGCGGAAAGGAAAGAGGACGCTGGACAGCCGGACTACCGAACGGACAGAGATGATACCATAATACAGCCCGCTTTTCAAGCCGGGCGTATAAAAAACGGATCGGATGTATATGACAAACACAGGCTCACGTTTTTTAAAATGGTGACCATTCTGCAATCCTCAAGCTCCTAGCTCAATAGAGGATTGTTTACTACAATTATACTAGGGGCCGTAGTAATTCAATAAGTTAAATCCGACTCTTATATTTGCTGGTCCGCCCTGATGACATAATTAATATCAGATTTAATATGAAGGAGGCAGGTAACTGAGGTAAGGAATGCACTTCTGGTGATTTAGGTGTTGTAGTACTAGTACAAACTTGTACTACGTGAATTAAAAGTTCTAAAAGATAGAACTAGTACAGTGTCAGTAGTAGTAGTACTAGTAGAAGGTAGTTCAATTTACCGAACTTATGGTGATAAACTGATATTACAATGTACATATAATATGTAAATAATTGTATAATATCACCTAGCTCCGGTATGTAGCGTTATTGTGAAGCCCTAAGGGCTGAACGCTACGTGAAGAAGCCATTTTTTAAATTTGCGAAATTAACCATGATTCCACAGGCAATATGGCCGCCTTGTTCGCGGGGAAATGTTCCAACCCTCTTTCGATTTCGATGGAATGCAACAACCCAAGCCTATAGTTCGACAAAAGGGGAATGGATACTAAGACAGAAAAGGTTGGTCATTCATTTTAAGGCATTTATTGCATCGGTGAACACTTTTTTCGAAGGAAAATAGGGGCCGGAGCTGCAAAGGCTTCGTAATGTAACTACGACAAAATGGCGTCTCCACTACAATGGTCACCGCTCCCAGCTGGTTAGACCATTGTTTTCTACAATTAAATATCACCATAAGTTTGATAAATTGAACTACCGGTATAGACTTTATCTAATCAGTATATGTTTATATAGTTAAACTAGTATAGTACTAATAGTACAGTAGTAGTATACTAATACTAGTACTACTTCTAATTCCTGAATACTATAGAGTAGAGTATAACTATAAGTTATAATACTATAAGTAATAACTGTGGGGTAGGTCAATAATGGCCCCAAGACGATAACGGCCGCTCGCTTCAGCCTTTAAGTGCCTGTAAGCTGTTGGACCGCCTTAAGCGATCATAGCGGGTGTGTTACCGCACGGTCAGTAATTTTCGTGATTTTTATTTTCTTCTGTTCGGTCGATTCGATAACAAAATAAGGTGCAAATTTGTCTTTTAGATGTTATTTCTTTTAGCTCTTAGTATAGGGATAGTTTAGTTTTAAGCTTGTAACATTAAATAAGTCATAAGTTCTACTTCTTAGTTCTAGAAGAAATGAATAAAAGGGGGGGTTGTAGGGGGGCTTGCCCCCCTGGGGCTCGTTCTACTAAGCTGGCGCAAAGTTACGCATACGTTTACAACATAGAGTTGCGCCTCCAGACTTACGACCATGCGCAAGTTCCTATACTATAGTATAACTTAGTATAAGTATAACTTAAAGGCACACTTGCCGCGAAAATCAGGAATATTGTTTACATTAAAAAAGAAAGACCGTATTCTGTATTTTTCCCAGACAATATAAGTTAGGAACTTTCTATTTTTACCAAAATTTAAAAGTTTGGACGTCAGTTTGTATTTTTAATTTGAATTTGAAAATTTGAATTGTTACGTACCCGGAACGTAAACAAACCGATCTGCCCCCTATTGGCGATTTTATGTTTCAGTCGAGTGAGTGAACTAACGGCACAGTGTAATTTTACGTACTCCCCTATTTATCTGAGAAATACAGACTGACGATCGGTTAACAGCGACTGGAAAAGCCTGCTGGTAATTGTTTGAGTGTTAACCACAGATACAAAGGCCTGAAAGGAGTGTAATCCAACACGAAAGTTGACCGACACTGATCGTTGTTGTTGTAATCAGGCTTCGATTCTTCGTTTGTTTTTCACCCCATTTTTACAGTCTAAAGCTAACTAGACATGTTTTATGTGTTCTACGTTTAAGTTTAGTGGTATTAGTCGTAGTAAGCTCATGTAAATTGGTTTTCTTAGCAAATTTAAACAGGCTACGGCGGCAAGTGTGCCTTTAACACTGGCGCAACTTACGCCAGCTTTATCAGGTTAGGGAAAGTAGCTGAAAACAGGTATAATAGCTGTAAACAGGTATAATAGCTAAAAACAGCTACCGGCCGGTAGCTGAATTCAGCTATACAAGCCTATCAATGCTTGGAAAAACGCTCTATTTAATCTAAATACTTGTTTTTCTTCAATCCGGTAGCTCAATTTTATTTTTACTGAATGTATTAAAGCCCTGATTACAAGTATTCCGAAAAAAAGTATGTAACAAAAGACTACTACCTCCTGCAAAACACCACTACCAAATGTACACAAGTAGACTCAAAATTCAATGCTGTCTGTTTATTAAAATTTCATCGCAATTTACTCATGCTTGCTCTTGTAAGCGGTTACTTCCTGTGTGTGGGTTATGCATATCGTTAGGTTGCCTTTAATAATGAGTTTCAGTGTGTTTTGAAGAAAAAACATGCCACCTGAAAAATCTATGGATGCCTAGAATTACCATAGTTTGAATATTTTACTGACTTAAAAGCCTGTTGTTGGTCTTGAATAAAATTGAACAAGCTTACAAACAATATAAGTTAAAAATACATAAATTTTAAGTCTCAAATAAAACACAATTTTGGGAAAAATGATAAATTATGGCATTACTGGATATCCATAGTTTTCAATATTGTTTCTGCGAAACGCACCATAACTGGTTACTAATGGCAAATTTCTGCCTTTGTCATGCACACACAAGAGGTTATGGCCTAGAAAAGTAAGTATGAGTGAAATTAGATAGAAATTTGATAGATAATGTTCATTAAATGGGAAGTTTTACTTGTGTACATTTGGTAGTGGAGTTTTTCAGATGGTAGTAGTCTTTTGTTACATATTGTTTTCCATCATACTTGTAATCAATACTCCAATAGATCTGTTAAAAATAAAATTAAGCTACCGAATTGCAGAAAAACAGTTGTTTAGAATTAATCAAGCACTTTTTCGTGCATTGATATGCTTGCATAGCTGAATTCAGCTACCGGCCGGTAGCTTTTTTTAGCTATTATACCTGTTTACAGCTATTATACCTGTTTTCAGCTACTTTCCCTAACCTGTTTATAGTAGAACGAGCCCCTGACGATTATAGCGTTTTGAGATGACCTAATGCATGATTAGATGACCTAACGGTACTCTAACTTATTTCCCCAATAGACTTACAATTGAACAAATATGCTGACGATTAACGATCTATATCTATATCTATGTCGATGACTCTTATTCAAGCCACTTTCTGCATCTTTTGAAATGTAACCGGAAGTAATGGCAAGTCGCGCTTCAGACAAATCTCATAGATTTTATTGGCTGTCTATGTTTCGCGCATGCTTATACGTTCATCATCTTTCTACGTGGAACTGGAAGTCGAAATTTGCTTGTTTTGCAGTTTTGCAATAGAAAAAGTGTTTTATTTGTGTCGGAAAACCATTCTGACGTTGTGTCTACAAGATGACCCGTAAGTGAGATAAGCCTTTTGCATAAGACCTCATTGGTTTAAAATGATTTCATAACAAAGCCTTTTGAATTAACGAAACTTTTGACGTCCACTTGAACAGTTGAACTTCGCTGTCGCTGTCAGACTGAAACAACAACAACTCTGTGCTAATCATAAAAAATTAAGACTTTACCACGTAGTTAGTTGTTTTTGAACGACACGAGCTTTCGACACCTATACCGTCAAGTGTAACTGAATTTAATGTTTCAAAATATTGACATAAATACTAAAGAAAAGAACAAATGTGTGAAGTGGCCAATCAGTGAAATTGTTTACAAGTACAACTACAAGTACAAGTACAAGAGTAACTATGTAATAATATATTATACAATTATTGACTCTCATGCCAGTTAATATGATGTTATAATGACCTGGACAACTTATATTGACCGATGCCGGACAGAATTTCAGGCAGATGTTATATTTACATAATTCACATAACAAAGTAGGCTACATAGGCATTACTAGCCGCACTCGTGTGTCTCTATCCTGGTTTACTTACTTTGCCGGTCAGGTAGAGCTTATTAGATTAGTGAGGTAGAGCCACACATTAAACCGCCATTATAAGGGTGAGATAACTCGTGTAACCTTATTAGGCCAATTTTTATGCTATGCTTTACAAAGAGCGATTTAACAGTTTAACAACGGATTTCGAAGAAATCAACTAGTTCAGTGAAAAGAGGAATGTTTCAAAGATAAAATAGGCGGTAATAGCTGAAAGGTAGTTGAGATTAAGGATAGTTAAGACTTAGCTTAAATCTGAAATCCGAAGTCCTTCCAAATAATTCATTTAAAAGCCGTAACTGAGGCATTACAAATGCAATGGGTTAAATTACGTCACGTGGATTACGTTTTAACGCTCAAATCGGATGTCATCGGAATGACGTCATAGTAATAAAGCTACACTAAAAACAAATGCGCAACAAAGAGAATTAGACGTCAAATCTAATATTAACCAGCAAGTAATGTAATATAAGATAATATTAACTGTCATGTGACCGCCTATTGACCAATGAAATTGCAAAACTCACTCCAGTTATATAATAATATATGTTATTGTTAATAACATTCTAACTTCGGAATCTAGAAAACAACGACATCAATAAAGAATGATGTAAATAACCAAAACGTTAAAATACAAATTGAAGCAATAAATTAACGCTATAATACAAAAGGAACTAATATACTGATAATAATACTACTCTGTGGTAATCTTTGCGACTACATTTTGTCTAAGATTTATTTATCTAAGAGTAAGAGAGAACTGCAATTTCCCTTTCAATCTCTAGGCAATCATAATTGTAATTGCAGTATACAATCCTCTAATGAGCTAGGACCTCCAGGATTGTAGAATGGTCACCATTTTAAAAACATAAATCTACGATTGGCATATACAGCTGCTGAGCTGGTCCCTTCTTTCTTCCGAAAAAAAATGCATTCACTGATACAATAAATGCCTTAAAAGGAATTATGACCATCCTTTTCTGTCTTGATATTCATTCCCTTATTGCCAAATTATAGGTCAGAGTTATTGCATTACATCCATATTGATCTAGTGCTGGTTTGGAACACTTCCCCATGGTCACGACAGCCATATTTTGTATTCTCAACCATTCAGGAAGTTTCCTAAGGGCTACCCTGACACACATTAATGCTACATACCGGAGCTATCAGAATTTATGAGAATATTTTAATAATTTAACTTTAGCGCCTCATGTCCGTTAAAGGTTATGTTTGATTTTTGGCGGGTTGCAAAGTCTAATAATGAAATCCCTAGTACCACAATTGTTTTGGACTTTTTATAACTCGTCAACATAGTTTGTTTTTTAATGTATCAGTGCTTTATGTGATAAAATATATACATTTTGGTCACATAGTTGGATATTTCTAAGTATATGTAACTACCAATTCAAAGCAATTTTTTTGTAAGATATATAAGTTAATAGCACAATAACATAGGAATAGAATAAAGATTATTTTAGAGGACTTTTGACATGACAGAGACAGTCAGTGATCCAAGTTCATTGTTGTTATATGTACAGTTTTGGAAAGTCTCTTCTAGCTTTAAACTGATTTGAGTGTTGTTATTTATGTATTTTTTTGCATATCATTTTTCCACTGTGTTGTTTTTAGGTGGAAACCAGAGGGAGTTGGCTAGAGCCAAAAACTTGAAAAAACAGCAGGATCAGCAAAAAAAGAAAAAGGAGTCCGGGTCTTCTTTGGAAGAACGGAAACACAGGTAATACTGCATCATTCAGATTGTTATCTTTATATTCCTTGAACTGACAGTCTAATTTTTAATCTGCTTATCAATAAAATATTGTTTATGAATTTGATCCCAAAACTAAATGATTGATGTTTAAACTTAACACCCTTAACTTAACTTGTTAACAATTTAAGCCGTTCTAGTTTTTTTTTTTTGAGCAACATTCAACATATGATACCGATCAGTTATAGCAAGGTTTATAAGCCTGGTATATCACTGGATTATGGAATTCTATACATGTAGTTTGTGTTACACTTCTGCTATCAGAGACACAAGATTAAACTGTGTCAATCAATGGACCTCTTTATTGAGTTTGACAACACCATTTGTTGATTGGCTCCCTCGATTATGAAAGACCTTTTTGAGTCTGTCACTCCTCTCAAAATATATTTTATATTCTCAGGAAGCCATTCAATAACTGTTTTGCCAAAACAATTACAAGAGTGATAGATGGCTGTTTCTCAAAATGTAGACACCCGGTATAAGTCCAATGCCTTACTGTCATGGTTACATATACCCTCAACATTAAAGGATAAATGTCAAGTTTATAAGTCAATGCCTCCTATTTGGTAATCAATTTGTTTAAAAACTTGCATCGTATATATACTTATGAACGTAGCCAAAAGCAAAATGAGATTTCAAGCACGAAACCTACACAATTCAAGGCATTCTTTTTCTCTCTACAGCCTAGATACGGCAATTAATTAGCTTTAGCGCCGTGATGTCACAGTTGACATTTGATATAAACATTACTATTGGTGTGACGTCATACACAAACGACGTTCAGCTAGGGGCCCCTTCATGGTTGCCGAAAGCGTTCAAGTGTCAACTATGACATCATATACGAAGAAATTTCCAATTGGTGATGGAAGATATGCATATTTTCAATCACTGTTTCTTTGACACCCTGGGACCTTAGTTACTGGAAGTTCGTTTTGTTTCAATATTCTGTTTTTAGATACATATTTACTCAATTTACAATAACAAATCACCGCTATGTGTTCAGAAAGAACTTGGCATTTATCCTTTAAGTTTAAATGTGTTGAGAAACAGCCCCCTGGTTTGATTTATAAAGGCCAATAGGCTTTTTATTTGTCCTCCTTGAAAACAGCAATTAATTCATAATTTTGTTTTATGAACATCAATTGACCTATTGCTTGGAATTTACTCGCAAAGCATTTCGGGGATTGAGGGATGTTTACATAATTTTACAAAATGGTGGAAGGAATAAGACTGTGTCGAGAAGAGGTAATGGGTGCAAAGTCATCAGAAAAATGCTGGGATAAAAACACATTATGTCACCAATGTTTTCCAAAAAAGTGACGTCTTGCCAAGTGCTGTTAAACAAAATGGCGAACTGAGGTACATAGTTTACCCAGAAAGCTTTGCATAAATCTATGTGACATCTGGCTCGGTTGAAATTGAGCATTGAGTTGGATTTCAAGGCAAAGGGCCTGGTTTCCTTCCCCATTAAACCTTTTGGATTTGAAATAATTACCTTTTGTGAATCTGTGTTCTTTATTTTGTAGGGATGCAGAGATCATGAGAGAAAAACAAGCAAAAAAAGCGGGTGCTGCAGGTGCCAGTGGCGGTGAGGGAGCCGGGGCATCAAAATAACCAGGTGCTGGAGGGACGTCGCTAATTCACGGATCTCCAGCAGTATTCTCACATTTCTCTTGTAGATAATCATTGACAATTGTGTCTTCTCAGACTTGTTCCTGATGCAAGCAATTTAAAGTTTGATGCTTGCAGATGACTTTTACAAATTTATTTGCTTTCTCATTAGACGAAGAAAAAAAGAGATAATCAGAGCATATTATTCAAAATTGTTTTCGCCAGTTCAATAATTTCCACAAGTACTTCAGTGGCTTTGTTCCAATTATTTAAAATGATAGTATAGTGTTCAAAAATGTGTAATTTATAGTGACATTTTTGGGTGCAGGATTTCCGATTTATTAATTTCCTACCAAGCATCTTAAAGTTTTACCATTTTGTGAGGAAATACAAAAATTAGAATCAAAAACCATGTAATTTTCTTTTTAAAAAGGGTAAAAGGTTCATGTTGTTTTTTTGGAAGGGAAAATTACTCGTACAATATAGTTAATTGTTTGAAAGTATTTTTCAAGAAACTTTTTCTCAAAATAACAAAAAACATTATAACATTATTGTAACGAAATTTGTCATTCTAGTTTGTAAATATATTGACAGTTTCATATTGTTTAACCATGCGAATATGTAAATGTAACCACCTACTGCAATAATAAATGTGAACAAATGAAATTGACACTTTTTAACTCTTATATGCAATGTAACTGGAATCTTATTAGTTGATGGGGCTTGAACCGCCAAAATTGGGTATCTTTATGCCCCCTTTTACTGCTTTAGGCAGCTTTTGAACAATGATTTTTGGATGTGATCGCGGTGGCAAGTAACTCTAACTATAGATGTTGTTTAAGCCTAGCTGCGGGCCACATGTGGTTGAGAGCTAAGCTGTTTACCCCGCGTGAGCGTAAATTTTGGTGAGATTTTCTCCTCTCGAGGCGGTGAGGAAAGTATCTAGCACTAACATGTTTAAAGTAGCATGAGCTACCTTTGGCTAACGTGTTCGGTTCGTACAGGCCATATACTGTATGGATTTCCTCATTCCAACGCCAATCATTTAGTTTTTCGATGGCCTTCAAAGCCTCTTACTGTCGTGACGATCAGAAATTATGAAAAAAGTGTGAATTTTGACAGCTCATGCCAATTTAATATTTCCTGTCTCGCGTGGCAACAATCTCAACGTAAGCTGCCAGCTGAGCTGAGAGGAGGGAAAGGCCAATCGTGTGAACCATGTGATCACTTAGAATATTACATAACACGGGAGCGACATTTATATAGAACAGTGAAGTTTGGTTGACCAGGAACTTGCCTCAGTCGAGAGCTCATCGTCTGCGCTGAAATATGTTGCTGCTCCATCGGCCACGCGTGCCTTGCAGCTCGGCCGAATCCCCTCGTCTGCGCTTAGCTTTAAACCCTGCCTGCCTAGTAATAGGGAGCGGGAGTATCGTGAGAATTCAACAAATTTTCTCTCACCGGCGCTGCCGTTGCGCACGTGGGGAGCCATAATTATACGCCCGCTCTTAACTATAGTAAAAGTGGGCGTAGGCTTATATTAGTATACCGTTGTCCGTCTCGAGTTCTTGTCCGCTCCATAACTTTAAACCTATTGCCTCCATTTATTTTTTTCTTCTGATATATGAAGTTTATGGTTAGACGATGTGTCATGTACCAAAATTATATACTCAATATTTGTGGCGACCAAAATTATATTAAAGTCTGGATATTTGTGGTAACCAAAACAGTTTTGACATTGAGTAAATTGATTTTATTTTATTTTTTTCAGTTATAACTAGCTTATGGATAATTCAATTTAATTTTGATTGTACTAAACACCAAATATGTGGCAGTTTACTAAAACAATTAAAAAAGAAAAATACAACATTATACCATGTAAGTTTACGAAAGGTTATGTACATATCTGCATTAATGTTAACTGTAATGCCAGTTATGATGATCATAAGAATGATGTTCTATTGAACGATTGTGGCAATTCATGCGTGACACTTACGCAAAAACTGCATGAAATATTTTTTCCCTGCAATTACGCACATTCAGTATGCTTCCCCTTAAATGTTTTGTACTTAAAGCCGGTTTTGTGGAACGTGGACTCATCTTCTGTGAACATGGAACGAAAGAGGATATCAGAGGGGCAAAAATGGTAGATTGTCGCAGGGATGTCCCACCAAGCTATATCGGGCGTCAATTCGGCTACCATTGTACAGTGATAAGCAAATTGATGAGAAAACACGGCGAAACTGGTGCTGTGAAGGACCGACCACTCTCGGTTCGACCACCTGTAATATCACAGCTTGAAGATAGGGCACTGGTACGACGTCATCCATTTGCATCAAGTCCATCTTTGAAGCGGCAATGGCAATACCCAACCGACGTCTGGCCACAAGAACCGTGAGAAACCGATTGAAAGCTGCAGGCATGAGGGCAAGGAGAGTCATCAAACGGCTATTGTCAGATCGCTACCAACGGATACATTTGGTTTGGTGTTTAGCACGACGAGGTCGGAATTTGAGGACCTGGCGAAGAATCCACTGGTCGGACGAAAGTCGTCTCTAGCTCAACGTCACGGATGGGTTAGGAGGCACAAAAGCACAGCGTATACACCCAAGAATATCCATCCATATGTTCCTTATGATGGCGGGGGTTCTGTAATGGTTTGGGGTACACCTCCCACGACTGCAAACTGGACTTGGTCACTATACGAGGAAACCTCAAAGATGACCGATACGTTCGGGAGGTCCTGCAACCAGTTGAGCCTCATTTTGAGAACCACCATTAGGCCCAAGACCTGTGTACATGGATGACAAGGCCAGACCTCATCGTTCCCGGGCAGTAATAGCCTACTTTCAAAACGAAACTGTAACAACTCTGCCTTGGCCCGCCGTGAGACCGGATTTGGGATAGGATAGGATGGGCAGAAACATTCAAACCCTAGAGCCTCTTGTATAAAAATCTGCAGGAATTGGAAGCCGCATTACATCGGCATTGGCGACAGTTACCCCTTATCGCCAGAATGTTGCCCTTTAAGATCACAATCGTTTCTGCAATATCAGTTTGACAACAATCTCCCTACACCAATGCATATTTTATCGGTCGTGCAGACCATCCATGGAGCGTCACATTGCTTTACTTAAAACTGGGGAACATAACGACTTTCCTGTTATATGTTAAGAATTAAGGAAAGCAAAATCCGGAAAATATTAGCATTTTAGTTGATGAACACCCTCAGAACGGTTCTCGGGCAATCAAGAACTCCAGAGCTACCGAGGTCTAGGCGGCCCTGAACCCTCGCCTAATGCCTCTTTCAAATTTATGTTTCTGTAATCGAAGGGCCTGGGACCCCCTCTTTCGTTAAAAGTTGGATCCGCCCCTGATATACCTTATGGATAGGTGGTGTGTTGTTAACCATTATGACACCTTGCATTATTGCAAAATACGGCGCCTATATTATAGATTATGTAATATTCTCTTTATGTCCATATCTTCTTTAGTTTTGATATAATGTTATCAATTTTTCAAAGCATATACCTAAGAGGTACGTGTGTTGGGGTACAATTTAAGACATCTGTTGCTGCATAATACGGCAACCATATGTATCTTCATCAAATGGAGAAATGAGAATCTTTCATATGAACATACAATTTAAATTGCTAAAAGTTAAACAAATATTTTCTATAATGTAGAGTGTTCAGTGTATCCTATATGAGCTAGTAAAAAGGAAATGTTCCTAGCTGCGGTTAAAGTTTTGTTAGCCGCGCAATTCAATGTTTTAAAAAGGCTACAGAAAAATATAGGCCCTATATTTATAAATCCAAATGAAATGATGTAAAATAGGCCTAGGATCCATTATGCACTGTTCAAAATGAAAATTGGATATTTTTCCTAATTTATATTCGCGAATAACAGCTGCCAAAAACTATGGCTGTCAATGGGAGAAGTTGAACGTTTTAAACACTGGTACCTTGACAAATTAAAGCAAAAATACGTGAAACAAAAAATATTGATAAAACCTGTAATACTTGCAAACTGAAAATAGTTGGCAAAATTTAAATAACCGGGATGTATATACAATACATACCCAGGAGTAGGCCTACCTGTGGGATTTTTGTTGCTATATAGGCCTAGGTTTATATTTATAAAAAAAAGGTTAAAAACGCATTTATAATCTCCAAAATTGATATCCGGAAAAAGCTCTTATGTTGTGTATCATAAAAATGATTCTTCTAATTCTGTGTAAATGAAATTTTCCCAATACTTTAACATTGATTTTTTTTTTTTTTGTATCTTGCCTCCCGGAAACTTGTCAAGTTGCTTTCCGCGAAAACGAGGCAACACTTAGAAACGTACGTTGCTAATCACGTGACAACAATGAAGATCAGTCGCATCTGTATATAGGCTGTACCAGTGTAACTGTAAGATCGCATTCTTCTTGAACTAAGTTTAAGTTCTTACTCGTATCCAACGGCAAACGTTTTTTCTCCGAAACTATTGGAAGAGGATACTTTTGAGCAAATTCTGAAGGCTTCACTACCCAGTGATAAATACCGAACCAAAGGTAAATCATCTATCTACGATTCTTTCGTTTCCCTTTCCTACGGCACATCACCCATGATGATGAAGCATGTTGTCAATGTCGTGTCGTCTATTTGTTGATGGCGTGATGCTACGGCGATTTACAAAGTTTAGCAGTTAGTTAAAGTACTTTCTCATTTCAGTAGTTTTCACACTTGCCGTCTTGATTGAAAAGTATTGATTTGGATTTATTCTATTTCTATGTCCAGAAATAATATTACACTACACTGGTACTGGTAGTGTACAGCACGTCAGCAGTACACTGTACTGTACAGGATGATGATCTCAATATTCCGACAAGACATCACTTCATCACCTGATCACTGCCTAGTAGTCGGCGACCAATAAATGTAAAAAAATATTAAATTACGGAGGAAGACCTTTACTCTTTAGTTGACTGTCATACATACATGATACATCAAGTTAGTTGGAGATCTCCAAACTCTGTGGCCAAAGTGTATATGATGATGGGTGACCAACTCATCATATACATGATATAGCCTTATAGTTATAGGCCTACTTTGGCCACAGAGTTTGGAGATCTCCAACTAACATCAGATCGGCAGATATTTTGGTACATGGTGTATGATAGGCCTCTACGACTCTTGCCTTGATTCAGATTTTATTATACTGAACACTAGTTGGAGATCTCCAAATTCTGTGGCCAAAGTATATGATGATGGGTGACCAACAGAGTTGGAGGATCTGCCATCTTGGAAAATGTTCAATTTAGAGAAACAACACTTTTTCTCTTGGTCACCCATCATCATATACTTTGGACACAGAGTTTCGAGATCTCCAACTATAAACTGAACACCCTAATAATGGGTATGACGCAGAGCAAAAAAATAAGGAAAGGGTAAAAAGTGAAATACATTACAAAAGAACAAAACATCAGTACTAAACAATGTACTGGACAAGTTGTACTGGAAAATCACTGTGCAGCGTATTTATTAAATGTTAATTATTATTGACAGTGGTTGATCACAAATTCATTTAATATACTAGGCTGGCTACAATTAATTTATGAAAAGAAAGTCACAAATTATAGAGTCTATATTATATAGTTGACCATTCATATAAAGCTTGAGTGATATTTTTACCTCTCCGATTTTTTGATAGGCCATAATATGGGTAAATTCTTCTGTAATTTTTCTGAACAAGTGACTATTAAAACACACTGCCACAGGGAAATTTTTCTTGTCTAAATAACCAAGGAGACAAGTTTCTAATTGTGTTAAAAATGGGTATATCATTTAGACCTTTATCCCCATTCATAAGTTGTTGGAACTAAAAACCATGGTATTTCAATAGATTGATTTTTAGGCAAGACATGACGAAGTGTTGCTCGTCCCCAACCGTTCATAGACTTCTGGTTGCACATAATCGATTTTTTTCTGGGACGGGATGCTTTTGTTGGTGCTCTGTTAGAATTCTAGGCCTATCGTATTTCTCCTGACTTCAATTTATAGGCCTATTGACTGTGTTGAGATCCACCATACCCCATCCATGGAGTTCTTTATACCAGAAGTCCATTCATAGACTTCTGGTTATACTTTGTTTAGTAGTTACATATATGAATTATCATCCATCAATCAATCTAAAATCGGAAGCAGTCACCTGTTGTACAACTTGGCCAGAAAAGGGTTGGCAAGTTCAACGAAGTGAATACGTGAAAGCCTATTGTTCTCTATACCTCTGCCCAACACTGCTACAGTATTGCTCCTGTTGGCCAAAGAAACTACACGTATGTTCTTCGGGTAACATCAGGTAAGGTGACAAGTGGTTCGGTACAGGTACACTTCTTTTGAACGTCAATTTCTAAAGGACATTTTATAAATTCATTGTATCTTTGTGATAAATTGGGAAATTTTTGTTTTGTTTTCTTTTCATGATGCTGTTTTGAGAATCCCACATATCCCAACTTGAAACGGACTAACGCAGAACAATCAGAGTATATGGCTGAGCAGGAGTCTCAAACGTCCTCGCCATTGATGACATTACACTCTTATAAATGCCCTTTTTTCAGTTATTAAACGTTAAATTCACTTTGCACAATGCTTAATTATTCATGAATGTCGTTTTGACACTTTTTGAGTGAGTTACATTGTTATTTAACTGTCTAAATCTGACCACAAACTGGCGCTCAGAAGCGGGCTGTCTACTCCGGCGTTTTGGTTTCAAATAACCTGACTCCAAAATACGACCATCAGTATAAGAAAAATAGTCATTTTGGAGCCAGAAACCCGGACTAAAGCAGCGAGTGTGTTAAAAAAATGGGGAAGATACCGACAGCTGCTTATAGGAGCTTGTCGAGGAAAAAGACCTTGTTGGGTTAAAGTGGCATGAGCTGCCGAAATTCACACTTTTTTCATAATTTCTGATCGACAGTAAGAGGCTTTGAAGGCCATCGAAAAACTAAATGATTGGCGTTGGAATGAGGAAAATCCATACGGTATGGGCCCTGTACGAACCGAAAACGTGTTCGAAAAGTAGCAAAATTTAAATAACCGGGACGACCATTCATTCATTCTAAGTCAAAGTTTGTTCAAAACAATACTTTATCGTACATTTTTTAGACTAGAAGCACTAAAAAGCTTCTGAATTATACGTCTTGAGAAAAATAGCGGATTATTTCAACATTCTGTGTTTACGTCAAAATATCAACATTTTGGCAGCTCATGCCCCTTTAAGGTGGCCTCCCTTTTTGCCACTTTCAAAACTTTTAAAACCAAGACACAGCCCTGTTTTATAAAAGAAGCAATCCGTTTCCATTCTGATCTAATCGACAACATATGCATATATATACCCACCGGGATTAAGTTTACAATATTTGGAATTTAGAAATTGTGTAATTTTCAATTTGCAACAATTATCTCGAAATTCAAACAAAGTTTTGTTTTCGTGAGAACTGTCAGAATGCCTCTCTTATCATCCAAAGCCCGGGGTTCTAGACGGCACTTGTATAGCTCCCCGCCCTATATTTTAAAAAAAAGAACGATCCACCGCTGAACATACTCCTGTATATATAGTCAAATCGTTCGAAACATGTCCATGTCCCGACAAGGATGGTAATTGGCAGTAGTAGCATTTCTGTTATTTTTAAATATTGTTTGTTTGATGTTTTACGCCGCACTAAAGATTATTTGTAAAGAAAGCGTAGTTTTATCTTCAGAATGAACCTCTAAAGTGATCCTCCCGGCATCTCGAGCTTGACAGCCTCTCCCTCATTTCTGTAATCTGACCACCTGGGACTTCGATCCCATCTGGAGGTTCCGTTTTGGGCCTCTTCCTGAATTTCTGTAATCTGAAGACCTGTGATTTCAATCCCATCTGGAACATCCTTGTTCTGGGCCTCTTTCTGAATTTCTGTAGTCTGAAGGCCTGGGATCTCGAGCTCCAATAGCCTGGATCTTGTCCTCAATTTCATATGTAATCTGACCACCTGGGACTTCGATCCCATCTGGAGGTTCCGGTTTGGGCCTCTTCCTGAATTTCTATAATCTGAAGGCACGGAACTTCGATCCCATCTCCAGCTTTGGGGGCTTGAGTCTTTTTCTGAACTTTGTAATCTGAATGCCTGGGATCTCGACCTTCCGACGTCTAGGCCTCTTCTTGAAGTTCTGTAGTTTGAATGCATGGGATCTAGATCCTCTATCGAGCTTCCGCGGCGGGGGCCTGTGTGTCTTTCTGAATTTCTTAAATCTGAAAACATCGTCTTCTATGCAATGTCGAGTTTCTGAGCCACTTTATGGATTTCCGTAATCTGAAGGCCTGGTATTTCTATCATATCTCGAGCTTTCGTGTCATGTTCTGTAATCTGAAGGCCTGGTATTTCTATCACATCTCGAGCTTTAGTGTCATGTTCTGTAATCTGGTGGCCTTGTATCTCTATCACATCTCGAGCTTTCGTGTCATGTTCTGTAATCTGATGGCCTGATATCTCTATCACATCTCGAGCTTTCGTGTCATGTTCTGTAATTTGATGGCTGGTGCCTAAAATCACATCTCGAACTTTCGTGTCATGTTCTGTAATCTGATGGCCTGGTATCTCTATCACATCTCGAGCTTTCGTGTCATGTTCTGTAATCTGATGGCCTCGTATCTCTATCACATCTCGAACTTTCGTGTCATGTTCTGTAATCTAAAGGCCTAAAAAAAAGACTCCTTTTCCTAATATTAAAAAGATGGATCTGCCCCTGTCGATCCATAAGCGTCGTTTACATTTAATGAAAGTAGAGATCAGTAGAACTATAGTGAAGCAATTGCTTACAATAATTACATAGACCATGTTAATGGACAGTTGGTGATGAAAAAAAACACAGTCAGATGAATACGATTGTTAGTATTAGGAATCATACCAAAGGTTTGAAAAAACCCCAAACAAACAAACGAAGAAGTCATTTTCAGATTTACCCTTTGGGACTGCATGCTAAATTGCAAGATTGTACTATGCAGGTACATCAGGACACCATCTGTATACGGATATATTCAAGAATAAGCCGATCTCGAAGTAGGCTGTGGTAATATTTGGGTGAGGCAGACAGTGAGACAAAATTCGGTGTTAGACAGGGAGGAGCTGGGTCGTGAGTTTTGGAAGGGGCGTTGGCGTCAAGGGGAGCGTGAGAGGCAGTGAGACCAAAAATTGTAGTGTGGTGCGGTGTGAGACTAAAGATTAAAGGGACATGTTCAAAGAGACTGAGAAAAAGATTAGTGCCTTTTTTACTGATCCTGTTTAGTTATAGATGATATTTGCAGATGGCCATTGGTAACTTACCTAGCTCCCATGTAGTCCGCAATATGTTGAGTGGATTGAAGGATAATTTCTGATACGCCCGCCCGGGCTTCTTCGTGGTATTGAAGAAGCCCGTGCGGGCGTATCAAAATTATCCTTCAATCCACTCAACATAATGCGGACTAGCTCCCATGGACCTTTTGGTATAGCGAGTTTTATTTTGGGAATTCCTTTTGTCGAATTGAGCAGTCTTAGTTGGTGCATTGCCGTATGTTCGTAAACAATTACAAAGAATGGAATTGCAAACTTTTCAATAGCTTTAAGCTTAACAATGATAAATATCCACTTGGTGGACCAATTTCATACATCTGTTTTAATAATTTGATTGTTCGAGTGCACGGGACCACAACCATCTTTTGTGATTCAAACTGACGAAGATATACCGTTGTATTTATTTTTAAAGTAAGAACAGTCTTCTTTTTTCACCCTAAACCCTTAACTTAAGTGATATTGCAGGCTCATTTAGGTTATAAATTATTATGTTTTTAAAAAAAATCATTTTGGGGTCTGAAAACTATTCTTGTTGAAAACATCTAGCCAACACAGCATCAATATACATGTAATTTGTTCATAGAGTTTATCTATTTCCGACCAAAACTACTGATGCTACAAGTACAACAAATATATATACGTATATAGTTCATCGTTTGTACTTTCCCTCTCCGGAAACTCACGAAGCTGTCAGCCAGAACGAGGCGGCACTTGGTAACCCACGTCGCTAACCACGTGACAACAAAGAAGACGAGTTGCATCTGAACGACCCGCATCCTTCTGACACGAGCAGCAGTAGTTTTTTCCCCTCGCGGCCATCGGGAAAACGTATTTTCGTACAGATATTTTGTGAAGTTTACACTTTGAAGTGTACCGACGAATAGTGAGTCAAAGGTTGTTACTGCTTATGGGCTTTTATTGGGATGAATCCATTTTTCCAACTTACTCAGATGTCAGTTTCTTCCACTTCCCCCTCCCGCGAAAACCCCCACAGAACACAAGCTACGGCGTAGTTAACTTAACTTATTATTTAATTAATGTTAGGTTGTTACTGCTTATTTGCTTTTATTCGAATCACTTTTATTAACTTACTTCCACATCTCAATCCCTAGCCTCACTCATGTGTCTCTTTCCTGTGTTACTTACTTGCCGGGCAATCCCAGCTGATTTCACGATCACTGTTGCTGAACAGAAGATAGTCCGCAATATGTTGAGTGGATTGAAGGATAAATTCTGATACGCCCGCTCGGGCTTCGTGGTATTGAAGAAGCCCGTGCGGGCGTATCAGAATTTATCCTTCAATCCACTCAACATATTGCGGACTAAACAGAAGATAGACCAGTACGGCGTACATCACATCAGAATACTTTGTCTACGGTCGTAGAGTTAAGATATTCTCAACTAAACTAAAACTATAAAACTTCAGAATCTGTCTTTTTTCTTTCAATTAATCTTACTTCTTAGGGTCATTGGAATTTTGCAGTTTTCTTGAAAAACATCCCATTGCCTAGGATTTGGGGCAGAATCTTATGCCGTATAGCCTAGGCATTACAGCATTAGCTCACGGTGTTTGAATAGGCCATTGCCCTGTTGAACGGTCCATTCCATTTCCAATTTCTTCGGAATAAAATATTGTTTTAACTAATGGCGTAAGGCATTGGATTTTTTTATGAAATTTCCAAATTTGGCCAAGTTGCAAGATTTGTTGCTTTTACATGTACATGTACTTTTAAGTTTAATAGTTTTACCTTTTATTTTTTTGCCTCTCTCTAGTCTATGGTGTAATTCACCAAAGTGAATTCCTTACCTGCCTCCTTGTTCAATGATCTGATTTTCATTATGTCGTCCGAGGACCAGCAAATGTTTGAATGTAGATAACGAGTCAGATTTAACTTGTTGAATTAGTCTATGGTCATACCTCCAGTGGTCAACTGCACCCCTGGTTCCCCAACCCCCAAATTTTCACCTCCTAATTAACTCGAAACCTCCTAATTAAATAGAAAGCTCAGGGCATTTTATTCATATTTAAACCTAAAGTTCAGCAACTGTGACCACTGGTTGATGCATAAGGAATTCCGAGTCGTAAATTGCTATGACAAATCCCAATGTTAAATCTTTAGAATAAGCGCAGTTGCTCTACTTTATTGTCATAACTTAAACCCAATGGGATGCAAAAAATAAAAAAAATAGACGGCAAAAGCCAATACATATAAATGTACGTTAATTGAACCCTACTTGATGTATATGAGACCCTATTTTTTATATGTAAGGGGTTCACTGGACACCAAGTTTCTGCAACTATTTGTGATCAAGGGAAAACCTTTTCAGTTTCCATTTCCAAGTTACTACAAACTTGGATACCTGTACACCATAAACATTTTTTTAGAAACACATATTTAAACAAACATTCAAACCAGCTTTAAAGTTAAACATTAGATATATATTTTTTTTAAATTGTATATCATATGTTTATTAAATCTTTGCAGAGAATCCAAAGGAGACATGGGTAAAAAAGGACCCTATTGTAGAGTGGGTTTATTAACCCAAGTGAACTCCATGTCTTAGGAAGACTTAAAATCTGCTGTAAAATGGGGTGTGTACTGTCAAAATGTGTGACGCCGCCCCGAACAGCAGTTCAAGAGGCCCCACCCCATCACAGTGGCAAGATGGGGCGGCTTTTATGGCGTTTGAGAAAGTTGAAGAAACCACCCAAGCCAGACGCCGATATAACTTCTTGTAAGTAATTGGTGATTTCAACATGTAGTTAGTCTCAGCTTTAAATTAGCACATTCATTTTCTCTTTTTGCCAAATTTTTTTCAAATATTTGTGAAAGTTTCAATTGCTGAATTCTTTGGCTTCTTAAACCAGTAGGTGTTACCTTCCCTAAATTGCCCCCAGTTCAATTTGTTAGTTTTGTATCTTCATCATCTCATAAAATTAGCTTGATATTAATTTACTGCCAGAATATGAGATTAAACTTGAAATTTAAATTTTGTGTTTGATATTTTTTTTTTCTTTTGAAACTAAGCCCTTCTGATAAATTTTCAGGTGAGAGACCAGCCTCAAAAACCACACATTCTCATGAGAAAACCAAGCCAAATCATCATATGATGAACCAGGTAATAAATAATTTATTTTGGTTTTGAATGTAAATTTGTAAAATGAAGGCTCTTATAAAACTGAGAAGTACAATTGTCTTTCTTGAATTCTCCAGTACGAAGTGCAAGTTAAGAAATATGCATTTCGAGAAGAATAAATGTGAGTTTTAAGTGTATTTATTTTGTTACGACAATCTATTCATTCTGAGCGTTGTATTTTCTTTTAGGATGACATGCCAAATGAACGTTTGCGGAAAACTATGAAGCGTTTGAAAAGGAAGCAAAAAGTTCTGGATGCCAAGTTTGATGAGGTAAATAGAATGAAAATCAGGGGATGTTTTGTTACCTGCTGTTTATGATTTTATCAACTAAATAGCTGACTGTTTGTTGTGGCTTAACTGACAATATATATAGATCATTGATCTCAGATTTAACGGACATATATATCATTGTATTTTAATCTAAGTTTTAACAGACATATATATCATTGTATTTTAATCTAAGTTTTAACAGACATATAGATCATTGTGTTTGTTAAATTAGGCTATCATCACCCTATACAATACACTTTATAATTTGGTTTGGAATAACTTGATTCGGAAAAAAGCCTTTGTTAACAACTACATGCATTTATTTGTCATGAATGATAACAGCTGATTTTGCACTTTTTACCAACAAAGTTTGGGGATAGGTGTTCCCAATCAGACAGCAGTTTTCCTAAAAGTCCATATGATGGCCAAAGCTATGGAGAAACACATTCTGCTTGAAATCAGGAAATTTATGGCTAAACTGTTTGCTTATGTTTTAGACCATGAGAGTAAATGAGCAGATCAAGACTGAGAAGAGAGAGGCTTTATTCAAACAGAAAACAGAGGAGGTAAAAACAAAACCTTGTTGAACAGGCTATACTAGTCACCAACAACTATAAAGGGAACATTGTCATGTTATTTTCAATTAAACCTGGTCATTAGGAAGGAATTCATGGGTTGCCAAAACCTGTGTATGTGGTGTGTAGGGGTTCTACTGGGTTGGGAACATCCCAGTCAGACATGAACCAATGAGATGATAAACAAATGATTTATTTTTTTTAACAATCTTTGTCATAAACTTATCAATCTCCAAATTTTGTCATGTTGCTCATGTATGAATAAAAGTAATCTTCATTTATTCTTGACAAAATTGTATGCTTGTATATTTCAGAGGGAACAAGAAGAACTTGATAAACAAATACGATATAAAGAGTTTGTTGAACGCCACAAGCAGAAGAGAGAGATAGAGGCAGCCAAGGTAGCTACATTTAATAATGTCATTAACAATAGATATCAATGAGAGACAAACCATTCAAAGTCAATTAATTTAACTTTTCATCTGTTTTGGTTTTGTAGCTTAGAAACATTTGTTTAAAAAGGTGTCCTTAATTATTTTCTAAGAGGCAAGGGTCAAGTAGTCATCAGCTGGTTTTATTTCTGTGTTTAATTTACATAATGAATTATTTATTGTCTTACAGGAAGAGTCAAAGAGATTGGCTTCCAACATAACATTTGATATTCCTGATGACAGTCATGAGCAGGTAAACATATTTAGTCTAAGGATTATTCCCCCTTAGTGCTTCACAATGTTATCTCCCCTTATTCGTAAATTTTATTTATAACTATCTTAATTGTTTGAAAGGTAGATATAATCTAATATCTTTAATGACATTTTTTTGTACAAGGATCCACAAACACGAATGATGAAAGTTGAGATGATGAAAAAAAAGAGAGATAAAATGTTTAAGGCAACCTACAGGAACAGAGAACAAGCAAAAAATAAGGTATTTGTTGTTTATCAAAACTAGCATAACTTTCTCGAAATCAGTATCAAAAGATAGCTTCTATTTTGTATTTCAACAAAATGTTCTCTGTATTTGGCAGCTCATGCCACTTTAATGTAAATAAAACATGATGGGTAAATATATAAAGTGGAAGGAAAATAATTTTTGGTACTGGTATTGAATTTAAATTTGTTTTCATTTTATTTTAGCATCTTTTGCCTTGTTTTTTTTATATATAAGCATATCTTTATGTCTATGTAATTTATTTTTAGATTGATGCTCAATTGACAAAAGCACAGATCCTCCGTGATACTAAGGAACAAAAATTGCTTGAATGTCTGAGGGAGAAAGAGGAACGATCCAAGTCAGTTCGTCACAAGGTCAGGCATACCACAAAGTCTTTGAGTGTTATCCAAATCATATGGACAATTTTTTAAAAAATCATTTCAAAAGTTTTGATCACAGTTGGGAGGAATTCATTGACTGGACTTTCATATTTGTATTTACAGAGAAGTGAACCTCTAAGTGAAGACAAATTAGTGGCTGACATTGATTTCCAAAACATGAAGGAGTCTAAAAGCCAACAGGTAAAGAAACTTTAAGAAAGTATATCTTTGATTCATCAATGTAAAATCATTCATTGTTTTTTTGTTATTATTTTTTATCTCTGGATGTTATTTTGTATAGATCTTATTTGTTATTTCAACCTCTAACATATGTTTCTGCTTTCAACACTAATACTATTGTATAAAGGTCTAAATGATATACCTCTTTTTAATACAATTAGAAACTCGTCTCCATGATTATTTTAGACAACAAGATTTTCCCTGTGCCCGTGTGTTTTAGTGATCATAAATATAATAATACTGTATGGTTTATAGAATGAAGACTTGAGGATCAAACAGAGCGAGAGATCGATGAAGAGAAGACAAGAACTTCTCCAGACGACTCAAGGCAAAAGGGAAATCACACAAGAACAGGTAATTATTGTTTGTCCTTCATTTTAAGAGCAGAGGCTAGGATTTCAGAGTATGGGAGATGACCTGGCTTGAAACACTAACCACAGTTACTAGTGAAAGTTTTTATCCGGCATGATTTTTTTTCTTCTCCCCAACAGCTTGATGCTCAGTTGTTGAAAGCTCAAATGCTTCGTGAACAGAAAGCCAAAGACAGGATTGAGCGCCAGAGAAAACGTGAAGAACGCGCCAGACAAATCCGTCAGAAGGTAAGGGAAATTTATTCCTCTAAATAATTATAACTTTTAACACTAAAATTCTCATTCTTCAAAACAAAAATTTTGAATTGTTAATTTATTATGTATACTATTAAAAAAATGCAACCAAAATGTTACCATCTGTTTACTTAATTTGGTCATCTTTTTCTTCATTATCCAGAGGTCAGAGCCAGACAGTGAAGATAAATTAGTGACCTACATTGATTTCCATACTATGGATGAATGCAAAAATCAACAGGTAAAAAGATGTGTAAAAGATGTATACCTTAATTTTAACTTATGTACTGACACTGAAAGTGACTCCTCTAAACATCTAATTTGTCATTACTTCCGAAAAAATCCACTCTTTACTCTCTACATTTTATCTCTTTAATAGAGGGAGGAAGCGATCGTGGGACAAAAAGAGAAATTGTTAAAGAAACTTCTCGAGACCCCACAAGCCAAAAGAGAGATCACACAGGAGAAGGTAATTTACTTTCTGATAATAAATGTGTTTTAAATATTACATAACATTAAGCAAGTCTGGAATCCTAGTTTTTTTCTTTTAAATAATCTGAATATGTCTTTTCCCAACAGCTTGAAGCTCAGTTGTTGAAAGCTCAAATGCTTCGTGAACAGAAAGCCAAAGAAAGGATTGAGCGTCAAAGAAAACGTGAAGAACGCGCCAGACAAGTTCGTCAAAAGGTGAAAGGAAAATTTAATTACAACATATTCACTTAGAACATATTACTACGCTCTGTAGCTGAATGGTATGATTTTAACATTTTTGTCCCGCATAGAACTTCACTGAATGACTTCATTGTCCACACCCAAGTGAGAATGTCTGACTGTTGTGTGTGCCCAGCCGTTTGCCTGCAAAACAAAATCTTGGCGATTGAATAAAGTCAAAATGCAATGGTTAAATTTGACAGCAAACTTTCTCCTCTTTTTTAACTCAGACCTCTTGACCTCATCCAAATACACTGGATTTATTTAATAATCATCCGTCATAAAGATATTCTTAAGAAGAGCACAAAATAAAAAATGCCATAGAGATTTCTATTTGAAATCCATGCGAATATATCCCTATGAATTTCAGTTTGGACCATTTGATGCCATGTTATTATTTTCTTATTTTATAACAGAGAAATGAACCTCTAAGTGAAGACAAATTGGTGGCTGACATTGATTTCCAAACACAGGTTGTAGATGAACAGAAAGCTGAACAGGTAAAGTCATGCATTTCAATTTGTATTGTTTTTACCATGGCAGTGCTAATACAAACCCTCTTTACCATGCTGTCCCCTCTATATTAGACTGTTACTCAAACATCACAATATGTTATCTCCAACAGTATGATGAGGTCAGAGTTGGACAACAAGAGAAATTGTTGAAGAAAAAAGAACTTCTCCAGGCAGCTGAAGTGAAAAGGGAAATCACACGAGAGAAGGTAAGATCTCACTACATATATAAAGACTATGGACTGAAGTATTTGAATCATATAAACCATTGGAGGAGCTATTATTTAAATACACTGGCTCAGTTGACTTCTTTTTCTGCCAACAGCTTGATGCTCAGTTGTTGAAAGCTCAAATGCTTCGTGAACAGAAGGTTAAAGAAAGAGCTGAGCGTCTGAGACAGCATGATGAACGTGCCAGACAAGTCCGTCAAAAGGTGAGACAGAATTGCATTACCTGTTGGAAGTCTGTGTCATGTGTGGGCAGCTTGACTACCCTTGGATGACTCGACTTATTTAGATCTCTATCAATGTCACCATCATATTTTTATGAATATTATTTATTTCTCTTGGTCCCTCTAACCTTTGTACTTGTAAATAACATGATTCATTGTCAATTTGTCATCACAACCAGTCAATATCATATTTTTCATTACTTTATTTTAAGAAACTTGAGGCCCAAAAAGCTGAAGAGGCATATCAGGCAGCCAAAGAGCAAAACATAGAAACAAGGGAGAAGGAAATAAGGGAAGAGGAAGAATTTCCTGAGGTAATGTTTTAGGCACTACCTGTACATACTTTATCAAATAACACAGGCTCAAACATTGGATTCTCCTAATTAGTATAGTTTTCAATAATTTTTGTTGAAGATGTCTGAGGAATAAGTCATCCAGTGTCTTTTTTTATTGTTGATTATTTATTTAAAACAATCTTTACACATTTTTTTCAATTTAAGAACTTTGTTACTTTCAGTCTGAAGTTATTTGTCCAGCTGTTCCAAAGATAGCCATTAGTCCTGAACCAAACCTGACTGGTTATTTGGATAATGCCAATGAGTCAGAAGAGTCTGAAGAAACATCCCAGGTATATCCAGAGAAATCAATGGAAGAGCACAGGGTTGAAGTGGAAGAATTTTCTCAGGTAAATTTTAACAACAGAACAATTGTTAGGGAATTAGAATATCTTAAGCTTGGCCTATGTCTCGACTTAAGATCTGATTAACAGCGAGTCAGCTGTCAGCAGCAAATGTCTGAGAATCTTTGTTACCTGAGCGTCCTTACGACTCATCCAATCAGTTTGATCACTCTTACACACTGGACTTTTATGTTCAAATAATGTTCTAACTACCTTGTATGATAAATGCTGTTGATTTTGTTCATGAGTTGAATTCATTTGTTTTTCATCAGCAGCCAAAGCCATATTATAACTCTGAGCTGAAACCTCCTAAAAAGTGGGAACCAGAACCTGAGAAACATGTCATGTCTTTGATTAAAAAGAAAAACAGAACAGTGAGTCATTTGTGATTTAATCTTTACCAAAAATCCCGAAACATTTTAAGTTTTCTCTTGAAGTATTAACAATTGATCTTATTGAGGTTATCTAACAAGACCGAGTGTTTTACGATGAAAATGATGTCATTATTTTCAAGAATAACCATCTGACTGGATGGCACATTGTAACGTTAGAAATGACATCACCAACGCTAGCATCCATGGTTATCTACAGTGGACCTGTTCATTCATCTTACCTCTTTCATATATGTTATGTGTCCTTTTGAAAAGGCACTGGCCTGAATCATAACTTAATATATATGGGTGTCTTTTATTACAGCCCTATGAAATGATCCCAGCCATGCCTGATGAACCAATTCTAGCAAACCCTGCCCTTGCTGTTACATTTAAAAGGCGAAATGGGAAAGGGGAACCCACTGCAGTGGTGAGTAAAGTAAACATCTTCAGATCATTGGTTAGTTAATCACATTATAATATCATCCTATAATTTGTTATTTTGCTCCACTACAAGTAAATATCACATAATACATAATCATTTACTTCAATGATAATGAGTAAACCATATGGGATCTTCCCTTAATTCATAATTTGTTAATGACGAACATTAAAAAAACCCAACAGCCCCTGGATGTTACTTTTGTATTGTGGAACAAATATAACATTTTTTGTTTTAAATTTTCTGATACAGAAAGAAGATTCACTGATATCTGAGCTTAGGGAATTAGAATATCTTAAGTCTAGTCTATGTCTCGACTTAAGATCTGATTTACAGCGAGTCAGCTGTCAGCAGCAAATGTCCAATCAGTCAATCTGAGAATCTTTGTTGCCTGAGCATCCTTACAACTCATCCAATCAGTTTGATCACTCTTGCACACTGGAGTTTTATGTTCAAATAATGTTCTAATTACCTTGTATGATAAATGTTGTTGATTTTGTTCATGAGTTGAATTCATTTGTTTTTCATCAGCAGCCAAAGCAATATTATGTCTCTGAGCTGAAACCTCCTAAAAAGTGGGAACCAGAACCTGAGAAACATGTCATGTCTTTGATTAAAAAGAAAAACAGAACAGTGAGTCATTTGTGATTTAATCTTTACCAAAAATCCCTTAAACATTTTAAGTAATTGATTATATTGAGATTATGATGTCAATCTATTTTCAAGAATGACAATCTGAAGAAAGACTGGATGGCACATTGTAATGTTAGAAATGACGACGTCACCAACGTCAGCATCCTAGACCCTTTCACACATTGATTATAACAAAGATAGCACACTATCTGGGAGTGGAAATATCAGAGGGATCACCATTCCTGTCTGCTAGTTACAATACAAACATAAACTATATCTAGCATCAACTAGACGCTCTAAAAGCTGACCAACATTTTATAGTCTTTGTTAAGTTTTTATTTATTTGTTGTTTTTACACCTGACGTAAGATTTCCCTGGTAACATATCAGGATTATTTGGAGACCAGGTTGGGTTTGCCTCTGACATTCCATTGGTTCCTGACAACCATCTATCTGATATCAACCAATCAGAAGATCCCATGCCCTCAGTAGTAGGGGTTGAGGTGGAAAGTTTGTACAGGCAAAATACACAATTGGTGCTGGTTTTTTTTTAGAGAAATGGTGGACACAAAGAAACTAGATTTACATTTATATTTGCTCTATTAATCCACTGGGGTAACCACCTTATTTGGTTTGAAAAGGTACTGGCCTGGATTATAACTTTATATTTCTATGAATGTTTTTTATTACAGCCCTATAGGACGATCCCAGCCATGCCTGATGAACCAATTCTAGCAAACCCTGTCCTTGCTGTTACATTAAGTCAAAATGGTAAAGGGGAACCCACTGCAGTGGTGAGTAAAGCAAACATCTTCAATTCATGGGTTAACTTACCACATGTGATATTTTCATTTAATTTGTTATTTTGTGACTAGACGTAAATGTGATATCTTGACTTCTATTATCAGTAAACACAAAATATTGCTCAAGTGATAAAAAATGCATGAAAATGCTGTTGTATTAAGTAAATGATATCAATATTTTTGTTATTAATAACAGAAAGAAGGCTCGTTGATATCTGTCCTGAAACCTGTCAAAAAGTGGAAGTCCGAACCGGAGGACTACATCATGTCTAAAATCAAACACACGGACAATTTGGTTAGTAAAAACCCAACCTTTGTAACTTTAAACTTGTTGAAGCTTTATTTTGTCATTAATACCACCAGTTTTGGTAATTAACATGTTGCAGTTTTACATGTTTTGCTAGTAAGTGTAAATCCTGGGAGTGGCGTAAAACATCAATCAATCAATCTAGTAAGTGTTGGTGTGAATTGAAGCCATGTATTTTATTCTGTGTTTGTAGGCTGGGTCTGAACTAGCTAGGGAGAAAGACTTAAGATTGGCTGAGAGAAGGGTTATTATAGATAAGTTCTGGTTACGAGAGGAGGGAATTGAGCCTCGTGTACAGGTAAGAAAACTGATAATGACAGATTATTGGGTGGATTAGATGTTTATTTTGAGGAGTGTTGACAATATTAGATGTTTTTTTGTAAGGGACGATGCTTCACGTTGTCTTACCTCCCTCCTGTCACCTTGCTGTTTACCCTCGTATCTATGGAAAGCTGGAAATGAGTTTGTTTATAATGATAGTGATGTTGCCAGGGTTATTTGGCACGATAGCCAGGCACTGTTTGAATGAAATCCTGGACATTTTGATGTAACTCAGCAAAACTAACATATAGAATTAAGATTTATAGTTTGTTTTTCACTTTGACTGACTGCATTTGAAATATATTTTTATCTCCTTACTTCGTCCATGGTTGTAGAAATTGGATCCATTGGACAACTTGCTCCGCCCTAATTACTTTGGGAATCCCAGACTGCCTACTGAAGAACCTCGCCAGGTAAAAACATCCACAATTCATTTAGTTGAATAAATTCTTCACTGAAAATACATCCAACTATTATTGAATGGAAATGAATTTCTTGGCCGTATGTATTCAATAGACTTCAAATCTTTGAAATTGCAGAGAAAAAATGGTTTTTTGATGACAAACAAGCCTCAGATAGAGTTGCCACATAGTTGGGTGAGTTTTTTGTTAAATTGTTTATTGCTGACATACAATATTATTGCCAGTTTACCAAAACCTCTCAGCCTTTCAGGGATGAATCTTCTGTATGCTCTTTTAGTGAAACTATATCAGTGTCTATCTAACATTTTAGATATGTTATCTCATTGCTTTAAGAAGGTCAAAATAACGCTCTTACTTAAAGAAGGTCAAAATAACACTCTTACTTTAAGAAGGTCAAAATAACGCTCTTACTTAAAGAAGGTCAAAATAACACTCTTACTTAAAGAAGGTCAAAATAACACTCTTACTTAAAGAAGGTCAAAATAACACTCTTACTTTAAGAAGGTCAAAATAACGCTCTTACTTTTAGAAGGTCAAAATAACACTCTTGCTTTAAGAAGGTCAAAATAACGCTCTTACTTTAAGAAGGTCAAAATAACACTCTTACTTAAAGAAGGTCAAAATAACACTCTTACTTTAAGAAGGTCAAAATAACGCTCTTACTTTAAGAAGGTCAAAATAACACTCTTACTTAAAGAAGGTCAAAATAACACTCTTACCTTACTTCATTTATAAGTACGATGAGTGTCATTGTATAAATTAAATGGGATTTTGACCACACATAGTTTCCATGTGATAAGAGTTTGTGCAAGGTGTTCCTGTAAGTAAGCTCTGAAATTCTGACAAATATTTTATCAGAACATTCAGATTACAGCATTTTATTTTCTTCAGAACTGAGTCACTTTTTAGCAAAAATGCCCAGCCGCATTGGAAATGGAAACATGAGTACTATTAATTTACGTAATTGCTGCATCCATAACATACAAAGCAATTCTACAGTTGAAGTCAGCTGCCCAAGCTGAGCTAAGAATTGTGTGTTTTATAAAAACCTTATGATATGAAGAAAAACTTGACATGGTTTATTGTATAGTTTTGAGGGGTTTCTTTTTTCAGATAATTTGTATTTTTTTTTTTTTAATATATTCCAGGATGCTACTCATAATAAGATGGCCCCTTATGACTGGAGTGAAGTTGTGGAAAAAGAAAAATCCACCAAAGTTAAGAAAAAACGTAGCCCAGAAGAAAGGAAGCAGCGTAAAGCTGAAAAGGAGAGACTACGAGGCCAGGTGGATATATCTCATGTTGAACAAGAGGTGAAGATTTGTGTTATTTGTGAATTTGTTTAAAATGTCTGGCAGAACTTTTACTCAGTCTGAATTGTCTGGCTGAACTTTTACTCTGTCTGAATTTGTACTCTGTCTGAATTGTTTGGCTGAACTTTTACTTAGTCTGAATTGTCTGTCTGAATTTGTACTCTGTCTGAATTGTTTGGCTGAACATTTACTCAGTCTGAATTGTCTGTCTGAACTTGTACTCAGTGTGAATTGTCTGGCTGAACTTTTATTCAGTCTGAATTGTCTGGTTGAACTTGTACTTAGTCTGAATTGTCTGGCAGAACTTTTACTCAATCTGAATTGTCTGGCTGAACTAGTTCCCAGAATTGTCTGGCTGAACTTTAACTCAGTCTGAATTGTTTAGCTGAACTTGTACTCAGTGTGAGTTGTCTGGCTAAACTTTTACTCAGTCTGAATTGTTTAGCTGAACTTGTACTCAGTGTGAGTTGTCTGGCTAAACTTTTACTCAGTGTGAATTGTTTAGCTGAACTTGTACTCTGTCTGGCTGAACATTTACTCAGTCTGAATTGTCTGGTTGAACGTGTGCTCAGTCTGAATTGTCTGGCTAAACTTGTACTCTGTCTGGACTGTCTGGCTGAACATTTACTCAGTCTGAATTGTCTGGTTGAACGTGTGCTCAGTCTGAATTATTTGGCTGAACTTGTACTCAGTCTGAATTATTTGGCTGAACTTGTACTCAGTCTGAATTATTTGGCTGAACTTGTACTCAGTCTGAGTTATCTGGTTCTCAGTTTCAATTGTCTAGCTGCCCAAGCTAAGAATTGTGTGTTTTATAAAAACCTTATGATATGAAGAAAAACTTGACTTCGTTTATTGTATAGTTTTGAGGGGTTTCTTTTTAGCCTTTTGCAAATAATTTGTATTTTTTTTTTTTAATATATTCCAGGATGCTGCTCATAATAAGATGACTTATGACTGGAGTGAAGTTGTGGAAAAAGAAAAATCCACCAAAGTTAAGAAAAAACGTAGCCCAGAAGAAAGGAAGCAGCGTAAAGCTGAAAAGGAGAGACTACGTTGCCAGATAGATTTATCTCATGTTGAACAAGAGGTGAAGATTTGTGTTATTTGTGAATTTGTTTGAATTGTTTGGCTAAACTTGTACTCAATCTGAATTGTTTAGCTGAACATTTACTCAGGTGGGGGCTTAATATTTAAAGGAGAAGAAAAGGAAAAAACTACGTAAATACAGTACAGGCGCGACACATTTTCCTTTCTAACGGTACCAAAACCATATTTCTACGATTTTTCCTCGCCCAACTGTGCTATAAGAAAGTTAACAATCGTTATCAGAGAACGTCTAAACTGACTCGGCAGCCATCTTCACAGCAGAGCTTAGCTGTGTGTCTCGATCGGCCAATCAGCATATGCCTGGCCACCTGTCACTCACTAGCGTAAGAGAAATTGGTCAACTCTGAAAGTCTCCCATTTAAACCTAGGTTAATTTTGATCATTTCAACGCGCTAATAAGAGAAGATAAACATTCTAACAGCTCTGAAATGTACACTGGCTAGTAAATCAACCTTTTGGGAAGACGTGACAGGCTGATATGTTGTCTACGCGACTTAATGCTTTGTGTGTGATTCTTTTTGTTTCTTTATGTGTGTTTTTTTTTCACGTTAGTTTGATTGGGCACATTTCTAAAAATAAATCTTGGTTGCTTCTTCTTAACCTGAGCCATATTTATTTTCCAGTTTGTTGGTTACAATGGCGAATCTTTAACACCACACCAATGCCAGGGGAGAATTACAATGGCAAGGGACACAAAGGTTTGTGTTAATAATCCTTAGTTATTGTGAACTCTTTAGTTGGAGACTGAATTGGTGATAGATGTTTGATCTTAGCGGCATAACTGATGACGTTATTTGTGCTGTCAGTTCTTTTGTGATGTCATAGCATTGCTTAGGTGATAAATTAACATGTTGATTATCAAAACAATAAAATACTGCCCTGGAGTGGAAATATCGGGGGTGTAGTGAGTAGTAATATATCTATGTGTGACATTAAGAACCTGATAATTTGGGACACAGAATTGACAGAAAGGCTTGCAAATGGGTAACAACTTTTTTGTTTGTTCATTACCATGGTTTCTGTTCACATATTAAGGCTGTTTTATAGCCAGGATGCCAATGTCTTGGTATTGATTGATTGGTATTTTATGCCAGACTCAAGATAAGCCAGGTGTAGTGGGGGAGGAACATAGGCTGTAGTAGATGGGAACCCCTGACCTGGGGCCTGTTTCACAAAGAGGCGTAGACGTATTTTTTGCGTAACTTTCATACTTACGTACCTCTACAGTATGGGTTGCTATGACAGTTACGTAAAAACTTGTGAAACAGGCTCTTGGCAAGTAGTGTTAAACAATAAACCACATTACAGAAGCTATCTATTTGTAAGTTGTCTGACATATAGAGGGCTTTGGAGGATCAATTGTTAGGGCAATATTCTCTCCGTCAAACACTGGCCTTTCAATGATATGGTATGGGTTTGAATTAATCAATCCTGTCATATAATATAACTGTCATGTTTATATACTTTCAGAATGTGGGAGGAAGAGGTTATCATGCTTGTAACCCAGGTAATTAACTTTCTGTTCCTATAATTATGTGAGATTGTCATCCTATAGCATCATATCATATAAATCTGGTAGACTGTCACGTGTATAACTTCATGCATGCATTCTGGTACAGTACATGTATTTGTACAGAACTGGTTGCCAGTTACCACCGGAAGGTCGTGGGTTTCCTCCCACAATAAAACTGGCAACGCCACCATATAAGTGAAATAATCTTGAGCGCGGCATAAAACACCAAACAATCAATCAATCTGGTATTTTTGCCCATCCCAGCTGTCAAATGATAGCAGGCTATGGAATATCAGGAAGCTGTTTCTCAAAACATCACCCCCCCCCCCCCTGGCCACCTTACTTTGTGAGTGATTGTAACATAATGGTGAAAGTATATGAAAGTTAAAGCTCATATTTGACTTTCATCTGGTGGAACTCTGTTGAGAATCAATCAATCAATCAATCAATCATTTTGAGAAACAGACCCAGGGTCTGAGAGAAGTTGGTTGGTTACCAAGGACAATGAACCCACTTTCCCTACTCCAATAATACTGTGTCATAAGCTTTGGAAACACACCAGACACCTTTGAAATACATTTTGCTGCATTTAACCTGGAATTCATAATGAATATTTGCAACAAATAGCACATAATATTGGTTTTGTTTTGTTTTGTAGAAGACAATTGGAATGATTACTCTGAGAGAGAACCCCCAGATGGCTATCAGGAATACAGAATCAACTATTAATTAAATTCATACAGATTTTCCATTATCAGATAATAAAAAATGTATTTAGGGTAATAATTTCAACCCATGTATTTACTATTTCTACATAAGGTTTTACTACAGCAGAAATTATTTTTGAAATTTTACTTTTTGGGATTCTGGACTTTTAATCAGAAACTTTTGTAGTTTTCAAAATTCTGAACATTTTTTCAGAATTTTTACTTATTCCATGCAAATTGTTATTTTGTTTAATACTGGAGATATTGAATGATTGCTTTATTTTCTATTTGGATCTGATGAATATTTTACCTGGTGGTGCTATTTTATATTATAGAGCTATATATATTTTTTCTAGTCATCTAATTTAAATATTTTTTAAAACCAAGGCAGTATTTACACATTTTAGACAATTTATCCTCTTGTGTGGTCAATTTTATATATTTTAGATAGTACTGTATGTAAAGTGAAATTATCAACCTCAAGGTGCCAAAAATATTATATTTGTATGTATCAAAAAGTATTTAAAAAAACCCCAATAAATATAAAATTTAAAAAAAAAATCAAATAAATAAAAAAATTAGCCAAAAACATTAAGAAAATTGAAATAAAAAAAATATGACATGGGTACTTGCTTGACGACCTGGGTTAATAGTTACTTTGTAAGACTTGTGGTGGATTGGTAATTAATAAGTTAGAATGTATCATTAATTTTGATACAAAGTGCTTCAAAAAAACTGTTCATATTGCTAAGTATTTATTTCTTGACAATATTTTGCTCAGGGTTTGAATTTTTGGACATTGTTTTATTTTGTTTTTGTATTGTTATGGAAATAAAATTTTGTTGATAATATTTTAGTCTTTGTTCAATTACGGTCTTTTTTTTTCACTGAATCTTTTTTTTTTATTTACTTTGGTCAAGAAAATGATTTTGGTTTGCATAACATTCAAGTTGAGTGAAATGAAAATTATTGGCTGAGAATGTTACCTAAGCAATCAAAGGTGTGTGCAAATAACATACAACATTTTAATAACTGGGATGAATAGTCAAATTTAGTTGTCATTGACAACTAGGGCTCTTACCTTCATCGCCAACTGGTCAATTTCCCCACAACGAACATCAGCGTGCGAACACCGTAAACATTGCCAATAAATACAGCAACTTGAAAACAAATTGAATAGATCGTCACAAGACTAGGTGAACAGAACGAGAAAACCAAAACAGGAAACCTCCATATATCTGATTCATTTGTTCAATATTTATTACAGAAATTTGCTAATGTTACCAGCATCTGGATCTGTTTATTATGCAGTATTCTATCATACATAAAAAGATAATCAGTCATTCATCAACATTTCGAGAAAAAAAATCCAAATACTCTGTATTCTACATAATAAATTAGATTAACATAATTAAGCTATAGAGAAATAATTTGACATCTGAACAGAGTACAGATAAAGCCTGAAGAGTTACCATGTAGATTCTACAGTTAAGATGCGTAACCATTGTCAATGTGTTACAAAAGGATTCCAGAAAATTCTACTGACCAAGGCTAAGCTCCTGTCAGTCGTCAACCTAATGAAATATCATAGGTTTGGTTTGTTACAACAATTTATGGGGTTGATTTTCGGTCTAAATGATATACCTCTTTTTAACACAACTAGAAACTTGTCTCCATGGTTATTTTAGACAAGAAGATTTTCCCTGTGCCCGTGTGTTTAAGTGATCATAAATATGTAGTTTGTAGAGTAATATAATTTGGTGAAAATGGACCATATTTAAACTGCTTTGTAATTCAAGTGTTGAAAACATGATCTCTCAACAAGAAAGTTTAAAAAAATAACAATAACAGGATCACAGTGACCAGAAGATGACACCTGCATATTTTTTACGCACGCCTTGTGACCAGCTTTTCTGATTAAGTTATGAAATGCTAAGTGACTTTTTGACTGAGGGCAAATTAAAGAGAATATGTATCTTATGATCACTTTCCATCTTCATAAATGCTTTCAATGACAATGGCATGATTTTATAAACCAATTGATCAATCTTACAATTAAACACCCAATTACAAAACACCTTACATGACAACTTGAGTTTTGGTTCAACAATTTTGGCAGAGCAACCAAAATGAAAATTATCAAAAGGACAGAGCACATACACACACTGGGACAATATACAGACATTTATTTTTATCTGAATTATTTCCCATATTTAAAGGAAAAGTACACCTCATAGAGCCTTGAAAGCTAAAAAACATGATTTTTAGAAATCATTTCAATTTTCAATTAATTTTTTATAATTTCTGAAAACTGTTGGCATCATGATATTGAGTTTCTTTTCAAATTTAAATTTTGTCAGCTAACATTGGTATGTTCTATTTATCAAACTAACGTCAACATGGTGATAGTTCACTTGAAATATATTCATTAACAAAATCAAATTTAAAACAAAGTTTCGGAATATTCCAATTAAAATAACTTGATGTAAGCAATACATTCTCATATCAAAGAAATCATTTCTTCATTACTTCAACATGAAGTAGGCCCACAATAATTATATACATATATGTTTAAATATATATTATTTCTATATAATAATTAATATGTACAGAATCTGAAGTGCATTAGTATTTTATGTGAATATTTGCAACATTTCTACACATGTATTATACTTATTCAACATAAAAGTCAAATTTGAAACATAATAGCGCACAATTTACTGAGTGATTCATGTTTTATGCCCATCCTAGATTATTTCAAATGGCTAACAGATTCCTGATTAAGTAATCATTGTAGTTAAGTAGACTGATCCTAGGTTCTTTATAATTTAGTTCATGGTTCACTCATCATCATATTCTAGAGCTACAGAATATATTCTAGGTTCTTTGTATTGTAGCCCATAGTTTACTCATCATCATATTCTAGAGCTACAGAATATATTCTAGGTTCTTTGTATTGTAGCCCATAGTTTACTCAGCATCATATTCTAGAGTCTTAGAACTGATTTTTAGGTTTGTCCATAGTTCACTGATCATCATGTTCTAGAGCTATGGTACAAATTCTAGATTCTTTATATTAAAGTCCATCGTTTACAGTTCACTCAACATCATATTCTAGAGTTTAGGACTGGTTCTTTATAATATAGTCCATAGTTCACATTTCACTCATCATCATATTCTAGATTTACATGTACGTAGCTGATTGCAGGTTCTTTAATTTTGACTTGAAAAGTTTGTTCATCTCCATAATCTATAGTTCATAGTTCACTCATCGTCATATTCTAGAGCGATAGAACTGTTTTCTAAGTAGGAGCTGAGAGGTGTGAATACTCGGGTATGGTGTTGTTTACTGTTGGGGCTCAATGGAGCAAAAGGGAATGAAGAAGTTATTACACTTGACTGGAGCAGTGAAGCTGTGTTGGCAGAGTCAAAACTGAAAATAAGGTCACTTTTGGGTCTAGAAATAGGTCTTAGTTTATCCTTGTTTTTAACTAGTGTTTGTAGTTTATGTTGGAGGTAGATGACTTCCTCAGTCAACAAGCACTGTTGTAAATAGCCGGATGCTGAACCTCCACTGACAATTTCAGCTGGTTCTAACCACCGAATATAACACTGTGCCCACAAATGTATCATAGACATTGAACTGTCTGGTTTTATTACCACATGCCGGTAACGTAAGTTTGGCTCCTGATCATAAACCTTCTGAAGTTTCCACGAATACCCTTCATTTGCAGATTTCCCTTCACAGTTTCCATTGGTTAAAGCACTGGACTTATCATCTGAATCCGACCCCAGCCTAAACGTTACCGGGTTCAACTGGGTGTACAAATCAGCCCGATTTAAGTACAAGGGGTTCTTAAAAAATGACTGATATTCTGTGTTGTATTGTCGGTGCCAGTCCCAGACTCTAGGTAACAGTATAGGAGGTGTCGTAGTTTTTGTCATCCCAACACAAAGTTTCTTTTGCTGATGAGGACTGTTGAAGAGGAATGTTTCAAACAAACCAATGAATACACTGTCCCATAATGTTGTCAAGTAAGTCTCCGTGAAAGCAAAGGATGTTGGGAACTGCTGTAGCATCTGCCATACACAATCCAAGAACACCAGAAACACAGGCGACTGAAACAAGTTTAAAAAGATTTGATTAGGATCATATACGTCGCAGATCTTAAAAAAGATATATTACATTTAGGTCCACATAAAAACATTTAGTTTCGTTTTTTAAAATGTGTATGTGAGAAGATAATCAGAAACTTAACATATAAATATTAAGGCTATAGTTAAATTTTATCACACATTTTATTTTTTCCAAAATAAAAGACTACATTTAATACATTTGGTCATAGCCTGGGCCCACTTGCAAAAAGCGTTCTTAACTAAGAGTACTCTTAGTGTATGTCTATAACATGGGACTTAAGAGTGCTCGTAAACTTGCCATGTTGTAGAGATATGCTAAGAGCCCTCTTTAGTTAAGAACGCTTTGTGAAAGTGGGCCCAGGTCTTTTGGACACACAGAAATTTGACAGACAACATAGATTTGCAATTACAGCAATTAAACATACATGTAAGTCAGAACAAAATTTTTTTTATTTGAAACGAAATCAATATATATAGATTTATATGTATTTATAAACACTAAAACACATAGGCACTAGGAATACAATGTATGCATTTGTAAGAAGCTGGAATATATATAGCACTGCACAGATGCAAAATCCAAGTAGAGACTGATAGAATAAGTAAACAAAACCACGCACACACAAATATAAATTTTATATGCAAAGATTTGATATTAGTTTGTAGTATTTTTGCAAGAGATGAGTAAGTTTTAATTAAAAAACAATTTAAGGAAAAAGCTATATAAGACTGTCATTTGAATGGGAGAAACAAATCATGATAGGGTGGTATATTTATGAGATATGTCATCTTGGGATTCAAGAAGGTATTTAGGGTTTTTCGAGATAGCCTTAAGAAGACAAGAAATATTTACTTTACATGACTTATTTTGTCCCAAATGCTGAGGCCATATCACTGGGGAATGCTCATAACTTTCGGATTGCCCATTAAAAAGTCTCAAAAGACAATAAACAAAGAAACAGTGGGTAGAAAACATGGACTGACAGAGGAGTTGAATTGTTTATAGAAACAATTACAGTGACTTTAAATATGGTGTGGTGCCAGAGAGAAAGTTTTTTTTTTCTGTGTGGCAACTTTCTGAAATCATCGATATAAATGAAACTTTTCAAGAAGCCATACACCACTTGATGAAATCTACATATCCAATTTTGTCATGGTTTTAGTTTGGTACATTTTAGTTTGGGTGCCGAATTACAGAAATATGAATTGACAGATTTCTCATAAATCATTAAATCCACCATGGATTTAGACTCTCCCAATAAAGCAAGTACTGAAGCCATATGATCTTCATACAATAATGCAAAATCTACCCTTGATGTTGAAGATCTATGCCTAAATCGACCCCTCTGAAAAATATCAAAAGTTGACGATGGCACAGGGTCATAGTTAATTAGTAAAAGTTTGTTGAATTACTAGTGCGTTCAGCAATTGCCATGTATGGAAACGTGTTGGATACTAGAAACAGCATGAGCTGTTAAATACAGAGAAAATTTCGTTGAAACAGAATTAGGTAATTGTTTTATTAGTTTTTTCAAGAAGTACGGAATAGAAGCTTCCTTCATGTGTCAATCTACGCTAAGATTGTTCTTATAAGCAAAAATGAATCAAAAATATATTCATTTTCCGGCTATTTGAATTTAGTCCGTTTTTCATTGATTGATTGATGCTCAAGATTATTTCACTTGTATGTCGGCGTTGAGAGGTTTACCTGTAGTGAGGAAGGAAACCAGACTCATTGCCCGGAGGAAACCCCTGTCCTTTGCCAAGTACATGGCAACTCTTCCACATACGACGACAGAGTGAAAACTTTGTCTGTTTTTCAAGGCATCTTTATAATATAAACTGTAGTGGTCTTGAAACAAGGGGGTGAGTAATTTAAAGCTAGACCATAAATCCACCCTTTTCGAGTAATGTCATAGGCTTCAGGTTTATTGAGTTAGGAAGCCTGTACCTTCTGCTTACACATTCATCAGATCCAAAAAAAAAAGGGAGATAGATTGCTTAATGTTTTTCACCGCATTCAAGATGGGGAGGGGGTGATATGGGGGAGCAAACTAGGCTCTTTTCCCAAAGGAAACCCCCAACCTTCAGCAAGTACGGCAATCAACTAGAACAAGTTTCAATTTTATTTGGACAGAGTGTGATTTGGAGGCCTGTGTTGGACTGATGGGCTATCACTCTGCTGATTTAGCCACCGGGGCCCCCTTTAGGGGAAGAGAACTGGGAATTTAAAAGTGTGATTTATTTCCTATAAGTTTTAACTAACGAGCCAAAACAAAGCTCAGCTACATTATAGTTGTTAAAGGAATCCCTTTTGTCACCATTACACATTTGATGTCATTGATTGATTCAGACTTAATGTTTTATTGTATAGCTTAGAGATCTAATAACAATTTGTTAACAGTCTGTTTATGATATTGATTTCAAAACTGAACATTAATTTTAACTCCTTTAAATAGTTATACAGATCAATTCATGAGCATAATAAAACCATTTAAAGAAACATGGACAAAATGTAGAGGAACAAAAAAAACCAGAAGAATCTGAAGAATTGGAAGAATAATTCTCATATTCCTCCAAGATATACCTACCTGTACAAACACTTGCCTTTTGACCCTAGGAGAAAGAACAATCTGCATTTTACACAATAAAATCAAAAAATCTTGCCCTAACATCCTGTATAGTAATCTAGGCTAATGCCCTGTACTGGCTATCCGTTTGTACATACCGCGCATGCGCGAACCTTCCCTTCCGGTCTACCTCTTTCAACGCTTGCAGGCGTAATAGTGAGGGGAGGATGGGCTGGGTTTAACTGTTTGTACAGGTAGGTATATCTTGGAGGAATATGAGAATTATTCTTCCAATTCTTCAGATTCCCATAGATAGTACCTACAACTGTACAAACACTTGCCTCGCATGCCACAGTCCGGAGGAGGGACTAATACGCTGTACAGAGCATTAACCAAGTTTTTTTGATTCCCGCGTAAAGAATGGTAACCTCGGTATTACTCACCTCGAACTCTCCTGGATCCGTCCTCAGGTGTCCAGTGGGCCAGGATGAATTAGATCTTTCTCTGAACGCTGTTTGGGCCGCTACCAACGGACCGAGTGAATACAACCCACCACGTACTAAATTCATGTCCCGGAGACAATAGTCCGCGAAAGTCGACGGTGACTTCCAAGACAGATAGGTTGTTTGGTGTTTTACGCTGCGATCAAGATTATTTCACTTATATTGCGGCGTCGCCAGTTTTATTGTGGGAGGAAAACGGGCTGTGTGCCTGGGGGAAAACCACGACCCTCCGCTGGAAACTGGCACCATCCCACAAAGGTCGTTCGAGTGAAAACCCAGTCCAAAAAAAAAAATTTCCATTTTTTTTTTTTTTTTTTTTTTTTTTTTTGGACTGAGTGGGATTCGAACCCGCGACCCATTGGCGGAAGGCTGTTTGGATTGAGCGTCTAACGCTATACCTACTGAGTCACGGACCTCAGCCTTCCAAGAAATAAGCCCTCATAATCCGAGGACATCGTGTAGGGACATCATCGTTTATCAAGCGGCTTGGTAAACGAAGATTGCACAGGAAATATATTCTCTTTTAGAGAAATGTGTTTTATTTTACTGATTTATTTATTTCTTGGAAATAAACTTCACTCGGAAAGGAATAAGCAACATTCCTGTGTCGGCTACGAAGACCGGTGGTTTTCGAAGACCGACGGAAGACATATGGTCTTCGCAAAGGTCCGCGCTCAAATCTGCAGACTTTCTGCGTCTTGACAAGCAAAGTCAGCACCCAGGCTCAAGTGGCCGTACATACTAGGAATAACGACTGTTCGTGTATTTCTTACTACGGTAATATACACAAGTACTGTCGGCTTGCGTTCACATCCCGTCGACCCGTAATGGCGAAAGGGTGTAACAGTCGACTATCCAACAGGCCTATCAGCCGAGTCGTTGCTGATTAGCCAATCACAGCTCCTTTCTTTCCCCGGCATGGGAAATCATGAAGATGGCGGAAAGAGGACAATTCCAGCAATTGACGGGAGAAAAACATCTCTAGTATGGTTTATGTTCGAACCTAAGATCTGTAGTCAGAACAGGTACGGTACTTTTTCCTTTTGCTCATTTTGGAAAAAAAGGAATTTACTTGAAAACCAGTTGGCAAGAAGTCCGTCTAAGATTAGAAGATAATGACATTCTAATGAACTAGGAGCTCGGTCTTGTACTTAGATTGATGATTGGTCTTCGCGCCGCACTGAAGTTATTTAACCTATAAGGTGGCGTAGCCAGATTGTGGGGGAAGGACCTGGGCCCGGAGGAAACCCCCGACCTTCGGCATGGCAACTCCTCCGCATACGGCAACCGCCATAATGTAAAAGTTGTCATTTTGCAACGGTAACTGCGAGAGGAAACTGTCAGGGTAATAATTTAAAGTGGCCTGTACGAACCGAAAACGTGTTCGAAAGTAAGCAAAATTTAAATAACCGGGACGACCATTCATTCATTCTAAGCCGAAGTTGGTTCAAACAATACTTTATCGTACATGTTCGAGCCCAGAAGCATTAAAAAGCTTCTGAATTATACGCCTTGAGAGAAATAGCATAATTTCAACATTCTGTTGTGACGTCAAAATATCAACATTTTGGCAGCTCATACCCCTTTAATAGTAAGCTGTCATGACGCAATGCCACAAGAAAATAACAAACAGCGCACCATTTTAAACTACGAACGGGCTGTTATTAATTTACAACCGCACAGTAGTGATATCATTTATTGGTCAGCCTTGAAATCTGCGAGCAGGCCGGGTGAGCAGTCCAACCTGACGATTGATTGATCGAAGAATTACGCTGCACGCAAAAGCTATTCCGTTTATACGGTGGCGTAGCCAGGTTTAGTGGGGGAGGAAGACCGGGCTTACCGTCCGGAGTAAACCCCGAACTCCGGCAAGTACCTTGGGAGTCTTCCACATACCCATCTTGACGAAGGCTGTGCCAACGCACGTGTGCCCGACGAGTGCAACCTCGCCCTGCACTAGTGTCAAGTCTCATATGTAGTATACTGTGAAGGTCGTAGGGGACCCCCCAAGACCAAACCTCCTAAAGCCTGATCCCATAAACTATGGATGAGGGCTCACAATACTGCCAAGAGCCTGAATCCAAGAAGATTAGTCCTCGCCAAGGTTGCTCGTTGACGAGGGAAAATTTTTGCATGAAAACAGGCTCAGGGGTTCCTAGATATTACCAGTCGTCATGATCGGCTAATAGTCTTCTGTTTACGTACCTCCCCCCCCCCCCCCCCCCCTCATGTCCTATGACACAACTTGCAGGTCGTCCTGCGGGTCCAAGGGGGGGGGAAATCTGATTAATGTATTAATCGCTGATTTTTTGCCGCAATCCATGTTATTTCACTAACCGGGCAACTTGTCAGGTTTAGTGGGGGAGGGAATCCCCGATCCTCAGGGGAAAGGGTTGCATGGTTAATGCTTTACGCTACATTTCGGCTTATTCCACTTATACTGCAGTTTTGCAAGGATAAGTTGGGGAGGAAAACCGGGCTCATCGTCTGGAGGAAGCCCCCAACCTTCAGTGAGAACCTGGTAACCCCTTTCCATACGGCGACTGAGTGACGAGTCCTCTCAGAAATGTACTTGTTCTGAGTAAGATTCGAACCCGCGCCGCATGATTTGTGTAAGTAGGCCCCGGGCTGACATTTAAAAAAAAAAAAATCAAAGGCAACCAGGCGGGGTCCAGGGCCTAGCTTATCGGATGGGGAGACTCCCACGCTTGGGCGATTTCCCGCTGTCGACCGGTCACCCCAGTGGCCCGCTCTAAATTGAGCAGCAGCTGGTAGATATAGTCCAGGAGTTCAGAGAAAGTCAAATATTGATCGTCCGTCTCCTGTTGGTTTGACAGTTGGGATGATAACCGCCGGCGGTTCGACTCGCACCTGGGCGTACATCCATGGCCGAAACATGGTAGGTTTAGGCCTCTTGGAACACCTCTTGGCGTTTTGACAAACCCAGAACCTGGGTTAGGGCTGTTAGCCTTTCCCCCCACTCTAGTTGTCAGGCCGATTGACTCATGAACCCGTGGGTAGTGTCGTAATCGAAGGCGCCGTAATTTGAGGCTCCCCTGTGGACTGACAAATCCAGAGCTTGGGATGACGCCAGTATTACAATCAGCCCACTTTAGTTGTCAGGTGGCCGACTCGTGTACCTGGACGTACAGTCAGGGTCGAGGCCGCCGTATGCTAAGCCCCCAGGTGGATCGACAATACCAGAGCTGGGGTGACGCCCGTAGGCCCACAGAGCCACTCCGGTTGTCAGGTGGATCGACTCGTGTGCATGGGCGTACAGTCGTGGTCGAGGCCGTTGTATGTTGAGGCTTCCCGTCGGCTCGACAGATCCAGAGTTGGGGTGAGGCCCGTACGGTAACCAACCCACTCCGGATGTCAGGCGGGTCGAGTCGTGGGCCTGGGCGTACAACCCTAGTCGAGGCTGTCGAATGTTTAAGCATCCTGGTGGCTCAACAGATCCAGACTTGGGGTAACGCCCGCAGGACTCGCCCACTCTGGTTGCTAGGCGGATCGACTTGTGTACATGGGCGTACATTCGTGGTCGAGGCCGCTGTATGTTTAAGCCTCCTGGCGGTTCGACAGATCGAGAAGTTGGGATGACGCCGAAGGCTCAAACCACTTCAGATGTCCGGCAGCTCGACTAGTGTACCTGTGCGTACAGACGTGGTCGAACCGCCTTGTTCAGTAGTTGAAAAACCCTGATCATCCGTATCTTCCGCCGAATCCGTCGGAGACTCCTCTCCAGTGGGCTCCGGTTCGGGATACTGGACGTTCTGCTGGAGGTAGTTCCCTGACCAAGTTTTAGTCTGGTAGTCGCCCTCTAAGAACTGGTCCGCCCATCTCCTGGTCTCAGGGAGCGCCTCCTGGCGGTTCGACTGATCCAGGGACAAGGTTGCCGGTCGTTGCCTGATCAACCCGCCCTGGACGTCAGGCAACTCGACTCGTGTGCTTGGGTGCACAGTCGTGGTCGCAGAAGCCTGTTTAGATCGTGAAGATCTGGGCCCCTCGATTGCCGCGCCTGAGTTGTTTATTTACTCGAGCTTGGCAATTGAGAATTTAACGCCCTCTAACGTTTGTTCCATGGCACACAAACGTTCTGCGTCTGACCTCTGCGTGGGTTCCGGCTGACGGGTGTTCCGACACGCAGACTTCGTATGGGAAGGTGTAACTGACGTTCGGTCGCTGGCTTGAGACAAACTGTCGAAGATAAGCAAAATGAACAGAACATATGTTGAGAGCTAATCCCAACAAAGCATCAACGACAGCCAAATCAGAAGAGATAATCAACAAGAGAACACAGAAAAAAAAAATTTTTTTTTTTTTTTTTTTTACTAACTCGTTATTAATTACTCATTCCTGTTATATTATATATCGTTTTCTTTTTATTACAATAAATAATAGTTATTGATTTAGGACTTGCCTGGACCGTTTAACCTCGTCCGCTGAGTCTGGGGAGATCGCGTGATCGCCCCCCCCCCCCCTCTTCGAGGACCTCCTCGGTTTCGAAGAATTGCCCTCCTTACTGGACCAGGAAGAACTTCGGGACCTGCTACTCTTCCTCTGAGGCTTCGCTGCTGATGATATTCTTGGCAGGTATTCGTGGGGTAAGTGCCTCCACAGGCACTAGACACCATTTTCCATCACAAATTTTTAATCTAAAAATAACAACGAAAAAGATTTAAAATTTAGTAATGGAACGTAATTTATTTAAACAGGGACGCACCCCGCTTTAAAAAATCGCCTATGAAAATATGTAATAGTGTTTGTATGGGAGGGTGGTGAGCCACAACAACCCGACCGCGTGGTGACGAATTTTGGACCCACGACAGCATATATGTGGGTTGAGATGGGTTGAGTCCGAAAACTCTCCAAAAACAAAAAAAATACAGGACATTTTTTGGTCAGAAACCCTCTAGTAATCTAGGGGAGGGTATCTAACCGCTAGGGACAGTAAAATTTCCTACCAAAAACGATTCAGAGAGAAGGATTAGTAAGAAAAGTATACTTAGTATAATTTGCAGTGTTGATCTCTTCTCTGCAGAGTTGAAAGAGGTAGACCGGAAGGGAAGGTTCGCGCATGCGCGGTATGTACAAACGGATAGCCAGTACAGGGCATTAGCCTAGATTACTATACAGGATGTTAGGGCAAGATTTTTTGATTTTATTGTGTAAAATGCAGATTGTTCTTTCTCCTAGGGTCAAAAGGCAAGTGTTTGTACAGTTGTAGGTACTATCTATGGGAATATATAAATATCTTGAAAATGACAGGAGAATGACAAAGGGAGATAATACAGAATGATATTTGTACACACCTCTTCAGCATCAGTAGATGTTATAAGTCCACATCTATCTTGGAATGGATGTGACATGGCCACCCACTCCCTCTGGATTAATAACTCAAACCCCTGCAGGGTACGGCAGACCGGATCTAACATTATCTGTACCAGGCTGGACACAACACAGCAATAATCACGACCACTCAACTCTGTAAGTGTAAAGATATATGAATAGGTCATTTGGAACTATAACTAAATATGTACTTTAAAAAACTATCCTTAAAACAAAACAAACTTCTGGTAACGTCTTTAAACATGAAAAAATATATGCATTTTCCATCACCATTCCGGACTACATCACAGCACAGAGAACGTAAATATCAGATGTCAACTATGACATACAGTGTAACAGCACTAAGCTAAATAATTTCCGCAGGGGCTGTAGAGTTTTTGGTCTAGTTTGTACAATACATGTTGTAAAACAAATTGATTAGAAAATAGGAGGTATGGTTTTACACTTGTCATTTATCCTTAAAACAATATCTATATTTAATTGTGTTAAAGTGGCATGAGCTGCCAAAAAGAGACCTTTCGAAAGAAAGCTCCTTAATTAGTGAACAATTTCTTGATTCTGTTTTAAGGGAAATTATCAGTACTTTGACAGTCAATGTCACTATAATGCTGCATTAAAATCAGTCTCCCAGAGTAAATGTTGGCCTTGATCATCCATTTACCCTTTAAAATGACAGTTCTCTCTTTTTCCTCCATTTCGGTGGCCGCTTCCACTGATAACTGAAGACAAATCTGAACACTCTGTAGCCATTTAGTATTCTCCAGGGAAGAAAACCATTCTAAATCTGTGTTCCAAAATTCCTTCTCTGTGTCTGAAAAAAATACACACCACTCATATGTAGAAGAAAGAATCAACAAAAACATGTGTGAGGAAAACCTAAAGTTAAGATAAAGTTTGAAATGTCTATATTTGAAATGTACACATCATTTAATAGTCAATTTGAAACCGGTTTGGTTACCAGAATCGCACAAAGAGACGTTATGAGTTTTAAATGGGAGATAATTTATTGCTGTCATTCATTATGATACAAACCAGTGCTTATCTTTGTACTTTAGGAACTATCAAAGTTAAAGTCGAATGTGATACAATGTATAAGCTATGCAAATGATTGCCAACAATCCTGTGTGTAAAATGAAAAACCGATGGACTTTATAAGTTTTATAAAGCTGTTGGGTAGATCAAACGCCTCTATTTAACACGTAGGTGACAAATTAATGGGAAAACAAACTTCTATTCATTAAAAAACCTTAACAAATAGAAGTTTGTTTTCCCCTAAATTTGTATTACTTTTTATGTCTTCATCAACTTCTTGAATGCCACTCAAACAACCTAATGGGTAGGTGAAACAATGCCGTAGAAACATTCAATAGGAGGACAGTTGCCTGTTAAACATTTCATGAGTTTACTTCTGGTTAAACTGATGTATGCTGACATAAAAAAACAAAAACATCTTCACTACTTTGTAGTATATGTTATTTAAGGTTAACCTCTTGGTTGATTGATTGATTGTTTGTTTTATTGATTGCTTCTATGGCGGCCTTGCCAGTTTTATTGTGGGAGGAAACCGGGGGCTCTATGCCCGGAGGAAACCAGCGACCTTCCGTTGGTAACTGGCAACCATCCCACATAGGTCGTTCGAACGAAAACCCAGGCAGAAAATTGTCCAATTTTTTTTTGGACTGAGTGGGATTCGAACCCGCGACCCATTGGTGGAAGGCTGTTTGGTTTGAGCGTCCAACGCTCTACCTACTGAGCTACGGAGGCCCCCTTAACCTCTTGGACATGATACAATAAAACTATTGACCATGATCAATATATATACTGTAAAGCATATTCACCTATTAACACTAATTCTTTTAATTTCTCATAGCTTTGTTGAAGGTCTTGTATTGATGGGCACTTCTTTCCAAGGTCAATCAGTGTAGGAATACGTCCTCGATCATGGGACAAACGTACAGCTTCCATAACCCTGTAAAAACAGTAGGATTAAGATAACGCTAAATAAATACATATCGTTATAACATACTTAATGATTGAAGTGTTTTATAACACATTCAAAATATTTTAATTATATATGTTGGGATCATCTATGGCATTATACCCTGGGTTTGGTACATGTGTTCATATTGGCTTGCCACCAAGAAAATATAAATGGCTCTCAGGCTCATTTTTTGGTTTGCGAGATCTAAATCGTTTTTTTCTGACCAATCAGGATCGACCTGTGAAAACCTGTCAATCAAAAACTCAGAAACCTACATAGAGGTCTAAGGATGGAAAAATCAAGTGGTTTATGCAGAGAAAAATATAAATTTCCGCATCATTTTTCCTAGAAAAATCAAGCCAAAAAATCTCATCTTCCACACAGCTCTCAATTATAGTTGAGTTAAGCGAGTATGAACTGATAATTCATAGCAATGTGTACATAACACACAGAGAACGCTGCCCTCGCCAAAATCTGCTTCGGAACCCGATTAAAATTCATTGAATAATGTGAAGCACCTAAAGCCCATGAAGTTCCACAAGTCATAACCAGTAGCAATTTATTCTCAATTCACGTACCTATGTTCAATATCTTGAGCGGGTGTTTCTGATCGTAAGTATGCCATCCGAACCAGTGAGGCACCATTAACAAATGTATATGACCAGGTCTGTAATGAAAAATACCAAAAGTTGCTCAGTGAAGAGTTCCATATAAAAAAAAGCTGGACATGGAAAATGAAAAGAAACATTTCAAAATGAACCAACAGAGTACAAAGAGCATCAAAATGGTGTAAATCAAAGTCAAAAGATTCTGTCTCGCAAAGTTTCAGAGACAGAAATTAATTGCAGTAGTTTAGAGAGAAGTAATGTATTATAATATTCTACAAATTTGGGAATATATTTAACAAATTTTGGAATATATTCAACAAATTTTGGAATATATTCAACAAATACATGGATTAAGGTGAAGAATTACTTATGGATAACAACTTCTTGGTTTATTGGGTGACATGGAGTAATTATCCTTTTGTCATTAAAGGATTTATGAACAGCTTTTGGAAATATTCTCTAATTTGCGTTAGGCGTGTTGTAGAACATGTACTTTATAAATCTGACCAAAAAGAAAATTAAATTTCGGTCGCAGCACATACAAAATTCAAGATACGTTTACCAATCTACAATGCTTACGAAAGTTAATTATCTCAGAGACTTATGACGTCAAACACGACCTCCGTTGTGTATGTACGCTCAGAGCGATGACGTAATAAACGATTTCTGTTGTCTCAGAACGTCTTCGTGGCAGTTTGTACACATCGAAGGTCGTGTATGACGTCATTTTTCCGAGCAGTTACGAAAAATACGGAAAATATGCATATTTCATCCCCGTTCGTTTTTTGACTACCAGGGAACTGACGCGAAGGTTGTTTCGTTTCAACTGATAATTTTCAAATATATATTTAGTCAATAAACAAGCACAAACCAGCTTTAAATCTTGTTCATATCTCCTTTAAGATCATAAAAAGGAATAATATCACTTACTGGTGGCCGGTTATCAACAAAGTGTATTGCATCATTCTTCAAGTGTGAAACTGAGAGTTTGGAAGGTATAACAAAACATTCTGGTAAACTGAAAAAAAAATTGAATAATTCCTTCAAATTCATCAACAGATCATAGAGTGTAGAAATTAAGGGAAATGATTGATTGATTGGAGTTTTACGATGATATGGTTCACTTATATGGTGGCGATACAAGATCTTTTTTTTTGTCTTTAAAAGGTATCTATTACTCATTATAAATGTATTCCGGGACCTAAGTTTGATAGGAAATCAAATTAACCAAAAATAGTTGGATAACTTTGACCAAATAATGTGATTTGATTTAAACAATCACAAGTGGTTTTCTATTTAAGAATTTCACCAAATGATGTGATTTGATTTAAACAACCACAAGTGGTTTGATATTTTATAAGACAATTTAAAATTTAAATCTCTTACAATTTAAATAAGTACTATTTCTGTTACCCATTAGAGAAAGATTTGAACTAACCAATCACAGATGTTGAATCCTTCATTGACCTGAGTGACCTCCCAACCTTTGGTGCCACCCAATCTTTCCAGTTCCCATTCCCAGTCAGAAGGTTTCCCATATAAATAATTACGTCCATCTTTTCCTGAAAATCAGCAACATCCACACTTCATTATTAAATGGCTGTTTGCTTGGAGGTTCATGTCATAATTAAATTGAAAAGTTAAATAATGTGTGACCAGGTCTACTTGAAGAGAAAACAGGCCCTATTTCTGAAATGACACATGTTGATGTGAAACAAACAAAGAATCTATACAGGCATGGGGAAGAAAATAGATCAAAGTAATGAATTTGAATATTTCCAATTTAAACATATTTACACAGTACAAGTTATTTGAAAGAAAAAGATTCAACCTTTTGTCAAAGAAAAAAGACAAAATCTGTGAAGTAGAAGTAGGAACAAGAAGGTTGACTGAGTGCATCAAGGAGATAAAATTGTTGTTTTTTGCCTCATCAAAGAAGATTTTATCAAAGTCATTGGTAACTATGTGAGAATACAGAGGCATGAAAATCCAATTTTATAAATATATAATTTAATTTTCCATTGTAGCCTTCAAAAGGTTACAGTTGTTAGAAATGAATTGTAACAATTTCTTTTTTTTTTTTTTTCAATTCAGTTTTATTGCTTGACTTTGGGATTTACAAAGTATGGCATAACATAACATAACTTAACATACAAATTAAAAAAAAAAAAAAAAAATTGTTACATTACACATTGTCAATAGAGTAGTGAAAAGTTGTCATAAAACACAAAAAGCAATCAGAAAATTGATATGGACCTCATTTTGAAATAATGTTCCGTTTATTAAATCTGCTGAAGATGCCTTGATTTTATAAACCTGTATGTCCCGTCAAAATAGCCATAATTTGTCAGAGTAATGAAAACAAAATGCTCATATATACCTTTGAACGTGGAATTCCTACCATATTCCAAAGCAAATAACAATGGAGGTCGGTTGGGAAAGGCAAATGATGTTAAGGCATTCAAAATCTAAAACAAAACAAAAATAAAAAAGTGTGGAAGAGTATAGCTTGTCTGTTAACAGATTTTACCAAGTCTGAACCAAAATCTTCTTAAAATGGTTCAAATATCTCCAATAAAAAAGCTTATGTTTCATCATTTAATTTTCCTTGTGATTTTTCACTTATTTTCTGAAAGTAGACAGGTATTGAAATGGTAGATGATCAAGAAACAGTAACATATGGATTTGATGTATGGTAGTCTTTGACACTTGTATTAGCAAATTCTGTACCTTTTTGTCCTGTTCAACTGGAGTGGATTTGAACCAAAACCGATGTAATCTAAAATTCTGAAAAAAAAAAGACATATATTTTTAGAAATGTCACTGATAACACTTTATTAATTTCAAGAATATCCCACAGGTAATAGTCCCATTTACAAGTTTCTTTAAAAAACACACACGTTTGCAGAGAAACACACCGTGTCAGGCTTAATATTGAGGTACAAAATTCCAATCTTCTGCTGATACCAGCAAACTTTTCCATGTAAGATGTGTATAAAGTGAAAACACAAATTCAATAAAGGTTTGGACTGAGCAAGATTTCAGCCAGCATAGGAATGGTAGTAGGCTTGTATCAGTTTGAGAGAAAACTGGTTTCAATTTTTCTCCGAATTTTCTTCAAAATGATGATGCCTCTTTGGCTCAACAGGCAGACTGATAGCTTCTCCCACCGACACAAGCCACCCATTTCCCAGTGGGTTAAAGCCTCGAGGGATTGCCAAATGAAGGCAAGGGTTCCCTTCCACTAGAACTGACAACATTGCCTTATATGTTAAATATCAATCAATCAAGAAGGTAAACTCAACACTGCCAAGGGCAAAAATAAGATTTCCCTGGTTAAAACCTCTTTACATGATAGGGAGGAAGGCTGTATTCAAAAGGTATGGATTATATTCATAATACAGTCAAACTTACTTTACAATGAAGTTCTAAATACTTTGTTTTTGTTGTTATTGTCACACCATGGCATAATTTTCTCCGCCTCACCAAAGATAATCCAGATGTGGAAGGAGAAACTGTGCAAACAACGATCATAAAACACATTTAATAAAATTTAACAAATTAAGCACTTACATAATCAGTTCTTCGTCAGTGACTTTATTCACCTCTACTTGTAAATAGCTATAAGTGAATCTAATGGTGTGTTTCCACGGACTTGCGTTAACAAGTGCGTTGACGGATGCGATTTTCACCAAAAAATGGGAACTACGGAAATACGCTTGAGTGTTTCCACGGCCAGTACGATATTTTTTAACGCACGCGTTAACGGACAGAGAATGGAGCTTGTCCCATTTTGAACGCATCGGACGAGGGATTTCGCTAATCATGACGTCATTGAAAGGGTTTTCCGACCCCAATGACCTTTTGCTGTCAGATCGAAATCCACAGAAAACACCGAGTGAGTATTTTTTACTCGTTTTTACTGACTTATGTTTGTGTTATAAATGGACTTTGTATGAAAAGGCTATGTAGATGTCCACTTATTCACATCCTTTCCCCAAACCGAAAAAAAAATGTTGTAAGGGATATGACCTTGACTTTTGACCGTGACCTTATGACAGATCGCACTCTCGATCGCATGCGTTAACGCAAGTCCGTGGAAACACTTCATCCTATCCGTTAAACAATCGCATCCGTCAACGCACGCGTTAACGCAGGTCCGTGGAAACACACCATTACACTGCGAAAGGGTAAACAAGAACCAACAAAAGTAGAACCGGGCTCTTTTCTTGAAAAAAGCCCCCGACCATTGGTGAGTACCTGGCAACTTACGGCTGTATGAATAATTTTCTCCATCAGTGGATTGATTGTTAACTTGGTAATTTATACTGTCCTTAAACTTAATTACATTTGATTTGAAATATTGATATTAATTTATTGATTTATTGAGAAAGTCAGCACCATGCAACAGACTCAAGAGTCCAGTTACAGGGCAGATAACAATTTGATAACAACAAACATATATAAAACACACAGGTAAAAAAAAAACAGGTGCAAAAGCGCTACATAGATAAATAAATAGTAAAAATTGTTTACAGAAAATTTAAGATTATAAAGATAATTGATAATAATTTACAGGGGAAATTCAATTATTTGTCAAACAATGCTACTTTAACCTGGTTGTTAAAAACTTCTTTTTTACTAAAAATGTCAAGGTTTGATTCATTTTTGAAATTGTTATAGATGGACATTGAACGGGGAAAGAAAGATTTTTTCTGTATGTCCAATCTACATTTGATAGGTCTGAGAACCTCCATCGCACGCAATGTACGGGATGGGGCATGGTAGTTGACCTGGCTTACAAGGTAATGACAGTCCACGGAAGAATTCACACACTTATGAAGATATTTCAGGTCAGTGGCCTGGCGCCGTTTTGACAATATTGGATGCCGATATTTTTTTTGCATAAATCATACCTTGAAAAGCTGATTCTACAGAACAAAGAGGAATATCATCTTCAGATATCAGCTGGTTTTTCTGTATACTCACAGTCTGTAAACATAAAATATGCTGAGTAAAAAAACCCAAACAAAACAGATGGTTTCAATAAATCAAGAATCCTTCCAATAAAAGTCCATAAGCTCAGTACAAATCCTCAACTATATAACACAATCAGAAACAATTTATGGGGAATAAAGGTCTAAATGATATACCCCTTTTTAACACAATTAGAAACTTGTCTCCATGGCTTTTTTAGACAAGAAGATTTTCCCTGTGCAGTGTCTTTTAGTGTTCATAAGTTTATATATCACATCTTCAAGTCTGACCCGAATTTGCACAATTTCTTGACTGCATCTGAGGTAATGAGGTTACCAGGAACCAATGAAAGGTTGTGGGATTACATCGTGGAAAATCCTGATTTACTTGCTGGATTATTCTTTCAACAGTAACTCAAAAGTGAAGTAATCTTGAATATGACAAAAACCTTACTGCTACAATTACCGCCAAGCCTGATGACGTCACATAGATTTACGCAAAGCTTTCTGGGTAAACTATGTACCTCAGTTCGCCATATTGTTTATTGGTACTTAGCAAGATGTAACTTTTTCGGAAAACATTGGCGACATAACTGTTTTTAACCACATATTTTTCTGATAACTTTACGCCTTCTACGTCTTCTTCTAGATAAAAGATTATTCCTTCCGCCATATTTTAAAATTATGTGAATATCCCTCAATCCCCCGAAATGCTTTGCGCGTAAATTCCAAGTAATGTCATCGAGCAATCAGTCAATTAGATAGAAAAGACAACTTATACCTCTTCATAGGAAGATCTGTCAATTGTGATAAAACTGATTCTAAAGTTTGTGACAAAGAGTGTTCCATTAGTGCCTTTGGTCTTGTCTGTAAAGGGGGTATACTTCAACACCTTCTCTGCACGAGCTACCAACCATTCTCCTGAAATCAAAATGTTAACCCATTATCAAAAGTTCTAAAACCAGTTAATAAATTTTAAATTACTACATTGTAGGAGTTATGATTACCGGGTACTCATTTTCTCGCAAACAATCAAATTAGCTGGCTATATAATGTTCCTAATGTATCTCACTGACGGAGGTACACAACTCAACTACATGTACCTATCATCCCATTAAGTTTGGCCCATTAGATGTTTGAACATTTCCTTTTTGTCCCACTAAATATTTTTGGTTGCTAACATTTGCCATCCCCATTCGTCTCTTTCCCATGGAGATTTGACAATCCTATGATTTACTCAACCCTACATTTTCTCTGCTGAAACATTTTCCAAGGTTTGTTCAAGAATACCTACAACTACATTCATATGACAACTTAAATCAATTTATCTGAGAATACTACAGATTCTAGTACAACAATTATTGGAGTCTTAACATTTTGGGTGGTTGGGTGTCCATTTAAATTCACTAATCGTATTACAGTGTTAACTGTGTAAACCAACAACATAATAAACAGGAACCCTGTTCAAACCGACAGTATAACCAAATTGCTTCTGTATTAAAATAACGTTGATAAAACGACAGCTGTCTAAACCTACACATTTTTCTTTCCCCCAGACATGTCGATGATGTCGTAACGTATATACAGGTTTCATGTGAAGTATAAATGTATAAAGTCATTAAAGGTGAGAGTTTTCTAGGAAATCTTGAAAAAAAACCCCAACCTGGGAGAAGATCTGGCATGACGTTAGCATCAAAGAATGCTGAGGCATTGGACACCACTTCTTCCTGTTATAAACAGAAAATGAACTTAAGATAATTTGTAAATTACTTACATTGTACATGTTGATGTTGCACATAAGTCTAATATTTAGGACAGAGGCATATCAAGATATCAAGCATCTATTCCTGTTATGAACCAGATTTAGCGATGTTTTATGCAGCATTTATATTTCACTTATATGACGATGTTGTTTGCATCAATAGCGAAGAAAATTTGACTCTTTACCTAGAGCAAAACTCTGACCTTCGAGTGGGTTATGAGCCATAAGCAATACATGTATACTTGTACATGTAAAGCTGCATTTTTTAACTTACCAAAATAAAATGACAATGTACGTATAAATATTTCAACCATTTCCTTAAACTTAAACCACATGTTGTAAAGTAAAAATATATGTGTCTTAACAATTTTAAATGACAGAAATATCTTACACAACTTCCTAGCTGGTCTCACCCAAGAATAAAATGTGAATCACATCTCAACAAAGTAGTTGACACCACATTGTATATATCAACATAAATGACTACACAGAAGAATACATAAATAAAACATGTATAATTCAAATAAATTAGCATCAGTAAATTAGATCTACAATTAGTCCTACATCAATATTTTGTAAACATGTGTAAAGTGTAATTTTAACATTACCATATATGTAAAATTGTAATAAATTTGTATAATTTGTAGAGGAAACTTAATTTCTATAAGGCCTAATATCATCATGACCCAGTTACATGTTCAGCTGACGGTACTGACCAAGTGGAGGATGGCAGTTTGACCAATATGGACATCATTTTTTAAGAAGTTTTAGCTTCAGTGAAGGAAGAAAATTGAGAATTTCAACGAAAATAGATTCTTTCACGGAGCAGCTTTACTAACGTCAAAACAGACGTTATGGTGTCTCAGAAGCTCATATTCATAAACCATGTTGTACAACTTTTCTGAGGTGTTTTTATCCTTTTTTTTTTTTTTAAGAATTCACCGTAGTAGTTTAAATGTTAACTGTCAATCCATATATATTAACATGTACATGTACTGATATTCAAATATTAATAAATAATTGAGAACACATAGACACTTGTACTTCTCACCAAGCTGTTAGACACCAAGCTGTTTTCCCTTACTTTTGTTAGATACCCTGTTTAGGTACACTTATTGAAATCCATATACAGAAAAGATTGATTGGAGTTTTACGCCACACTCAAGATTATTTCACTTACATGGCTGGCGAGAACATAAAAGAAAACTCAATATTAAAGATCTAAATGGTTAGTAGTTTAAAATCAATTTGTTCAGCATATCAAAAAATGAAAATATTAAGCTACATGTAAGCCTACATTCATTTATTTGTAGCGAAAAGCAAAGCAGTAAAAGAAACGTGAATAGAATCAAAACAAACACTCAGTTACATATAAAGTGAAGAGTTATTTATGGATAACAACTTCTTCATTTATTGGGTTTCATTGATTTGAATAACAGACAGTCAAAATGAAACAGGAATGGACCAGGGAGACTTCCTTATTAATCTTATAATCTGAAATTCAATTTTTGACAGAAGTAAATGCACCAAATTCTGGTTCCAAATGGACCAGTCCAGCATCAAACATGTCACTATCTCGAGGTTTCAAAGACAGTAAATATATCAGCTGTTTGATCGGTTGAGGTTTATCACCTCACTTTTAAGGCAGCGTTGCCAGATTAAATGGGGATCCAAGAGAAAACTGTGTTCTCTGCCCAGGGGAAAGCCCTGATCTTCGGCTAGTAGGCCTACCCGGCTACTCTCCCACATAGAGTGGAAAACCCACTCTGAAATTTTTCCATTATATCCTGGACTGAGGGATTGGAACCCTTTACCCATTAATGGGAGGCTTGTATCGGACTGAGAGACTATCACCATGCCGACTGAGCCACCCAGCCATATCACTGAAATAACATTGAGGCATAAAACATAAATGAACTTCTCTTGGCAAAATTTATGAAAAAGGTCGTCCAAGCCCATTTAAGGATGCCAAGGTTATGGACATCACTAAATGCTTGACTAGTCACAAGGGCAACATACCTTACAAGCAGGCTGCAATTATCTTCAAGGACATTTCTGAATTAGTAGGCCTATATAACCAACACTGATGGACTCAGTAGCTCTGTTGATAGAGTGGTTGGGGAAGAAACCCTAAATCGTGAGATCCATTCTCACTCAGAGCATTAAAGAATGGAGGGTTTCAGTTACCCAATGTTCTGGGAGAGTAAAGAGCTTGATAATTTTAACATCCACAAAATAGTTTTTAAAAATATGAAATTGCAGATTTGAAATTCAGAATTTTCACAGATATGTATATAACATATTGAAAATCAGACATGAATTACCTTTGGTTTGGTAAAGTCCCGATGCCACAATCTAGTAACTTCATAAAATCCGTGTTTGAACATTGCTAATGTAGATACAAATAGTACAGTGGATGTAGACTGTAGCATTACTTAACACTGTTATACAACTTTGGAATACCATACAATGCAAAACATAAAGTACGCCTCCATGTCAAGAGTATTGTACACAATAAACAATTAAGGTGGTTCCAACTCTGAAATAGGCCTTTTAGTTAGTTACATGTACATATCTACCAAATTTGCCAAACTAGAGCCCTTCAATTTGAGAACAAAATATCAGGCCTTATAACAGTAAGCGGTTCATTTCCTCTTGTTAAAGATCAACGACTAACACTATAGTTATCAACATAATGGCTCTGGTGACAAATTCTCATGTTACCAGTAGGCACTGAGTAGGCCACTTTGAAATGGATTTTACTTCCTTGCTTGGTACGTATACACATTTATATATAGGAAGTAGATCTAGATGTGTACATGTTGGTCCAAGTTTACAGACCGGAAATATGTAGGCTCTAAGAGATAAAAAGTAATATTTGGTGTGTGTTATTTGAGTGCCATTTAAGATGTAGGAAAGATGGCATGTGTCAATGTTACAGTATGTTTCAAGTGTATATAGATTTTGGTAAAATCATAAGTAGATGTATCATATATATTGAGATATCTTTGAATAATATGTGACACTAACTGTCAAAGATTATGACTTTTCATGCTTGCTTGAAGCTTGAAGGAGATACTTGAAGTCATTCACTAATTAAAAGATCTGTAAGAGCGTTGCTAATTTAATAACTGTCAAAAATTGTGACTTTTCATGCTTGCTATTGTCAGGAGAACAGGAGATACTTGAAGTTATTCAATAATTAAAACAATCTTGATAAGAGTATGCTTTAGCATGCTGTGAGTGACAACAGACGAATGATTTAATAACTAATTGAATAGCATAAATCCAACATTAAAAGACTACCAAAATGAATGCCTAATAAAAAAAGGTATAAAAAGCAATTTCTTCCATGTAGGGAGGGTGGTGTCAATTTCCAGTGGTCCAATTCAGTCAAACTCAGTTGAAAAGAGCATCGTTTGTGACATGTACATGTAACAAAGCGCAATAGACCATTTGCCTGTTTTGCGCACAACAATGAAATGACGTCGCTGCATCAACCCTACGCCGGACAAGCCCAGTAGTCATCTTGACTTTTGCCATATTCGGTAAAATTCCTTTTCCATCCACGATTTTTCGCATTTCTAGATTCATTCGGTAATAAACTGCCCAAATATAGGTTTTCATTTCTTATATCTGTTGTAAAATACCGGAAATTTGAAGTTAAACACAGACGAATCCTTTGTCCGGTCTACTACTTGGGGCAGTAATTGTGACGTCGCTAAATTGCGTCAATATTTGTTTACTGAACATGGACTAACCCCCTTTGATTTAAAGACAATTCACTCTTATTTTTCTATTTAGCTGTATTATGAAAAATGTAAACAATAAGTATTGATCAATCATGAATGTGTCCCTTTACATGCAAGTGTAGCACGTATTCTGCAATATAACCAACAACATCATTACCGTAAATAAACACATATCAGTAGCCTTAAAGGAGAAGAAAACAAAAAAATACTTAATGGTTCAGAAGAAGTGCGCTTATGTTTACTTTCCAATGGTACTAAACACATATTTTTGCTATTTTTTTATGGGACATGATGCAGTTTATAAAATACCGTATTATGTTACTTACACGAAAGAAATTGGTCAACTTTCAAAATCTCCTATTTAAACCCAGGTTAATTTCACGGTCTTCAAAGCATTCCTATCTCCAGAAAATTGTTTTCAGTTTCTCAAAACTTACATTAAATTATAAAGAAAGCTTTGAGGAATATGTGGCTAGCACAAAAATGGTATGTGTGGCATGTCGGAGAGTTACAAAGGCCATGAAGAGGATGAATTTAACCTAGGATTAAATGGCAGATTTTGCTTATTGGGGTCTTTTATTAACTTCACTGTCAGGTGTTAAAAAATCGCAAAAATATGTGTTTGGTACCGTTGGAAAGGAAACATTAGCGCGCTTCTTATGAACCCTAAAGTGATTTTTTGTTTTCTCCCCCTTTAAAATAAGTCATGCAGAACTGAAATTTTTCAAGAAATCTGATAATTTAATTCAAGTTTGTGGTTTGAACTTGAGCAGAAATTACTGATTTAACATCACGTAGCATCATAGCATGGGGTCATATTTAACCAGTCCTCCAATGATCTCACTAGCCCACAAAATGACACAATTGCTGTTGAATTAAAAATTGGCAATTACAAAAAAAACAACTGGCAACTAACCAGTTCATACAACTTTATGGTATTTTACACAGTTCTATATATTAAACAAATAAAACGGTTACATTTTACTAACAAGTGAATATTATGCTGCATTCAGTCCAAACGAATATATATTAGACAAGAAGATTTTCCTTGTGCCAGTGTGTTGTAGTGTTCAAAAATATATACTTAAAAATAAAGACAAATGCTTGTTGGGCAGTCACAAACATTTTAAATTTTTTCCTCTTTTGTACCCAAATTTTGACATGAAGAAAAAAAAAGCAACAGAAAAGCAGGCGCTTTAGAAAGAATACATTTGTTACTTATGCACTTACCAAGGGTAGAAGAAAAGCATGTTATATGTAAACAATGTCCCTTAGTTACATACATGTAACAAATGACACTAAAACCATTATTTAAAGTGGCATGAGCTGCCAAAATGTTGAGATTTTGCACAAAACTAATTATAATTAAACAAATTATCAGCTATTTTTTTCAATAAGGACCATTTAAAAGCTTTTTTAGTGCTACTAATCTCCAGAATGTATGTAAAAGTAGTCTATTTAAGACTGAGAATGAATGAACTTTTCGTCCATGTTATTCAAATTTTGTGGATTTTTTTTAAAAAGAGTTTTTGCTTTGTAAAACAGCCCTGAATTTGATTAAATATAAATATTTGACCAATGATTTACATTTTATTACAGAGTTACTCCGTCTAAGGGTTCAAGAGATAGTTTAAATAGAATAAAATTATGACCTAATAGACTATTAAAACACTCATAATATATAAAGAGCAGAAAGAATAGAAAGTTAAGCAAAGGCCAAAAGTGCTACAAAGAAAATTAGTTGAATAATACGTCTCATAGACTTCACTAAAAACTTCACTTCACTACGAAAAAACATAGATGGATTAAAATACTAAATAAAAAGATATTTAAGCAAGAGAGATAACTTTGAATTCATACACCTACGTGAGGACCTAGGAATTTTAAACTATACAGTGAGAACAATATATATGGAGGATAAATAATAGAGATGGAGAGTGTAGTGATAAGGAGTTAATCCACCACCTGTTGAGATAATCCCATTGAGATTAGTAATCCAGAGGATTAATCTTACTCACTTGATCATCATCTTCTTCTTCCTCCTCGACAAAATCCACATACGATTTGAAAGTCTTTAAATCAAAAGTTATATAAACTAGATAAGATAATAGGGTAGAAAGATGCCTTTGTAATAATGTGACTATCGATATATTAATTAATTTCGGATAAGCGCATGTACCGATCTGGAAATCACAATAATTCACCAGAATTAATATTAGTCAAAAGTGACTAAATTACCATAGGAATAAATGATAGGATACAGCATGAAAGCCATTACTGATTACAACATAAAGATAAATATAAAAATATAACAACTAATAATTGTTTTCCTAATTGCTCTTATGGGCCACAGTATACAGAGTTTTATATGGGAATTCATTTTGTTGTTTTATGCATGAAACGTGGTTGTTCATTTATGACCGCCAGACAACAACAAACTTTTTGAACGTTTACATTTTTTGGCTGAAAATTGAAATGCAGTGCTTCATCCGAGATTGATTACGTCTTATTTTTTTATTAATCTGAAAGTCAACAAAAAAAAAAATCTGTCGGTACAGGTTTGTCCATTTAAAGGAATTACAAGTCCATAATAACGCAATGTCGAAGAGATAATCATGTACACATGTAAACAAATACAAAACACAAAAAATCTTTTAAAACATCATGCAGCACTGATGTATATTCCTGTCAGAAAAGTCCGATATTTAATAGCTGGATGCAGACAGGCCTTCTAAGCATTGTTTAAAACTTAAATGACACCAATGATATGAAACATGTTATAAGTACACACTTTTTGTATTTAATGGCTTAGTCCATTAAACACATGGCTATATCTATTTTCACTTCCTTAAATAGCATTAACAATAAAATGAAGAAAAATTATGTTTTGCTTTAAAACTATGTAGCCTAATGATTTCTATTGATTCATACTGGTTTTCTTCTTCCTCTATGATAAGGGTTAAGTGCTATCTGTGTAATATTTCCTGAGTGTTCTCCATCCATAGCTCCACCATTTATCATCCAAGCATCCATCATTTTGTTGTTCAAGGTTTGTAGATTATGTACAGTCTTTATACACTAAATCACATTTACAAAGTAGTTAAAAAAGACACTAGGACGATCTTAAACAAATTCACAGATGGGAGTGACTCTTAGTATAACATAGCAGGTGGGCTAATGTATCATACATGTGACCTATCCATATGTTAGGCCCAAAGTTCTCTGTTAACAAAGTGAAACTTTTGAGTTAATCTAGTGTTCAAGGTGGGATGTTACCGTAACTTTATTCTTATACTAGCGGGTCTCCGTAGACTATGCAAAAACACAGCAGAGTTACATCCCTTTTCATCGATGAACAAGTGAAACTTAAAATACATAGAAGGGGTGTAAATGGACAAAGGGCTATTACATACAATTTATGATAGAGATTGCATGTCATAATTTTGTGAGTCATTAGGATATATCTAAAAGTATGTTATTGTTCATACTTGACGTTAGATATCTATATGAAGTTAAATTAAACAGAAATTTAAAGCAAAGTAAATTAACATTGTTTTGTCTCCATTTACATGTTCATAGTCAATGGCTGTCAAAAATAAAATAAAGGAGCGAATGTCAAATATTCAAATGTCACAGTAAAATAATTTCATCTCTTGACAGGTGGTCATCAGATAACAAAAGAAAACAAGTAAATCGATACTGACATAGACATTGATAAGACATATATCGTTTGCTACCATCGACATTTTTTTTAAATAGTGATACCGGTTATAAGTTATTGCAAAAATATAGTATAGTTTGCAATAAATTGAAAGGATTGAAGTTATTCTGATGCGCCCATAATGTGAGCTTCTTTAATATGAACTGCCCAGGCGAAAAAGTCCTCACAGCAGTTCTACTTCACAAGTTATCAGCAAGTAAGACGTAAAACAGGATGAGACACATGTATGACTGTGGCTACTTGATAGCTCCGGCATGATGCGTTAATGTGAAGCCCAAAGGACCGCTCATTAGAGGTTTGTTAGGCCACTTGAGTACTTCTCAAGTGTGCGGCTAATTGCTGTCCTCATGAATGTAGATTTCGGTCGGAAAATATTTAAATGGGTAAGCTAGTGAAAGTTGTAACACAAATTTCATTGATGTTTCCAGGGAGAAGTGTGTCAGGTCAATGTCGTTTGTCAAATGATACTTGATAGTGACTGTCATTGTGCTGGTATCAATTTGAGAACAAATATTGAAATAACAATTAACATTAACAATGTGGGCGGTAACAGCATTCCTCACTGACTGCGTCGCATGGTGTCAGTAGTTTGTCTTTTATTCCGTGATAAACTGTATAACTATCGAACTTTCAAAGTGATAAAATCGCTACCGAGGCCATGAAATGATTTAACACGAGTCTGTCAGTCATAGATCAATCAACCATGTAGGCCTAAATCAGTAAATGTGTCATATTTGACTCGACTCGAGTTTGACATTTCCTTCCAATGATTCTGAGGGACCCCAATCAATTTAACTTTCTGGTACTTACCGCCTTGTCACGCTCCACTTCATTGGCGTTTAGGTATGACTTGAATCCCCCTCCTTTAGGCATAGCTGACCAAAATATAATTCCGAAAAATTAATCAAGATAAAATCATGATTACATCTATTTTTCGATTAGACTTTCGAGGTTTCTTACAGTACACTTCCTTCCGCAAGGTTGTCGTTTACAACTAAGGGAGACAACTCTAGAACAGTGAACAATCCTTATTTTCCTATGCTTTTGAAATCTGTAGGGTTTTAAAATGATATTTTTCTGTCTTGAATGCGAACTCAGCTGTTCAATATTTTAGAATGTAAAGACTCCATAGTAAACAAATCACCTTTTTTTTATTTTAAAAAAAACTGGGGTTTCTTCTCAAATAGTCTCCCTTTGTGAACTCTTCTGTGAAACGTCAAGATTGTGTACATGGAGATGAGGCCGGGAAACGTAAAAATTCTTAAAATGATTTCTGAAATAACTCTTTGACGACTGCACTTTTCTGCCCAAGTTCTACCATGTTTTATTTTTTCTATAGACGGTAGAACTGAAACATTCGGAAACCCAGGGATTTTAAAATGGAGGCTCATTCAGATGAGTATTTGTCTGCGGAAGAACTGCGCGACCGACTTTATCAAGTCGTTCATGGTCGAGGAATGGTGAACTCAATCAAGGTACCGATAATAAAAGTGGTGTAGGCAAACAATGTTAAATATGAGGGAAGGTGTGGTTTACTTTTAACAGCTTGCATAAATATAAATTTGAGATCTTTCGAGATTTTGATCGCTTTGTTCTGAATTATTTACTTTAACTTGTAGTAGTGAACTGTGAAGCCAATTTGCTAAGCATGTCCATTCCTGCACACATGTGTATCTGTATGATAGTGATGAAGTAAAAGCTGTCTGAAGCATCCTATTGTTCACATCTGGAATGTTCGAATGACAGAATGTAGCGTAATACCACAAAATTTTCAACGATTTATAGTTAGCATTTTTGTCATATATTCATTCAATAAAACCTTCTTGCCTATCCTGTTGAAACTTGAACAAAAAATCCAAAGTATGATTATATTTATATTGACAATGATAGTAGACTGTCCATTCAAATTTCCTGTGAAGGGATAGCTTTGCGACCACATGCTCCAGAATTAGACCCATTACAATACATTAAACAACACACCAGTAACCATTAAAAGAAATTTCTCCAGAGTAAATTTAAATTCACAAGGCTGCTGCTGACGGTCAATGAAAAAATTGAAACCTGTTACTAACTATTACTATTAATCTTATAATATAATATAAAGACATTGTGGATAACGTTCCTTAAGAAATATTTGAACAGTCACTCTTTGGACAAAATAAAGTTATGCAACCGTGACGCAGCAAGCCTCAGAGTCAGAGTCTAGAGTTACGTCATGCTCATAGCCATTTGATATGGTATCAGAATCCAAATTTTTCAAAACAAATGGAAACCAAATACTACAAATACTATCTTCCAAATGCATTCTTTCAATAGCTGATCTTACCCAACCAACATATGTCTTAATACATGTGTTATCAATATCTATAGTGTTGATTTTCAGTCTTTACTCTCCTATAGGAATGCGGAAAAATTGACATCTGCCAGTTACAAGCAACTGTTCTTTGGGAAACCTTATTAAAAAAGTTTTGCTAGCACTTAACTTTCAATTATAACACAAACCTTTAAATGCCTTTTTTGCTCAACTTTTTTCAATGTATATTAAAACCATTGACATATATATTTTAAAGAGCACGACGTTCTTCTGTGTAGTATCTGGTATCTGTTATAAACAACATGTTAACTTATATAATAAACTATCTTAGTTAGAAAACCAAACCTTCCTTTTCTTTCTTCAGAGTCAATTGAGAAAGTCTTTACTGACGGAGTTACAGCAGCGAGGCCACACACCTGTACCAGGGCAGTCATTAAGACCTGATCCCCAGAGCTCTAAGTTAAATCATGCAGTCAACAGTCTGATTGTTCATTATATGAGGAGAATGAAAATGGATTATTCATTGAGTGTTTTTCTACCAGAGAGTGGAACATCCACTGATAAGGTAAGCTCATTTTCTTTTTGTCTTAATTTTTATAAAATATTTAAAAATTAACCATTAGTATTCTTAAAATTGTTAAGCTCAACATCCGATATAAACAGTTTTATTCACTTTCATATTAAGTGCCATACTACTTTTGTCGTTTTTAAAAATGCTGATGAGGGAAAAAGTCAGTTTATTTATTTTTAATAACTTTACATGTAGATCTATATAATCCAACTGAATCATTTATTCATATATGTTTTGTCTTTTATTTTCAAGGTCTTAAATTGTCGGGAAATTTTACAACTTCTTCAAATTAGTCCTCAGTCCAAGTTATTCAGAAAACTGGTATGCAGACTTTCATATTATAGTTATAAAAAAATAAGAACTTGTCAATTTGTAAGGTGTCACTTCTAAAAACTCAGTTCAGACCATGAATAAAAAAATCACACAAACAATGGAGGCCAATCTAACTAGTGAGGAAATATTTAATTTCAGAGAGAAAAAAATATTCCATTCGAGTTTTGAATATTACAACTTCTTGATTTTCAGTTAGTAAGATCTTTTGTTCATAAAAACCTAAAATTTTATTTTTATACTAACTAATACTATTCATGTTTTTTTCTTCGACTTTTTAGGAATCCAACCAAGAAGCTGAAGATAATGAGGGTAAGCCACACTTCAGTTATTTAGAAATAGGGTAGATATCTGTGGAAGGGGGGGGGGGGGGGGGGGAACTTGCCCTCTTCATGTTTCCTTAAGTTGTCTCTTATAAGTTGTAGATTATAAATGTCATTTTTATTGCAAACCCTTTCTTCACTGTGTTAAAGGAGGAGAAAACAAAAAAAACAACACGCAATTGTATCGAACGGGCTCCCATAGACCATCGTATTCATGTGTGTGAGTATTGAACGTGGTTTAGGGTGTGAAAATACAATGAAAATGAATCTGCCAGACAACCTCGTGCTTGATCGTCAGTGGAGCGCGTTAAAGTATTTGTCTTCTCTTATTAGAGCCTCAAAATGATCGAAATTAACCTAGGTTTAAATGGGAGACTTTCAGAGTTGACCAGGGGGCCTGCGTGGCTCAGTAGGTAGAGCGTTTGACGCTCAATTCGAACAGCCTTCCACCAATGGGTCGCAGGTTCGAATCCCACTCAGTCCAAAAATTGGAAAATTTTCTGACTGGGTTTTCACTCGAACGTTACGACCTATGTGGGATGGTTGCCAGTTACCAGCGGAAGGTCGTGGGTTTCCTCTGGGCACAGAGCCCGGTTTCCTCCCACACTAAAACTGGCAACGCCGCCATATAAGTGAAATAATCTTGAGCGCGGCGTAAAACACCAAACAATCAATCAGAGTTGACCAATTTCTCTAACGCTAGTGAGTGACTGGTGGCCAGGCGTATGCTGATTGGCTGATCGAGTCACACAGCTAAGCTCTGTTGGGAAGATGGCTGCCGAGTCAGTTTAAACGTTTTCTGATAACGATTGTTAACTTTCTTATAGCACAGTTTGGCGAGGAAAAATCGTAGAAATATGGTTTTATGAAAATGTGTCGCGCCTGTACTGTATTTACTTAGTTCTTTCCTTTTCTTCTCCTTTAACATGCCTCAGACTGTCAGCTGTAAGTTGCATGTACATGTATATGGTTCATGTTCTGGTTGTGGACGTTTCTTTTGTACACTAATTATTATTTTATAGGCTTTTATTCTATATCTTTGGTAGGATTTTTATGGCAGTTTTTATGTGAGTTGTCATCTTTATACTCGATTCCCTCCAGAGAGAGCTGTAGTCAGACTGATGGTGTCAATTTGGTTCCTTTCTCTAGTCTTGGTAAGTAGCGTTTCAATTTTGCTGTGAGGCCTGAAGGCTTGATTGATTGATTTATGTTTTACGCTGCACTCGAGAGGGCCAGGTTTAGTAGGGGAGGAAACCAGGCTCATTGCCTGAAGGAAACTCCCGACCTTTGGTGACTACCTAGCAACTCTTCCACATACGGCGACGGAGGGAAAAATCCACTCAGAAATCTTGTTCAATTTTTATTTGGTTTGACCTTGAGTCAAACCCGCTCCGCATCGATGGAATGTCAGTGTGGGACTGAGGGACAATCACTCTAACCCACTGAACCACTGAGGCCCCAACCGGATTGTTTACTCAAATTAATGCATGCATGACTTGCTGGTGTGTCTATCACTGCAAGCAATACAGAAAGAGCTGGTAGGTCACAGATAATTTTACGTCAACATGATCTGTATGTATAGTGGAACCCCTGAATGGTCTGTAGAGTAGTAGTTTAATGTTAAAATTTAGACGGGTTGGTTTAGGGTGATCTTTTGGCTGGTTGGTACTTTTGTGTCCATATGACCTTAGCTGTTGAGTGTGAGAGCATCTCTCATCATCAAATATTATAGCACATTTTTTCAACATGTTTCTTGACCTGTCTGCCTTCACACTTAAGAGACCCGTCGTTAGTGAGCTCGAATTTCTGAGTGGATTTTTCCCTAGATCACACTCTGTGGAACTCTGTGTGAAGGTCGGGGTTTCTGGGCAAAGAGCCTGGCTCCCCTGGCTGCTTTCCTTCCCAAATAAGCATAGTAATAACACCATACTAGCCAAATGATCCTGAGCTAGTCAGCAGCAAAAGAATCCTTCCATTTAACCAGACTAATGCAACAAAGTTACAGCTCTATTTCTTATGATGGATTTTCCCTTGTAGATGATAAGATGATTGGACTGGATGAATATTATTCTTATCGTCGAGATGAAAACTACAGATCATCAGCCATGAGTATGGAAGAAAGGTTGTTGTCGTATCAAAGGCAGTTAGAAGCTGAATCTCGTAGACAAATGAAACTTGAGGTAAGAAATATTGTTGGAAGTGAGTAAACCTGAAATACCATTGTAAAGTTAGTAATAAATCTCAACTACCACTCACAATCATTTTCTTTTTAGAAAAATTGGTGATGTAATTTACATATATCTAAAATTTACTTAACATATTTATTGTTGAAAAAAGTGGAGTCTTTAAAATATGTCACATGCAGAAAGTATATCTTACTGTAAAAACTGTCTAATTGTAAAACATTTTGTTCCATTGACTTTATGTAAGGAACATTTTTTATCCTTATTTTTGCGTGAGTAAACAATAATCTATACTTTTACATCATTATATATTGACATATTTATTTTTAGTAATATTTGAACCATTGACATAAGATGTCTGAACTATCTTTTCACATTTTGTAAATTGGACTTTTCTCCGCAGATGGCAAGATTTAAAGAAAATGATTTAGGCAGGATGAGAATGGAAGAAAGAGAAAAATGTCGTTTGGATTTAGACAAGTCAAGAAAAGAAGTAAACATGTTATTTTCTCTCTCTCTCTCTTTTTGGCTCCCTCACCCATTACAAAACCAGTCTTTAAATTAATCACCTTATCTTAACTCTTGATCAATCTTGTTATATTGGTGTTTATTCTGTAACGAGAGCTTGCATTATTCAGACAGTCCAATTGGCTCACATATCAATGTCCTAATCCATCCGAAATGCTTATCCGGGTTAGCTTGGGATGACAAACAGTTGCAAGGTGCCAAGGGAAGCTAGAGATGTCCTCCATGGAAACAACCAACCTTTCCCCAACTATAAACCACCAATGGGTCGCCGGCTCAAATCCCACTCAGTCCAAAAAAAAAAATTAGAAAATTTTCTGACTGGGTTTTCACTCGAACGACCTGTGTGGGATAGGTGCTAGTTACCACCGTAAGGTCATGGGTTTCCTCCAGGCATAGAGCCCAGTTTCCTCCCACAATAAAACTGGCAACGCCGCCATATAAGTGAAATAATCTTGAGCGCGGTGTAAAACCATAAATCTGGTAATATCAGCATTTAAGGCATTTTATTTCAAGAAATTTTATTTAAACATAATGATGTAGTTCACATTTTTTCTCAAGGAGTGCAATTTTGATGGGAAACAATCTTGAGTATGCATTAAAACACCACTCAAATTCGTAGACTTCAATAATTTACAGATGGAGAAAACTTACCAAGCCAGACTGGATGGATTGGCCGAAAAAGAGAGAAATGTCCTCAAAAGATTAGAAAAGGAACAAGAGGTGAAATTTTTCATTAGAGTTTCTTGTAAAATAAATAACCACTTATATTTCTTTTGCATTCATCAATGTTTCACTTACATACATATGACAATTTTACTAAATCTTAATCAAATACATCTTATTTAACTAGAGTACCTCCCTGAATTCTCATAGTCCGTATGTTCTAAAACTATTCTCTCCGTGTTTGACGTCCCGATATTATCGTCCAGACCCGGTCAGGGCTTCACCTTGTACATGGGATGGATTCTTCTGTTTGAGTGAAACAGTTATTGTGATAAGATGGACTATATCTTGTTTATTGCTCTCAGATCCAGTCCAGAGACGTTTATACTCAAAGGCAAACTGTTTTGGAAGAAATAGAAAAAGTTCGACAAAGAGAATCAGAGGTCAAACGTGAAGCAGAGGCTCTTGAAAGGTAATCTTGTTTACATTTTTGTAGATTTTATTTTGTGCATTTCACGAGCCCTGTGTAAATTCTTTTATTCCTGTTCAATTTTGGGCCTCAGTGGCTCGTACTACTGGCTAGAGCAATATTTGGTCATGTTAACAAAAAGCGTTCTTCCAATCCAACATGGGAAGGATTTCACTCAGTCCAATGAGAAATTTAAACATTTCTAGGGGGGGGGGGGGGGGGGGCTCAGTCGATTAGAGTGATTGTTCACGATACAGGCCTTCCATCCATGCGGCCTGTGTGGAAATCACACTCAGACCAAGTACTCGTCGGAGGTCGGGGGTTTTCCATGGGCAAAGAGTATGGTTTTCTCACCCACTGAACCAGGCAACCCTGCCATATTAATGAAATAATCTTGAGTGTGGCGTAAAACATCAATTGATTAATCAATCAAAAATTCTAACAGGGTTTCACTTGAGTGCCCTAAGTTGAATTACTGCCAGGTACAGGTACTTGTCCTACCTATTTTCTATGAACAAAGAGCTTTCCTTCCCCCACTAAGTTGGCAAAGCCACTTTATAACTGAATAATGTTAACCGCAGCGTAAACATCAACCAATCAAACCACTTTATTTTTGTTATTTATAGAAATTGGATTCTCAAGTCACAATTTTATGAAATTTGATGTTTGGCATATTTAAATCCTGTCTTTCCAACTACAAATTATATTTGTTTCATTGTTTGTAAAACGATCCATTTGTTTAGGGAGCGCCTGTTACAATTAGAGAGGATCCAGAGTCGAGAGGAAACTGCCCGACGACGTGAAGCAGAGATAGATCGATTACAGAGAGAATATGACCAAAGGCTGGAGAATGACATGGCTCAGTAATATTTATTTTGGTTTCTTTTGTATATATTTATTTATTTTGGTTTCTTTTGTATATATTGCCCAAGTTTGCTGAAATATCTATTTGATCTTCTTTAAAGTGGGAGTATTACAAATTAAGAAAGGGTGTTATCTAAGCTGCAGAGTCACTTGGTCTTTAAGATCTTTTTGTCCATTGGGTTACAAATTAACAACAAAAAAACATTATTTTTGTCAAAGTTAATTTCAAACTATATAAAAAAGTGATGGATTAGTTCCTTGCATGATTTTTTCAATGTTAATTCACTCATTGTTTTTCTTTGTCATTTGAATAGACCTCTAAAAAATTGATAAATTAATAAGAATCCAAAGCAATTGAATGTTTACTTTGTACACTTTCTAACATTTGTCATTTTTGTATCTATTCCCAGATTAAAGATGGAGGAGCAAACCAAATTTTTGAAACGCACACATAATTTAGAACAAAGAGAAATAAAAATCAAAGGTAAGTATTTATTTTTTGTATATTCATATACATGTTTGAAAATCTGGCTCTATGAACAAAAATGTGTGATTTTATACAAAGTAGTATTGTAGCAATAATTCACTGTAACCTTTAATCTGGGGCTCGTTTCACAAAGCAGTTGCATCGCAAATGAAGCCTTTTTGCCACTGGATACCATAGTGAAGAGATACGATGTCATGGCAACTGTGATTTATTGCGCTTTGCGACTGCTTCGTGAAACAGCGCCCTGGGTTCCCCTTGTACTACACAGGCATTACGAGTTTTGAGATTTTCATACATTGGTTCTAAGCATCTTTGGTTCAGAAAATGGTTTTTAATTGTTTATTTCAGAAGAGGAAAATATATTGAAAGAGGAGCGTGGAAATATAGATACTTTAAAAGAAGATTTAAGGGAAAAAACCTCAACAAATAACAGACTGGAGGTAACACCTTAGAATATTTACACATAGTTCTTACAATTAGTTTAAATGACCCAATGTAGAACATTTAGTTGACAGACATAGCGTAACGAGAAATGCCCGTAATTAAAATGTGTGCTATTCTATCGTTGTCTATATAAAGATGAAGTTTCCAGATGGCCAATTCGTAACCTCCCATTTACCAGCTCCCACGGACCACTGGATAGGGAATTTTATTTGAAGATTCCAATGTCTGTCTTGTTGTGGTAAAAAGAATTGTGTGCGCAGTAGAGCCCTTTACAGCTGCGTGTGAGGTCTACTTCTGGATGTTTGTTTACTGACTGTCAGACATAAAACAATAGAGACAGGGAATTCCTTAAATAACTCATTAAATGTGTATTTTTCGCTGAAAGTTGCCTTGCAGCCTTTTATTCGAGATCAATCGCTCGGTATTTTTCTAATAATCTTAAGGTCAACAACAAACGTAAGTGATGTCTCCTTTTGAGCTAATTTATTGTTCTGACCACTCTAGGGGCTCGTTGCTGGTGTAAAGTTACGCATAGAGTAACAGCATGGAGTTGCACCTCCAGACTTGCGCCCATGCATAAGCTCCTATAATTTAACACGCATTTGCGTCTGGCGCAACTTATGCCAGCTTAGTAGAACGAGCTCCTGTAGAGATTTCAATGAAGTGAAAAGGATACTGAAGTCTCCATGGTAACTGAACAACTGACACGTTTATAAAGTGGACACACTGCTTGTACCTGTCCTGGTCCACATTAAAGGGGAATTAATAAAAACATTAACTGTAATTAATCAAAAAGAATGTTTTATATATTTCAGATGCTGCTTAAAGAAACAAAGAGCAGAGAAGTAGCTGCCTCTTGTTCCAATGAAACACTCACTGCAAGACTCAGAGAGGTAATCATTCTTTTTTAAGAAAAAACAGTTTTTTTTCTCATTTAAAGGAAGTCATGCATTATGAGACCTTCAGAAAAGCAGATCATCTTTATAAATCCAATTTTCTACATCCATATTTAGGAGATCGTTTTGGAATAAAAACTACTTTTGTGATGTGTACCATCCGTTCTCTAACCAAAAAAGCAGCAAAATAGACCTCCATAGCTCAGTGGGCTTGAGAGATTGTACGTTTTCCCAAAGTATCTCAACTTTGTATCCCACTCAGTCCATGCAATGTTATCTATCTGCCCTGATGGAATGGTGGTATCAGAGGTCTCTCAGAACAGAGTGCCCTCCCTTAATAATCCTGGCATACTCAAAAAAAAAAAAAATAGGGAAAATAATTTTGAATACTGTAAAACAAACAAAATATGTAATCATTTTTAATCTATTGATTATTTGGTAGGTTTCTGACTACAGCCTGTTGAAGGAGGAAAATTTCCGACTGAAGACAGAATTGGATACTTTGAGAATGTAAGTTGGTCTTGAAGAATTGTATAAACCATGTGTCCATGTAGATGTTCCTATATTTAAATCAAGCATTATGTGCATATAATATTCCCATGGATTTATTGGAAATTTTAATTTTTTTACTTATCTATAATATTGATCTATTTTTATGTTGAGAAACAGCCAAATTCTTTTGTTATATCTTTGTTCTAACAGGCAACTGACAGAGATGACTGGGTTATTATATACCAAAACACAAACTGGTATGGTTATTAAATTTTCATTTCAATCAGTTTTGTAGATGAAAAATAAATAAATCACGTTTCAAAATGAGATTACCTTTAAAGAGCTTTTAAGAATAAATTATACAATCACTAGATACCACTGAATTGCCTCTATAAGAATGAACAAATGTAACAGAAAAAGTCTTGAGTGTAAACCACTTGATTCAAAACTTCCAAATGTTTTTTATATTGCATTTGTATCTTTTAACTGTCTTTTTGGAATTCACACACCAAAAAATCTACCACCTAATCAAAAGTTTCGTTTTAAATATTATTATATAAGGATCTGTTTTCTGAAATTGTTGACTCTCATTTTTAGGCAATATTCAGTTTGGAGGACGACATCCTGCAGGGGAGATCAACCGTTCAAGGGAGACAACTCATAGTCCTAGAAGAAGTCAATCAGATATTACAATGAATAGACAGGTAAAACTTATGTTTATCTGAAATCAAGAAAACCAATATGAAAATAGGCTTATAGCAAAGTAAGAGTAGGTTGAATCAATCAATCAACCAATGCCTAATCAACAACAAGACCCCGAAAGAAAAACATAAAATGACAAACAGGAAGAATTAAAAAACGAATCAATAAAGCCCACCTGGGGGAATCTTTCTTTTAGGTCGAAGCGAACCGAGAACTTTTACGACAGTTTGAAGAGTCAACATTACAACAGAAGGAAATGTATCGTGAAATGATGGACTTACGACAACAGTTACATCTTACACAACAAGGTGAGCAAGCTTTTCACATTGTCTCCTGGTGTTTTACCTCTAACAGTGTTAATCTAATCCTGTCTATCCTCTGTTGGACTTCGTTGGGTTTCATAAACCAATAAACATAAACCAATCTATCCTCTGGCAAAAGAGCCAATTGTCTTCGTCAACTAACCTGGAAACATCGCCATAAAGTGAAATAATCTTGAGTTAGTAAAGGACATCAATCAATGAAATAATCAGATCATTTTAACTTCATACACAATAATTGATAACCAGGAAGATTTTAGCATTATAATAAGATTCATGGTTTCTATTCAGGGTGTGTCTCATAATGATCATCATCAGATGTCTGGACCTCGGTGGCTCAATCGGCTACAGTGATAGGCCTTCCATCAATGCGGCACGAGATCAAATCCCACTCACACCTTATTAAAATTGAAAAAAATTTCATTGGATTTTTCTCTTGATCGCTGTATGTGGAAGAGTTGCCAGGTACTCGCCAAAGGTCGGTTTCCTCCCACACTAAACCTGGCTATTCCAGCTTATGAGTGAAATAATCTTGATTGCAACATAAAACATCAATCGATCGATCATAATCATGTCTTTTCTTAAAACTTTTTGAATAATTATAAAGTGAATGCATTGCAGTGAACAATCTATAATACTTGATATGATTTTATTTTTTGAAATTTCAGCACTAAACAATGAAATTTACAGGAAACCAAAGAATGTCCCATCAGAGTGAGTTTGTTTTAAACATTTATTTATTTGTTTTCATAGGAATTGTTGCTATTCGTTTGCCTTATTCAACTTTAAACACTATCATTTGTGCCTTGGTTCCTGAGTTATTTAGATTGATTTGTTTTGCCCAAGGCATTCATTCTTCTTGGACACAGCTGACTTAATTGCTTTTTTTGGCCAATACTTTGTCTAATTGAAACATCATGCTTTTGATGTTTGCCTCAAACCAATATCCCATTTGGTAGTTAGGAAAATTAAGAAAATTTAAAATACCGTGACATAGGCCACAGATTGGACAATGTGATTACTATTTTTTTGCACAATGATTTTAAGTTGCAACTGTCGGTGGCTTCCATCAGGCATAGTCTGAAGATCTAATCACTGTCAATCAATTCCATCAGGCATAAAACCTAGTTTCTGTTCCAATAAACCGGACAATGACCGAGTGTAAATGAAATAATGTTGAGTGTGAAAGAACACGGCAAAGAATGAATCCATCATTAACTGTTTGTGGTAGTGCTGAAACCAGTGGGCCGTCCCTGTCCGCTGATTGGTCAGGATTGAAGGATGGTGAGGATGGGAGAATCAAACACAGTGTAACCAGACCTGGTGAAAATGATGGTGTGTACAATGATGTGGATATTGACGGTGAGATGATAGCTCCTCCCAGGAGGTTGGATTACAGGGAATTTTCTGAAGATGATGGCGGCCACTCAGACACTCAATCGGCTGACGTAGTTGCTGAATCTAAATACAGGCTGAAAAGATTGGAAAGAGAAGTTGAGGTATATATAGTGTAATAATTCAAAACATGCTCTTGTCCATGCTTATAGGTATGTGGGAACCTTGAAGGGACTGTTTGTTTAGAATTGTTTACATTTTTGCTAAAACTTCTGTTAAATAGAAAAATATGATTTGATTGACTTTGGATGAGAGGTGGTTGGTCAATTTTCAGCGAAAAATATATAATTAACGATTGATTGATACGAATTCTGTGGTACATTGTTTACTGTCGGACAGCTGGTTTCGGGTTAATGGAAACAGAGGTCCTACATGGGTCAACCTTACTGTAGTGAGTTGTGAAAGCGTTACTAATATTCATCTATCTGAGTCGTCATTTTTTAGTTTATTTATACAAAAAAAAAAACACATAAAAGTCAGAAGACGACGAAATGATCAGACAGGCCGTAAGAGTGCAACGGCTTGCTCTGGAGCCTATAAGAAACTCTAGCCTGCCTGAAACTAAAAGTAAACTTATCAGCTGCAAATGAATTCAAAAATCGTATTTAACTCGTCATTTTACGGTCTATCAGGGGGAAGAAGTTAACCAGTGATCATCCCAACACCGTCCCAATATGTGTGCAACAGTAAAATGTGTGGAATTTTTGGGGATCTTTAATTTGCTTTATACCCACGGTGCCCTTTTAACGGTGAGGTCCTAGTGCTTCCTGGACCTGGGTTTAAATCTTATTTTTCATTTATTTGTGATCAAATATCAGATTTATTTTACTATTCTTCATATTATATGGAAGAGTTGGTAGGTATTCATCATTCGGGTTTAATCCTCGCAAACAACCTGGTTTCCTCTCTTATCTAAACCTGACAACGCTACCATTTTAGTGAAATAATCGTAAAGTGCATCATAAAACGTCAATCAATGCATATCGTGAAATCATCGTAAGTGCTTCATAAAACGTCAATCAATGCATATCGTGAAATCATCGTAAGTGCAGCATAAAACGTCAATCAATGCATATCGTGAAATCATCGTAAGTGCAGCATAAAACGTCAATCAATGTATATCGTGAAATCATCGTAAGTGCTTCATAAAACGTCAATCAATGCATATCGTGAAATCATCGTAAGTGCTTCATAAAACGTCAATCAATGCATATCGTGAAATCATCGTAAGTGCAGCATAAAACGTCAATCAATGCATATCGTGAAATAATCGTAAAGTGCAGCATAAAACGTCAATCAATGCATATCGTGAAATAATCATAAGTGCATCATAAAACGTCAATCAATGCATATCTTTTTCTCATTTTTTTCTCACTAGGACTTTGAAGAAGCTTACAGAGATCTGCAATACAGACTTACAAATGTCCATGCTGTAGAATCGGGTACAAGTCGGTCACCAGCTAAAAAATCCCTTCCAACATTCACAGAGGAAATCAGCAAACAAGCAGGTTTGTTAATTAATATTCTATACATGGATGAACTGTCGTCAAAAGCAGATTTGTTACTTTATAAGGAGACATTGCCTATTAAGTTTGTTGGGATTCTCAGTTGGCCTTCAGATTAGTCGAAAAATAGGAATTGATCAATCTCGAATGAAAGGCAGCAAGGGAATTCCCTGTTGCTATTGTTTTCAGTCAGTAAACAGACAGCCGAGAATGCACCACATGTACATTCACAAAGGGCGCAGTCGAATCTTTTTACCATAACGAAGCAGACAAAGTAATCTAAAAAAACCCAAACTTTTTACTATTCAGCGATTGGTGGGAGCTAGGGAAGCTACCATTGCCTATCTGGAAGCCTCACCTTCATATAAACAACAGTCAAATAGCACTCATTTTAACGATCTTCGTTTCGCTGGTCCCAGGCATGTACCTTTAAACCCTTGGAGCCAACACACTAAGAAATCAACATGTGGTGCCTTTCTTTGTTTTTTTTACTCAGCGCGAAAGATTCATTTTACACATAATGGCATTTGGGGGTATTGTCAAAGGATTATTTGGTATTTTAGCTGAATTCAATGTAATTTTTATTTACTGTTAAATTGTGTTGGAAATCATTGTCTTTATGTAGGGGGCATCCCAGTGTTCATTTGTATCTCGTTATCTCTCCTATTTACACTGACATTCCCAATGATATACTCGTCAGCCATACCAGTGTGATATAATACTCAACTGTGAATGTGTATGTATCATTTAAAAACATACTGAATTTGCTGTGTTTTTTTACAGATATCCGAGGCCCAGTTTGGGGTGGTGCCCCTACATCTCCTATTCCCTCTGTTAGACAAGATGAGAGTTTGGTCTCCTCTACACCATATAAACAACCATTACGCCATCAAGACTCTAACGGTTAGTCCAACCTACTTCTGAAACTATGTTACATGTATTTGTTTTACAGATGTTTTACAGATGTTGCTTGGTTTATTACATCTAACATAAATCGTTTAAAAAAGAAACAGGCTAATTATCACATATGTATTTTCTTTTGTTTTACACGATTAAACAATACATTTTTTTATGTTATTTTACAGACAGTTTTTCAGAATTGAGATCATCAAGGGGGAAGACTATAAATAAAAATAAACTACAAAGAAGTGAAGAGAAATTGTCTGGCTTACAGCTATCTCACTTGTCTGATACAGGTCTGAAGTAAGTGTCAGTAAAAACATTCCCCAAACCTCAAATACATCATGTTGTAGGAGACCTTGTCACTTAACTCTGTGCCTCCGCGGAGAGATAGTTTTAAGTCCGACAAAAGTCTTACATCGATGACTACTTGGTTTGAATCCCACTCAGTCCAAATACAAGCAAATTAATAATTTCTGAGTGTGTTTTTCTGTGTGGGAGAGATGACTGATACTTCATGAAAATCAAGATTTTCCTTTGTGAAAAAGAGACTGGTGTCCTCCACCTAAAAACGCCCCCATATAAAAGAAAACAATTTTGAACGAGGCGTAAAACACTGATCAATAAATCAAATTACTCTCCTTTCTGCAGCAAAAGAAAAATCTACATTTCTCTTCTTTTGATGTATTTCCTATAAATTTGATTTTGGTTTCAGGTCTGATTTATATCAAGGTAAAGATGTTTCTAATGTGATAACTTTAGCTGATTTAGAGGCCAGGCCAGGATCTCCCACAGTAAAGGTTTTGCAGGCATCAGATTCTTCTGGATCTAAACAAAGTAAAAACTCAATCATTTGTCTCATAAATAATCTATATCTTTCAGGTTATATACTCAGTTTTCAACTTTCTCAGCAATTTTTGTAAAAGCTTATACATTTTCTATTGAATTTTATTAACAGCTGATAAATAATCTGTATCTTGCAGGTTATATACTGAATTTTCAACTTTCTATTGAATTTTTGGAAAGCTTAGAAATTCATGATGATATGGGGTTGTTAAACAGAGTAAAATCCATCGCTGGTTGGTTTGAAAGTGTGTATCGGGTGAGATGGCACAGTTGTCTAGTCTAATAAAGATATTCAACCCAACCAGGACGAGAACATAAAATTCAGTAATGGTTGCTACCCTGTATAAAGATGCAAGTTCAACAACAGTTCGGTTTTAGGTTGGTTCAATGTCACATGGTGGTAATGCAAAGTTTTCATTGGATTAGATATTCATGTGTATAATACTTAAATAATATTAGTTATATGACGCCCTTGCGTGGGTATACGGGTAGATATTTGGTGTCTGACATTAATATTTTTGCCGAGGCGAAGCCGAGGAAAAATATCTGTCAGACACCAACTATCTACCCGTATACCCACGCAAGGACGTCTTATAACGAATTTATCACCATCCAGAGCAGCTTGTTTACTTAAAACTGAGTATAATCAGCTGTTCTTTATTCGATTAGTTCACAAAAATGTCATGGGTTGAGTGTATTGAGCAAGGTCTAAATGACGTCGCGAAAGAAATAAATTCTATTGTGACGTTGCAAAGTTATATCGGTTCACGATCTTTGAGACAAGCATAGCGTTCAATGCTGACGAAACAACATTCTAAACTGACGTCACAATAGGATTTCGTCTTGACTGAAGAATGCTGTGACGCACCAAGACCTTGACTCCGTGGTAATAACAGCGCGTGAGATCTTAACTCCGGGGTTATACGGAATCAAATATATACACGGAAAGCACTGGGATGCAGACTCACATTCTGGGCGTTTCGACCAATCAAATGCCAAGAAATTTCTCTCAATGGTGATAATTTGTTATTGATATCTCATTCAATGAAACGTTTACTTTGATGGTACATATTGTAGATATCCCTGTGTCTTCTGTCCCAGTTATTGTTGATGAAACAGCTGATGTAGATGCAGGTAACACACTGGATGTTGACTACCACTCTGGTAAGTAGCTAGCAACATTTGTACATAAATGAACGTTAAATTGAAATTTTTTTTGATTGATTTTTTATTCACCAGAGGTACAATAGAAGAAAATACAACCGATACAGAAAGTTAAATAAAAGTAAAACAGTTCAGACTTTTTTTCTTCTGGCCATGGGACTTGTTCTATCCCAAGAGTTATAGACAGATGCATGTATTTAAATTATGTTTTAACAACTTATTCACAGATAAATAAAAGAAATTGAATATTGAAATATATAACATAATAGAAGGGGAGGGGGGCTATAAACAAAGGATAAGGCACCGCTGTCATATTGTTGATATTAAATAGACTCTTAACTTAGATTAGAACAGTGATTTTGAAGGTATGCTTTTAAGTGATTTAAGGATTAAAATCTGTTAAAACTCCTAGCAGTGTCGTATGTGATAATATTATGAGAGTTTCTATATTCAAGTGGAAAAAAGACTATCTGAAATACTGGCCTACTGTAATAATAACATATCAATTTAGTTTTTAGAAATGATTGAAAATACATTACAACGTTTTATGTCTGTGCTACAGGTGCCAAGGCGAGCAAACCTGAAGTTAAAAATACAGACATTGATAATGCAGAGATTGAGAAAAAGAAAGCAGAAGAGGAAAGACTGAGAAAAATTGCACTGGATGAAGAAGAAGACAGAAGGTGGGAGGAAGAACGAAAGAGAAAAGAGGAGGAAAGAAAGAGACAAGAAGAAGAGGAATGGGAGAGAGAACAGGCTGAGTTAAAGAAAGTTCAAGGGAAACAGGTAATAAAGGGAAATTTGATTGGACTTAAATTGCCGTTTCCGATGTGATAACTCAAGACATACTGAGCTCCAACTGAATGAGGAATCCTAATTTACTTTTAGTCTCTTGCATCTTACCGTAACAACCAGCTCAACTATGACATTTTCTCAATAGCTCCTTATTATAGTCCTCGTAACTTTAAGGTGGCCATGATTAGTTTATAGAACCCTAACAAAATATGTTTTAACTGCAGCAAAATGATATAAAAATTGCTGCAGAACAACAGGTATTCTGTGATAAGAAGTGTTGTTCTAAATCGTTTTTAAATATTTTGGAATTTAAATTTGAGTACCAGGAGTACCAGGCAACTCTTCCAGGCACGGCCATTGATTGAACATCCAACTGGGAATATTTGTTCAGAGTAGAATTCGAATCCATAACCTGTGTAGGACTGAGCCACCCAGGGAGAAGAGCTGTTTGTAGAAGTTGTACACACTACACCACCGATTTTCAGAGTTAGATTTTGTGTTAGATATACGGTGTAGTCCAATCATTGGGATTAGGGCAACCTAAACTTTACGGGGGCTGTTTCTCAACACACTTTTGTCCATCGTAACTTTGCGCCTGTTAGTAATGTAATGTTGAAGGTATATGTTGCCATGAAAGTTTAGGCATTGAACTTACATCTGGTGTAAATGTGTTGAGAAACAGCACGCTGGCTACATGTTGAATTTAATTGTAATGAAGAGACATAAAACAAGAATGAATGAGTGAGTATATTTGACAGGTTGATGAAGATCCAGTTGATACTACCCAAGGAGATACAGTGGGAGAAGATGTGGATGGGGATGGTATTGACCCAGTCATGAAGAAATACATGGCCATGGTACAACAACAGAAACAAACTGAGCAACAGGTAACTTACAACCTTAATTTCCTCGTATGCTATGTGGGATGGTTGCCAGTTACCAATGGAAGGTCGTAGGTTTCCTCCGGGCATAGAGCCCGGTTTCCTCCCACAATAAAACTGGCAACGCCGCCATATAAGTGAAATAATCTTGAGCGCGGCGTAAAACACCAAACAATCAATGTTTACTTTGAAGATTTACCTGTAACAGTTTAAAAAACTTGACCGGAAGATGTTTCCTTGCCATTCCATTAGATTAGTACCGGTAGGTTTGTTTGTTTTCACTTTTTTTAATGCAGTTGCTCTCTTGTATTAGATTGATTGATGGTTAACTTACGTCACACTCAAGATTATTTCATGACCTTCGGAGAGTACCTGGCAACTCTTCCACATACGGCCGTGTGAAACATCCACTCAGAAATTGTTCAATTCTTATTTGGTCTGAGTGGGATTCGAACCCGCGCCGCCTCGATGGAAGGTCTGTGTGGGACTGAGGGACGATCACCCTAACCCACTCTTATATTAGTATGAACTGGAAAAAAGAGCTCCTCCTTTGTGACATTCTACTAGTAAACTGTTGCAATTATCTTTGTTAGTTATTTGTGACTGATCTGCTGTACCAGTCAAATAAACAAAGAACATTTTAGCTGTGGTCACACTATAAATACTTCAGTTGGTCACTGGACTACTTATACATCTTCTAACATGCTTCCACAAGTTCACTTTAATTATTCAACCATAAACAATGTTAATTTAAATCAATCTGGGACAAATAGTCTGGGCAGATTTCCTTATATGGGAATGTAATCTTTTGATACTTAACTCACAGAGCACATGCAGGTCTTTAAAGCCTAGCGCACACGAGAGACGCCGCCTGAGCTGCCAGGAGCTAAGCTGTTTCCCCCGTGTGCGTGTAAATTTTGGTGAGATTTTCGCCTCTCGAGGCTGTGAGGAAATTATCTAGCCTGTTTGATATTTTCTGCCTCTCATGGCAAGAATCTCACCGTGTGCGCACTACGTGAGCTGCCAGCTGAGCTGAGAGGAGGGGTAGTCCAATCGTGTGTGCCTATTAAATCATGTGACCACTTATAATATTACGTAACACTGGTAGTGACACTTGTGTAGGTCAGTGAACTTGGGTGACCAAGAAATTGCCTCAGCCGAGAGCTCATCGTCAGCGCTGAAACTTATAGCTGCGCCCTCGGCTACGCGTAGCTGGCAGCTCAGCCAGCGCCTCTCGTGTGCGCTAGGCTTAAAGCAAAACAAACTGTCAGTTCACTCATCTAAATTTTTAACGAAGTGGTGATTCAGGCTCTAGGGTAAAAACGTCAGGGAGTCTCAACACCATAGAAACTGATTAGTCTTTCTATACTGTTGGTAAATTACCTTTGTGAGGTATTTTTAACTCCTCTTTTGTGTTGTTTTTACAGACAAAAGAAATAAAACCTACAGAATATACACCTCCTGTGTCTGAATCAGAAGTTTCATTTGGTGAAGATGCTGAAATAAAAAGGTGAGGCCCTTTTCTATCAAAATTACTATGAAATTCTGTTTTAGCCACCTCAGTTTAAACATGTTTGTCAATACTATGCAACCTGTAATCTAGTTAAACTGTTCTTTTGTCTCTGTTACAGCGAGATCGAATCAATTCCAGATTTTGATTGGTAGGAAGGGAGATAACTGCATATCCTGGAAACGCAAGCCACTGTTGATAACCAGAAGGCATTACTACAGGGAAAATATTTTAACTAAACTGACATTCCGTCCAAAATAGCTCTGTTTACTCCTCATATTTTAATGTAGTTCAATACCTAACTTTCTTTTATGTGTAAATATCCTCGAACATAAATTATATATTTTGTAAGTTTTATGTCAAATAAACTGCATATTCGCCCATAATAATTAATATTGTAATCAAGTCTCCTATTGGTAAATAACTAGATATAAATACTGTGCCTTTAAATTAAATCGAATTTAAGATCGAGCTATTTCCTATTATCGATGAATCTGCCTCGGGGAATGCTGGCTTTTTTTATTTATAAGGTGTACAATTACATTTATAACATGGCAATTAGCAGAAAGTATACAAGAAATCAGATTCTCTGCTTCATCTCTGTAGCTTTCATCGCTTTATCTGAAGGCCAGTATACACTGAGAGTTTGGCTGTAACCCGACTGGAAAGTCGCGTCGCAGAGAAAAAATGTAGTGTATACCACCGACGCAAATCGGCTTCAGTTGCGTTGGGTCGAGTGATATGAACGTGCTAGATATTTTGTTCAAGAATCGGGTTGAGTCTGGTCAGCCAGTGTATCCACTCTTGCGACGATCGTCATAGTGAGCCGTGCGACATGTCTCCCGATGACTTCATTTGCTTGCAGTGTATACCTTTCTGCGACGAGACACAACTATAGCCGACTTAAGTCGCGCCTAGTCGCAAAGCTCAGTGTATGGCGGCCTTTAGAATTAAACGCAATTAGCTAGACCATCACCTGTGCAGGCGAGACAATTAGCTGTTCTAAATAATAATCCAGGCAGAACCCATGAAATGGCCCAGAACATACCAAAAGCCATCAGAATCCTGTTAAATTGTTTGATCGGTAGTCTTTCCATTGTGCCAAAGAAACCACTCAAATTTCAATAATCCAGTGGGTGAGAGTGATCATCCCTCAGTCTCACACAGACCTTCCATTGATGCGACTTTGGTTCGAATCACACTCAGACCAAATAAAATTTAATAAATTCTTAGTGGATTTTTCGCCGTATGTCGAAGAGTTACGAGGTACTCGCTGAAGGTCGGGGGTTTTCCTGCACCACTAACATGGCAATGCCGCCATACAAGTGAAATAATCTTTGTGTGGCGCAAAACAATCAAATTTAAATAAGATAGGATAAAATGTTTTCCAGTTGTGAAGCACAATCGTAAATTGGGAATAAGTTAAAGGGACACTTGCCGCGAAAATCAGGAATATTGTTTACATTAAAAAAGAAAGACCGTTTTCTGTATTTTTCCCAGACAATATAAGTTCGGAACTTTCTATTTTTACCAAAATTTAAAAGTTTGGACGTCATTTTGTATTTTTAATTTGAATTTGAAAATTTGAATTGTTAGGTACCCGGAACGTAAACTAACCAAACTGCCCCCTATTGGCGATTTTATGTTTCAGTCGAGTGAGTGAACTAACGGCACAGTGTAATTTTACGTAGGCCTATTTATCTGAGAAATACAGACTGACGATCGGTTAACAGCGACTGGAAAAGCCTGCTGGTAATTGTTTGAGTGTAAACCACAGATAAAAAGGCCTGAAATGAGGGTAATCCAACACGAAAGTTGACCGACACTGATCGTTGTTGTAATCAGGCTTCGATTCTTCGTTTGTTTTTCACCCCATTTCTACATTCTAAAGCTAACTAGACATGATTTATGTGTCCTATGTTTAAGTTTAGTGGTATTAGTCGTACTAAGCTCATGTAAATTGGTTTGCTTAGCAAATTTAAACAGCCTACGGCGGCAAGTGGGCCTTTAAGCTAGGTGTGAAGGCCAGCGTAAAATACACATAGAATCCTAGAAATCAACTCTCTTGTCCTTTTTAGGAGTTCCCATAGCCCGGGTTATCGGTCTTACGGCGACTGGTATTATTAGGTTGCTAATGTGTCTTGTCGCCTTATGACAAAGACGGAGAAAAAAAAAAATTCGGCAGAGCCCAGATTTCTCGGCTAGGAGTTCCCACTATTCAATTGATTAAAAAAAACGGGTTTCCAAGTTATGGAGAGGAAATAGATTGCGAATAAGGTCAATTGGCTTTGTATGCAGGTGCAGAATTCGCAGAATCTGGAAACGCAATCCCATCTATTTTCCATGAGCGAACGGAGGCAATGAACTATATGCGTGCAATGGGCACGTCTCATTGGCTGGTCTGGAACTGGCTATGTAAAAAGTGCTGCCATTGATCCTTTTAGCACGCGTGCATAACCGATCTGGATTGAAATAGCACCATTCGTTGCAAATCAAATACCACGTGACCTCCATTCCACGCATATAGTTCTTTGGACGGAGGCCATTGCTATATCCCCTCAAATAAATTCCGGAGGAAACAAATTTACCAAACGTACATGTTGCAATAATGGACATATCTTTTAAAACCAACATTATGGTCGTCCATGATTAAGTACCTTTTATAACCTGGAAGCCGTTAAGAACACACCTTCCACTAGGGCCTTAGCGCCCTTGAACAATGGATACCATTTTATGGGTTGAAATCTTTACTCACTAAACCCGACAATGCCGCTATATAAGGGAACTAGTCTTAAGTGCGTTGTAAACCATCAACCAATCCAGTTTGAAGAGATGAGGGCCTTATTTAGTGTTTGGTTCTATACATTGAAGGCAGGACAATAGCAAATCAAGTCAAATACTTATGCCTCAGTTGATTAATTGCTACTTAGTTGTAAGAACGAAAGTGGTTACCTAAAAACCAGGAATTACAATGGTTTTCAACGAGTATGGAGGAATACTAATAAACGGTTTCCTTCCCAAACAAAGCCAACTAAGTAGCGTGTATCTGTATCATGTATTCAAGAAGTATGAATAATATATTAAGTCAAACTTCATTTTCCCCATTGATGGCATTTTAATGGTGTTAGTCTTGTACAGTAAATCGATAACAAGGCTTCATCTGTTTAATTTATCTGAAATAGAGAGACAAATATTTTAAATGTTATATTAGATTAAAAAACAAGAGTTTCGGGAAACCCAAAATACGCCCGGAAAGGCACAGTAACTGCAGCCATACCAAAACAAATCCTTCCATATTTATTTGAATTTAATTTTCAAAATTCAGAGGGAAGAGGTTGAAGCTTGGTAAATGATTGATTGTTTGGTGTTTTACGCTGCGCTCAAGATTATTTCACTTACATGTATATGGCGGCGTTGCCAGTTTTATTATGTGAAGCTTGGTAAAAGGTGATGTTATGTCAACAAAATGAAATCTTGCCACTAAAACCATTAAAATCCATCTGTATCAAATTTAAAATGGGCTATTTGGATCAACTATTATTAACAAGATTTGTACACGGTACAAGTCATCAATTCTCGCTGCTGTTAAATCACGATGTTAAAAATTGTTTGTTGTCAATAAAGGTTGCACTAAAATGTTTCAATTTTTTAGAAAAGCAGTTTATAATTTACTAATCATACTTAAACAAATGTAATTAATTGGCAATTTCGCAGCTCACACCAATTCAAGTAGATTTGACAATTTTTCTCATAACATTTTTTATCTACATTATTTGGCCATAGACATCTTGACAATATTCTAAATCTCCCCATATACCTACAGGTTATTACTTCTAATTTTATCATAGACCAAATGGATTTACAATAGATTTGGCTATAGGTCCATTGCTAATGTCACCCACTGTTTTATGTAGGCCAAAGCCATAAATCTCTCCAGAGAGACTGAGAGTTGACAAGGTAAATAAACCAAAGCTGGGATACTTATCTCTTGGTCTGTAGATAAAACTTTAATCCTTATATGTATTTTTCATTTGATTATAACGTTATATATTGATTTAAGAATAGTTTTAATCAATTTAGACACATTATTGCAATTTGAAAAAATCCTTTTTTGATGAGAATCGGAAAAGTAGAAGCCATTTTATAATTTAAAGGTTATTTTCATAAAAATGAAAGTAAGAATAAAAGGGAATGTACATAATCCAATAATTTGCAATAGTTGATATCATAAACAATTTTTTTACACACTGTCTGTTAATATGGTATGTAACATGAAAGATTTGAAAACATCGGATCATATTTGTTAAAGTTATGGAGAGAAAAAGTAAATATTATACAACCCAATATGGCTGCCATATAACGCAATGTATGATGTCAAAAATAGTTCGCGACACACCTTCCACCCATAAGGTATATACTCAGAAAAAATTGTGAAGATGGAATCAAAACATTGGAAGTTATGGAGCGGAAGGGAATATTACATAATCCAATATAACTCCCATATGTAACCAGTGATGTTAAAAATAGTTTGCGACACACCTTCTACCCATAAGGTATATACTTAGAAAAAATTGTGCAGATGGAATCAAAACTTTAGAAGTTATGGAGCGGAAGGGACAGCGGACGCCGGACAGCCGGACTGCCGGACTGACGGAGATGATACCATAATACAGCCCGCTTTTCAAGCCGGGCGTATAAAAAAGTGAACAAGACATTTATCCAGCAAACTACTAAAATATTGATCAAATTTGTCAGATTTATGTACAGAAAGTTAGGGTTAGATTCATTGCTTTGTATTTTATCCAATTACAAGATTTTTGAAATTATGTCAAAATGGAAATTGAGAAAATCAGACCTACTGTTATTTTCGGACAAGCATAAAAAAACCAACAACGTACAACTGCTCCAACATAGCCTAAAACAGGTTAAAATTCAGAATAAACTGTGTGGAACTTACTGTGGCATGACTGGTGGGGCATCAGTGGCCTTGGGTCCTTTCTGTTCACTATAAGGTTGGGCTGGGCACACCTCTTCTTTAGGTTCTACGATACTGACATGATCAGGTAAAGGCTTCTTGGGCCCAATTTTACCCGTGGGATCCCAAGGTAACATGATTTTGACTTTAATTCCCAGGACACCTATCAATACAAATCAGAATATATCCATAATATTAATTGTTCAGGTAAACTCAAGTGAGAGACCAAAATAACTGAAAAAATAAAGGTATTAGGTTTATTAATGGATGAAACGGGGCTCTATGTCTAGTGGAAACATTTCCATCAATATTTCAACAATCAATCTCGGAATAATTTATTGGAGCAATCAAATTGTTCTTAAGGGATTCAGTTATCAGAGTAATCAAAGTGTTCATAAAGGCATCCAGTTATAAGAGCAATCAAAGTGTCCATAAAGGCATCCAGTTATAAGAGCAATCAAAGTGCCCATAAAGGCATGCAGTTATCAGAGCAATCAAAGTGTTCATAAAGGCATGCAGTTATCAGAGCAATCAAAGTGTCCATAAAGGCATGCAGTTATCAGGGCAATCAAAGTGTTCATAAAGGCATCCAGTTATAAGAGCAATCAAAGTGTCCATAAAGGCATCCAGTTATAAGAGCAATCAAAGTGCCCATAAAGGCATGCAGTTATCAGAGCAATCAAAGTGTTCATAAAGGCATGCAGTTATCAGAGCAATCAAAGTGTCCATAAAGGCATCCAGTTATCAGAGCAATCAAAGTGTTCATAAAGGGATGCAGTTATCAGAGCAATCAAAGTGTTCATAAAGGCACCCAGTTATCAGAGCAATCAAAGTGTTCATAAAGGCATCCAGTTATAAGAGCAATCAAAGTGTCCATAAAGGCATCCAGTTATAAGAGCAATCAAAGTGTCCATAAAGGCATGCAGTTATCAGAGCAATCAAAGTGTTCATAAAGGCATGCAGTTATCAGAGCAATCAAAGTGTCCATAAAGGCATGCAGTTATCAGAGCAATCAAAGTGTTCATAAAGGCATCCAGTTATAAGAGCAATCAAAGTGTCCATAAAGGCATCCAGTTATAAGAGCAATCAAAGTGCCCATAAAGGCATCCAGTTATCAGAGCAATCAAAGTGTCCATAAAGGCATGCAGTTATCAGAGCAATCAAAGTGTTCATAAAGGCATCCAGTTATAAGAGCAATCAAAGTGTCCATAAAGGCATCCAGTTATAAGAGCAATCAAAGTGCCCATAAAGGCATGCAGTTATCAGAGCAATCAAAGTGTTCATAAAGGCATGCAGTTATCAGAGCAATCAAAGTGTCCATAAAGGCATCCAGTTATCAGAGCAAGCAAAGTGTTCATAAAGGGATGCAGTTATCAGAGCAATCAAAGTGTTCATAAAGGCACCCAGTTATCAGAGCAATCAAAGTGTTCATAAAGGCATCCAGTTATAAGAGCAATCAAAGTGTCCATAAAGGCATCCAGTTATAAGAGCAAGCAAAGTGCCCATAAAGGCATGCAGTTATCAGAGCAATCAAAGTGTCCATAAAGGCATCCAGTTATCAAAGCAATCAAAGTGTCCATAAAGGCATCCAGTTATCAGAGCAATCAAAGTGTCCATAAAGGCATCCAGTTATCAGAGCAATCAAAGTGTCCATAAAGGCATCCAGTTATCAGAGCAATCAAAGTGTTCATAAAGGGATGCAGTTATCAGAGCAATCAAAGTGTTCATAAAGGCACCCAGTTATCAGAGCAATCAAAGTGTTCATAAAGGCATCCAGTTATAAGAGCAATCAAAGTGTCCATAAAGGCATCCAGTTATAAGAGCAATCAAAGTGCCCATAAAGGCATGCAGTTATCAGAGCAATCAAAGTGTTCATAAAGGCATGCAGTTATCAGAGCAATCAAAGTGTCCATAAAGGCATCCAGTTATCAGAGCAATCAAAGTGTCCATAAAGGCATCCAGTTATCAGAGCAATCAAAGTGTTCATAAAGGGATGCAGTTATCAGAGCAATCAAAGTGTTCATAAAGGCACCCAGTTATCAGAGCAATCAAAGTGTTCATAAAGGCACCCAGTTATCAGAGCAATCAAAGTGTTCATAAAGGGATGCAGTTATCAGAGCAATCAAAGTGTTCATAAAGGGATTCTGTTATCAGAGCAATCAAAGTGTTCATAAAGGCATGTAGTTATCAGAGCAATCAAAGTGTTCATAAAGGCATGTAGTTATCAGAGCAATCAAAGTGTTCATAAAGGCATTCAGTTATCAGAGCAATCAAAGTGTTCATAAAGGCATCCAGTTTCAGGTTGATCCGATCCGATCGTCTTAAGGTCCAGTCTGTAGTGAATCTGCGATCAATCAGTCGGAGAACACTTTTCAACATGAGCGGATTCAGTCGCCGAAAATTGGATTGGATCTTAACTCGACCTGAGCAGGGCTTTACGATCGTAAGGCATGTTCTATTTCCTCCCAATCAATCTTAAGGTTGCACCCAATCAGTGACCTATATAATTTTTTTCTCAGCGTTTTGGTTGCCCTTGTTGCGTCACTCGTAGTCTGCCTGATAGGATGATGAGGTTCCTTCTCATTGACCTGAGCAGGGCTTAAGACTTATCAGTCTGAAACTGTTCGGCTGAACCAATCTCAGTCAACATGAACAGTCTTAAGATTCAGTCATCGACAATCAGATCGGATCTTAACTCGACCTGAGCAGGGCTAAAGTGTTCATGAAGGTATCCAGTTAATTTCATACAATCGTTCATGTGACATGAGCTGCCAGAATTTGTGGTGAATTCCTATTCTTTGGAATAGATTATAGGTTTGTAAGTTGTTGACAACATTAATGTTTCAACTGACCTTGTCTGAGAAGGACGTGTCTAACTGCTGTGTCTACATAATCATTGATAGGGTCGCCACTGTGGATCATCAGACCATCAACAAACTTCATGGACTTTGCCCTTTGACCTCTCAGTTTTCCAGAAACCACCACTTCACATCCTTTAGCTTGAGACTCCATGATGAACCTAAGTACTCCATAGCAGGCTCTGAAAGAAAGAGACCGTAGGGTTTAATATTATTAACAAAACATTTATACTAACATTTCTTTGAAAATTATTGGAATTTAACAGTAACTTGCCAGCCCCTCGAAATAAAAAAAATCAGCATAGCCCAAGGTTCTCCAAAGGGGTGTCCAAGAGTCTTTTGGACACCCTATGGTCAAAATTGGACACCCAATGATTCAGCAATTTAACATGGTCAGGATACAAAAGGAGGTCATTCTGGACACCCAGCAGAAGAACAGACAATACAAATCATTTATACCCTACCAAAAAGCTAATAAAATTTCATAAATTCCGACCAGGGGTTCAAGAGACCAGCAGCAAGCAATTGGAGGCTAAAATAGGAAAAGACAAACGTACAGACAACAAAACTCGATCAATTTCAAAGAACCCCACCAATAAGCTATAGATAAAATTTCCCAAATTTCGCTCAGCAGTAGTGGAGATATTGCAGAAAAGGCCTATGTGATGGATGACTGACAAACATATGTTGGGGGAGACATAAGGCCTATTCAGTGAATCCAAGCTTCCCAGGGGTCGCTGGCTTTCAGTTGATACTTCCAGCCAATACCAGATGGCAACATATTTATTTATATATATTACAGCATAGAGATGAAGAAATTATCAGTACAAACCGTCTGACAGCCAATCCACCAATGAGTTTGTATCTGAGAGACTCACACTGAGCAATAGCACACAAACCTCTTGTGGCAACCTTCTCAGCATACAACTGTGTGAGAAAAACAAAAAGCAGGATATTCAGTTAGGCTTTAAAAAAATCACCATCTTTTCTCAAGTTACAAATGCAAAGAAATTACGAAAACTACTTTATGAGGATGAGTGAATTAAAACATCAGAGGAATTGCTGTCAATCCTGGTTATAACACTATAGAATAGACAAGTTGAAATGATATTCAGGTTGATTGATTGTTTGGTGTTTTACGCCGCGCTCAAGATTATTTCACTTATATGGCGGCGTTGCCAGTTTTATTGTGGGAGGAAACCGGGCTCTATGCCCGGAGGACACCTACGACCTTCCGTTGGTAACTGGCTACCATCCCACATAGGTCGTCCGAGTGAAAACCCAGTCAGAAAATTTTCCAATTTTTGGATTGAGTGGGATTTGAACCCACGACCGCGATTTCAGGAGATTGGGATATTAAAGGGGTATGTTTTAAGTGACCACTTTGTTTAGAGACCTTGTATCTACACGCCTATATACTTTTCTCTGCAGAATACTTTGTGTCGGCCATGCCTATCCTTCAACATACAGTCCTATCGCCGTAAGCCGGCAAATAATTTTCGGTAGCTTTCGCGGAAACTAGTCTGAACTCACGCTTATTCTCACAGCTGGATGAGATTTTGTCCGCGGAAGGTATTTCAGAAGTAGTTCAGGTCGCCTGGAGAGGTGTGTATTCACTGCGTCCGAGCTCCCGTAGTGTCTTCGTTAACGCGGAAGCCAGTCCAGTCACTTCAGCTTACATTGGGCTTTAGTCAAATTTACGCCATGCATACTTTTTGTCAACAAAAACCTAATATTTTCAATCAAAAAGCCCATATCGTTGATTTTCCTGATGCATGGTTTGATTACTTTCACAAATCGTGTATCATTATGGTATATTTTGCCCATGCGCTCTGTTTGAAAACGAATCCGACTCAAAAGGCGGACTGAATTTGTGAATAACATTTATATAAAAATAGCTTCTAAAATGTTTAGTACAGAGTAAGGGAGGAATTTTAATAAAATACGACGTGGAAATTCAGAATTCCTAACTTGTAAAGCTGTGAACAGTTGTACGACGGTATCTGAAATCGATACCTTGTGCGAAACAAGTGACAAACGTTATGAATGTTGGGTCATGGAGATTTAACAGAAAACGTACCGGTAATCGAATATAACTATAAGCCCATGTAACACAAAAAATGTCCAAGAACGTCAAACAAAGAGTTTACTTCATACACAAGAGATTGCCGGTAAACAATGCAGTTATTTAATACAGAACATATTTCACAATCTAGTCTTGTGTTTTTCTTTCTTTCTTTGTTTTAAAATATATCCATATCACTCTGCTGGCAGTATGATTTATATGTTCACGCTGTGTTGAGCAACACTCCCGTGGAAATTTCCCTTACCGGTACGTTAAAGTGGCATGAGCTGCCGAAATTCACACTTTTTTCATAATTTCTGATCGTCATGACAGTAAGAGGCTATGGAGGCCATCGAAAAACTAAATGATTGGCTTTGGAATGAGGAAAATCCGTACAGTATGTGGCCTGTGCGAACCGAAAACGTGTTCGAAAACTGAACAAAATTTAAATGACCGGGACGACCATTCATTCATTCTAAGCCAAAGTTAGTTCAAAACAATACTTTATCGTACATTTTCGAGACTAGAAGCACTAAAAAGCTTCTGAGAAAAATAGCCGATAATTTCAACATTCTGTTTAAACGTCAAAATATCAACATTTTGGCAGCTCATGCCCCTTTAATCGCATGTTATTTTCAAGCGCCGGGTAATTAGAGACTATAATTTATAAATGGTGTCGTTATATAATAAATCCGAACACATGGTGAGAGTATTTGCAGCAGTCTTTTATTTTAACTGGGTCCTGTTGAAAACAACTCAGAATTAACTCAAGGTAATCAGATGCCCCTTCTTAAATAAACACGACCTGTTCACCTTCATATTTTGACGTAAGTACATGAACTATTAGATTGATTGGTGTTTTACGCCTAACTCAAGATTATTTCATGTATAAGGCGGTGTTGTAAGGTTAAGTGGGGGAGGAAATCGGGCTTATCCCCCGACAAGTACTCTTCCACATACGGCGACCAAATGAAAAATCCTCTCCGAAATTTTTCAATTTTTGGGGGGGTCTGAGTGTTGAACTATTAGAAGGAATTAATATTTGGTGAAAAAGGGAATCATATTGAAATTAAATATGATTTTTTTTATTTCTTTGCTGGATTACACATTTTCACTTCAATATATTTTATATTTCAATAAAATTAGTCGGATTGTTTATTAAAGTGTGAAAATGGTCATCCTTGAACACAACTGAATGTCTCCGTCGATCGGGCCCAAAGTGTGAAAATGGTTATCCTTGAACACAACTCCATGTCTCCGTCGATCGGGCCCTAACCATAACCATATTTCCTGTTGATCATACATGTAAATAAAAAACCTCCAAAACTCCCCACAGACAAGTTAGAAATGGACTCAACCAGGCTTGATCAACTGTGCATGTGACTTTATTGGGATTTTAACCGTGCACTATCACACAAACGGTGGATATACCATAAGGTTGTGTTTTATAGACTCATTTGTGGAAAAAATACTTTACAGAATGTGACTAATCACCAGGATTAGATATTTAGGAACCAGTTCTTTCCAAATGAAAGACATTTCATGTGAATTTTAAAAGGAAAGATCCGTGAAAACGAATTCATTTGATTACGGGGAAAATGGACTTTTCCGCGGCAACTTTTTTGCCGTAATAAAATAAAAAAATGAGTGAATGCAGGTCTAAGACAACAATAAGCACCTTCCGCGTAAACTGTAAGGGCTAATTGTAATCGGTCATCAAGCCATGGGTTTGTCTGCCGCAGTGGAGTAGTCAACGCTCTGCTGGAGTTCACTGAAGACACACAGACGGCCTGTCCCAGGGTAAAGTAACACGTTGTGTTCGTGTGTAAGCTGAGTAACATATCTTAAATAAAGTACTGTTTTATTATGGAAGATTGACAAAAAAAGAATAAAAAGACATCTGATGACATTTTCAAACAGAAATAAAGCTTAAATGTAGCCGTATAGTGAATTTTAAGTCAGACTATTTTCAATCGCGCACTCATCATTAGCCGCTTCACTGAGCCAGTTCAACTCTCGGGGAAGCTTCCGAAGGCTGTCTACCGCATTGGTCGGCTGGGGATTTGCCGGCTTACGGCGATAGGACTGTATCCTAATGATCCTAAGGGCGTTTTAAATGAGATGAATTTCACATTACAATGACCTATTGACCGGAATAATCATCTTACCTCTACAGATCCTTCAGGGAAGTTAAAGCGCTTCTGAACTACAGCAGTCAACTCACGAATTCTGCGGCCTTTTTCTCCAAGGACATTCTGTGTTTTGGTAGCAAGAATAATGATCTCAGTTCTTGTTGGAGTGACACGCACCTCAACCCCGCTGTAACCATCCTCAGCCAATTCACGAGTCAAAAACTCGTTCAATTCAGCCTTGAAAACACCATCCGCAACAAACTGAAAAAAAAATTAAATTACACAAATTATGAAAGTTTGATGATTTGATTTTTCTTCCAAGTAATGACATTTTCTCACCAAATTCCAATTTCCACATTTGCCCAAGACGGGTAGAAAGATTTCAAAACATTTTTTTTTTTACCTTACCCTATTCTGCTACGTGTACAACTTTTGGCAGGTAAATAACAGGTTGGGGAAAGTCGCAGATAGGTGGGTTGTCCATCTATCGGTGCGTGGACTGCCGAAGGACCTGAGAATAGACCCCACCGATCGATGGGTTACGTTTGGACAAAAATGACAATTTCCTCTCCGTCTGTCATCTGGTCAATCAGATTGATTGCTAGGTGTTTTACGCCGCGCTCAAGATTATTTCACTTATATGGCGGCGTTGCCAGTTTTATTGTGGGAGGAAACGGGGCTCTGTGCCCGGAGGAAACCCATGACCTTCCGCTGGTATGGTCAATCAGAAGAGTGACAGGAAGCTCAATGTTGTTGGTCGCTTCCAGTTCTTCGACAATTTCAGCCTCATTTGGGCATGGGTTTACGCCCCGTGGTCATTATTGAAAACTAGAGATCGTGCTCTACACGCGGATAGGTGAAACATGTGAGTAGATATTTCGGTTTATTTAAAAACACACCGAACCAATGAATGCAAGCCAATTAAAAACTTTCCCACGATTACGTCACCCACATTTGTTCACCTGGTATTCTTTACCGTTTACTGAATACTCCCACTTGAGTCCATGTTGTTAACACAAGAGACTTCAATTAATTTTTTTTTACATATACAACGATTTTAAACCACTGAGTGCCCAGTTTTCGCGGTCGTCAATTTCAGCACAGCTGCATAATACAGTAAAATAAAGAGCCAGTATCGCCGTGGGACCGGGGCTTAAAAGTAACAATATTAAGCTGTATTATGGTATAAAGCCTAAACATAAGTCGTACACATTATTATACAAATCGATAGAAAACACAACCGGCCCAAGCATGTATTACTCTGCACGGACATTCTCAATCCGTAAATATCGAAGGGATTCCAATTCATCTGTTTAATTTACTATTTATTGAGGGAAGAGGATTGGTAAATGTGTCTGTAAACTCGATATCAACGTATTTGTAACTGATTAAAGTTATTTTTTTAATCGTTATACCTTTCGCTTTTTGGAGACTTGAGTCGCCATCTTGGATGGTCGTGTTGAAAGGAAGTTGATAGCTTGGAATGCTGGGATATCGGGATTGCTCTCACACGTGAGTTTGAAGGATGTAAACAATCGAGTCAGTGTAACTTTAACATCAGTTTGTATGAGTTTCTAGCTGGCACACATGGTCCAACCGAGGCCTAATTCACCAAAGTGAATTCCTTACCTGCCTCCTTGTTCAATAATCTGATATTCATTATGTCGTCAGGACGACCAGCAAATGTCAGAATATAGATAACAAGTCGGATTTAACTTGTTGAATTAATTAACCGAGGCCCAGGTTCAAATGCCCAAAAGTGAATTTAGATTTGAAAAAGTGTATTTAGATTTGAAAAATTGAAGAATCAATGAATGGAATACTGTCATTGTCACTAGTAGTAGTAGTAGTACTGCCACTGTGTCACTGTTAATGATAATAATGTTATTCGCGCAAGTAAGTGAAAGTGAAACAGAATGAGACACATGTGTGCGACTATGTTACTTACTGTCAGTGTCTGTCAATCACCTAGCCCCAGGTGACAACAGAATGGCAGAATAGTCACCTGGAGCTGCCAGAGACAGTGTAACTTTAGTTTGAGTGTAACTGTCAGATTGTCCAGTTTGTTGTCATTGATAAGTGTCACTGGAAACATCCAGACTCTATGGCCAAAGTATATTGATGTTGAATTGAATTTGAAATTAAACTTTATTTGACCACACATATTTTGTTCATTGCATGCATCATTTGTTACAAAGAAAATAGGTAGCTTGGAATAAAGTCATTAGACATGTTAATTGTTATATTCCTTTATATATTTCAAGGTAAATGTGTAGGCCTACAGTAACTAAGATTGGAATGAAGAATAAGTTTGTTTATTATAGTGAGATATTGAGCTCTTAGTGATATCACCACTTTTACCAAAAACGTTTATATAATATACTGTGAGTGCAGTCCTGAATTTTTTCAATGGAATTAGAAATATCTTCCCATGATTGAATCTTTAATGTAGAAAAATGTATATTAAATATTCTGTATTTATATGTTTATTTCATCTACTTATAGGGTCAGGGTGCCTGTGTAAGTGACCTCTGGTACATTTAACATGAAACTGATTTCTGTGAGTCTAAGTTGCTGGTCTCTGTTCTTCACACTGATATCCATCCAAGGAGAATTATCGGATGATACGGCTTTGAAGCTTTTTTGGGACTTTATAGAAAAATACCAAAAGTCCTATCAAAATGACACAGAGGAATTTACATACAGGTTTAGTGTTTTCAAGGTTGGTCCCACAGATTTGTATTTATTTATTTTTCATATCGAATGCATTTGTATAAGGCGTCCGTGTGTTTTAGTGTTCATAAATATATAAGGTGTTGGTTGGTTGATTGATATTTTACGCCCCACTCAAGATTTTGTCACTTATATGGTGGCATTGCCAGGTTTAGTGGGGGAGAAAACCGGGCTATTTGCCCGAAGGAAACCCCAACCTTTGGCGAGTACCAGGAAACTCTTCCACATAGAGCGATCGAGTAAAATATACGAACCCACGCCATAGACTGATCCAGAGACATTTTGATACCTGTATACAGGTACATGTATAGGCGCCCAAACTCACAAGCAAAAAATCTGCCCAAATTCTTAAAACCAACAGATTTTAATGTCAAAATAGCATTAAATGTTGAATTTTGGGCCAAAGATGTTGTTTTTGTCTTATTGTTGGAACATTTTGAACCAAAATGGTATGCCCAAATTTTCCCTGGATCAGTCCCTGCACGCCTCATTGATGGAAGGCCTGTGTTGGAATGAGGAACAATCACTCTAACCGATTGAGTGCAAGGGAGAGACCTATTAAAGTAAATTTGCTTTATTTGAATCCTTGAAATGAATAAAATTCAGTACAAACTGAATGTATATACATTATTACAAATTATTAAACCACAATAAATTCATAAATTGTTTTGTCTTTTTCGTCTCACCTTTAGGCCAGTCTTAAAAGACACCAATATCTGAATGAAAACTCCACCTCAAAGGTCTATGGAATAACGAAATTTGCAGATCTCACACCCGATAAATTCAAAGGTATGTCTGTTTTAAACGTCATGTTTTTAATGACACCAGTTTTAATACTCTTTTTGTGATAGTTTCTACCAATAACCAAGGAGAAAGATGTGTGGCCTTCACATTGTATCTTGTGTTCTACAATGATCTTTGTTTTGTTCAGATTTAATTTTAAATTTTTAGTTTTGGGCTTGAATCTACAAATTTATCAAAATAAAACTGCATGACAGAATCGTGATATTATGTTAAACAATACTGAATAGATATTGTTCAGTAGTAACAAATTTGGATTTAGATGGTACCATGTATTCAATATTCTAAACTCACTACTCATACTTATATTGGTTAACAGATAGTCAGCTGACTTAACTGGTCATTCACTTGTACAGGTGAACAGATGTCAGTTGACTTAACTGGTCATTCACTTGTACAGGTGAACAGATAGTCAGTTGACTTAACTGGTCATTCACTTGTACGGGTGAACAGATAGTCAGCTGACTTAACTGGTCATTCACTTGTACAGGTGAACAGATAGTCAGTTAACATAACTGGTCATTCACTTGTACAGGTGAACAGATAGTCAGTTGACTTAACTGGTTGTTCACTTGTACAGGTGATCAGATAGTCAGTTAACATAACTGGTCATTCACTTGTACAGGTGAACAGATAGTCAGTTGACTTAACTGGTCATTCGCTTGTTCAGGTGAACAGATAGTCAGTTGACTTAACTGGTCATTCACTTGTTCAGGTGAACAGATAGTCAGTTGACATAACTGGTCATTCGCTTGTTCAGGTGAACAGATAGTCAGTTAACATAACTGGTCATTCACTTGTACAGGTGAACAGATAGTCAGTTGACTTAACTGGTCATTCACTTGTACAGGTGAACAGATAGTCAGTTGACTTAACTGGTCATTCGCTTGTTCAGGTGAACAGATAGTCAGTTGACATAACTGGTCATTCACTTGTTCAGGTGAACAGATAGTCAGTTGACATAACTGGTCATTCACTTGTACAGGTGAACAGATAGTCAGTTGACTTAACTGGTCATTCGCTTGTTCAGGTGAACAGATAGTCAGTTGACATAACTGGTCATTCGCTTGTTCAGGTGAACAGATAGTCAGTTAACATAACTGGTCATTCACTTGTACAAGTGAACAGATAGTCAGTTGAATTAACTGGTTGTTCACTTGCACAGGTGAACAGTCAGTCAGTTGACTTAACTGGTCATTCACTTGTACAGGTGAACAGTCAGTCAGTTGACATAACTGGTCATTCACTTGTACAGGTGAACAGATAGTCAGTTGACATAACTGGCCATTCACTTGTACAGGTGAACAGATAGTCAGTTGACTTAACTGGTCATTCGCTTGTTCAGGTGAACAGATAGTCAGTTAACATAACTGGTCATTCACTTGTACAGGTGAACAGATAGTCAGTTGACTTAACTGGTCATTCACTTGTACAGGTGAACAAATAGTCAGCTGACTTAACTGGTCATTCACTTGTACAGGTGAACAGATAGTCAGTTGACATAACTGGTCATACACTTGTACGGGTGAACAGATAGTCAGCTGACTTAACTGGTCATTCACTTGTACAAGTGAACAGATAGTCAGTTGACTTAACTGGTCATTCACTTGTACAAGTGAACAGATAGTCAGTTGACATAACTGGTCATTCACTTGTACAAGTGAACAGATAGTCAGTTGACATAACTGGTCATTCACTTGTACAGGTGAACAGATAGTCAGTTGACATAACTGGTCATTCACTTGTACAAGTGAACAGATAGTCAGTTGACTTAACTGGTCATTCACTTGTACAAGTGAACAGATAGTCAGTTGACATAACTGGTCATTCACTTGTACAAGTGAACAGATAGTCAGTTGACATAACTGGTCATTCACTTGTACAGGTGAACAGATAGTCAGCTGACTTAGCTAGTCATTCACTTGTACAGGTGAACAGATAGTCAGCTGACTTAGCTAGTCATTCACTTGTACAGGTGAACAGATAGTCAGTTGACATAACTGGTCATTCACTTGTACAGGTGAACAGATAGTCAGTTGACATAACTGCTCATTCACTTGTACAGGTGAACAGATAGTCAGCTGACTTAGCTAGTCATTCACTTGTACAGGTGAACAGATAGTCAGTTGACATAACTGGACATTCACTTGTACAGGTGAACAGATAGTCAGTTGACATAACTGGTCATACACTTGTACGGGTGAACAGATAGTCAGCTGACTTAACTGGTCATTCACTTGTACAAGTGAACAGATAGTCAGTTGACTTAACTGGTCATTCACTTGTACAAGTGAACAGATAGTCAGTTGACATAACTGGTCATTCACTTGTACAAGTGAACAGATAGTCAGTTGACATAACTGGTCATTCACTTGTACAGGTGAACAGATAGTCAGTTGACATAACTGGCCATTCACTTGTACAGGTGAACAGATAGTCAGTTGACATAACTGGTCATACACTTGTACGGGTGAACAGATAGTCAGCTGACTTAACTGGTCATTCACTTGTACAGGTGAACAGATAGTCAGCTGACTTAACTGGTCATTCACTTGTACAGGTGAACAGATAGTCAGTTGACATAACTGGTCATACACTTGTACGGGTGAACAGATAGTCAGCTGACTTAACTGGTCATTCACTTGTACAAGTGAACAGATAGTCAGTTGACTTAACTGGTCATTCACTTGTACAAGTGAACAGATAGTCAGTTGACATAACTGGTCATTCACTTGTACAAGTGAACAGATAGTCAGTTGACATAACTGGTCATTCACTTGTACAGGTGAACAGATAGTCAGTTGACATAACTGGCCATTCACTTGTACAGGTGAACAGATAGTCAGTTGACTTAATTTGTCATTCACTTGTACAGGTGAACAGATAGTCAGTTGACTTAACTGGTCGTTCACTTATATAGGTGAACAGATAGTCTGTTGACATAACTGGTCATTCACTTGTACAGGTGAACAGGAAGCAGTCTTTATGAATTTTAAAATTGTACCAAATTAAAATAAAAAGATCTGTTTAAAATAGCTTGATACTGTCAGTACGCTTTTATATTTTTCTATATTTTGTTTTGATGGCGTTGTTAGCTAAATAGCTGAAACATAATTAAGTTACTATGGTGTGTTGTATTTTGTAGACAGATATCTGATGTCCAAAGACTTAGCACCAAAGTCTCATAAAAAAGAAGGCAATGGTTATTTCAAAACGAAAAAAATATTTTCTGGACCTGTACCTCAAAAAGTTGATTGGTGAGTGAATACAAACAATGTTTGTTATTGAGGCTTTTAAAACTCTTCTGAATATCTTTATTTACTTGCCAAGGTTTTGTACAGTTATTGCTTTGTATGTATGTTTAGATTGTGCATCATTTCTAACTAAAAAGTACATGTAAATGGTTTGGGTACATTGGGGTAGGATTTTCTTGGGGGAATTTTTCTGTCAATCAGATTCTGTTAAATCAGTCCACCAGTTTTTAACTAATGTCTACACTCACCTTATGCCTGAATCTGAATACGCTCTACATCCAGTAGCAGAACTCTTCAAAGTGGAGGTGCATTTGGTGGTATGAGAAGGACATCCTCGTTCTCGTTGTTATGCACAGGAATAGAAACAATGAGAGAGATTTATTTACAGACAGTTTTATTAGGTTGAAATGACTAACTTCAACCCTTATATTTTTATGGTTACCATCTGAACTAAATTCCAAAGAAATATTTTGATTTTATGGCATGTGTACATTTTTCTGTATAATTCCCCAATTGTTAAACACAAGGCTCGTCCCAGAAATCTCGCGAGAGTTGAGAAACGTTTTCTCCTTTCAATAGAGAGCCCAACAAGGGGGATAACTTTTCCTTCATAATAAGAATCGTTTAGATTGTGTTCGTTTTACTGTTGCAGGCGTCAAAAAGGGATTATCTCCCCTGTGAAGAACCAACTTCAATGTGGTGCTTGCTGGTAAGCCGTCATTCACCAATCATATTAGCAAAGGAATAGAAAATCGATAGGCAAGAAATATAGAGCATAAGATTTTTGGATGTCGGGAAGCTTTGATAAATGCAAGTACTAAAGATCCCCCAAACCTCTGTTGCTTGGCCAGTAGAGCGATAGTCTCTAGGTTGACATGAGTCTTGTACTGATGGGCTGTAGGGTTGGATCTCATTCAGCCCTGACTGCCATTGGTACTCTTACTGGGTTTTTACTCACACCCATTGTTGTATCATTGCCTGGTACTTTAGAAAGGGTAGGGGTTTCTGCTGGGTACAGAGCCCTAATGAACATGGTAACAGTAGGTTTCGATAAATAAGTGAAATGATTTGGGTAAAACATCAATTAAAATGAACACATAAAATAGGTCACATCATATTTTAGAGAGAATATCAACTTGATTTGATTCATCATCAATTCAGCAATCAGCCAAGTACCAATGTATGAAAGATCAAGAGTTTTATCAATCTACTAATGCTTTAAAATAAGAGAGACCCTCGGACTGGGGGCGGTGTGGTTTTTGCCATAGCCATTTTTGCCTACCTAGCATGGAGAAAAATTAAGTATGCCAAATACATTAGCCTTCCTGACGTTTATATGGTCTGTGGAGGTTTTAATGTTAAAATCTTAGGTGGGATGGGAGTGGGTAAGACCTTTTGTTCGGTTGGAACTTTTGGCGCCATATAACCTTAGCTGTTGAGTGCGACGTTAAACCCCAATCAATCAATCAATTTAAAATTAGAGAGATAACCTTTTAAAAGTGCAACACTTAACAGTCATTTAAAATCATCTTAATCTCTTATATATTTTACAGTCATTAAGTTAAAAAAACTTATTGGTGAAAAGGTTTTATTTTGTTCTAAGTAATGCGATCTTTATAAAAAAGAGAATTAGAACTGATCACTCTTTTCTAACCCAGCCTCCTCTGCAATGTTTCAGGGCGTTCAGTTCAGTGGAGACTGTAGAGAGTATGTATGCTCTGTCAAACAGCCTTCCTGTACCACAGTTAAGTGTGCAAGAAGTCATTGATTGTGCCTCTGGTAACCTGGGCTGTGATGGGGGAGATACCTGTACAGCTTTAACCTGGATGGTTAAGGTAACTGAGATGGTCCACTTCCCTTGTGTTGATTGGTTTCTTGGGTTATTTTACACCACACCCAAGGCTATGCAACTAGTGTGTATGCAGTAAAACCTGGTTTAAGCGACCAACTAAGGGAATTGTGAAAAGTGGTCTCTTAAGACAGGGGGTCTCCTAATCCAGGTTTGATGCAACCGACATCTCGATAACCTGTCATCTTTTTTGATGAGTGAGGGCTTTGCAAGTCCTAGGCGATTGCATTTTGACTTATTTGTGTACATCTCTACGATTTGTGTAGGATTAAAATGGAACCCAACCGCGATATATATAAATTTTATTCGAGATGAGATTTTTGTCAAGTTTATTTAGTATCATGCAATTCACAGGTATAATACAAACGGCTAGTGTCCGGCTTTAATTGTAGGCTTTAGTTATTACGTGAATCGTGGATTGCCGACTACAGTGGGATTAAGCATGTGTGGTAAAGCGGCGGTGTTTTTTTTAAAGACCACAATGGAGTGTTTTAGCTGGTCGCAGTCGCGTTAAACAGGTGGTCGCTCCATACCGTGTCTTTAGTACGGGATTTCGTTCGAGGGCGTTGTGGGGTGGCCGCTTTTAAAGACACTGTTTACAGGTGGTCGCTTGTCCAGGTTTGACTGTAAATTATGTGAGAAATAAATCAATTTTTGTTTTGTTAACAGAGTCGAACTCCTCTGGTCCAAGACTCAATGTATCCTTTGACTGACAAATCTCAGTTTTGTCAAATAATATCAAATGGAACAACTGGAGTGATCGTCAAAAATCATACGTGCTTTACTACGTAAGTATGTGTCATCAATGAAACTTCTTCCCAGCACAAAGCAGCAACTCTCAGATTTTTTTCTGTACTTGGGGGTTGGTATTTTTTTGTGCTGGTAAGATATCTTTAGAACTGACACTCATTGTTGCTACATCAATTAGCCTTCTTAACTCTCTTACATTAGTTTGGTTGCTTTTTTGCTACACTGGGCTTCCTTCTTTTGATTGCAGGATTGAATCCCACTAAACCTGGCAAATGTACCATATAGTGAAATAATCTTGAGTGGGGCATAGAAATGCATTTTTGTTCACATTTGCAACATTTGTTTCTAAGGCGAGTGAAAAAAAGTTGTGAGACCCCTTAATGAAGAGGTATGAATTGATTTATTACTGAGTGGGATTGGAACCCGCGACCCATCCATGGGAGGCTTTGGGTAGACTGAGAGACTATCACTCTGCCGGCTGAGCCACCAAGACCCCCCCCCCCCTCTTTCCCCTAAATAAATTTACAGTCAATTTCAATAAATGTATGCTAAAGAAGCCTCTATATGATATATGCTCTTGGTAACTGTTAATGCTATCATAGCTAAGTTCATGTAATATGAGGTCATTTGACATGGATTATTCAATTATTTCCTATAAAATAATTATTTTTCAAATTTTATTTCCAGATTTTCCAAAGATGAAAGTCAAATGTTACAATTGTTGGCCACTGTTGGACCACTGACGGTGTCTGTTGATGCTACAACATGGAATGACTATCTAGGGGGGATAATCCAGTATCATTGTAGAGGATTGTCCAACAACCACGCTGTTCAGATAGTGGGCTATGATTTAACAGGTAGATGTTTTAACTGAGAATTCATTTTAAATGAGGTCCTGTGTGACAGGTTTCAAATTTCTTTATCCCATTTATATCACGCGAGGAAATGCACTTCCTATTTTGGCTGCGCTGCTGTCATTATTTTAAATTATTTTTTAAAATTATTATTATTATTATTATTTTAAGAGTTACTGCCCTTGTCCAACAGTATAGGAAGACAGAGGTACTTGTTATCGCATCTCCTGTGACAGTTATTATCAGATTCTTTAAAAACTTGGTAGACATGCTGGATATCATGCGATGTGCACCTCATATTTTGGCTGCGCTTGTTTTATTATTTTTAGAGTAACTGTATTTTTCTGACAGTATAGGGAGACAAAGACAATTGTTCAAACTTGGTGAGAATGGTTATCAAGTGAGGATGTGTATATCCTCTTTGCAAAGGAACTTCCGTCTGTTCTTAGAATGTTTCCACTTTTATACATAACATTGATAAATCGAATGTGGGGCCGAGGGGATACGTCACCTTCTGATGACTGTTGTTCAAAATAAAATGAGAAGATTTGGCTGGGACTCTATACAAATGAAATAATTTTGAGTGAGATGAAAAATCACAAGCTTATAATACATGTACATGTGTACATATGTGGGATCTTGTATAATTCAAATGATTAGTCCAATTGTTTGAGCCTAAAAAAATCAGATTAAATTAGCTGATCAAAAGTACCTTGTATTCTTTTTTAAAAATGATTTGTATTTGGGGCAGGTCCCATTCCATTTTACATTGTGAGGAACTCGTGGGGTACAGATTTTGGCAATGCTGGTTATCTATATATCAAATATGGTGGGAATGTTTGTGGTGAGTAGATTTCATATATAACACGAAGAAACAGCAATAAAATATACAATTTATTCAGGATATTGTTAGCCAAATCAAAAGTGTATTTTAACAAGATAAAAAGATGCTTGTAAGTATGAAACTTCAGAGTCCATCTGGCTTCACAGTGCGAACCTATTGAAGTAAAAATGTCACTTTGAGTGTGTAGAACACATCCTTATAGCAGAAGGTCAATAGCGCGTATGCCCTCCATTACTTCGAATTGCAGCTTCCAACCTGCGTCTCATCCCTCCAGTGAGACGTCGGAGATGTTGAAGGGGTAACTGCCGCCAGTGCAGGTGAAATGCGGCTTCCAATTCCTGCAGATTTTGTACACGAAGCTCTAGGGCTTGAATGTTTCTGCCCATCCTATCCCAAATGTGCTCTAAATGATTCAAATCCAGACTCACGGCGGGCCAAGGCAGAGTTGTTACAGCTTCGTTTTGGAAGTAGGCTATTACTGCTTGGGAACAATAAGGTCTGGTATTGTCATCCATGTGCACAGGTCTTGAGCCTAATGGGTGGTTCTCAAAATGAGGCACGACAGCTGGTTGCAGGACCTCTTGAATGTACTGGTCGTGCTAAACACCAAGCCAAACGTATCCGTTGATGGCGATCTGACAATTGTGGGCGTTTAATGACTCTCCTTGCCCTCAGGCCTGCAGCTTTCAATCGGTTTCTCGCGGTTCTTGTGCACAGACTTCGGTTGAGTAGCCATTGCCGCTTCAAAGATGGACTTGATGCAAATGGATGACGTTGTACCAGTCGGATCAGTGTCCTATCTTCACGCTGTGATGTCAAAGGTGGTCGGTCTTTCACAGCACCAGTTTCACCGTGTTTTCTCACCAATCTGCTTATCACTGTATAATGGTTATTCTGCTTTGTACGACATCCCTGCTGAGTGATTACTGACAATTTGCCATTTTTGCCCCTCTGATATCTTCCTCCGTGCCATGTGCACAGAAGAGGAGTCCACGTTGCACAAAACATTTAAGGGGAAGCATACTGAATTTGCGTAATTGCTGGAAAAAAACATTTCATGTTGCATTACTGTCGCACATGAATTGCCACAATCGTTCAATAGAACATCATTTTTATCATCACCATAACTGGCATTACAGTTAACATTAGTGCAAATTTGGAATAATTAATTTCAGCGTGGGGTGCTTAACGTTTTTCCTTGTGTATAGATAAAATTACCTTTTGTTTGCACTCCCCAAGAGTGAATCAGTTATAGATGGTTTATCCACTCAATTTTTAAACATTCTGTTATCAGTTCATGCAGTCATATCGCTTTCCCATGGTGTAACTTTTCTTTGAATGTGTTTGAATAGTGTTTTTTAATAACTATGTAATATAGCTGTGATGTTTTTATTAATTTGTAGGTATTAGCCGAGAGGTTTCCACAGTTAATGTCTGACCATTTCAAGAAGATTTGATTTTAAAGATTTTAAAATTGAACTTAACTCATTACATAAAAATGCAAAATAAGGGAAATCATTTGAAAATATGTAGCCATTTACATCAACCAAGATTAATTCATATGCTTTGGGAAAACAATTTATTAAGTTGGCATGAGCTGCCAAATATATAGAAAATTACAGACAGAATTACGTAGCCGATTGTTGGTCATTTTTATCAAGATATACAAATAAAAACTTTCCGTTAATACCAATCTTGGATATGTATATTAAAGTAGTTACATAACCATCAAAAGCCCGTGAAATCTACCTCTTCATCTGGGCTATTTGAATTTTGTCAGTTATTAGTACCCAGTCTAAGTTTTTAAGGTGCTTGAAATTCTAACGTTCTGTTTATTGGTTTAGACAGATGATGATAACTGAAGTGGTAGAAACTAAAATATTCTCTTGAAGTTTAGTTAACCCTCTCAATTCAGATTTTCACCATGAGTAAAACGTTTTTGTTGACAGACAAGTTTTCTGTAGCAATAAGAATTCCATGCAGCATTGTCTTTATATCAACAAGTTCAATTTATCAGGCAATTTCGGAGTGGATTTTTCACCGTATGTGGAAGAGTTGCCTGGTACTAGCCGAAGGTCAAGGTTTCCTCCAAGCAATGAGCCCCTCTAAACCTGGCAACGCCACCAAAATAAGTGAAATTATCTTGAGTGTGACGTAAAACATCAATCAATCCATTTATTAGGACAATTCTTTAGCTGCAACATTGCCTTGGTGAATCAGAAGGGCTGTGACTATTATTGTAGACCACTGTATAATGACAAATATTCTATACCTAATTTATTGAATGTGGGGAATTAAAACCTTCACTAGTTAAAACACTAAAAAAATGGAGGCGTCTTCAATTCTGCTTTATGACAGCTGGTGCTTGTGGATTTCCATCGTTGAATATATTATATCAGTTGTGATCAGGAAATGTACTAGTGTGTTAATTTGGATGTAAGATTAAGGGTTATCAAATCAAAATGTGTAAATAATAAACTTTGTAAAAAAAATATTCCACATATTGAATAATATATATATATATATTGTTTTATAAATCCTAGATTTTTGTTATTGAATCCCTTGGGTGAGGAATTTCTACTGGGTTAAGAGCCTGTAAATGTCTTTTTTTGAAAAGCATTTTTTTTTGACGGATTGATGTTTTACGCTGCACTCAAGATTATTTAACTTAAATGGCGGCGTTGCCAGGTTTCATGGTGGTGGAAACTGGGGTCTTTGCCTGGAGGGAACCCCAGACCTTCGGCCAGTACATGGCAATTCTTCAACCAAATGAAAAATCCACTCAGAAGCTACAATTTTCACTACGAGTGGGATTCAAAACTTATACATGGAAAACTTGTGTTGGACTATGATTGCTCTTCCAACTAAGCCACCGATCTTGCATGGGATACCAAAAGACCAACACTTGCAAAAGTTAAAGTCAAAAAATGAAAATGTTTATTTAACTAAAAACAAAAATATGACTTTAAGGAATGGTAGAAACTAGAGAACAATAGTAGAGCCAGCCTCTGATCTAAGAGAATGTACAAAATATTAAACAGTAATAATCTCCTTGAAAGTATAACAAATAACATTTCTAAGATAGCCATATATTAGGGAATTATTTACAATACATGGAATCGTTGATATGGATAATCTTAAGAACAATGACCTTTGAACTTTCACCTTTTCATTCTAATTCATACAACATGCATACAATTAGACTGATGATCTAAAATATATATATATATATAATACATCTATAAACAATTAACTCTGGATTATGAATACTGTTAAAAATTCAAAGTGTAAATTTCTTAAAAATCCTCTGGGTGGTGCAAGAAACATTTTTTTCATTACATCTATGTTAATGTCACACGTGTAATAAAAAAGTCTAAATGATTATGCAAATATTTTAAATGTATAAACAACAAACAGATCTAAATAAAGAGTAAAAGTAAAATGGATAAACAATTAAGTTATACAAGAGAACTCCTGTTCACAGCGAATGCAGTGAAACAACAAATAAGCATACTTTCATAGGACTCCCATCCTGCTTTCAAATCAAATATGGTTAACTTTGTTGTCGTTTTTAGTTGAAAGAATGATAGACCCTGTTGCCATTGTTGCCTGACAAACAAATAGTCAGGAATGTATTACACCTGTAGCTAGCAATGTGTAGCCTGTGTAGCAAGTAATTTCCATAGCCATTACAAAGATGAAAACTGAATTCCAAAATAAAACTTGGGAAACTTCATCTTTATATAAACAGTGGAGTAGCACACAAATTTACAATTTTTTGGTTGCTCTCAACATTTCCCTTTAAAATTTTAGCCCAAGGATAATTGAATAGATATTTATATTTGTCACAAAATAGGACCTAAAAAGGCAGTTATTTATAAACAAGTCCAAGTCTAAAGTCCCCTATTGAACACAGACTGTTAGCTTTGACAGGCAAACCACATTTTCAGATGCCCTATGATTGGGCTTTTAACCAGAAGACAAAATAGCTTTCTAGTATTTGCTATAGTTAAAGTAAAATTATTATTTCTTTACTTTTCTCCTTTCATATTTGGAATTTACTTCTAAAAACTCCATTAGGCCTATTAAAAAATAGGGGCCTAAACGATGCTTGTCTAAAATTTAATAAACAGAGCACTCTTTAACATTGGAATTATCGATATATGGATAACAAAAAATGTAGCAATGAAGACAAATTTAGCCAAGGCTTACGCTGGTAACTTCTGTTGTCCCTAGTCTATGATGACATAGTTAATAAAACTGGACTTTTTCATGTAACATTTCACTGAGTGAATCTTCCACATCTAAATCCACTTCTTCATCACATGGACTCTCAGAACTGGACTCCGACAAACTCATACCCTCAGACCGTACTGGAATACCGAACATCTTGCCATTACGCGCAAACATACTGAGGCGCCGTTTCATTTCTCCCGAGAGAACAGGAATGTAACTTCTTGGAATGAGGAACGTTGAGAGATTGAAAAGATCCAGGAAAACTTTGTAACGATCGCTGTAGAGAAAAACAGATTTATCTTGTAATGACATCAATGTAAAAATGCTGAACATTTTATGAAAGGGTTCTGACAAATTTGAAATAAGTAATCTGTGGTTTCCTTCCACATAGAGCCCAACAAGCCTGTACCCCTGTTTCACAATACATATAGAATTTTGCCCATTACAAAAAAATCTCTAGCGCGACAAAAAACACCATATCCTATTATTCTCATGTTTATTTTGAATCGGGGTATTCACAAAAACGACATGTTGAAGAGTAACTTTAAAAAGATCTATTCTTCATTAGTCCGACCTACCTAATGGTAGAACGGAGATACTGATAACCAGACGAGCCTCCAGTGCCCACTTTACTTCCCAGCATTCTCTGCACCATCAACACATGGTTATCTGTTGCAACAAACAATGTAGAAACGGTCTTGTAATAAAGGTTTAATTGAGAGCTTTGCAATTACATGTACCTTCCCATGCTTATTACTTAAGAAAATATGGATTGATTTTCTGTGTATTTGCTGTGATAACTGCAAAAAGTAAAAGGGAAGTGTCCATTGTTTTGCGATGAGGGCCAAACACCCGAGTTAAAAAAAAGTGGACACTTCCTTTTTTCTTGCATTTTTCACAGAATATACATATTTATGATCACTAAAACACATGGGCACAGGGAAATGTACGCATAGAATCGATCCATTATTTCTATTTATAAGTTTATAAAAGCTGAATTTTAGTGGTTCGCTCTATTTTCCAATGAAAATTTGCTACCCCTCATTTCGGTAAAATAGTTATTTCACTATCAGCCTTATCAATCATGACTAAACCTTACACAGCTGGCAACCTGTTACTCAATACTGCGTGTATGTTACTTGTTGTTTATGTGGCAGCTTTGTCCTATCTCATCACATTCAGGGAAATCATTCATGTGTTATAATCGCAAAAGCGAGATTTTTCATAATATGTTAAATACAAGAGACACACTTGCACACAAATATAAGATCTAAAATAACTATGGCAATTCAGCTTTCCCTTGTCAAATATAAAGTATATTCTATACCAATCACAATATCAATGACAATAAGGTGAAGAATTACTTATGGATAACAACTTCTTGGTTTATTATCCTTAAGTAATTCTTCACCTTATTGTTAACCTTTCAACTTCTGAATGCCATTGAAAGATTTGATATCAATAAGTCTTGTTTAAATGGTAGACAAAACCATTGATATGCTGATATTGAATACACGGACAATGTTATCTCCCACTTACATCTCCATTTTGTAAGAAGGGAGTCGATATCCATGAGCAGGGTGAGAAGTTGGAAAGGCTGATTGAAGCGAGGTTCATCTCTATAAAGGGAGATCATCATGGCTCCTTGAAATGCTCGATATGTAAATCTTCGTTCTCCTGAAAAAAATGAGAAAAACAAAGTTAATATTGATTGATTGTTTGGTGTTTTATGCTGCACTCTAGATTATTTGGGGCATTGCCAGTTTTATTGTTGGAGGAAACCCACAACCTTCCGGTGGTAACTGGCAACCATCCCACACAGAGTTAATATTGAACCGAAGACCTTGGGTCATTTGGTTGATATTCCAGCATTAATGCCAATTCATTATAAGGTTAAGTTATTTGAGGTGTACAGCATTGATTCCTTTCTTGAGTACTGATAATCTAAAACTTATAGCAGATTATCTGTCTTCCTTCCACGTTCCAACTTCCAAAAAATTTACAAAGTACCAGCATATTCATAAAATATTAATAATATTATTACCTCGCTCAACAAATTTCTCGTAAACTTGTTCATCAAAAATGGAATCAAAGGTATCCTGTAGTGATATAAAAATATTACAAATGTCACTAATTGAAACAAAGTTGCAGTAATGTGAAGACTAAACAAGCCGTAGAGAATTACACAAAGTTCCTATATACAATTTCATTCACAAACAAGTTTACCAATAGTCAAATACTATCAGTAAGTAGAAAGAATAAAAAAAAAATTGGAAGTATTGCTTATTTCTGAAAGAAAAGAATCTATAGCCTTTTTGTTCACCTGTTGTTTTTTAAACTCGGCCAAAAGAGTTTCTTTTTCTTTTCCATCTGGGAGTTCCTGAAAATAAGACAGCAAAAAGACAATTAGACCATCATTGTCAATTTAAAAGAAAAATCACATTTTCAGATGCATTAGGCTATCGACCAGAAAAAAAATAGCTTTCTAGTATTTGCTCTAGTCATAAAGACAAAATTATTATTTCCTTACTTTTTTTTCCTTTCATATTTACTTTTAAAAAATCTATTACGCCTGCATAAAAAAGGAGCCTAAACAATATTTGTCTTAATTGAAAACAAGCCAAGTAGCTAGCAGGTCCCCCGCCATAAATGTTTGGAAACTAGTTGCTCATTATACATTGGATATATTCACCATATATATGATGTTCAATGATTGTGGAAGTGTGGTCTGATTTATGTAAATTGACCAAGGTCTCTCTAATGTGTCTCTATATACCAAAAATGAAAGATCTGCATCTAGCAGTTAAGCTATGGCGTTCACAAGCCAATTCCAGAATTTTGACGTCTATGACCTCTGTGACCTAAAAATATAGGTCGACATCCCCGAAAATTGACCAAGGTCTCCCTAATGTGTCTCTATATACCAAAAATGAAAGATCTGCATCTTGCGGTTCTTACGCTATCGCGTTCACAAGCAAATTCCAGAATTTGACTTCAATGACCTCTGTGACCTAAAAAAAAAAGGTCAACATCCCCGAAAATCGAACTTGACCAAGGTCCCTCAAATGTGTCTCTATATACCAAAAATGAAAGATCTGCATCTAGCAGTTCTTAAGCTATGGCGTTCACAAGCCAATTCCAGAATTTTGACGTCGATGACCTCTGTGACCTAAAAATATAGGTCGGCATCCCCGAAAATTGATCAAGGTCTCTCTAATGTGTCTATATATACCAAAAATGAAAGATCTGCATCTTGCGGTTCTTACGCTATCGCGTTCACTGGCAAATTCCAGAATTTGACCTCAATGACCTCTGTGACCTAAAAAAAAAAGGTTGACATCCCCGAAAATCAAACTTGACCAAGGTCTCTCAAATGTGTCTTTATATACCAACAAGAGCTTTAGTTAACTCAACATATGCCCGCCGTGGCAAAGTCGAACCGCTACGATTAACAACTTTACATTTAATATAACATTTGTTTTAATTTCATCAATTCGAATTTCTTGTTCACATTAGAAGATTTTCTTTTCTGAATTTGATGAAGCTGCAACTAAATACCAGTACGTTATAGTACACATATGTTATCTGTTCAGGTAAATTCAATCACATTTTCATTGCAAAAACTGAAATATTGTGGCTGTTTTGACATTGCTGTTATGTTCCATAATTGGGAAGCTTACAATTCTTGAATTTTAACAGTTTTGACTTGGACACTGTTAAAGTTCTATTGGACTTGGCTGTACTAGTTTTATTACAAAGCAAACAATCTTCAGGCTGACCACTGGTGTGTAAATATACAAACCTTGTGTGTCCAGTGGATGTCATTGTCCTCATCTCTATTTAAACAGCCACTCTGATAAATACCAGATGGGTAATAAAGCTATGAAAATTGTCTTTTTTGTTATTAAAGCACACATTAAATTATCCAAGAAAACAGTCTCAGAATGTATAAATTAATTGGCTTCCAGTATTACTCTGGACCAAGTGTACTGAAAAAAGCATTGCTATATATTAATATATATATTAAACACCAGGTACACATTTCTGACCAAAAAAAACCTCTTGAAAACAGACAAAAAATATGTGGACCCAAATCAAATTTGGTATGCGACACATCATCTACCTACATGTATAAGGTATATATACTCTAAAAGAGTTGGAGAGATTACATCAAAACGAAAGAAGTTCTGGACCCGAAAGGAAATATTACATAATTCAATAGGGCTGCCATATTATGCAACAGGTGATGTCAGAAATGGTACTAGAAACACCGTCTGCCCATAAGGTATATACTCTGAAAAAATCGTCAAAATCGGATCAGAACTTTATAAGTTATGGAGCTGAAGGGAATATTACATAATCGTATATAGCTGCCATATTATGCAACAGGTGAAGTCAGAAATGGTACACGACACACCGTCTGCCCATAAGGTATATACTCTGAAAGAATTGTCAAGATCGGATCAAGTTTTGGAGCGGAAGGGAACGAATATATAGACTAAGACAGAATATTACATAATCCAATGTAGAAGTCATATTATGCAATCGACAATGTCCTAAATCATTCATGACACACCTCGTACCCCTAAAGTATATGTTGTAAAAAATTTTTTAAAGATCGGATCAAAACTCTTCAAGTTATGGAGCGGAAGGGAACGAAGATATAGACTAAGACAGAATATTACATAATCCAATGTAGAAGCCATATTATGCAATGGACAATGTTCTTAATGGTTCATGACACACCTTCTACCCCTAAAGTATATGTTGTAAAAAAGATTGGAAAGATCGGATCAAAACTCTTCGAGTTATGGAACGGAAGGGAACGAAGATATAGACTAAGACAGAATACTACATAATCCAATGTAGAAGCCACATTATGCAATCAATGATGTCATAAATGGTTCAGGACACACCTTCTACCCACAAGGTATATGTTGTGAAAAAATTGTAAAGATTAGATCAAAACTCTTCAAGTTATGGAGCGGAAGGGAATCCGGGACGGACGGCGCTGGTGATACCATAATACGACCGACTTTTTTTAAGTCGGGCGTATAAAAATGAAAGATCTGCATATTGTGGTTCTTACGCTATCGCGTTCACAAGCAAATTTCATACTTTGACCTCAATGACCTCTGTGACCTAAAAAAAAAGGTCGACATCTCCGAAAATCAAACTTGACCAAGGTCTCTCTAATGTGTCTCTATATACCAAAAATGAAAGATCTGCATCTTGCGGTTCTGAAGCTATCGCGTTCACAAGCAAATTTCAGACTTTGACCTCGAGGACCTCTGTGACCTAAAAAAAAAAGGTCGGCATCCCCGAAAATCGAACTTGACCAAGGGTCTCTCTAATGTGTCCCTATATACCAAAAATGAAAGATTTGCATCTTGCGATTCTTAAGCTATCGCGTTCACAAGTCCCCCTTCCACTTACGTGGCGGGGGACAAAAAAAAGAGCACCCTGATTGGAAAGGTAAATTAAAGGTGTTTGTACTGAACTTTTTTTTTTTATTCTTCTGAACAACAGATATTGTTGATACAGTGAGTGTTATCAAACCAAAGTGAGAGCATACCTGTGCTGGTTCATATATTGTATCATTAATCCATCTGTTAGCTGCTTCTGCAAATTTTAACCAGAAGTTATAACCTGCTGATTCTACACCAGGAGTTCTCTCCAGCCACCTCTGTGGAGAGAAAAACGAAGGTGATTTACCCATGAGTCTCTACTTATTGTTACTAACAGCCTGTTCAGGATTATTACGCCAGCAAACTCTAAAACTTAAGGCAAGATTGATAACTGGCTTGATATTTTACACCCACTCAAGGTTATTTCCCTTCTTTGATTGATTAATTGATTGATGTTTAACCCTGCACTCACGATTATTTCACTTATATGGCTGCGTTGCTAGGTTTAGCGGGGGGGGGGGGGGGAGGAAATCCCTGGCAACTCATCCACATACGGTGACTGAGTGAAAAATCCACTCAGAAACTTATTTTCTCAGAGTGTGATTCAAACCCATGCCGCATAGATGGAAGGTCTGTGAGGGACTGAGGGAAGACCACTCTGACCCACTCGACCACCGAGGCCCCTCCCTTCTTTGAAGGTGTTACCATAGTAAGTGGGGGAGACAGAGGAAATTCTGACCTCCAGGTAACCAACAAAAAGATCACCCTACTTGCGCACCGTGTGGATATTGACACTGGCATTTACATGCCATACATCAGGAAGGCTAATGTATACGGCATACTTAAAGTGAGGCTTTGGGGGTGAGAGGAACTCTGGAGTAACCATTACACATAATGTTTATCAAGTGAAACCCAATCATATTTGTTTTCCTGAGTTATAATCCATCAAAAAGGCATCAGTCATCTACTATCTTAGCTCCTCTTTCCCTTATAACTTAACAGCTCCTTCTGTCACCAACGGTTGTTTTTAGTCTTCAGTACATGTAAGTTATTAATACAATAATTGAGCGAATCTTACCACCAGCTGATGAATGTGTCTGCACATAGCCTTACAGACATCCGAGTCATTTCTCAAAACATCAATACATGCAATGCAAGTGTAACTAGAAATATATATCTTCAACATAATGTTGGGCATAAATGTTTTGAGAAACAGGAGACAGTTGTATACTTTACCTGTACAAGGTCTAATAAAGAAGGTGATTTGAGAGAATCATCTATCTTTTCAATGGACTCTGAATCTTTGAACACCTGACAGTAATGTTCCTGGTTATATTTCACTCGATTTTCCTGAGAAGAACAATACCAAAATTGCAATCATATTTCGCCAAATTATAGAAAGAATGGGCATATTACCATATCACATTTTGTAAGTAATGGGTAACAAAATGAAGCAATGTTTTCATGCATATCAATGTTGTCTTCTCGATTTCTGTATTTTAGATAGTAGCTCAACTCTTGATTGATTGGTGTTTTATGCTTATCAAGATTATTTCACTTATATGGTGGTGTTACTAGTTTTATTGTGGGAGGAAACCGGGCTCTATGCCTTCCGGTGGTAACTGGCAACCATCCCACATAGCTCACCTCTTGAGGGGTGTCCAGACTAAAACACATGTTCTACAGACTGTTTCATTAAACCATACTTAATTTTTCTTCACATGATTGCAAGACGGGAAAAAGAATAAAGAGAAAAAATGGCAATCTGCAATAGGTCAACTTACTGGTAAAACTCCCAGCTTATTTTCCAATAGACGAAACTGTAAACTCTGAAATCCTGACGCAGAGCTCAAATCACCTCTAAATCAAAGATAAAGCAGGAGATTACGAATTTGTACGGAGGAAACACACTGTCTTCTGTTGATATCAGGATACCAATTCACACACATTAGTCAAATATAACAACAGCAAGATCATTTACAACATATTTCAACACTGAGCAGATTTCCCACTTGACTGTGTGGAAGATTTGCCAGATACTCGCCGAAGGTCGTGTGTTTCCTTCGGGCAAGGAGCCGGTTTGCTCCACCACTAAACCTGGCAACGCCGCCATATAAGTGAAATAATCTTGAGTGCTGCGTAAAACATCAATCAATCAATCCAACATGACTGAATGTTTATGCCAGGTTCACAACTGGAGACTTATTGACTGAAGGTTTGGAGTAACGAGAATCAATTACTCTTTCCCCTCGCTCAGCATCAATCTACCATTTAAATGGGACATAAGACTCATTTCACTTACCTGAAATCAATGAAGTCTAATGGTGTCATGGTCTCCAATATGTGGAATTGGTCAACCAATAACTGAAAGAAAAAATAGGTTCACAGTTTATAAGAAAACCAGAGCTTCTGGGTGATTGAATCAGGAACACCGTATTCTCACACAAGCACAATTTTGAGCGCCCCAAGAGTTTCAAAGTTATTCAATAGGTGATTTCACAAACGGGCATCCTAATGTTCATACCTTGAACAAAGTTCATTACAGTTCACTGCCTAGTCCGGGTTTCTGACTCCAAAATGACTATTTTTTCTATATTGACGTTCGTATTTTGGAGTCAGGGCTTATTGCAATCAAAAAGTCGGAGTAGACCGTACACTTCTGATCGGGAAGTTTGCGGTCAGATTTAGACACTAAATAACAACACAACTAACTCAAATAGTGTCATTACGACATTCCTAAAGAATTTAGCCTTTTGTAAAGTGAATTTAACGTTTAAAAACTGAAAAAATGCTTAACAGTGTGACGTCATCAATGGCGAAGAGTTTGAGACTGGAGAAGGCAAAAGCAAATTCAGGGGAAGAATAATGTTTACTGGCCGATCCTACTCGGTCATATCAGACACTGGTAGGTAGCGAAATTATCCATGAACGCGATTATGACTGTTTAGACACGATTTGAGTAGGTCATATTGCTAATTCTATGTCTAAATATGAACACATACTGCGGCTTTTTGATTGCAATGAACCCTGACTCCAAAACACGCCCGTCGGTATAACAAAATAGTAATTTTGGAGTCTGAAACCAGGACTATTCACTGCCTTAAGTCTACATTATTATGAAGAATTTTTTAACAATGTGAAAAAGTGTTAGTTCAGCCATTGATCTGTTTGATAAAAACGTAGAATGCTTAAATAATGGTGAATAGAAAACTATTGAACACAAGCAAAAAATATTAGGTAAAACAACTTTGTATATAGAAAGAAAAAGAAAATCATAAAGCCTTACCTTCATAATCAGGACAACTCTGTTTAATCTGTTTATCATCAAAAGGGTTTTAGATTCATCAAGATTCTGAAAATATGCCTAAAATTTCAATAAATTATTGAGTGTTATAAGATTTTCAATTTGACCTTCCGATGCTCATGAAAAATGAAAATGGTATCCCTTATGTTTTACGAAAATGATATCAGCTTGGCTTCATGAAAACGATATTAGCTAGGCTTCATGGAAATGATATTAGCTAGGCTTCATGAAAATGATATCAGCTAGGCTTCATGAAAACGATATTAGCTAGGCTTCATAAAAATGATATCAGCTAGGCTTCATAAAAATAATATCAGCTTAGCTTTATGAAAATGATATCAGATAGGTTTCATAAAAATGATATCAGCTAGGTTTCATAAAAATGATATCAGCTAGGTTTTATGTAAATGATATCAGCTAGGTTTCATGTAAATGATATCAGCTAGGCTTATGGAAACGATATCAGCTAGGTTTCATGTAAATGATATCAGCTAGGCTTATGGAAATGATATCAGCTAGGCTTATGGAAATGATATCAGCTAGGCTTCATGAAAATGACATCGGTTAGAATATCAGCCAGGTGTTATCAGCTAGAAAATGATCAAAACTTTTTCTTCTAAGGCATGCATTTTTGTCTGTATTTAGTTATATATCACTTTGAGCTATACTTACAGCTGTCATGAATATCTCTCGAACAGAATCAATCTCATAGAGAATCTGTTTGAACCAGAGTTCATACGCTAAAAGGGGAGAAAAAAAACAATACAAGCTACAGAAAACTTATTTTAACAAAAATAACCTGCATTAAAGGTTTTTGTATTCAACAAACTAATAGGGATTACTTTGATGTGAAAAATGTTATCACTGACATTCTGGTTGATGTTTTATGCTGCACTCAAGATTATTTCACTTATATGGCGGCGTTTAATGGGGAAGGAAACCGGGCTCTTTGCACGGAGAAAACCCATGATCTTCGGCGAGTACCTGGCAACTCTTCCACATACAATGATTGAGAGAGACCAACACTGAAATTTTTCAATCTTAATTGGTCTGAGTGGGATTTGATCCGTCGTATCAATGGAAGGCCTGTATTAGACTTAGGGACAACAAATCGCACCTGATTTGAAAATGATATTGAGATGGAAGTGACAAGAAATAAATGATGTGTGTAAAAATGACCTGTAGTCGACAAAAGTCACATTCATTTTAACTAAGCTTTTTTAAGTTGACAAAAATCTAAAACACAAGAATATCAAAAGGCTGCTGTCCAGTCAACCATGGAATTTTGGGGGGAAAGCAATAAAAGCCCTTACCTTGATGTGTGATAATAAACAGATGTTCATCATGAACTTCAGATGCTGGTTTGATGCATTCTAGTAACTCCTTCACCTGCAAGTGAAAGGTATACATAATAACGGGGGATAATATGGTGATATTTTGATCCACCAACCAATTTTCTGTGATCAGTGTCGAGGAGGGAGGGGGGGGGGGGGGGGGGGCACAAAAGTTGATGGCTAATAAAGCGAGATTATTTTTATATGTAATGATGGGAAAAACGCCTGATCGAGTGAAAAACAGTTGCAGATGTACAAATCAAAATAAGTTATAGGTTTCATTTGAATGTTTATTCACTGGATAATAAAAGAACGTGTTTACAATTATACAGCTGTTATAAGAGAGATATATAGTAGGACCCACCTGGGAATACAATTGGAGGGATTGGAAAAGGCTTTCTGTTACAGCCAGACAAACTCCGGGATAAAGAATCAATCGCAGAAAGTCTATGCCTATTCGTGGGTCATACTGTATATTATTAATTGACTGTGCAAGTTATTACCAGAATACGACCTTCGCGGCCGGGTAATATCAGCAGACGAATCAAATTAGTATAACCCGTAGGGCTGTAATAGCCGAGTTCAAGTCATATTGGCCGAGTTCAAGTCATATTGGCCGAGTTCAAGTCATATTGGCCGAGTTCACTGAGTGCGGCTGAAAGACGCAATTAACATGTGACGTCCCAGAGTTTGGCAGAAGCAGACGGCAGATGTTGATATCAAAATGTCTATACCATAGCCCGTTGAACAAGGTTTTATTGACAGGATATTATAGTGGGAAGAAAAAACTACTGTAAGTGAATCCGATTGCCGTTTTAGGACAGCGGAAGAGGAAGAAACTTTTCTACTGATCCACGAACAAAAAAACACAGAGCTCAAAAAAGGTCGGACGTCATTTTGTTTAGGGCATGGATTAAATGTTCAGTGGGCAACCTCCTGTTCAACTTGACAGCTTGCATTAAATTAACTTCTACAGTCTATTAATAAAAATATTATGAATCGAGTGTTTTCGTATTGCCTTGGTATTGGCCTTCGGGTGGTTGCATTGACCCTCGGCCTGCGGCCTCGGGCCAATACGGCCACCCTCAGGCCAATATCAAGGCAATACGAAAACACTCGATTAATACCATATAATATAATAATAATATTATATTGACTTACCTTGAGGTATTGTGAATAAGACTGAGGTCTTTTGGAGCCAATTTTTACTGGACACTGTCCTTTGCTATCCTCCCCATTCATCTTTTGCTAGAACCAGTTACTGGAAAACGAGAATGGTTGCCAGGTTATTTCATTAATACAGAGGAGTTGCCAGGTTTATAAAGGGAGAAAATTTGATTCAAGACGAAAAGTCAAATCTCCATTAACTCGCTCAAAGAATTTTTGGATTCAGCTATGCGACCTGTTAGTGGAGGCAGATACATATTAATAAACAGATGCGTAAGCATTGTCAGTGTATTACAAAGTGTTCCAGAACATTCTACTGGCTAAGGCCAATCACCTGACAGTCGTCAATCTAATGAAATATCATGGGTTTAGTTTATTACAAAAACTTATGATGGTATAAACGTCTAAATGATATACCTCTTTTTAACACAATCAGAAACTTGTCATCATGGTTATTTTAGAAAAAAAGATTTTCCCTGTGCCCGTGTTTTTAGTGTTCATAAATAAACAGACTATAAATAAATAAACAGATGAATCGATTCAATGATTGATATTTTATGCTACATCTAGATTATTTCACTTATATGGTGATACTGTAAGGTTAGGCGGATCAGAAGAAACCCAGGCCTTCCATGCAAACCTTCCACATACTGAAATTTGGCTGAATAAAGTATAACTAATTCTGAAAGCAGGTATGTGATAGATTGATTGATATTTTATGCAGCACTCAAGATTATTTCACTTATATGTCAAACCGGGCTCTTGCCCTGAGGAAACCCCTGACATTCAGATACTGAGCTCTTCCACATACATGTATGGGGATTGATAGAAAAATCCAGACAAATTTTTCAATTTTTTTTTTATCTGAGTAGGATTGGATCCCGCACGGCATCATTGGAAAGCCTATGCCAGACGGACTATAAACGACTGAGCCAATGAGGCTGCCGTATGTACGTAATAGATATTACCACAAGTATTTGTTTTTCTGACATTACTGTTCAATAGGTAAAGGAACTCTGTTACCATTATAGTACTTGAATAGGTTTTATATTGTATACCAAATGCATATACAAATATGTACAGCAGAGTCTACCTAACGATAATGTTGACTTGAACTCACGACTGTGTCATTGCAGTACAAACGTGAAAATACATAGCTTACAAGTACAAACTGCTTAAAATGTGATCAATGTATTTGACCACATCTCGTTTGTCATGAAATCAAGTTAAAAATGTTTAACGAAGACAAAAATAGATGTGGCAGTGATTAATGCATCTCTTAATATAGAAACAATACAAGATAGAAAAAAACAGGTTCAAAGCAAAACTACATAGTTTCTGGGTGAACGTCGTAAAATAAACTTTAATTATTTAGATTCCTGACATCTATTTTAACCTTTTGTTTTTCTGAAAATTTAATTCAATTTGCCTTGTTAGGATCGGCCTACAGGTTACTAAGAACAATGATCACAGATGATGATGAGTACTCAACAGCCCCTCCCCCCCCCCCCCTCCTTGTGGCAATGATCTATTAGCCTTAAGCCAGGGTGCATTCTTGCATCTGAGCTATATATATATTCCCAAATATGCAGACAAAAAGTCTCTATGTCAAATTGTGGAAAAATCTGAAAGTTTATACATGTACATGTATTTTTCAAATTCCAATACTTCAATTACATTTGAGAAAAAAAATAGAATGTTATTGCTCTTCACTATCATAAGATTTTAAACACAAGCTAGAATTAAATGCATACACAATGTATAAAGAAAAACTATATTTAAACAAGAGGAAGAAACTTATAAGAAAAGTAACCTATAAATGATGTAGAGTTATTAGTTACAAAGTCTGAAATTCTCGATGTCATTACTAAATAAAAAAATGTTTAAACAGTTACAACAGTGTTTTATATGGGTGTTTTACATGTGGAACATCGTTGATCAAAGCTCAAGAAAACTAATCAGTAACATGGGTTTATATTTCACATGGATATCAGGTTTCTTGAGGTTTAATACTCCACAAATTGTACCTGACCCAGCCCTATTATGGCTTGTTAAAACTCCTATCTTCCACAAGCCTGCGTTAGTACAAGCAATTCTGGTTAAGCTTTTTATATTGTAAGGAATGAACTCTGGGAAGAAAGTTACAATAGTGGATAAACAATCCTATATAGAGCCTTACTTCCCTGAGGTATTAGGCCTAACTCAGATGTCTTATAATGATGAAGCCCTAGACGAGATCAACCATAAATATCCGAAAATAAATAACAACAAGGTACCTGTCAATACTTAGAATTGTTGAATTAATACAGTGACATTGGCCAATAATTTATATCTGGAGGTAAACAACCAGGCAGCTGTAGACTTGTTGAAAAAATAAGATCTATGAATGTTTGTTTTTGGCTCTGTTGGTTGTTGTTGAATTTTTAGAAATTCAGCCAAAATGCATTATTAGCAATAGCAACTATATTTTTCATTTATTATAAAATGTAATGTTCTCAGCTAAATCTATTCCTTGATCGATCTCAAACAAATCAGACAGCTTTTGCATAAATGTTAACAAATCATCACCTTACCTTTAAATAGAGAAGATACAGTATATATATAGGAGAGGTAGAAAGGCTCCTAAAAAGAAGTTTCCGGAAGCACAGGCTACCAAGGAAAACTTAACAACTAAATGACTTGTAACAAAAACGGAACCTGCAGGAAACAGTTCTCACTATATAACAATACTTTAGAAGAGTATACTGGTCACGACCCACACAGAAAAATCCCCACTTGAAATTCGGTGGAGTTAAACGTTAAAATAGGACCTATTACCCAGCTGTTTACCTGGAGAAATTTCTCTACCATAAATAAGACTTAACTCTTTTCCTACCACGCAACACACATAAAGTTTAAGTCCCAATTTTTGAACGGGCTTCATTGATAACCATGTGACTTACATTTTAGCTTGCAATTGACTTGATCAAAACTTATTACAACACAAAACTACGTTACATCATATAACACAAATTATAATGTGTTAGTTAACTAAAGATAACAGAATTTGAATAAAAATTGATCAAAATTTTTAAATGTAAACCTTTTTCAAAATAGCAAAGCAAACAAAGAGTTAAAGACAAATAGACATCCATACCTTTTATTCCAAGACCAGACCATAGAAATGTCAGTGTTAAAATGTTATATTTGACAGAAGAGTTAAACTAGCAAGGGGCAGTCCAGTGACTGATAACAATGTTACTCTGACTGTGAATGACAAGTAAATGTTTTTAGGTTTCAAGGTCGTGACCTCTAACCTCCACCCTGACCTTTCTTATGAAAAGCACCAGGCGCAAAATATCAAATAAATATTCTATGTCTTCGACCCAGTTCTGTTTTGACCTGTAAAATACCTACATGTAGACATGTGTACAATGTCATGGATTTAGTTCAGACTGTAGTGAGCTTGCCAAGCACTAATTGTATGTTAACAGACAGGAATTAAAAATTCAACACTCAAGTACAAAGCAGAGTAGAATGATGCTGAAACGTTGTACAATAACTGAAATAGTAAAAAGATAGCCCTGATGGACCTGAATAAAATAATTATAAAAAATTTCTGGAATTGTTGAAACATTAAAGTGGCATAAGCTGCCAAAATTCACACTTTTTTCATAATTTCTGATCGTCCCGACAATAAGAGGCTTTGAAGGCCATCGAAAAACTAAATGATAGGCGTTGGAATGAGGAAAATCCATGCAGTATGTGGCCTGTAGTTCAAACAATACTTTATCGTATATTTTCGAGATTAGAAGCACTAAAAAGCTTCTGAATTATACGTATTGAGAAAAATAGGCAATAATTTCAACATTCTGTTTTAACTTCAAAATATCAACATTTTGGCAGCTCATGCCACGTTAAAGGTTTTGTGAACAACCTTTGGCAATAATTTCTTATTTGTGTTGCAGAACATCTAGTTTACAAGTCTGAGCCAAATTACATTTCTGGCACAGATCAGCTAACTCAGCGGCACTGTGAGTTCTTGTTGTGATAAATTAGGGGAGATTGGTGGTTTTATTTTATGTTCTTCATTAATTAGGGATTATAGCAATCTGAGTATGAGGAAGAATAAAGACATTCTACGTTTAACTCATTACAGAGCTATTGCAACCCAAATCAAAAACATTTGGGGTGAGATTTGGAACTTGGGGGGGCCCAGTTTGCACAACGTTGGTAAAAAAGGTTCAACATGACAAACAAAGACTGTGCACAGTATATCAATTGATTTTACAAGTAAATAATGTGTCCGCTTGTTCCCAGTAGATTGATGCTGTGTGACTGGGAGTAATAATTGAAACATTTATATTTATGGACACTAAAACACACGGGCACAGGGAAAATCTTCTTGTCTAAAATAACCACGGAGACAAGTTTCTAATTGTGTTAAAAAGAGGTATATCATTTAGACCTTTATACCCCATCATAAATTGTTGTAATAAAGTAAACCTATGATATTTCATTAGGTTGACGACTGACAGGAGCTTGGCCTTAGTCAGTAGAATTTTATGGAACACTTTGTATTACATTGACAATGCTTACGCATCTTAAGCTATAGTAAGAATATCGTCAGACTATATAGTATGCCCCCCCCCATACCCTTTCCCAGAAAACCTAGGTAGAAGGCAGACAGGGGAGTTTAGCCCTGACCAGTATGTCTTTCAAACTCTTGTTCTTTTTATAAGCAATGACTGGCCTTTGGGTCAGAGGTCGAGCAAGTTTACTTTGAAGTAGTTTGTATTCTTCTACTATAATCTTGGCCATAGCGATGCTAGCTTTGTTATACTGAAACACAAATGGTATTATAGTTTTTTCACGACATCTTCCGGGGTCCAAGTTCAAACCCAAAGGATAAATAGTTTGTAATGTTTGAATCCAAAAACTTTCCCTTTCCAAACGTTTGTGCTTCGTATCTGCAGCGGAAGTGAGAAATGGGATTTTCTCAATAGGCATGATTTCAAAATGGTCCTTGACCGAATGACCTTGAGTATTGAAATGTTGTGCCACGGGTACATCATGTTTAAGTCTTATGCTAGATAAATGGTTGGCTGCTCTTTGTCGTAGAGAATTCTGAGTTTCTCCGACGTACTGTTTGCGACATTTTTTGCACGTGATTACATACACGATATTAGAGGAGTCACAATTAAGGTTCTCTGCCATTTGATATTTGTTGCGACTTTGTTCTCCGAAAAAGGTTCCGCGATCGGGTACGTATATAACATTTATAGATACATAGTGTAAATTATAGGCTCCTTATAGATCAAAGTAATAATTCAGATCAAAGAGTACATGAAACTGACTCAGTCTGATCAAAACATTAATTAGTAGTGTTTTACATATGGAAGTTTGTTGAAACTTCAAATCAATCAATACGTTAAAAGCAATCAAGGCGAGAGAAAAAACAAAAACAGTCTAACACCAACTAGCTATTATATCACTATGATGCAAAAGTCTAAGGTAATGAGGTATTTTGTGTTGCACGACAGAACAAGATGTCCGTTGAACTACCCATACTGATCCACTCCCAGAAAACTCTTTCAACTGAAGGGCATTCGCAAGTAAACGAATAATAAAACGCTAGAATTCTTGATCACAAAGATAGTTGACTGTAGGTCATCCTCAGAGGAAAACCCCCGCTGGATTGATATACGGGTGAAACATTTGACCCTATAGAGACTTAGGGACAACTTGTACACTTCTGTATTGGACATTAACGAATAACCCTACCAGACTTTTAATGCGAACGGTTTTATGACCAACCTTTGGCAATACATGTAACTACTTATTTGCATTAAGTGTGTTGTAGAATATGTACTTAAGTCTGACCAAAAAGGAAATTAAATTTTGGTTGTAGCACATACAAAATTAAAAGCTACATATGCCGCTCTACAATGCTTACGAAAGTTAATTATCTCAGTGATATATGACATCAAACACGACCTTTGTTGTGTATGTACCCTTAGAGTGGTGACTTAATACACGATCTCTGCTGTGTCAAGTGTCTTCATGGCTGTTTGTACACATCAAAGGTCGTGTATAGACAAGTTTTTCGAGTAGTTTAGCCAGGTTTAGTCGTGGAGGAAATATGGCTTTTTGTCTGGAGGAAACTCTCAACCTTCTGACCAGCCCCGATAGCTCAGTCGGTAGAATGGAGTCGGTAGAGCGTCCGCTTCAGGGCTGGGAGATCCGGGTTCAAGCCTGGGTCGAGTCAGACCAAAGACTTTAACAGTGGAAGCTGCTACTGCTTCGCGCTCAGCAATATGAGTTAGAGCAGCGACTGGTTGGCCTGGTGTCAGTATAATGTGACTGGGTGAGGGGGCTTGCCGTGTGTCTTCGTCAAGTCGTCTCGGTGAGGCAGCACTAAATAAAAGAGCAGTGGAAATCTACCCTGCCACAAGGAGACGTCTTCATATGACTGAAATACTGTTAAGCAGGACGTAAAACCCAAATCACTCACTCACTCACTCAACCTTCTGCAAGTACCTGGCAACTTTCCCATATAATCAAGGGGAAAACCCACTCCCCATTGCTACTTAACTGACTTCCATGTACTATGCATGGCAAATGAAACAAATGAATAGGCTTGATGTATACCTGTACCCCCTTTTTAATACAATTATTTAGAAACTCTTCTCCCTGGTTATTTTAGTCCAGACGATTTTTGTGCCTGTGTGTTTAAGTGTTCATAAAAATAAATTAAAATGAATACATGTAGACATAGATAAGGCTAACTATATACAAATTCGGTCTAGAATAGAAACCAACATACCTTGCGTCAGACGAGATAGGAGTGAACTGTTTAAGCCAGTGTTTTAAATGTGCATTTATAAAGTAATTCTTCTACCTCATGTGATACCTTTTTTTTGACAGCATTAATCTATGATTAAAAGATTTACTTCAGCTTATTGGGTGCTTCAGGCCAAAGGATACCCTGAAATGTATCAATAGGGCAGTTCACGCATGATTGATCCAGAAAAGAACTCTGTTCCATAACTGAAGATACCTGAATGAAGACAATGGGTGTATAAGACTGTGAAACTGTCATGTGTTTATCTATCACATGACAAAACAGGAAGGAAAACAACACAATTATGGTTTTAAACCCTAAAGAAAATACTGTCACTCGAAAAACAAAACACAGTGATGGATTATTCTAAACAATCAACTTTTAACTTGTGAGAGAAAAAAATGGGTTGGCATGCAGCAACACTGAAATGTATTTTATCCCGAAGCGGTCCGTCTAAAGACTCAAATGAAACGAAATCTGCTCAAATGAAAGCAAGTGCACTCAAATGAAACGATATTCGCTCAAATAACAGTAAATATACCGAAAAAAGCTGATATAACTTTAACTTGTAAGTTGCTAATTCAATCATAACACGAAGGAAAGTCCAGGGTTAGGTGATTATATAAAAATATCCCAAAAGGTTGCTCAAATGAAAGACTGCGATCGCCAAGTTGACCGCCATTACATGTCCAAGAAGGGTATTTCGAAATATAAAATACAAGAGGCACCCAAAGGCAGAATTACTTATATTATGATATTAAACGACCATATCTGCTTGTGTAGAGAATAATTTTTTTTAAAAATGGACGTTTTTTATCTCTCATTTTGTAAAACAAAACTACAATCGGCAAATGTCCGCCATTTTGTTTTTGTCGCTGTTAGACTACGGTGGTAGATGCTCCCAATGAACAGAACTATCTAGCATTTGAAGTTGTAAATAAGCTGCTATGTAATTATGACACTATATATCTTGATTTGTTAGTGTGTGCCCATTAAATTTACAGGTTGTGAGGATTGAGAGGCGAAATGGATAATATCCATTACGAAAACACTATTCTCGCCACAACACAACAATTCTCGCCGTTACAGTGTGACAAGGGGGGGATAATCATGACCAAGCGAGAAAGAACAATTTAGATGTCATGGAAAGAAAAAAAACCTAAGCATTTTATATTTATGATTAACCGCGTGTACAATTCAATCTAGTATACCGCAAATGTAGCTCTTAGTTTTTACCTCTAACTTAATGTATTTTGTATAATATGTTACAGTTAAAATGTAATGTTACCATGTAATTATTGCTTTATTTGACCTTCTTATGTCCTTCTAAGTGTAAAAAACCCCAATGATTTCCTATATTTTTGAACACTAAAATACACGGGCACAGGGAAAATCTTCTTGTGTCTAATGATTTAATATAGTTAGCCGTGCAATCCCTGGTCACGTGGGGGGGGGGGGGGGGGGGGGGAGAAAAGTCATGGAAGAAAAGGAAATCACAACAAAGATACACAGCTTTAATTTATTTCACCTGAAGCCGAACTTGACAAGGAGAAGACCCCCAAAATATAAAGAAAAAGATATACAAACGAACAAACATTGCTAAAGGAAAACCATTTTTTTTAGCACAAAAGAAGCCTACACAACATTTGAATGTATTGATAAAAACATTTTTATAACACCTTCAACAACTTCTTGGTTAGGCCTATTTATTTTGTTCTTAATCGTAACAAAAACAAATCAAGCACGGTGAAAAGGTATAGAGAACATTCTAACATAAAAATAATTTAAAAAAAACCACCACTAAATGCTTTTTTAGAATTTTTTAGCGCGATAGGGAAGCTTTTGCAAGAAAACTATGGCACTGAACATGCTTATTATTAGCTCTTACTCAAGGCAGCATCGAAAAAAAATTACCAAAAATGGTTTAAACTTGTTTTTAACATTTAACCCTTGCGTAAGGCCGTATACAAAGACAGTCAGAAAAATGAAATGGCAAAGAATTTGTCGAAGGCTCTGTAAATTAAATTTCTATCAAAACATTCAAATAAAAACATCTGGTTTTTGGTAAAACTGTACGGAACCGTGGAAGGGACATGACGAAAAAGAAATTTAACGAAATGTAAGTCGACAAAAATTTTTTTTTACAACTAAAAAAAAAAGAAAATTTCCACTTTTTTAATGTTACTATATTTAGCTTTTTGGCACCATTAGATTCTATCCGCTCCTTCCATTGGCCAATGATTTACCAGTCTAAATATAGTAACATTAAAAAAGTGGAAATTTTCTTTTTTTTTTTAGTTGTAAAAAAAAAATTTTTTCGACTTACATTTCGTTAAGAAAAAAATTTTTTTTTGCGTCCCGTGCGCGTCCAAAAGACAGGTCGAAAAATATTTTTTTTAGCCTTCGAGTGATATTAAATTTCTTTTTCGTCATGTCCCTTCCACGGTTCCGTAAAACTGTTCCCATTTATCAAAATTTATTAATTTATATATCTTTTTCTTAATGTCACCACTGACAGAAAACTTAAAACATATTATCGTCATCTTAATAGTTCTTTCTCGCTTGGTCATAATTATCCCCCCCTTGTTACACTGTAACGGCGAGAATTGTTGTGTTGTGGCGAGAATAGTGTTTTCGTAATGGATATTATCCATTTCGCCTCTCAATCCTCACAACCTGTAAATTTAATGGGCACACACTAAAAAATCAAAATATATAGTGTCATAATTACATAGCAGTTTATTTACAACACCAAATGCTAGATAGTTCCGTTCATTCGGAGCATCGACCACCGTAGTCTAACGACGAGCGGATAGAGTGAGACCGTCAGCCGTGCTCTCATTGGTCGGTTAACTGAATGACGTTATGGTTTAGAGATCTAGGTCAGGCAAGAGGAGTTCCCCCAATGATATTTAGATGGCCTGCGCTGTACTTGGTAAATTCGAATCATCTTCACTCGGCCTTGTTTGTATTTATTTTATTACCATCAGTTTTGAAATCTACAGTAATAATTCCTTGATAAAATAAAACATGTATATATGCTTAGGCCTATATATAGTTCATTCTAAAAGCTAAAAATAAAACAGGCCTACCTTTTACATTTGTCTTGCCAAATTCCATGATCTCGATCTATGCGACAAAGTGCTGTCAAAGCCTGTCGAAATGCGCGATTCGTCTTTGGTCGGAATGTCCAAGGTCGCCGAAAAGAACAAATGCTCGGACGATACATTTATTAATATGGGCACTCTATACACACATATTTTACGTATAACTGTGATCTCAAAAAGTAATCGTCAGGGTAAAATTAAAATACATCGAATTTATAGGAAACGTCAGAGATGGTAACATTAAAAATGAGCAGGATCGAAAGATAGATTATGCGTGGTAATAAAAATGACACTATAGTAATTGTAAAAGCAATGCACAAAACATTATATAAACATATAGATGTGTCACTGAACCCGAATAATTGAAATACCGATATAGGCCTACTTAATATAGCTAGGCCTTCTATAACGCGGGGCCTTCATGTATAGGCCTCCGTTTAATCATACATAAAGGTTTCCTTTAACTAAACTGGAGGAATATAGGAGAATTTACCAATACAAGGAATTAAAAACTTGTTGACCAAATAATATTTCGGTTTATTTAGAAAACATCTTCACGAGTAGGCTTATATATTCGATAGATATAGCTTTATTGACGTGATCATTTTTCTGCTGTTGACATGACAACATCTGAATCATTCTTCGTTTTTGTAATTAGTTGTAGGCTAAATAGTTGAAAATAACGGTATGCTTATTTTTTATACTTTTATTTTTACTCAGACAATTAACTCAATATAAGACTTTTGATGTTCATTGAATTGTATATATTGTTAATATGTATGAATGAGTGTATGCATGGGCCGAGTTGTGGGACTTGCTCCTGTGGGTTATCCTTGAAATAAAAAATATGCACGAGGCTTCGCTAGTACTGGTAGCAGCGTGATGCGAAGGCCTTCTGTCACGGAATCCCGTTCAAGGCACGTCATTTATATTAACCAATGAGCGGCCGGCTGACGCTCGATCTCTATCCGCTCGTAGTCTAACGGCGACAAAAACAAAATGGCGGACATTTGCCGATTGTAGTTTTGTTTTACAAAATGAGAGATAAAAAACGTCAATTTTTTTTTAAAATTCTTCTCTACACAAGCAGATATGGTCTTATAATATCATAATATAAGTAATTCTGCCTTTGGGTGCCTCTTGTATTTTATCTTTCGAAATACCCTTCTTGGACATGTAATGGCGGTCAACTTGGCGATCGCAGTCTTTCATTTGAGCAACCTTTTGGGATATTTTTATATAATCACCTAACCCTGGACTTTCCTTCGTGTTATGATTGAATTAGCAACTTACAAGTTATAGTTATATCAGCTTTTTTCGGTATATTTACTTTTATTTGAGCGAATATCGTTTCATTTGAGCGCACTTGCTTTCATTTGAGCAGATTTTGTTTCATTTGAGTCTTTAGACGGACCCATCCCGAAGCTATGATCCTAATGGTACACATGTCTTATAAATACTATACATATATAACAAACTTTGATGTAAAACTCAATTTAATGGCATCTCTTTCTTATAGCTGATTACCAGACTCCCCATCAAAACAGCTGCGAACAAAGGAGCAATTATACACAAGACTACAGTGTTTTAGTTAAAGGAGGAGAAAACAAAAAAACAACATGAAATTGTAACGAACAATCACCCTCAGAGTATCAATTTTTAAGCTGTAAATCTTACCTGCGTTTTATGGTGATGCAGAAAATTGCACATGTTTAAATTGGGTCACAAAAACGATGGGGACCGCCATTTGTAAAGCGAGAAATTGACCGGAAACAGATGTGCCTAGCAATTAACCTAGGCTTAAATGGCAGACTAAGAAAATTGACCAATTTCACTCGCACATGCGCTTTGAATTGCTGGGTATGCGTCTACTGATTGGCCGAAGGAGACACACCCCTAAGCACTGTTGTGATGATGGCGGCAAAGTAAGCAAGTCGGTCTCAGTCGAAATCCAACTGTTTTATATAACTTCACTTTAGGACTGTGCGGTGGGGAAAAATCGTAAAAATATGTCTATGGTACCATTGGAAAGGGAAATTCGCCATCCGTTTAGTGTATATGCCAGTTTTATTTGTTTTCTCCTCCTTTAAGGAGCTGCCAGATTTGAATACCAGCCCCTCCCCCTTTAAACTCCCAATGCCATGTGGTCTCTTCAAGTAGCTGTCAGAGTAGGTGATGTTAATAACGTATTGATAGCATAAACTTTACATCAAGATTTCCAAGTAGCATAACAAGCATAAAAATTAAATTTTATCTTGTAAATTGATTAAATCAGATACCATTCCAAAACATATTAACATCCTATACTATGTACTTGTATGGGCAAATTCTCATTTTCAAGTTTCAACTTTCTAGGAAACCCCAACCCTCTCCCCATTTAATGATCATGACCATAAATAGCTTAAATCAATCTGTTACACGAATATGAAAAACAATCACAAAACCAACTAACAAGACATATTCCACTAAATGACTCACAAAAAAGGTACAACAAAAGATTTGTCAAAAACCATGCAATCTTTTTAATCATATTAATCAGCAGTCATATAAAAGCCTAGACATTAACTAAAGAGATAATGCCTGTTGAACTGAACAAAGATATCAGTTAAAATAAGTAAATCAATAAAATGATAAATGATTTATATAATATGTGAAAGAATCAGACTTACGGCCATATGATATCAGATTTTGTTTATTTGCAGCAACAATGCAATAAAAAACAGTCATTTGGAAATGACATCATATACATTGACTAACTGTATATTCAGAATTTATATCAGAGATTGTAGATACCTATCAATCAAATTAGATTACAAAACTATCCAATGTTCATTAAATTTATCAAAGTTCTCACTGTTATTTTTTTTAAATTTAACATCATAATACCAAGGCTAAGCTCCTGTTAGTCATCAACCTAATGAAATATCATAAGTTTGATTTGTTACAACTTACAACAATTTATGGGGTATAAAGGTCTACATGATATACCTCTTATTAATATAATTAGAAACTTGTCTCCATAGTTATTTTAGACAAGAAGATTTTCCCTGTGCCCGTGTGTTTTAGTGATCATAAAAATACATGGTATTAGGGCAATCTTTATCTCGGTTTTTTAATTTGATTTATTTATTGATTGAAGGATAGCTTAAATTAATTTAGAGACATTAATGCAGTTTGAAAAATGTCTTTTTTTATAATATAATAATACTACTAATACTTAATTAGTTATTATATATTACTAATAGTATCGCATTCTAATAGACCCTTACGGCTTAAAGTGGCATGAGCTGCCAAAATGTTGCTATTTTGACGTTGAAACAGAATGTTGAAATTATCGGCTATTATTCTCAAGACGTATAATTCAGAAGCGTTTTAGTGCTTCTAGTCTCGAGAATGTACAATAAAGTATTGTTTTGGACTAACTTTGGCTTAGAATGAATGAATGGTCGTCCCGGTTATTTAAATTCTGTTTACTTTTCGAACACATTTTCGGTTCGTACAGGCCACATACTGTATGGATTTTTCTCATTCCAACGCTAATCATTTAGTTTTTTGATGGCCTTCAAAGCCTCTTACTGTAGTGACGATCAGAAATTATGAAAAAAGCGTGAATTTCGGCAGCTCATGCCACTTTAAGGATTGACGCTTGCGCAGTCTATTAAATAGACAGAATAAGATTTTTAGTACTCTATCCTAGGACCGATTTGATTAACAAACAGAAACATAAAATCTGAATCATAAACTGTCAATGCCCTGTGTGGAAATTCTCACACACAGAGTTTAAAGTTTAGGTTCGTACGTTTCTCACTTAAAAAGTCTAGACGCAACAATGGCGATGACGCTTGAAAACGACTGACAGGAAGATGACGTCATCTCAGCTGGTGTAAAAACGTCCAGATGATGATGTGAGTGACGTGCATCTTTTCCTCACAGGGCTAACATTCATCTTGTTTGCATCTCGGCTTTGCCTACATCATATTAACTTAGTATTAGGTTGTGCCACTGTCAATGCTAGTTATTAATGTTTGGAAATTGGATATCTATTGGATGGTAACTGGTCGACGACCAATAAATGTAAAAAATATTATGTTACGGTGTATGCCGTAAGACCTTTGCTTTACTCGAGAAGTTGAGTGAAGTAGCCTACTGTGGATCTAGTTGGAGATCTCCAACTACTGCGGATCTAGTTGGAGATCTCCAAACTCTGTGACCAAAGTATATTGATGATGTGCCACCAACACCCATCATCAATATATTTAATTCAACGAGTTAAATCCGACTCGTTATCTACCTTCTGATAGTTGCTGGTCCGCCCTGACGACATAATGAATATCAGATTATTAAACAAGGAGGCAGGTAAGGAATTTACTTTTGCCAGTTTTGGTGAATTACAATATATTTAATTCAATAATATTAAATGTCTACAGGTACAGTCACTCACCCTAAATCGGGACACTTTTACATTTTCATCACAGGATTCAAAATACTAAACAAATAGTTGAAATGTTTTTCTTCTGAAGATTATAGCCTTTATTAAATGATTAAATTATCAATTGATTTTGTCTCTCTAAGCAGCTTTCTATTTGAAAACTCATCTTAAAAAATTTGACTATTTCCCCTAAAACGGGACAACCCTTCCTAAATCGATCGGGACACAGAATTTCATTAACAAAAGTTACCGATTATGACTAAATGAAATTTCGGTTTTGCAACTTTGTACATTTGCATAATGAGTTAAACATTGTAAATCCATCTAAGAAAGAAATCACTTATAAATTCGAAAACGTCAGCTTGATCTGCCTCAAAACACCGGGTCATGTTTTTAGTGATTGCATCACTGCAGCATGCGCCGTTTTGCGGCAGTGTCATATGTTGTAAAGTGAATGTCCCGATTTAGGAAAAAATCATGTTGCACGAACTTTGCCTCTGTGGTTTTAATTCGACAGTAATATTCATGAATGTCACATGCCTTGATACGTAACAGATTAATAAAGTAAACAGATAGTGAAATCTGCATATCCAAGACAAGTTTAGGAACTGACCCGTACTTATGTGCGGCAATGCTTACAGACGACAAATTACGCACAATGACTGCATAACCTCTATTAACTTTGCTTTAGAAAACTGACTGCAACGCGAAAAAAAATTAATGCAAAATGTTTTAAATTTTTTAAGATGAAAGTCTAATGTCGCAGCATCAAACAGTTGTTTTGTGAAAGTAAATCATCAAGTAAGATGCTGTAAAAATAAGGTAGAACTAGAAGTCATAACTGTCCCGATTTAGGGTTGTCCCGATTTAGGGCGGGTGACTGTACCTCGTTATTTATGTTTGGTTATCTATCATGTATCTATTGTATGGTCGGTTGACGGCCATAAATGTCAGATATTATCAAATAACGGAGTAAGACCTTTACTTTAGTGAAGTACAAATTGACAATATATTATACTTATAGTATACTTTGATTGAGCATAGCCAAAACTTTGACCATACTCAATAGCTATTAAGCATGGTCAAACTTTTGGCTACTTTGAAGTCAAAATTTGAGCACAGAGTTTAGTAGTTACGACTTTTAAATGAATTATTTGGAAGGACTTCGGATTTCAGATTTAAGCTAAGTCTTAACTATCATTAATCTCAACTACCTTTCAGCTATTACCGCCTATTATATCTTTGAAGCATTCCTCTTTTCACTGAACCAGTTGATTTCTTCGAAATCAGTTGTTAAACTGTTAAATCGATCTTTGTAAAGCACAGCATAAAAATTGGCCTAATGAGGTTACATGAGTTATCTCACCCTTATAATGGCGGTTTAATGTGTGGATCTACCTGACCGGCAAAGTAAGTAACAGTAAACCAGGATAGAGACACACAAGTGCGGCTAAGAGTTTAGAGATCATCTCCAACTAATGAGGATCTTGATCTCATTTACGCTTTGTGAAACACTTCTTCTGTCAATATGCTAATATATTCATCGCGTTCACATTTAGGCTTTGTCTACATGTATTTCACATTACGTAAGTTTTGTAATGATATCAGGTCAGACTAAACGTCATCTGCTTACCGCAACAAACCTGACAATGACAGCAGCCATGTGGTGTGACTTCAAATACAGCAGGGAATGCATGAGCGGAATTATGAAATTCATTTAGGCTCTTTTTTCCATTACTTAGCTCATGTAAAAATAATAATTTAACTACATCTTCACTGGTTAATTTTTCATTGAATAATCATAAGCAGATATATAGATATTTTACGAAATCTTTTTGCTTCGGTTTCCATAACCTTAGTAAATGACGATTTTGCTTAAACATTCTCCACTGGCGCAATTTTCGATGTCAAGGAAAAATGACAGGAGGGAATTTCACTTTCAGGTATTGCTTTTCGTGTTGTTAGTGTTTCATATATTTTACTCTATTGATCTATTTAAATATGTGGATGGAATTCAAGTATCATAATGTTGAATAACAGATTATCAGATAAAAGTAAATGTCAAAGCCTTGCTGTTGATATCCAAGCGGGAGCCCCGTGGCCAAAGTTTTTACCTGAAGCATCAGCTGAGCATGTCGCTGGTCCCCCGTCTCAATAGTCCCCGTCTCAATAGTCCCCCATCTCAATAGTCCCCCGTCTCATTGGACACTCTTCTCATTGAGATGTTGAACCAAATATGACGGGGGACCATTGAGAAACCAATGAGACGGGGGACCATTGAGAAACCAATGAGACGGGGGACCATTGAGAAACCAATGAGACTGGGGACCAATTAGTCCGAAATATCTGCGCTGATGATGTAAGACATTTTCTGACAGATAGGCCATCATCATCGTCAGAACGCATTTGATCAATTTACTGGGAATTTCTTGCCACCCTTCGAGGTGGCAAGACCACCTCTCGTTTCTCATAAAAAATATCAAGATTCTCTTCATAACTTTTAAAAAATAAAATTGCTAACCCGTACTTTAATGATTTCCCTTTCTCCTCGCACCAATCTGAAGTCTGTACGTCGACACTAGCCATAGATCTGCCCGGTTAAATTTCAAACTGTACCAAACCTTTAATTTAGAAAAGTCGCCATTTGCATACTCTCATTGATACGTCACTATACGCGCGAAAGGTTAACTTGTCACATGATTACCCCACTAGCAGACGATATAGTTCATTGGTCGTGTTGGTTCACGTGACTTCAGCAAAAAAGCAACACGACCAATGAACTATATCGCCTGCTAGTGGGGTAGTCATGTGACAGGTTGACCTTTGCCGGATATATTGACGTATCAATGAGAGTATGCAGATGGCGACTTTTGTAAACTAAAGGTTTGGTACAGTTTGAAATTTAACCGGGCAGATCTATGGCTTGTGTCGACGTACAGACTTCAGATTGGTGCGAGGAGAAAGGGAAACCATTAAAGTACGGGTCTGTAATTTTATTTTTCAAAGTTTTGTAGAGAATCTTGATATTTTTGATGAGAAACGAGAGGTGGTCTTGCCAGCCCGAAGTGTGTCAAGGAATTCCCAGAAAATTTATCAAATGCGTTCTGACGATGATGATGGCCTATCTGTCAGAAAATGTCTTACATCAGCGCAGATATTTCGGACTAGGGACCAATGAGACAGGGGACCAATGAGACGGGGGACCATTGAGCAACCAATTAGACGGGGGAACAATGGGATGGAGGACCAATGAGACGGGGGACTATTGAGACGGGGGATCAATGAGACGGGGGATCAATGAGACGGGGACTAATGAGACGGGGGACTATTGGGTGGACCCCGTTTTTACTAGGTTGGGGAAAGTCGCCGATCGACGAGTTGTCCATCAATCGACAGATAAAACGCCGAACGACGAAGAATAGAGCCGGTCGATCGTTGGGTAAAGTTTGGACAAAAAGGACAATTTCCTCTCTGTCTGCCCTCATTCGCGTTTTCGACGAACTACCGAGTTCTACGACAACAGTGCTTGTCCCAAGCTTGTTGTTAATGGCTAGTTCTACCTTCAAAGTCAACTCGCAGCATGCGCCAAATCCGGTGAAATTTATTTCTTAAAAGTCTAAAACATATTGCGCCATTTTAAGCATGCGTTTTTAAAATATACCGATATATCTACTCACATACTTCACTTTCCACGTGTAGTTCGATAGTTCGGCAAAAAAGCGAATGAGGCCAGATAGAAAGGATATTGTAATTTTTGTCCAAACTTTACCCACCGATCAACAGGGTCTATTCTCCATCCGTCCCGTTGATCTATGGACAACCCGCTAATCGGCGACTCTCCCCAACCATGGTATATATTGACTAGTCTATAGACTAAATAGTATAAGACTATATATAATATAATAATTTAGCATCATCGGACAGACGTGAGTCATTAAATGACAAATGTGTTAGAAAAGTATTAAAGTTTTACAATTATCCAAACGGTTTTCAAATTTCTATCAAAATAATTCAAAACACACCATAAAAAGATGTGATTGCAAACCAAATCAATTTTTCTCTGCGAAAGGGATCACTCATTATTTCTTTCAACTCAATGTGAGAATTTCCAAAGTCACCAAACTTTCGTTTTCTGCCGAACTGAGGTCATGTACATTTAGGCAGAAATTGTTAACAACTTTTGAATTAGTGACAAACATCGATTATTGTTTTGTTATTTCCCAACAATAATTTATCAACGTGCAGCTATGAAAAAAACAGTGAAAGATGGGAAAATGAAAAGTCATTGATAATTGCGGTCATTTTATGACACTTTTAGGGACGCTCACGTGAAGCCTGTTGACTAGACTGCACGGTTTGTACGAAAAACGCTACATTCGTACAATCCTAACCAAAAGCGCAGCATCTTGTTTTCTATTCGAGGAATCCGGTTTACGCATATTAAAACACAGACGCAAAATCCAGCGACTTGTAATTTTTCACGATAACCTTAATAACCTAGACAGTAGACTTAACAATATTTTACCCCCTCCAACTAACGTACGTAATCCATACCCAGTCACATAAACCAACTAACTTCCTTCAGTTGTCGAACTGCAAATTATAGTAAATCGTTTTATCTACAAACTCTGCGTGAATGGAACGAGTTACCGAACTCTATTCGATCACAACCTAACAAATCTAGTTTTAAAAGTTCACTGCAAAAGCTTTTCCCTATACCGACAACGTTAGCCAACATAAAGGAAACATAATACACTGTCGACTTGCAATTCTCTGAACGAGGACCTGTTCAATAACTTCATTACTGATTCCCCAAAATGTACATGTGGATGTTCTATTGAAAGCGCTTCACATTACCTACTTGACTGTAATAATTTCGTACTGCCTCGCACGCTTATGATTGCCTGGATACGGCTAAATGGTTATGCCGGCGATTTGTCACCTACATGTACACTGCTACTGTACGGCTCTGATGAATTAAGTTTAGATAAATATTAACAATCATATTTTTGATTCCTTTATATATCTCTGTAATGAATGTATGCGGTCTATTATCTTCAATTGCATATTTTTTCCTTATTTTTCTTAACATCTTAATCTATAATCGATAACATGTACAAAGTTTTCTTCAGCCATACATGTAGTTGCCATCATTGTGATTACCATTCATTTCATTTCTATTTAAATTATTTGACCTTTATTTGAATTGTTGTACAAAATAAGCTGATACAGCTTAATACTGTGCACAAAAAATAAAGCATATACATAAAGAAAATGCTACATGAGTTTTTGGAGCCGCCGTGAAGCGCAGCGGAACAAGGTTCCTTTAGGAGCATACAGAGAGAAAAAGTCTGACTTGAAGTTATATGAGAATAGTAGCGAATTCACGATGTCACCAACTTACTGCCAACGTTATTATGTACAAATTGTCTTTATCGCTTCGACCAGCCCCGATAGCTCAGTCGGTAGAGCGTCCGCTTCAGGCCTGGGAGATCCGGGTTCAAGCCCGGGTCGAGTCAGACCAAAGACTTTAACAGTGGTAGCTGTTACTGCTTCGCTTGGCGCTCAGCAATAGGAGTTAGAGCAGCGACTGGTTGGCCCGGTGTCAGTATACTGTGACTGGGTGAGGGGGCTTGCTGGTTGTCTTCGGCAAGTCGTCTCGGTGAGACAGCACCTAAAAGAGCGGTGGAAATCCGCCCTGTCACAAGGAGACAACGTCTTCATATAACCGAAATACTGTTGAGCAGGACGTAAAACCCCAATCACTCACTCACTCTTTATCGCTTCGCCATCACGTTCACTTCAAAAGCATGAAGAAGTCGTTAAATATCGATCCAAGTGTTTGTAATTTGTCCCGTAGCATTGTTTGAATACAAAACACATGTTATTTTGTACACAATTGATGTATTTTTTTTGTTTAAATGTCTTTTTCTCGAGTGAGAACCACATTTTGGCACATGGAAAGTTCGACATTAGGAACATCTTTTTGCACGAGAGTTCGGAAGTGTGAACCTCGTTTATGACCGGGCGAGGCTCATATTCCTGTGGTATAAACCGTGGAAACTTTTAGACAGACTGAAATCACACGAACCGAAAGTGTCGCCATATTCAGCGCCAAAATGTTGGGGGGGGGGGGGGGGGTGTGTATATGTTACGGTGTTGGATATGTTTAGAACTAAACAGGTTAACGTCAAACATGGCGACAACTCCTTTAGAGTAAAAGACGTAGACCTATACAGTTTTCGATTCAATCAAGTCGCTAGAATGGTTTTGATAAACTGAGTTGCAGCCTGCTAGACAGGCGCGGTTTTGATGTTAGCATGTAGTTTCGAATGGGAAGCTGGGCGAAAACGCTCGAGAGAGGTTCGTAGTTTTACAGCTATTTAGTAGATTTTATTGCACCCATCCCATAGTCCCATACTAAATTAAACTTCGCAAAGTGAAAAACGCGTTTCGCTGAGGCGAACATTTCGTAAATAAGTACCGTGGGCCTAAGTCTTTCGCCAAACAAAATTATTAAAGTTTAAAAATATTAGGTCCTGTATAAAATGTGTGCGCTTTTTTAAACCAAAGTACGTGGTCATTCCTACGAAGATCATGTTAAATGTAATATTAGGCCTAGCAGAAAAATCAAACAAGTATCAAACGTTTGGAGGCTCATGTGAGATTTTTACATTATTGCTTTCAACGAATACGTAAGTGAAAATCAGCACAAATGAACAGTTATTCTTGCATCATGATGTGAAATTTCATTGTTCGACAGACAACAAATGGCACAAATTGATAACCAACTACTATATATGTATTTGAATATTAACAATATGCAAAGTCGTGTTCCGGCGTGTACATTTATGTGATGCAATGTTTTTTTCACCGCTCTCATCCTGCAGGAGGCCAGCGAATTGGTTATTACGGTAGAAAACCGTAGAATGTATGAATGCACTCTCTTGACGATGTTCTTCGATTATGTATTTGCCTTTTACAAACTAAAAAAGTGAATTTTAATTGTAATAGTGCTACGGCATAGTTGCAATTTTCACACACGAAGCGTCAACTACATGAACATCTCCATGGGTTGACTGTTTTCAGGTTGATACATGTAAATCTAAAATGACTTTTAAAACTAAACGAGGATTCTTTAACATTTTATGGTTGATTTGCAGGAAATCTGGACATTTGGTAAATGTTATCAAAAACTGGAAATAACCTTAAAAACCGTTTCGTTGATTAAATCAATCCTGACGTTAGTCAGATCCTGACTAACATAGAGTTAGACATAGATTTGATCAGCAGACAGTTGTCAGACACTCTATTCGTTTTCATGTTCAAAACAACCATCTGCTTCATCTAGAAGAAGACTATAAATAATATATCTAGTGTTTGGTTTAATTTTCATACAAAGCCTATGGTAGCGCATTGGGGCCAGGTTGATTTAGTTTTGTCAATTTTGGCCGATCGAACCAATTTTTTTTACGTCACAACATAAATTTGAATGGCCTTCACTCAGATACACACTGAGGTGATAGTAAGGTACACTGCATCCATGCTTTTAGAAATTAAGTAAAACTGTGTTTTACCAGTAGGCGGCTACTCAGAGGCTTATAAGCCTAGTTTATATTCTTTTTCTAGATCAACCTATAGAAAGGCAGATGGTTATTTTAAATATGAAAATGGATAAAGTGTCTCACGACTGTCCGTGTCTCACGACTGTCCGCTGATGGTGATTGATAATGTGTGGCGAATAAGACTGGAGGACTTGCCAGAATGAAACATGTTACCCTTTAGAATCACTCCTTCTTTCTCGAATTTTCTCCTAATTTAAGCAATGCAACAGGCTTAAACTTTACACACATTCCGTGATAAACCAAACGATATGCGAAGTTTTGTTTTCAATGTTACAAAACATGGAATCGTATGTTTATCGAAGAAATCTGAAAGCGAGGATAAAACTTTGACAAAGTTTTCTGTAATTCACTAATTTTAGTAAGCAATACTCGAATGAGCTAGGAGTAGAAGATCGAGTATTGTAGAAGGGTCGCCGTTTTGAAACCATAAGTGTTTGATTCACTCGTACGTCAGTCCCTTTTTTCTTTTGAAAGATTCTTTCACCAATACAATAAATGCCTTAAAATGAATGGCTAACCTTTTCTCAGTTTTCTGTCTTGATATCCATTCCCCTTTCGTTGAATTATAGGCCAGAGTTGTTGCATTACATCCATATCTAGAGCTGGCTGGAACACTTTCCCTCGGTCATGGCGGCTATGTTTTGTATTCTCAGCCATTCAGTAATCTTCCTATTTTACAAATGGCTACTCTCCGTAGCGTTCGGCCCTTCGGGCCTCACATTAAAGCTATGTACTGGAGCTAAGTTTTCAGTGAATCTACACATACTTGAAACTTATTTTACCTAATTAAAAGACTAAAACAGTCAATACAACAAAAACAAATGTAACAGGTGATTTTATTTCTTCATTCTCAAAAGTAATTGAAATAGTGAGAGAAAAATGACCATTTTGTTGATTATTTATAAGCCTCCTCATCAGGAGCCAAGTCTATGAGGCTGTATGTGTAGATGTAGGTTAGGGAGATGGTTTGTTCCAATGTATTTAATTCGGAAGTGCGACCCAAGGGGCTCTCAAAACTTGAAAAGAGAAATTTGTAAACAAAATAATGATTTTGATTTTGTTAAGCATATATTGCAGGTCGGGGAGCATCCATCAGTTTCACTGATACTTATCATGCTTTCTTTTTCTTCTACAGAAGTGATGGAGAATATGAAATTTTCACAACATGAACAATCAATGACAATATTCCAATATGCTGGTGCTCAAGCGACATCATTTCCACACGGTAAGGATACTGTTTCAAATTGTATAGGGGGCCTCCGTGGCTCAGTAGGTAGAGCGTTGGACGCTCAATCCGAACAGCTTTCCACCAATGGGTCGCGGGTTCGATTCCCACTCAGTCCAAAAAATCGGAAAATTTTCTGACTGGGTTTTCACTCGAACGACCTATGTGGGATGGTTGCCAGTTACCAACGGAAGGTCGTGGGTTTCCTCCGGGCATAGAGCCCGGTTTCCTCCCACAATAAAACTGGCAACGCCGCCATATAAGTGAAATAATCTTGAGCGCGGCGTAAAACACCAATCAATCAATCAATCAATCAAATTGTATAAGTCAGCTTTCATAGCCCTTAGCTTTAAGCTTACGTCTAGTGTATGTTTTGTATGATTCCTGCATACTTCTAAGTACAAAAACTTTGTATTTGGGATCTATCGACAAACTTTCGAATTTTGTATCATGTGTACATATGAAATCCAATGCATAAAATAATGGAAACACAATATTTTCGTCTTCATTTTGCAGTGGATGATTTAGGACCAATTGATGAAAATTGGTTTGAGAAACTAACAAAAGCTAAACTTGATGCACGCGGTGAAAGGACACCTCCTCTTACCATTGCAGTTTTCCCAGATAAAACAGGTATTTGGATTTGTAGAATTTTATTTGGTGTCGTGATTTGATTCTTTTTTTTTTTGCACCAAAATATTGTCTTGTGAGGATTTCTTTAAATATTTGGCCGACCCATTTTGTATTATTGTTTTGAAACCAACCATCTGATCTTTTTTAAAATTCTTCTTTGATTTGTATCGTATTAAGTGCGATCCACTTACTGGTAATCAAATCACATTCAAAGGAATAACCCAAATATTTAAATAAAATACCCCTGCCAGATTATCAGAAGTTTCTCTAATCCTTTATAAGGGCCTTGGTGGCACAATCGGCAAAGCAATGGCCGCCAGTTTTAAGTCCACTCTGTCCAGTGAAAAAAAAATCTATTCAGGTTTTTCTCTTGATTCTCTTCCAAGTCAAGCTTAAATATTTTAGAAGTCGTTTGCTCTTCCGAAGCAAAATAGTACTTTTAGTTTATTTGAATTTTTGATGATTTTGTTTTTCAAACCAAGGCTCTGTTTTATCCTTCTCGTGTCCCCAGATAGTTGTTTCTGTATTGTTATGTATAAAAATGTTTTCAAAAATGTTTTCTGCTGTTTTCAACCATTAGAACTTGGAAATGTGTTACGTGAATCTCAGGCTGCAGAAGGAAATCCATTTATTTGTGGATCAAAGACAAAACAAGGTGTAGTGGCAGCATGTGACTCCCGTGTGACACAAGCCAGGCATGTTACAGCTGACCAACAAGTTGGTTATGGATTGAGGGAATCAGCTGGCAAGGATTATGAAGGTAGACTGACTGTATCTCACTCCCAAGAGAAAACAGACGTTAAGGTTGTGTCTGGTCGCCAGCTCAAAAATAGCTTACTTTCATCTGAATCAAGGGCAAAAGTAAACAGCTCCCTTGTGTCCAGCCCCAGAGAACCATGCATTTTGAATGAAGATGAAGTAATCATAAATAGCTTACAAATTAATCCAGATGAACTGAATGAGTCAAACTGCAATGATAAATATTCCAGCGATACGGTTGCGTCAAACTCCCCAGCTCAACAAAACAGACCAGTTGTGAAAAACTTAAAAACTAAGTGCTTTAGATCAGAACCCCATCTATCTGTTTCTCAATCAATGACTAAAGAACCTCTGATTCTATCAGAAAGCTTTAATAAAAATGAAGTGACTGCCCCCAGTGGAACCCTGGTAAAATCTGATCCTTGTGATGAATCTGGGGTTATTGTTTCTGAACCACGTAACCTGGAAACCCATGTTAATGTTGACAAAGGACTTATTGTACCAGACTCGCAAGGTGGCAAAGGTTTGACTGTGTTAGATGGTCATGATCAACAAGAGCGTATGGTTTCTGCATCACAAGACCAACAAAATGGATTTCATTCCACATACTCACACATTGGAAAAATACTTATTGTACCTGATTCACAAGACAAAGGTGGCTTTACTGGGCTAGGTCTCCATCATAAAAGAAAAATACAGAAAAATAAACAAAATGCTTCAGTTCTCCCACAGTCGCAGGTTGAAAAAGACCTAATCGTTCCAGACTCACAAGACAAAGAAGGGCTGGTATCTGATTCACAAATTAAAGATAACGCACTTGTTCTGACTTCTGATTCCAAAAATGTATACCCATCGGTAACTCAGACAAAGGATGGTGAACTTTCTAGAGCAAATTTTGATGACGAAAAGGTCACAGCAAAACCTTCATATAACGATGACCAGAAATCCCATGTAAAGGATGGGCTACTTGTATCTGACTTTGAGACCAAAGATGAAGTGTGTGTATCAAACTCGCAGGTTAAACAAGACAAACAGTTTGTATCTGACAGCTGGGACAGTCCGAGGCTACCTTACACATGGACCCCTGGCTCTAGCAAAAGTCTCAGGTAAGTGGTCTTGTGGTGTCTCACAAACTATATGAAACTAAGTTCTTTTGGGTCAACAGAGTCCTATTGTCTCAGTCTAATACAGACCTCCCACTCAGTCCCCCAAAAATTTTCTGACTGGGTTTTCACTCGAACGATGTGAGATGGTTGGCAGTTACCATCGGAAGGTCGTAGGTTTCCTCCTGGCATAGAGTCCGGTTTCATCCCACAATAAAACAACACCGCCATGTAAGTGAAATAATCTTGAGCGCTGCGTAAAACACCAATCAATCAACCAATACAGACCTTCCATTGATGGATCAAGGGTTGGAATCCCAATCAATCAAAAGAAAAATTTAAAAAGATCACCCTATATGGACGAGCTGCCATGACTATGGTCAATGGTTACATGTATCTCGGGACAATTAGCCTGATTTCGTCTCAGACTAAACTTGCCAACCCCACCATATCAGTGAAATATTCTTAAATGTTCATAAAACATCAATCGACCAAATGTCTTTTGCTTTAGTGCTTGGCAGTTACTTCACCATTTTGTTCTTTCAGTCCTGATGATTTCAAACCAGCAGCAGAATCCCGGGGTAGTAGTAAATCAAGCAGTCCATCTTCAATAGCTGTTAGTCTCGGTGTCAACTTAGAGGGATCAATGCTTTCATGGACGAGTTCTTTGGAAACACCCCCATGCCAATCCCCTGTTACAAAAATATCAGGTGATTATATTCTGTCTTGGTCTTTTTCTAACACAAATCGACAGATTGATAGTCTCTCAGTCCCACTCAGGGCTTCCAATGATTGGTCACGGATTGAATCCAACTCAGACCATATGCTACTGAAAAATATCTTGAGTTTTGCACTCCGTCACCATGTAGAAGAGTTATCAGGTGCTCTGTGAAGGTTGGGATGTCCTCTGGGCAAAAGACCTGTTATCTTCCCTACTAAAGATGGCAAAACATAAAACAATCAACATCCAGATTGAAATGGTGAAGAGAGAGTGTATATATAGCAAAACTCTCCACCTCTTGTCCATCCATAAAGACTTGTTTACTCCCTCCATTTATCCTTGCCATATAAGTGAAATAATCTTCCTTGTGGCATAAAACATCGAACAATCCATCAATTTAATGTTTATTTATGAAAGTTTAAGATTGCGCAAAGTTCAGATTGTGTAAAGCCTACAACAAAACAACGTATTATTGAAATGGTTAGTGTATTGAATTATATTCCAAAAAGACAAGCACTGGAATCTGGTTTTCTTTTTTTATGAGGGGGGCCTCCGTGGCTCAGTAGGTAGAGCATTGGAAGCTCAATCCGAACAGCCTTCCAACAATGGGTCGCGGGTTCGAATCCCACTCAGTCCAAAAAAATTTAAAACTTTTCTTACTGGGTTTTCACTCAAAGGACCTACATGTATGTGGGATGGTTGCCAGTACCAACGGAACGACGTGGGTTTCCCCCGGGCATAGAGCCCAGTTTCCTCCCACAATAAAACTGGCAACGCCGCCATATAAGTGAAATAATCTTAAGCGCGGCGTAAAACACCAAACAATCAATCTTTCTTTATGCAATTTATCATATTTTAGATGCCGTACATCAGATGATGGATAGTTCTTCAAAGACGGCTACCAAAGTGAGTGTTTTCATTCGAATGAAAATAATTTATATGATACTTGTCTTTTTGTGTTTAAATGTTTTTATGCTCCCCGAAAACTTTCCGTCCGTCCGTCCGTCGGTCGGTCCGTCCTTCTGTCCAGATTTCTTGTCCATGGCATATTTCTGGTAATATGTTTTGATAACTTGGCTGGTATATAGTCATTACCAAGATCTTGTGCAGTGATACGCCTTTCTCTCTGTTACGAGAATAATTTTAGAGTTATTGCCCTTGGTTTCTTCAATTTGTCAAATTTTACCCAGACTGCTTGTCCGGGCTATACCTTGGTTAATATTGTCAGGATTGTTTTGAAACTTGGCTGGTATATAGTCATTACCAAGATCTTGTGCAGTGATACTTTTTTCTCTCCGTGACGAGAATAATTTTAGAGTTATTGCCCTTGGTTTCTTCAATTTGTAAAATTTTACCCAGACTGCTTGTCCGGGCCATACCTTGGTAAATGTTGTCAGGATTGTTATGAAACTTGGCTGGTATATAGTCATTACCAGGACCTTGTGCAGTGTTACGCTTTTCTCTCTGTGACGAGAATAATTTTACAGTTATTGCCCTTGGTTTCTTCAATTTGTCAAATTTTGCCCAGACTGCTTGTCCACCACCTCCCCACACATTCCAGTTGTGTTGGGTTCTAATAATAATTTCGCAAAACGCAGACATGAGCATCCACTGAAATAAAAAGTCTATAGAATTTCTACAAATCAAATCAATTCCTAGGAAACTGCATTGCATGAAGTCCAGGGTCTCAGAAATGCATGAGAATTCATGATTTACGAATTATCTTTTTCAGCGTTTTCCCAGAGCATTGTTTTCTCCTAAAAAAGCCGAAGACTCTATATCCGGAATAGAAAGTATAGCCGAGTTAAACAGTGAAGAGACCGTTTTAGAGAAGACTATTGTACCGTTCATCTCTAGTCCAGTCCCTTTATTGGGAGACGAGATCAAGCAGCCCAGTCCATGTAAGGATTTGTGGACATCCACACCATCTTCCACTTCACAAGGTCTGTCTCCAATTCCTAACAGCCCTGGGCAGCTTTCTGTTATTGAATCTGCCTTGTCAGACTTCTTTGACACCCCAGTTAGCAGTGGAAAAAGAACAAGAAGAAAACATGCTCCCGGAAAGAAATATGACAAGGCTTCATCAAGTGAAAATACTCCCAGTAATGTATCTCACCTTGGGTTTTTTACACCCTTTAGCAGCCCCTTGACATCAATATTGTCGTCCGAAAAAAAGCCTAAAACACCAAATAGTGCCAAACGTGTTCGCTTTGCTGATGACATGGATGAGATTCAGTCAACAAAGAAAACTAAATTATCACATCACAAAGCAGAATCAGAATCAGATGAAGCATCACAAAGAAAAGAATCAATTAAAGATTGCCCTCCATCCGTTTCTGACGAACAGATTCTAAATGATGAATCAAAAATATTAGATAAAAGACCCAGAATTGGTTTTGGTCGTAACTTGAAAAAGGAACTGCATGATGATGATATGTTCTCTCAGATCTCAGAAGAAACTCTAGAAACAATGTGTCTAAGTTGTCCTAATAATGAGGATGATGATGTATTTTTACCAACAACAGATGTACGAAAAGAGATAAATTTGTCAAAAGAGGTAGAAAAGGGTTCTGTGATAGCTGTAAAAGATAGCTGTGTTAATCCATTGAAAAACCTTAGTTGTCTCCCTTCAAATGAGGCAAAACAAGAGGGAATAACTCTTTCTCATAGGACAACAATAGCATCTTCCACATCCAGTGCTGTTGAATTGAAAGATGAAGATATGTTTACTCAAATTTCTCCTGACTTAATGGTGTCTATGATCAATAGTGCTAAAAAATCTGAACAACTTCCATTTCAAGGGTATAATGATATAAACACGTCCGTTGAACAAAATACGCCTTCAGAGTCTGGTATAAAGGCATTAGACATTAAAAACGAGATACGCATAACTAGTGCTAGGCCAGTAGACAAAAATCGGAATCACCCCCCAAAATATATGGATCTGGTTAAAGTATCAGCTTCGGAACAAACAATTTTTAATGGTAACCAAGAGAAGAACAGAACAAATTCACTCAAACCCACACTGAGCCGTAAAGGAAAAAACCGGCTCTTTATGTATCCTTCAGCCCAACAAATTGATAAGTTTTGTCCCAAGAATGTGTTCAGCTTTAAATCTGCTGATTCATCTAATGTTACTTCCACCCCTATTACTTCTGTCATCAAAGCAAATTTGAAATGTGGTAGTTCAAAGTTACCAGTTGTTTTATCTTCAAACTCCTCTCCTATTTTGTCCGTTGAATGTGGAACCAGTAAGGAAGCAAGTGAAAACCCAGTAAAATCAGGCTCACGTATGCAACTCTTTCCTCCTAAACGTTCGTTTCCATCCAGCAAATCCCAGTTAAGCAAAGGTAAGATGTATCCTATGATATTTGCTAATCTGAAAAATAGAAATTAAAAAAAAAAATGATTTTGAACATTCAGTAATTGTAGCTATTTTGCCCCAGAAATATCTGTTGAAATATCTGTTCTCAACAAACCTGTCAATATTGCTATAAAATGAAATGACCTTCTGTGCAGATTGAAACACCAAACTATCAATCAATGGAAATAATCTTGTTAAAAGCCTCAGTTGTACTAGTTTTCTTTATTACAATTTTTACAACTGGATGTTAACCATGCTTTTTGCAGATTTCAAGACATTTTCTGAAATGATTAAAGACTGTGAAAGTGGTCTGTTGGACTCATCTTTTGAAGACGACAACCAAGAACATGGCTGCCCAGAAAAAGCAGACGTACAGATTGGTTTAGTTCCGCGAACCCTACATGTAGTTAAAGAATGCACTAATGGTAACCTCAATGTGAAGGCTGATAAAATTGAGTCTGTTCAGTCAGATGGTGATCTATATAAGAGCAATGAAGTTATAGAAAAAACTGACGGCTCCGATCAGCTTGCCAACTGTCAGTTTTGTACAGCAAGTGGTACCAAACTTCAACTCAGTCAGGAAAGTCTTAATGCAGCACATATGATTGTGGATGATTGTCTTGTAGAAAGTGACCAGTCTGACTTAGTTAAAGATCCATCAGGTGCTACCTTTCACAACAAAGAAACTCAATCTGTCTCAAGCAAAGTTTCTGAAGGATCTTCTGTCCTTTCTTATCAAACTTGCAAACCAGCGAGTAGTTGTGGTTTAAATACACATAATCTTGGCATAAAAACCTCTGCAAGTGATGAAAAGTCTGCTTACAATTCTAAAACGATTCTACAGCACATTCCAAAAGAAGTGGGATTCCGCACTGCAGGTGGCCAAAATGTTGCAATCAGCGCCATGGCTTTGAGAAATGCTAAAGCATTTGTGGAGGAAGCCTGTGACAAAAAAGAGTTGTCTGTAAATGGCAATGTACACATTACTGGAAGTGATCAAATGAATGTATGTGGAAATGTAGTAGGCTTTCGTGCAGTAAGTGAGAAAAGTTTCAAACTGAACGGAGAAGGTCTTCCGAAAGCCAAGGTATTGGTAGACTCTTCAGATATAGGAAACTTACCAATGGCTGATGACCTGAATGGCAATAGAAATCTGGTTGGATGTGCTATGAAGGATGATAATGATTCTACCATGACCCAAAATAGGAATATTGGTTTCTCAACTGCAGGTGGGAAGAGGGTGAAAGTCAGCAAAGCGTCTTTATTGAAAGCTAAATCATTGGTGGATTCATCTGACCAAGAATGCCTTTTAGTTGCTGATGAGAGGAAAGCTATGAGAAATCCAGCTACTTGTTCTACAGATGTGGAAAAAATGAATGGTGTACCACAAAATATTGGTTTCTCTACTGCAGGTGGGAAGAGAGTGAAAATCAGCAAAGAAGCTTTATTGAAAGCTAAATCATTGGTGGATTCGTCTGACCAAGAATGCCTTTTAGTTGCTGATGAGAGGAAAGCTATGAGAAATCCAGCTACTTGCTCTACAGATGTGGAAAAAATGAATGGTGTTCCACAAAATATTGGTTTCTCTACTGCAGGTGGGAAGAGAGTGAAAATCAGCAAAGAAGCTTTATTGAAAGCTAAATCATTGGTGGATTCATCTGACCAAGAATGCCTTTTAGTTGCTGATGAGAGGAAAGCTCTTGGGAATTCAGCTTCTTGCTCTACAGATGTGGAAAAAATGAATGGTGTACCACAAAATATGGGTTTCTCTACAGCTGGTGGGAAAAGTGTTATAATCAGTAGAGAATCTCTTGCTAATGCCAAAGCATTTGTTGGCTCTTCTGATGCAGACCTTTCAAATAATGTAAAACAAAAAAGTAATTTATTAACTGATTTGGCAACGGCCGAAGGTAATTTTGTCTTGCCCCAACAAATGCCTGAAAATATTGACTGTCCTATTGCTTGTGGTAGAAGTGGTAATGTAAGTAAAAAGGAGCATCTAAAATCTAAAGCATTGGAAAACCCTACTGATATGGAAGGTCTTCCACTGGCTAGTGATTTTATAATTCAAAGAAGTTCCAATGAAGATGATGATTTTATCATTCCACAACATGAAAATATTGGGTTTTCTACTGCTAGTGGGAAATGTGTTAAACTCAGTAAAGATGCCATCAGAAAAGCCAAAGAATTGGTAGACTCTTCTGACATTGAACATTCATCGGAGGAAGATTTGAAAAGAAAATGTAATTCTAGGATTGAATCCGCAACTATGACAAAGGGTCTAGTTCATCTAATACCTGAAACTATGGGGTTTTCTACTGCTGGTGGCAAAAGTGTCAAGCTTAGTAAAGAAGCTCTTGCAAAAGCCAAAGCATTAGTGGACTCCGCTGACATGGAATGTCTTTCAGTGGCTGAATATCAAACAAGTAGCAAAAGTGAAAGAACATCAGAATCAGAGAGGTTGAATGTTGAGCCTCATAAATCAAAATCTTGTAAACTAGACCCTAAAGTCATTGGAAACCAAAGCTCAACGGGTTTTAAAACTCTTGGAGGATTTGAAAGACTGGATTCTGGTAGCACATTCAAGTATGGGACTAAGTTATCACGTGACAATCCAGTAAGCACATCAGTTCCAAAAGGATTCCAGAGTAATATTGCTATAGAACGTGTGGTCCGGAATATTTCTGGACTTACATGTAATCCAGAAAAACAAGAAAAAGGGTACAATACTGAACAAACTATCAATTCAAACCATTCCGCTTGTGATTTCGACACTTCGGATGAAAATATTTTAGAAGCTGCAATGGTTCAGATGACTACTGTTGTAGATAATGAAATCTCTGAGAGGTCTTTAAAGAGACCTAGATTCTCAAATTCATTCAGTGATGATGAAGCCTTTCAGTCTGAACTGGAAAGACTTCCAAAAGAAATGAAAATGACTTTTATGACAGGTCCATGTCAAAAACAAATGCATGTACCCTTATCAGCTGCTCCAAAGTCAGTAAATAATTGCCCCCTTGCAAAAGCAATAAGAAATACAAATGAGAATTTCTTTAACTCTTCTTCAGACAAACATATGAACGTTCCTGCAATTGACACATTAACAGGAAGTAAAGGTTTGAGCTCTGGGATGTCTGATATATCCGTTGATGCTTCAAACAGTATAAACTCTTTAATGAATGATAAACATAGGCAATTGCTTGAAACTTTTCCTCAGAAAATTAAAGTTGGAAACAAAAAACTTGACCCAAACTTATTTATGGATACCTGTAGTGTTGAAACTCAATTGATCACAGATGCCAAAGATAAAATAACTTTAAATGTAAACCAAGAAAAGAACACTCTAAGCCCTGGATTAAAGAGCACTAGATCTATAAGACCAGATTGTTTCCAAACGGCCTCAGGAAAGCTAGTTTCAGTGCAACCGGCTTCTATTCTGGCTGCCAAGCACATTTTGTATGATTTTGATGATGAAAAACAACACATTGGAATTCAAGAAGTACCGTCACAACAAAACTCTGTGGTACCTTTTGGAGGTGGTAACATACAGACCGTTATTGGAAAATCAATTAGTTTCCCTGAAAAGTCTTTGAAAGATTCCAAAGAACTTGTCAAGACATTTCCTGTGTCCGACAAAAACGAACCTGATAAGCAAAGCACAGAGCCTGACAACTTATTTGTTTTACATGCAGATCAAACTGGACTAATGGGCTCTAAACTTAACCATCACAATATGAAAAGTCTTTTCCAAACAGCTTCCGGTAAATCTGTTGCTGTATCTGAGAAAGCGCTTAAAGAATCCAAAGCTATATTTACTAGTAAAGACCACATTGATCTTGATTATGATCATTCTTTCAAACAGAGTACAAGTACAAGTATTTTCCAAACAGCCTCAGGAAAGTCAGTGTGTGTTTCTGAGAAGGCTCTTCAAGAAGCTAAAACTGCAATAGGTGTTGATGATTTCCCAAACAAGGCTTCTCTTCATTCTGATCTAAATAAACAAAACTACGGACCATCAAGTCTTTTTCAAACAGCCTCAGGAAAGTCAGTGTGTGTTTCTGACAAGGCTCTTCAAGAAGCTAAAGCTGCAATAGGTGTTGATGATTTCCCAAACAAGGGTGCTCTTCATTCTGACCGAAATAAACAAAATTCAGGACCATCAAGTCTTTTTCAAACAGCCTCAGGAATGTCAGTGTGTGTTTCTGACAAGGCTCTTCAAGAAGCTAAAGCTACATTAACTGAAAGCGAATCTGATGCTTTGTGTAGTCGATCTTATCCTAAACCAAGTACCCACTCATCAAGCCTTTTTCAAACAGCCTCTGGAAAATCTGTTGATTTCTCGGAAAAGGCTCTGAAAGAGGCTAAAGCTGTACTTACGGAAAATGTTAGGGATACACAACATGGAATTGTGGCCTGTCAAAGGCAGACTTTAGGTCCATCAAATCTTTTCCAAACAGCATCTGGAAAGCTCGTAGAAGTTTCTGAAAGGGCTTTAAAGGAAGCCAAAGGAATTTTAACTGATGGAGAATTTCAAACTGTTGAGAATCAAAACTTAAGTCGTCCAAGTTTTCTCCAAACATCTACTGGTAACTCTTTGAGCGTTTCCAAAAAGGCTTTAGAAGAAGCCAAAAGTCTGGTAGAAGAGAGCAATATTGATGATGGCCCAGCCTTACTCACTTGTGAATCTCAAGTTAAGTCTTACAGTGTAAATAAAGTTTCATGTGTTTTTCAGTCTGCATCAGGGAAGGATGTATTCGTGTCAGAAAAAGCACTAGAGGAAAGTAAGGCTCTGGTAAGCACCTGTACAGTAGAGAGAGCAACATGTACTCAAAGACTTTCTATACCAGATTCAGGTTTTGTTGATGAAACATTTATACAAAACCATAGTATCAGCTCAGAAGGAAAAGCAGCTGTAGCCATGTCCTCCTGTATATTTCAAACCAGTTCTGGTAAATCTGTGACTGTCTCTGAGGAAGCGTTATCAGAAGTTAAAAAAGGCCTTGGTATTGATGCAAATCCAGAACATTCTTGTACCAAAACATCTGAAACTTCTTCAGGAAAAGTTAACATTTTTCAGACGTCATCGGGAAAGCCTGTTTTTGTATCTAAGAAGGCATTGTTTGAAGCTAGGAATTCTATTAGGAAACTTGATGGCACTGAAAGAGAAAGTACAATAGATATGATGCACTCAGATACCATATCTCATCAAGGTCAGTCAGATTTGAGCCGCAGATCCAATGAGGCCGTGTCCACATCTTCACACCATGAGTCAATACAACAGCCCTTTGGTAAGTACAGTTTAATGCATTTGGGAATTAAAACTAAAATCTCTTTATAAACATATTTTTGAATCTTCTTAAGTCTTACTCTACATTTTTTTCTTTTTCACTCTTCTGTCTTGAAGATTTAAATGACGAAACATATTTGTTGTTGGACCTCAAAAACACCAGGTGTAAATTCATAAAATGTGAGGTGTGCTTATATAAAATGACAATGGTTTAACATTTCCTGTTGATCTGCTTTTAGTGTGTACTTTCGTTATCCAACCAATTGCATTTGTGCCTTTTAAATAGAGTTATTTGGTATCTGAGCAGTTCAATATCTTTTTTTCTTTATCAGGCAAAAGAAGTCTTTCAAAGAAACTTACTCATTCTAATTATAAAAGAATTCCTGTATTTTCTTCATTAGAAGGTATGTAGACACCCCTACAATACAGATTACATTATATCTGTTAACGACCTATGTGGGATGGTTGCCAGTTACCAGCGTAAGGTCGTGGGTTTCCTCCGGGCACAGAGCCATATTAGTGAAATAAATCAATCATTATATCTGTTAATTGCTGAAATCATTCATGAAGAAGAGTATTAAGGTTGATTGATTGTGTAATCCTATCTATTTTTTCTGGGGGTTATGCGTTGTCGGTCTTGTTTGTTTTTGTAAACACTATCAATCTTACACTGATAATTAGTAAGGGAGCTGTTCAGTTCAGTTGTCTGAAACTTTTGGTTTTATACATTTTTTTCCAGAATCTATAAGAGATCATCCATATCGAAAAGGTCGCACCTTTACTCCTCGTCGTACTTCTGATGTAGAGTTAAGGTAAGCGTTTACACCTGATATACTTCTCACTGAAAATAAAACACTCTGAATAGACATGTATCAAAGTTTTCAAGCTGCAATCATCATCAGGGAGATTACTGAATTAGTAAATTAACCAACACTGATTGACCCGGAAAAATTCTGGGCCCGGGACACTGACTTCATCATGTATGAAAATTTAAATATACTTATGAACACGAAAACACATTCTAATGGGCTTGTGTGTATAAGAGAATCTAACAAGCGAACCGTTCCCAATAGGGCCGGGTAGCTCAATTGAGTTCGATTCTCACCCTGGTCAATCAGTGTCTGTTAATTCACTAATTCAAAGTTTTCATTTTTGTGAATTTTACTGTTAAATAGCATTATTATTTTTACATGTACCAATGCATCAGAGGATCACACATTCAAATTCCATGGAAACATTGCCATCTTTTGTAGAGAGTTTTTAATTGAAAAAAAAAAAGCAGCATAAGTTGGATGAATGTTAGGGACTACATGTAATTTAATGCAGGTGTTTTTTTTATCCAATTAAAGAGCTTTGATTTCTTGTGAAAATATTGCCTTGCATAGGGTAGCGCAAATATAAATTAAACTATAAATAAAATTAGTCTGTCAATATATTAATTTTTTATTTTTTTTAAGCTCACCAAAAATTCGAGAACCAACAAATGTGACCAGTCAGCCTGGGTCTGGTGCAGTATTTCCTGATAAGACTACTTCAATATTCAAAACACCGTACAAGAACGAGGCTTCAACATCAGTAAAAGACGTTACCAAAGTTAGCAGCAATGGAATAAATACTACCAGCAACAGAGCAGAAAAGCAGTGTTTTAACCCATTTATCACTGGTCCAGATAATGTATCACGAGACGAGAGAGAAAAAACTGCTATGGAAGAAAATGACGAAGAAAAAGCTTTATGTCAAATAACACAGGATTTAGAGGAACGTGGATACACAGCAATGACCTCTGTCAATCCTAGAACACCCAAACATACACCATCTTGTTCTGGAGACAATGGTACAAAAGAAACTAAAGATTGCTCAGGATCATCTGATTGCAAACAGGAGAGGACAACTCTTGGTTTGTTAAATGTTGAACAAGTTACCCAGAGATGTCTATCCAAAGAGGCCATTGCTGCTTTACAGATGGCCAGATTGAGGCAAGATAAAATCATCATGCGTAAAAAGAGACTCACAGTAAAACCATCGGCTGGTAAACTGTTTAACTTAAAATCATCAGTAGCTAAAGAGAGAAGATATAAACTGAGAGATCTTCAACAAAAATTTCCTGTGAAGAAATATCCAAAGATCAAGAAAACATCATTACAAGTAAGGAATAAATTGTTGAATATATTCAGTTTCAAATGTCTTTTGTGTATTTGCAGGTCAACTAATGCTGATAGATTTGGTCCTACAAGAACCAATAATTCTACCACACACATATTTGTAATCTATATCTCTGAGGATCATAACTGCATAGAATGCAGTTAGAATTAAGTGATATGTTGCCAGTCACCATGGTCATTTCTCCAATGTCAATATATAACAAAGTATCACAACAAATTTTACTGACTATAAAGCCAAACTCCTGTCTGTCTTCAACCTAATGAAATATCATTGGTTTTAGTTTATTACAACAACCTATGATTGGGTATAACGGTCTAATGACATCCCTTTTAGCACAATTAGAAACTTGTCTCCATGGCTCCAAGTTTAGAAGTATTTTCTTTGTCCCCTTAGCATTTTCTAAGAAGAGTTTTATATGATCTATTTAGGTAGAATTGTGGCCAGAAACCGATTTGATGCCAGGATGATAAATGATTTAAATATACTTTGGGATACAAGATCATCTGTCATGACTGTTTGGGTATTTATAAAAATTTGGAAAATATCAATACAGTTGGGGTTTTTTTCATCCCAACTTTCCACTACTTTCAGGAAACTCTTTTTAAAGACTGTTAACAAACTTGTATTTGTGCAGAGTGTGACATCCAGAACATCAGAAGAATTTAGCTTCAGGATACAGGATTATTATGGTAATGAGTTGACAGATAAAGGAGAGGGTGTTATTGTAGGGGACGGAATCCTACTTCTACCAGATGATCATTGTACCGCTGGCAAAACAGAATTCTACAGGTGTGTGGTTATTTAAAAAAATCTAAGGTTATAGCATTCCATGGAAGCCATGCAGTTCTGTCAAAAAATGTCTTTATTTGAGTCTTAAGTTAATGTGACAATCATGTAATATTTACAATATTTACATGTATACCTTGTCAGAAAGGATATACAGGTAAGGATTTTCTGGGTTTGTGCATGTTTTTATAACTTATAAGAAAAAGTTCTTCAATTAAAAAGAAAAGTTCTTCAATTGCAAAGAAAAACCCAAAAGTTCCTAAATTAAAGACTTCAAATCTTTTTGAAAGTTCTATATACTTATCGGTATGTACTTTTATATACTATAGTTTACTCCTGACCACAGACTCCTATAATCAATCTATCGATTCATATTTTACGCCACACTCCAGATTATATCTCTAATATAGCTGCTCATATATCAGAAATAAATTGCTAAGGAACATGTGATACCAAATGCTGTGTAAACAGTGAGTGATATTTTGTTATTTCAGGGCGTTTATCACCCATGAGAATGTTGACCCAAAGTTGATCTCTGAACAGTGGTTGTATAATCATTACCGCTGGATCGTGTGGAAGCTAGCTGCTTATGAAGTTTATTACCCTCATCTATTTAGTGGAAGGTAAGTTTATGGAACACAGGCAATAGAATTGTCATCCTGAAACAGTTTGTCCTCTAACAGATTAATCATTCAAGCAATTTTAGCATTGAGTAGAAATTTAATTATTCCCATCGTAGTACACGTCATTGGTTTTGCTATTTTCTGGAATCAGGTACTTCCTGGCGGTAATGAAGCAGACATTTTTATGTTTATTATGAACCAGAGAACAAGTGTTTAATTTGAGGGTTATGCCCAATAATGGATGTAGTGAGGGGGCTCCAAATGCTGACTAACCAACACAGTGTCCAGCTTATACTGTTTTTCTCCACTTATTTTTCAGGTGTCTTAACCCTGATACTGTTATGTCACAGTTGAAGTATCGTTATGACAGGGAAATTGACAAATGCCACAGGTAAGTCTGTAACTTTATTGTTTGTTCAGCTCTAACCTTTGAAGTTTTCCCTAATACTTGCAATGTTGAAAATCATTGCATCAAAACCTCACGACAATGCAGTGTTGAACATTGTTCCACAAGAGGAGTGTCATGTTGAATTCAGACGTATCTATTCTAATGTACAGGGATATATTCATTAACTTCAATGTACAGACTTATTGGAAATTTAAACAAACAAGCGCACGCTAAGCTACATGAGTACATGTCATCATAAAGTTAGCAACAAACTGATGTCACAGAAGGCTGCAGAGCGGGATGACGTCACCACGTCATAATAGAGTTCAGTTGGCACATCAACAACAGCCTTTTACCCCTAGCAGTGGTCCGATTCAAGTATAACGAGAATGAGCCACTACATTTATATCCTGCTTGGAATATTCCGAATGTTATTTGAGATACCGGCATGTATTCGAGTTTCACAATTAAACTCGTCCACATTATCTAACCTCAATCCCAGGACAATTACCATGAGCGAAGACATTATTTCTTAGATAATCAAGGCAATGAGTTTCAAGTTTGTAACTACATTTATGTACAGTGAAAACTCAGGTTTTAGTTTATATCAAGGTTGGTTATTTAATATGTATTTTAATATATTTATGAACACTAAACACACAGGCACAGGGAAAATCTTCTCTTGTCTGAAATAACCATGGAGACAAGTTTCTAATTATCTTTTAATATAGATGGAAATTGGCTTAAATGCCGCCTTGGATAGGATTCTAGTTTATCAAGGTTTATTATCCGCTATAGTTTCATTAAACTTGACAACAAGGCACTTCACCAAGCTATTATTTTCTGGTGTCTGAGGAATACCAATGGTGTATATATTACCAGAATATTATGATCAAATCAATCCATCTCTGACACAACTGAAGTAAAAAAAGATCCCTGTAAACCATTTGCTATAAAAATATTTTATTTACTTCAACTTTGTACAATGCATATATATTTGAATTAGAATCCCAGGGGGCTGTTTCTCAACACTGACGTAACTTAGTGCCTGATCGTATCATAATGTTATAGGTATATGTTGCCATGACATTTACGCCTTGCGTCGGGTATAAATCTTAAAATCTCTTGAGAAACAGCCCCCAGACCTCCATGTTTGTTTGACTACATGTTGTTCTATTAATTGATTGTCAACTGTGTTTTTAATTGTGAAAGTGAAACAAGCTAGCAATGATCCCATTAATTTATTTGTTACCAAGTTTGACAAATGATTGAACCACGCTTTAATACTGAATTTGCCACCCATGATATGGAGGAAATTGTAAATTAAGAAGCAGACAACATAAGACAGTATCAGAGGTCACAAAATGAAGCAACATTCAGTGTCATCCATAAACCATATCTAAAATGGGACATGGATGTACATAGAATTGAGTTGAAATAGCACCCTAAAGGGTTCAAAGGAAATGATATCAAACCCTTTAGAGTCCTATTGAAACCCTCAGTATGTATATATATTTTTGAACACTAAAGCACACGGGCACAGAGAAAATCTTCTTGTCTAAAATAATCACGGAGAAAAGTTGCTTATTGTGTTAAAAAGGGGCATATCATTTATACGTTTATACCCAATCATAAGTTTGTTATAATAAACCACAACTCATGATATTTCATTAGGTTGACGACAGGCATGAGTTTGAATTTTCTAGAAAAGATAATTTTGCTACAAATCATCAGTATTTTAGGTAGCGCTAACATGCCGATTTTCTATAGATTTGTATATAGGTAATGGTATTGTCATACTCCTCTTCTCCTTCCAGAGAGGCTTTCAGATCATTTTGAGATGAAGAAAGAAATTACTGTATTATATTTATCTGCGCCTGCCTGCAATTACTCATAGTCTGCCTTTCATAACATGAACTATTTATGTGCTCGGTTAAGGTTGATGTTTAAGAAATATGATTTTAGAAGTCCGATTGGACTTGTCCGTCTACATACAATTCTTTGCTAAAAATAATGAAATACATTTGAGATTCATTGTCAATCGGTCACAACCTATCTCTCCTAATAGACTACAGGTAAAAATGGCTGCTAACTATGACCATACCTGTTTAAATCTAGTACCAATGGAATATATTGGTGGCTACTGTGGAGGTTATAATGTCAAATTAATATAAGCTGCAGTTAAATTTCATCATCAGTATCTTATCGATAATAAAGCTTACAATTGCCATAATTGTTCAACTGTGCTTAACACATGTTCAGTGTCCACCAATTATTGGCGGTAATTTACTTGGTTTTTGAATACCAAGTACCTTAAGAGATCTCGGGCTGGACAGTTCAATGAGTGATCTCCCTTCTTGCGTTATGTCTGAGTTTATTAAATTCAGGGTTTTTAGAGAAGTTACTTGTCCCGTAATCTCAGCTAGCCTTGATCCCATTTCAGTGGTCAGGTGACACCCACTCAAATCTAAACTCTCAATGTTTTTAGCCATGAGTAATGATTCACAAAGTGATAAGAAGGCTTGGCGACCTAGTTGTGTCTCGGACACTCTCATGGTTTGAAGTGATGGACACATTTTGATTCCACTCACAAACGCAGCGAATTCTGTGTTACCCATTTTAACGCCACTTATGTTCAGGGATTTGAGAGACGTGGTGTATTCAAGTAAACTTGCAAGACGTTGGCCGCATACCATGTCAAATGCACAATTGCTGATGTCGAGTTCAGGCAGTGTAGCAGGAAGATGGCGAATGACATGTCCAACTATGGCTGGATAAGGACAGTCAATTAACCTGAAACATTCAACATTCTTCATGGCGGAACTGGCGGCTTGTAGTCCGGCCCACATCTCTGCTGTTTGTTTATTGGCTAAAGCATGTCTTCCAGGCTCTCGCTCGACATGGACCAATCGGATTGATGTATTTTCCTGTAGAGCTGCTCCGAGAAAACTGGCTGTAATATTCATAGAGAGCCATGTCACTTTCAATGTGTGTAACTGGGAACTTGTGGCTATTGCCTTTGCCAGTTTCAACAGGTTGTGGGCCTGAAAGTCATGAAGTCGGCTAAGACTTATATCAATCTCTGTTATAGCTGTGGTTGGCTCAGGTAAAAGAGTAGATAAACCAAGAAGGGCAGTATCTGGAAATAAATGTGATGATTTTATTCCAAGGCAAGATGGAAGTGACTGGGATGTTGTCTCCAACATCTCTGTGTTATTTCCTGAGGACCATACAGCGCTAAAACTCTCAGCAAAGTCGACTAATTTCCCTTTTCTTTTAATAGTTCTTGTTCCATCTTCTTCATCAGGAACATCTGATGTGAATGCTATTCCTTGGACACACTTCTCATTCTTGGCAGCATGTACTCTTGCCATCAGAGAAAATTTGGTAGACTCCTCATTTTCCTTCTCCAAAGTGCAGAAAAATTGCATCATCTGATTGAACCTTTTGTGAAATAGCAACTGTTGTGTGTCGATGGCGATTTTGAACTGGCTCTCATCATAGGACTGCAGATGTCTTGCTGCCAAAATGTCCCGCCATAAGGAGCACTGATATAACCAATGACTGCCAGCAGGAGTGAATATGGCAAGGCTTCCTAATGCTTCAACATTCAGACTCTCCATCTCTTCCCCTGTAATCAATGTCTGTCCTTCCAGAAGATGTTTATAAGCCAGTTTCTCCAAATCTTTCAACAGTTTCTTTGCAGATTCCAAAACCTTTCCTCCTGAAGGTGCTAAATCACTGTCTTTAAAAAAGTCCTCTACGAGAAAATTGAGAAATCTGTTGACGACCAGTGTAAAGTTTGCCAGGTCCTCTAACTCTGGTAGTTCTTCAGGGTTACTTATCAGATATATAGACACGAGTGGAATACGTAAAGTTTGCAGGACTTCTTGATTGCCCTTGACTGACTCCAGATACTTGTTCAAAGTCTTTTCTTCGATGTCCACAAGGTTGGTGAATGTTTTAATACAACGTACTATGTTCTTATTTGCAATACCTTGAGTGTAGATGAAGCTGTTTATCCTTACATTGAAGCCTGGAGACCAGGAGGGAAGAGTCAAAGCCAAAACGGAACACCCTGTAAACAGATTCCTTTGTAAAATCCGTTCAATATCTTCATTTTGTACTCCATCAACCAAGCTGTCGAATATAAACAGGACTTGCTTGATGTTGGTTTGAAGAACAGACTTGAAATTTTCCCTGTTCATTTTAAAGTTCTCTGGGAGAATTTGGCGGTAAATAGCATCAATGATATCGCTCTTTCCAATTCTGGCTAAGTCCAGGTATAAGATGAGGTCAAATTTGCTGGAAAAACTGTCTTGACTTTTGGCCCAGGTCTTAGCCAGCATATGGCATAGGGTACTCTTACCACAACCTGGAGGTCCTTGCAGAATTTTGATGGCCGACTTATGGGGAAATAAGTTTTTCATCAATACTTCCTCTCTAAAAAAAGAATAGAAATGAAAAAATCAAGAAATGACCAAGTGTTACATTTGCTTAAAATCCTTGAAGGCATTTTTAATTTCTTATGACCATTTGACATTTTTTTTGTTTTACTAGATCAAACCAAATGTAAAAAAAAAAAATTTGGGTGGATTTTTCTCTCTATTGCCGTATGTGGAAGAGTTGCCAGGTGCTCATCGAGATTGGGATTTCCTCTGGGCAAAAAGTCTGGTTTCCTCTACACTAAAGCCTGGCAACGCCGTCATATAACTGAAATAATCTTGAGTGTGGCGTAAAACATCAATCAATCAATCGTTATACATGGATATACGCAGATATTTGGATAACGTTCTACATATACATTTTCCAAGACTTGTGATTGTGAGTGTTTTTTGGGGTATCTTTTTTTTATTTCATAATTGACAGAAAAAGGTAACCATATTTCATTATTGACAGAAAACGATAACCATATTTTTCACCATTGTTGTGTCGCCTGAAAGGGGGCACTTAGGGATCACTTTGACGGCGTAGTCTGGCGTCGGCGTCGGCGTCGATGTCGGCGTCCGGATTGGTTTCCGTGCAATATCTTGAAAACCACTGGCTTAATTTTTTTCAAATTTAAATGGGAAGTTTAATACCTTAATACCCCGCTCAAGTTCGACTTTCGCTAAAATCCGCGCATATTTAATTATTGTACAGGCTTTTGATTGGCTGATACAAATAACTTGGTTTCCGTGCAATATCTTGAAAACCACTGGCTTAATTTTTTTCAAATTTAAATGAGAAGTTTAATACCTTAATACCCCGCTCAAGTTCGACTTTCGCTTAAATCCGCGCATATTTAATTATTGTACAGGCTTTTGATTGGCTGATACAAATAACTTGGTTTCCGTGCAATATCTTGAAAACCACTGGCTTAATTTTTTTCAAATTTAAATGAGAAGTTTAATACCTTAATACCCCGTTCAAGTTCGACTTTCGCTAAAATCCGCACATATTTAATTATTGTACAGGCTTTTGATTGGCTGATACAAATAACTTGGTTTCCGTGCAATATCTTGAAAACCACTGGCTTAATTTTTTTCAAATTTAAATGGGAAGTTTATTACCTTAATACCCCGCTCAAGTTCGACTTTCGCTTAAATCCGCGCATATTTAATTATTGTACAGGCTTTTGATTGGCTGATACAAATAACTTGGTTTCCGTGCAATATCTTGAAAACCACTGGCTTAATTTTTTTCAAATTTAAATGGGAAGTTTATTACCTTAATACCCCGCTCAAGTTCGACTTTCGCTTAAATCCGCGCATATTTAATTATTGTACAGGCTTTTGATTGGCTGATACAAATAACTTGGTTTCCGTGCAATATCTTGAAAACCACTGTCTTAATTTTTTTCAAATTTAAATGGGAAGTTTAATACCTTAATACCCCCCTCAAGTTCGACTTTCGCTAAAATCCGCGCATATTTAATTATTGTTTTTGATTGGCTGATACAAATAACTTGGTTTCCGTGCAATATCTTGAAAACCACTGGCTTAATTTTTTTCAAATTTAAATGGAAAGTTTAATACCTTAATACCCCGCTCAAGTTCAATTTTTATCTGACGCAGATTATTATTTAATATCTCATATTCAGGTAACATCTTACACAGCATGATATACATATATTCACAAATAAAGTACAACAGTGAATTTTTTTGTGAAAGGTGATGTACCTTCTCCTTGTATATTTATCCTGCCAGGCGACACTTCTACTTCAGTTGAATTCTAGTTCAACTGCTTTTGTCACGTTTGAATTCCTTACCCATGATCATTGAAGATCTGTAAAGGGATGAAAAAGTTCTCTCTATTATCTAAGAAGTCTTCCCATGGAATTGGTGCTATATTGGTATAGGCATTCTTATACTGTTGGATAACCACAGTCTTGCAGTAGCCCATCAAATCTGAAAGTTTAATGAGAAATTATGTTTTCATTTTACTTGAGAATTTTTAGGCACATCTAGAAAAGAGATTGAAATGTTTTGATAGTCATAGTTCATATATAGTAAACATGTATGCTCCTTTTGAATATTGACTATGTAATCTGTGAGCTGTTTTACTGAAAATTGTTTTATAAGATTTAAAAATGATAAATTAAGTTGTGAGATCAGTTCTAATTTAGCTTCTTGGCCCTATAATTGTTGAAGCAAAGGAAAACCCTGAATCTTGGCGTTATTTCTCTTACCTGTTTTGTTGACATTTCCTTGTTTATAAATCTGATGTCTTGTCTTCACAATTGTACCGTGTACCTCAGGATATTTCTCTTTTATAGCTTCGCAAAACAGCTGAGCAAAAGAAGACAAAAAATCAATTATATAGAGGTTAAAAAATGAAACCATCTTGAACTCCGCACAATACTAGACAAATAAATTAATTCACAAATGAACCGATCAAACCAATATTATAAATTGATATTTTAATTAGAATAAAGAACCTTATGCCTGTTCCTGTGGTGAGTTACATGAACAGTTGATGAATAGGGAGCGCAAGTCTCATAAGAATCATTACGAGATTCTGTGATATCTGGTGACAGATGACGTCATTTAGAAAGTTTTTGATGACGTTGCGATTCCATTTGACGTATTTTGTTCCATAAGGTCAGATTTAAACGTCATGTTGGAACGAAAAACGCTCAGTCACATGCGCAATGCAGTGCCGGTGACAGGAAATATGTGAAATTCACATGTGACTTGCGCTCCCTATGATAGTTGAATAAGATAGTGACCTTGAATGCTTGTTGATTGGGTGTAGTTGAGATGATACTGAGAAGGTATCTCATCTTTGGTGCATTCCTGTGAATACTGTTAATCTTCTCACAGTTCTCATCTGTTAACACACACTTCTCCTTCAGGAAATCAAAGATGTCTGCCACCAGGATGGATTCTATTAGAAGTTTGAAATTCTTATCAAGAACAATGGTGTCCTCTTCGGATATACCTTCTCCTGTAAAGTTATAATACATATTTTTAAGGCAGACCATTTTAGTGTTTCACTAATTTACATGAAAAGAGCAGTGTTTCCAGAGTCTAAAACAACAATCAAATAACCTTTCAGTGCCTTTGTTGGTAAGGGAGGTGCAAAGGGATTATCATTTTACTGCCGTACAGGCTGTCGGTAAAAGGAGTGTTTTAAAGTCCTTGGTGGGTATTGTTTAAGGTAGACTGTATCCATTCCTGGAGTTTTCTATATCTTTAATTTAAAAGCCCATTCACAGCTGAAATGCTGATCGCTTTATTACACGAACAAAAGAAGTCTGTGATATGGTTAGAGGTTATAATCATGCTGATATTTGGATATATGGTTTACTTTATACCATTATTTAGAAATTTTGAAAACAACTGGATGTATGCACTACTTAGAGGTACATCGGGCTAGTAACATTATTTAAAGTGGCATGTGCTGCCAAAATTTAGATTTTTTTTCTCCAAAAAAAATTTGGTAAAGTATAAGATATGTGCTAATAATGGACAAAATTCAAATAGCTGACATGTATGAGTTCATTTTTGGGACATCTTTTTGCTCGTTAAACTACCTTAACATACATCTGCAAAATTGTTATCAATGGAAAGCTCTTTTTTTTTGTACTTTGTGATAAAAATAGCCAGCAACAAGTGACTTCTGTTTCAATGAAATTTTCCGTATATTTGGCTGCTGAGAATTTCAATATTTTGTTTTAACTGGAAATTATAAAAATTGTGGCAGCTCATTCCACTTTACTAGTGATATTCAGCTGCCTTTGGCATGGGATTCAATCATGATGAATCACTTTTCCTTCCACCTGATTTAAACCCATCCCTGACCTGAGAGTGACTGTGTTGTCTCCTGGTATGAAATTCTGAGCAGTGTACATGCTAGATTGGGCGTAGAATAACTCTCTATAAACCTGTGAGCTTTTTTTTAGTTGATTTTTGCTATATGAACCCTTAATTTTACTAATTTTGTAATGGTCCAAATAGACTTAACAACAGCACCAAAAACAGCTGTTTATTTTTAACAACAACACCAAAAACAGCTGTTTATTTTTACTTTCTTTCTTAAAGAGCTCAAATAATACATGCCTAGTTAGTGTCAGATAGCGTTTGTTTCTATATTCAGTTGAGTATGTTCTCAGAATGTTTTACAATCTCAATCTCTGATCCAAATGCTTGGGAGAGAGTATGGAGACTTTTTGCTCAAGAAGAGTATGGAGTCTGAGTTGAGTACGTCACATAATCCCAGCCCCTGATTTTACCCATGGTTGAAGTTTATAATAGGGTTGAGAAACTGACCTGGACCTAATGTTGGAGGTATGTCTTTAAATGGAGACATGGAACTTCGTTGCTTCAGAAGTTTCTTCTTTATCTCTGGTTGAGGATTCTCTGGTTTTGTAGGCTCTTTGGCTTTAATCTTCTGAATAAATTGATCCTGCATGTATTCTGAGGCTAAAATTTCACTTTGTACTCTGTATATTTTCCGCTTGCCTTCGAGTATATCAAGTCGCAAAATGGCTTCTGTGACAGACGTCCAAATTTCATCGAACTCTTCTTCCAATACTGAATCTGTTTTACTCAGGATATCTTTGGCCACTTTAAGCCGAGTGATGTCTGCACTCAAACTCCTGTCATCTGGTAAAGGAAGTTTGTTCCAGCCATTAGGATAGGGTGCACTCATGTGACAGATGTTCTGTAATAGAGCAATCAGCAAGTCAAACTTGAATGATTTTGAAGATACGGAGCGATGAGGTTTTGAAGGGTATAATAATTCCCGCTCCTGATCCGTGATCTTCCCCTGGCTGTGTATTTTGTCCACTAATACCCTGATTTCAATTCGACTGATGTGTTCACGGAAGTGCACTGGAGAGTAGACGCTGTCAAATACTTTGCGTAGCGTCTGTGTCCCAACATCTCCGACAAGCCAGCAAAGTCTGGCATACTGCTCTTTGTTGTTCTTCACCATCTTGTAACACTTCTCTCACATCATCTGTGGCAGAAGAAATGAAGACTAATCAATTACCCCTCAATACAGATAAAAAAAAAATCAAAAACATTCATCAGAAATTTACATTCATATAAATCATGGAATTTTACAAAAATATAATTGTGTCTCTTTATAGCAGTATTTATAAACGTCACATTATATTTATTTTGCTTTTAATCATGAAGATATTACTGAAAAAGTAGTATTTACAGTGGCATGAGCTGCCAAATTTCACACTTTTTTCATATTTTCTGATCGCCACGACAGTAAGAGGCTTTAAAGGCCATCGGAAAATCAAATGATTGGCGTTGGAATGAGGAAAATCCATACAGTATGTGGCCTATACGAACCGGAATAGTGTTCGAAAGTAAACAAAATTTAAATAACCGGGATGACCATTCATTCATTCTAAGCCAAAGTTAGTTCAAAACAATACTTTATCCTACATTCTCGAGACTAGAAGCACTCAAAAGCTTCTGAATTATACGTCTTGAGGAAAATAGCCGATAATTTCAACATTCTGTTTCAACGTCAAAATATAAACAATTTGGCAGCTCATGCCACTTTAAAGATAATGTACCCTGACTATGAGAGATCAAGTTTTTTGTATAACAGTACAAAATTGGATTTTGATAATGTTTTTGGATTTTCTTACCTGACAAATTCCTGATTTCTAGCCTGTGATATGTCTCACATATTGTTACATACTGTTATCATAGAAGAGAGGTTTCCAAGGTGGTCAACATGTATACTGATTGGCAGGTGATCTGCCTTTGTAAAGCAAACATCAGTGAAAGCCAATCCGGCCTTTGATTTCTGTTTGTACCGTTATGAATAAATCATTGGATAGTGGAACATGGTAGCTATAATTCATTTATCTAGGATCATTTGATTTGATTTGAGACTTGTCAATATCTGCTAATATCCTTGTGTAAATTAGGTTAGTCTTTCAGGTAAACCCAGTCAGGTGTATTGATCAGTGAATACACTTACTCTCACTGCTTTATTGTCCAAAGGCTCCTATCATTGAGCATGTGAACTAATATTCTCTCACTAGATAGATGAAATATATCACCTTTGACAAGCTATAAACATTTTCTTCAATATTAGACAGTAAAGCTTTGGACAATTGCCAATTTAACCTAAGTGACAACATTTGATGAGTGTTAGCCCAACTATTTTATTATCATCAAAATTTAAGGATTATTTTATTAAAATAAATTTTCTGAATGTTTTGATTTTGTAATTTACATCAAAAGGTTGTATTTAGAGTCTCTTTGTTATTTTATCCTTATGTTATAAATTATATAATGTCAAACATATACCATTCACAACATGCAAAGTACAAATCTGTAACAAATATTCTAATTGCTTATATTCTCTGTGTGGAACAATCTCCAGTTTAATAGGCAATACCATAACTTGTTTAACTGAATGTGTTTTTCCTACCCTCCATATAAAGCCTAGTGCACACGAGAGGCGCCGGCTGAGCTGCCAGCCACTATTTTGGTGAGATTTTCGCCTCTCGAGGCGGTGAGGAAAGTATTTAGCATGTTTGATATTTTCTGCCTCGCGTGGCAAGAATCTCACCGTGTGCGCACAACGTGAGCTGCCAGCTGAGCTGAGAGGAGGGATAGTCCAATCACGTGTACCTATTAAATCATGTGACCACTTAGAATATTACGTAACACGGGTAGTGACACTTGTGTAGGTCAGTGAACTTAGGTGACCAAGAACTTGCCTCAGCCGAGAGCTCATCGTCTGCGCTGAAATCTGTAGCTGCTCCCTTGGCCACGCGTGCCTTGTAGCTCAGACGGCGCCTCTCGTCTGCGCTAGGCTTAAGCAAGGTCCACTTAAAAATCAAAAACAGATCCTGATTGAATTGTGGGAAAGACACAAGATGATCTAACCCTGTAAATATAGCCGTGAATAGGCATTGTGTTAACCAAAATAATATCTAGATTGGTAATTAAGTTGAAAAAAAAAAATACCCTAATTTTTACTATCTTTTCAGCCAGAAATTCTATTTTTTTTTTGCTATTTAAAAATTATGATATTGTAAGCTAGTTTGATGCACATTATGAGAGGTTAAGGATTGCTGTTCATAAATTCTTCAGTTTATATCCTCCAAGACGAGACACACTTAAGCTTAGAATATGTCATATGTATAATAGTTAATGATGGATGAACTGTATAAAGTGGTTGGCCATCAAAACAAACAGTCTATAGTACTGAGATTAATAGTACTGAGATTAACTGGAGTCATCAATCATTATGTACTAAAGCTTTTATCATTGGCCATAATTAAAATGTTGTAAAAGATCAAATAAGACCAACTCAACACTCTCCTTATAATCTATTTTAAAGAAAGTTAAGACAGGTTATGTGGTTTGATCCCATGAGGTTAAGTCTGTTGATCAATATGTAAATTCCAAAGCCATAAGAGGGCTTTTTCAGTAAAAATAGACCTGAAACTTAATGACGTCACTGGAAAATGATGGGATATTAGAGTGGGCCTGGTTTTGATGTGACCACTTTGTTACAAGCCGTTGTAGGGACACGCATGGCTGCACACCTATGCTTCTCAGTACATTAACCATGCCCCCCCCCCCCCTAATATTTCAATGACTTCATGAAGCAATAGGGAGCGCAAGTCTAGCATGAATTCATACATTTCATGTCTTATGGCTGAGTGTTTTTCGTTCTAACGTTAATGACTGACATTGAGCCATTTACATCACCTGATATCACAAAATCTCGTAATAATTCTTACGAGACTTAAGCTCCCTATTGGTCTATGGGAGTAAATTCATCATATAGAATTATGGGTAAACCGTTTTCTCTACATTAGCCTTCGTGGAGTTAATGGGGATTTGTAAGAGGTTGAGTTTCCCTCCATAAGGGCTTCAAACACCTTCGAGATTTGCCGAAGGCATAAGTAGAAGCCCAAGACCTGAGAGTAATAGAATTCTCCTGGCATTGGTTTTAGCTTTTAAAATATAGTCTTCAAATATGTAAGGAAGTATCGAAGACCATAGAATACTTAAATATTGATATGAGAACAAATTCAATTCATAGATCTGAAGGTTTAAGATGCCAAAAGTCACCAGCAGATTATAAAATGTCAACAAAAAATGATGTATGTTTTTTTATTATCTTCCCAATGCAATCCTCCAGTCATTAAACGTTGTCTTCCCCACTAAACCTGGTAACTTGTTGATTTGTAATTTTGAGTCTGGCGTATTACAACAAACAATATATCTGACAATATATAAATCCTACAAAGAATTTCTGAGTGGATTTTTCACTTGATTACCGTTTGTGGAAGAGTTGCCAGGTACTTGCCGAAGGGTTTTTTAGGCAAATAGCCTGCTTTCCTCCTTCCTCTTAAACCCTGCAACTCTACCATACAGGTGAAATTATATTGAGTGCAGTGAAAAATATCAAATCAATCATTTAAAACCATGTGACCTTTGCTGTTAACTGACCACCTTTAAAGTCATAAATTGTGATTGATTGATTGATTGTTTGGTGTTTTACGCCGCGCTCAAGATTATTTCACTTATATGGCGGCGTTGCCAGTTTTATTGTGGGAGGAAACCGGGCTCTATGCCCGGAGGAAACCCACAACCTTCCGTTGGTAACTGGCAACCATCCCACATAGGTCGTTCGAGTGAAAACCCAGTCATAAATTGTGAAAATGCATGTAAGATCAGTTAAAGGTTTATTTAATTTTCATCCCCTTAGCAATGAACCTTACGCGTCCGTCCATCTGTATGTCCGCTCAATAACTTGAGTACGCATTGTTGTATCCCTTTGAAACTTGAATAGTAAGTTGAGCTCATTGAAAAAAAGGATGGGATTGCTTTTGAGGATTCTGTTAATTTTACACCAGGCACCATAAATTAATAACTTAATTTTAATTTTATCATATTACAGTCAATTCACAGTGTTTCCAATCCATGAATTTGGTGTCCCTCCATGCGTTGAGAATGTTTTGTTGTATAACTTTGAAACTTGAATTGTGTGTTGCTCATGGAAAGGACATATTGGATTGCTTTCGGGGATTCAGTGAATTGGTGACGGGTGCCACAGCCAATTTACTTTATTCTTAATGTACATGTATTCATTTTGTATCCACTCCTTTACTTCAGAATGCTTTGTTGTATCACTCTGAAACTTGAAGTAGTGTGTTGAACCCATGGAAAAGACGAATGGTTTTGCTTTTTATGATTCTTCAAATTTTTTTGCCGGGCGTCACAGTCAATTTATCTTCTGATGGTTATTATTTTATTTTCAGACCAGCGATTCGAAAGATAACAGAACATGATGATTCCCCTGGCAAAAGATTGGTCCTTTGTGTTAGTGATGTCGTCAAGGCAACAGCACCAGATGCATCTGTCACAAAAGACACCACTGGAAAGGTGATTTTTTTAGATGACCAAATATGGTTCATTCTGTCTTCAGTTCCACCAATGGGTCGCGGGTTCATATCTCACTCAGTCCCCAAAAAATTGGAAAATTTTCTGACTGGTTTTTTTTTACTCAAACGACCTATGTGGAATGGTTGCCAGTTACCAACGGTAGGTCACGGGTTTCCTCTGGGCATAGAGCCCGGTTTCCTCCCACAATAAACCTAGCAACGCTGCCATATAAATGAAATAATCTTGAGCGTGGCGTAAAACACCAAACAATCAATCAATCAATCATTGTGTCTGCAATGTTTAGTTTTTTTTTAACCCAACGCAAGCCTCTCCAGCTTCCTCTCCTCCACCCCTCCCCCCCCCCCCCCCCCCTAGGCTGAACCTTACAACCCTACCTTATTAAAGGAAATAATATTAGATGCAATTTACATGTAGTGCTAAATATCAATCAATAATTTTGATTTTTAATCATGATTTGAATCCACTCTTTTTTTTCCCAATATAAAACTAGACATCTTTAGACCTTACTATAGAATTGTGTCATAGATTCACCTCAATATCTGTGATCTGTTGTTTGATAATCAGGTTGAACTGGAATTGACGGATGGCTGGTATTGTATTCGAGCTAATCTTGACACTGCTCTATCTCATATTGTCAACACTGGTCGAGTTTCTGTGGGAGACAAGCTATTTTTATGTGGGGCCGAGTTAACTGGAAGTCAAGACCCTTCCCACCCATTAGAGGTAATTTATTTAATTTCTTCAGGGAATAAGTGGTAGAAAAATCCCAGGAGTTAGAAAAAATTTAATTTATGAAAAAAAACAACAACTTTAGCTTGATAGTTCTCTCTGAATGGTGGCCATTGCCAAGAGATAGCCGGGTTATTGAAATTTTAAAAATATATATATTTCCTTTTTACAAGTTCATGTATTTGATTCTATTGTTTTTTTCTAAATCTACAACTGTTGACTACACATATACTGACATACATTGCAAAGAGAAAATACAGCCAAAAAAAAACAAATATGAAATATTAGCTTTATTTTATGTTCAATATTGTTTCAATGCCAATGAAAACCTTTGTGAAAATAACAAAAATTCAGTATGCTTATTGGTTATTTGTTATATCTATTTTAGACTCCAGATTCAGTGAAATTAAAGTTGAGTGCCAACTCTGTCAGGAAGGCGAGATGGGAAACGAGACTTGGGTACCAAGATAACCCCTCCCCCTTCACCCTGTCGCTATCCAGTCTACTGTCAGATGGAGGAATGGTCCCTGCCTTGGACATAGTTGTACTAAGGGTTTACCCTATTATGGTGTGTATGAAATAGTTGATAGTATGAAAGCCCTACCTCATAATGATTGGCGAAAATGTCAAACGTTACCATTATGATTGATTGATTGATTGTTTGGTGTTTTACACAGCTTCAAGATTATTTCACTTATATGGCGGCGTTGCCAGTTTTATTGTAGGAGGAAACCGGGCTCTGTGACCGGAGGAAACCCACGACCTAACATTGGTAACTGGCAACCATCCCACATAGGTCGTTTACCATTATGAAGGTTATTATGGTAAATAACAAATACTCTTATCACCCTATGTGGAAGTTTTGCCAGATACCCGCCGAACCTCAGAGTTTTTCAGGTAAGAGCCTGGAAATTAACTTCAGTGGTTCACTCGCCAGAGTGATAGTCTCTCAGTTCAACACAAGTTTCCCATCCACGGGTTATGAGTTCAAATCTTCCTAAGTCCGAGAAAATATTGAGTGCCTTTTTAATTTGATCGCCGTATAAGGGAGAGCTGCTAGTTACTGGCTGGAGGGCTAGGGTTCCTTCCGAGCAAAAGGCCGGTTCCTCCCCCACTAAACCGGACAACACGGCCATATAATTGAAATTACCTTGAGTGAGATGATTTTTATCAATCAATCACTAGGTGAGGCTTGATGCTGCAAGTTATAATGCCAGTTAAGGAACACTATTTTATGACTAGGTTCCCCTCTCAATGTAAGTGAGACATTTTCCATGGACAAAATGCTTTCCTCTACGAATAAAACGGGAAATATCCTCATCTTCTTCATAAAACTCAAGATAATGAATATAACTTCAATAATTACTATCAAATAAATCTGAAATATATTCTTGTAGCTTGAGCTGCCCTTGACTGGTACATCTGACAATTTAACATAGGTTTCAAGGCTGATACCCATACAACATTATGATTGATTGATGTTTTATGCCGCACTCAAGATTATTTCACTTATATGGCGGCATTGCCAGGTTTAGTGGGGAGAGGGGACCGGGCTCATTGGCTGGAGGAAACCCCCAACCTTCGGTGAGTACCTGGCAACTCTTCCACATACGGCAACCGCATGAAAACTCAGAAATTGTTCAATTTTTATACAACATAGTGGATAGGATGTGTAATAAGACATGCCTGTAAATCATTCTGAAGTGAAAGAGCTATAAGATTAAAGATTTTATTTATTTTTGCCAGTATTTTGAAAAGACCAGTGATGGAAGATCCGTCTTCAGAACAGCTCGTGCAGAACAAAAAGCTGACGCCACTTACAGGAGGGGGTCAGAACTATTGATGGAACAGCTTTATAGTAAGCTTCAAGCTGAGTTCCAGATGAAAGAAGAGTCCTCCAGAAAAGGTATGGAATGATATCTGTTTTGTTTTATTTATTTATTAGTTTTGGGTGTGCGTGTGTGTGTGTGGCGTGGGGGGGGGGGGGGGGGGGGGGGTGCTTAAACTGACTCAAGGGTCATTTCTGTTTATCATGGTAGTATAAGGCTTTGTAAATCCTCGAAAAACTAAATAATTAACATTGGAATGAGGAAAATACATTCAGTCTGTGTGCTGTATGAGCCGAAATAGTGTCTAAAAAGTTGAAAAATATTTATATTACGGAAACAAACATTCATTCATTCTATGCTCATGTTAGTTCAAAACACTATTTTAACATACACTTTCGAGATGAGTAGCAGTAAAAAGCTTCTGAATTTCACGTCTTTAAAAAAATAGCTGATAATTTCCTTATTCTGATTTAACGGGAAAATATCAGCATTTTGGCAGCTCATGCCACTTTAATCTTGAACAACTAGGTTTTTAGTCAAGTCTTACCCCAATATGTCTTACTTGCTACATTTAGACACAATACCAATGTGCTGTATATTTTCAGGTGCTGGGAAGCCACGTTCAAGTCGTCTCTCAGTTTCCCAGATTGAATCTCTAAGATCAGGGGCGGAGATCTATGAGGCTATTAACAATGCCAGGGAACCCGACTCCATTGAGGTGAGCTATGTGGAATTTCGCCTCACATATGGAACTCAACAAGAAGTTTTTGAGACTGGGGCTTTGGACGTCCTGTGATGCATTGTTTGATTGAAAACCTGTTCATTGGGGACCCGGTGAAACATGAAACATAAAAACACAAGAGTTAATTTCAGTATATTTTCACCTTACAGATGTGCCTATCCAGCCATCAGAGATGTCTCCTGCAGCAATACAGACAGTCAATAATGGAGAAAAAACAACAACAATTGCAGAATGACTTCCAGAAAGCTCTCAAGGAAAAACAAGAGGTCCATTCTTTATGATCATATATTTAAAGCAGCTGTGCCCGTGTGTTGTAGTGTTCACAATTATTTAAAGCAGCTAAAAGGGCAACTGTAATTAATTGTTTAACTAAAATATTTCTTAATCATTTTGACATAATATTTTCACAAATTTCTCAACCCCTTTTTATGCAACACTACATGTCATTTGGTTTCTATTGTGGGAAAACCAGGTCTTCATGTACTTGGGAAAAAATGGGTCTGTGGGGGCTGATATCAGATCATTGATAATGGTTTTTGAGGCTATTATGGTTCACAGTTAAAAATAAGACTTTTATCAATTTGAATGTTGTTTATTTATAGGGCCAGCCAGAGAGAAAATGTGTTCCGATTTTAAAAGTCCGTGTAGCAGGATGTCACCTGAATGACTTGGATGAAAAACAAAGTAAGAACTCTTGGGTTTCTTTTAAATAGTTTGTGAAATGCGGATTTGATCAAAATGTAATGTTTTATAGGTATAGCCTTGTAAGAGTAAATCCTTTTCAAATGATATAGCTTCTTCGTTGGGTTCTGATCGGAGAGACTTCTTACATGTACTTCGAAATGTCAACACCCAATAAACCAAGAAGTTGTTATCCATAAGTAAATTTTCACCTTTTTGTAACCGTTCAATTTCTAAATGCCATTGAAAAATTTGGTTAAAATATTGTTTGTAAATGGTTCATCTTTTCACAGGTTATATGTTGACAGCGTAGTTAAGATAGTGTTTGTAAATTTCTGATTGTTTCACAGGTTGTATGTTGACTGTGTGGAGACCGTCAGAGGATGTCAGTAATCTGTTGACTGAAGGGAGAAAACTCCGCATCTATAGTCTATCAGTATCCGGTGCCAGGTATGAATATTATTTTAACATCTCTGAATGAGTTGTCGTTGTTACTGTTTTTTACAGATCAATGAAATAATACTGTGACTTTTTTACCTCTTGATCAATATATGTAGGGATTCTATCATGTTTTTTAATCAGATGTTGCCTTTTTTCTAGTTAAATTAAATTATCTTTGCCATGCGTGTAATTTTCTTTTTACATAATTTGTTAAAAAATAACACTGGAGGAACCATGGAAACTACAGAATCTTTAAATAACCCAACACTGATATATACGTTGTAGATGTTTGGGAAGGCCTACATGTAAATCTTGAGTTTGGTTCTCAGGTAGCAACTAAGTTATCATCCAGGAAGTTAAGGAGTCAGTTGACTAAATTACTGGCAATGGCTTATGTTTTACGCATCCCTAAAGAATATTTAAATTTCATGGTGGCCTTGAGTGGGCTGTGTGCTGTATGGACATTCTTGACCTCCTGATATCTGGCAGTCATTCAGTCAGAACATTATTGATTGATGTTTTATGGGGAGGAAATCATGCTGGTTGCTCTTAGGAAACCCTCACCTTCATCGAGTACCTGGAAACTGTTCAACATGCAGAAAAGCCTCTCAGAATTTGTTTAACTTTTGGGAGGGACTGAGACAGATTCAATCACATGTCCCCTTGGTGGAAGGCCTGTTTCAGGGTGTAGGGTTAGAATTAAGGGAAAATTTTACACTAGACAAACGGGATAGTAAGTCTGAGAATTTACTATCCCCCTCAAGGTATCAACTATCCCAATCTACAACATATTAAATGGAAGAGTTTAATGCTTACGCCTAATTTGATTTATGCTTTGACAGTTAAAGTATTGATTTTAGGTTACCTATTTTTTTACCCAATACAACACTCTAAACTACTTTGCAAAAAGCAATCCTAGAGTCGAAGTTTGAAAGCATGCAAGGAATACAAACATAAAACATGCAAAGTGATTCAACTTGTCAATTTAACATATCCATGTATGCAGGCCTATATAGGCTATAATACAACACCTTGCAAGGTTTTCCCAGATGTTGACATTGCTATATGTTTTTTTTTATAAAACATTACCTATTTTCTTTTAAATATTTTACATTTATATATGTATATTTATCTAATGTTTATATTTGTCATTTATTATCAACCGAACTTTGTGCTTGATGTATTTTGTTAAATGAAAGACCTAAAAGGGTTGGATAAAAACAAAGTACCAACTCACACTTGGTTGTATTACATTTACAATACAAATAGGTTTACATGAAACGAAACTTTTTTAAGATTGGCCTGATACAGAAAATAAATTAACTGGAATAGACAAAGTTTCATTATATCATTTAGCTATAAAGAAGTCTTTTGATGATGTGGTTAGTGTTTTTTTTCTGTCTTTTTTACCCTTGAATTTCGTCAAGCATCACTTTGATGTCCGTGTTGTTGTTGTAACACACACTTTCGCGATTGCTGACTTTTTTTTAAAGATGAAAACTCAAGGCCAAGGGAGACTGTAATTTAACTTTATTTACAAGAAACCACTCAAAAAGTTTTGTTATTTTTTGTCCAGAAGTTTGGAAGGTTTCCAACTTGTCACTTCACTGAATATTTGATGAGTGGTTTCACTTTTGTTTTTGTTCACTTTCAATTTTCATGTCCCGTGAACAAAAGTCACCCCAGGTGTCTCCATGCAAATGCTACACACGTTGCCAAACACGTACATGCTCTTCTAAACTCTAGCCCTGTTTTTCCCCCTTTTAATAGCCATTGAGCGAAAGTTATGGAGGATTAACTCTATTTATAAGTCATTTATGTCAGTTCAAAATCACATCGCTGTCAGACTTGAACCGGAAATCCGAAATTGGAAGTTACGTGTACTTCAACTGTAGTTAAGCTTCATACGTGGACACCGATTGGCTGAAATTGGCCAATGCATGGCAAGGATGTAATTTTATCAGCATTTGTGACTGAACTAAGCAACATTTCACCGGCAAATTAAACGGCCGATAAATCGCATTTTGAATGTAAATTAAGAACATTAAATTTATAGCAATGCATTACAACTAAATTACAGACGACAAAGAACCAAAAAGTTAGTATCCCAGCGGGCCAGTGGATTTATTTTTCTACTAGACCGACCAAATTTTCACTAGCCTCGGGATAGCGGGCCAGCGCTTATTTCGAACCCTGCCCGGGTGAGAGACCTGGCTCTGCCATAAGGGCCCTCTCCCCCGTGTTTTGGACTGTAGGATTACAATATGCGACCCGGCCATTGATCGAAAAAATTCAAAACTGACAATGAACTGTATATGCTGGAGACTCTTGTCACGAGTTTGGTGTCCACTCACTGTGGTTCGTTTGATAGTAACCCGGAGGTAATCTGTTTCAGGTCAAGGATATGTAATTCTGAAATCCAGTTAACAGCCACAAGATCCACACGTTATGAACCCATGGCTATCGATGAGAATTTCCTGGATCAAGTTTATGAACCCAGAGAGGTCAGAGGTCTTTTCTTCATATGCTTCAAAGTCTTCTCAAACCTTTTCAGCATATTTTTAAAACTATTATAGCATTTTGAACTCTGTTTTAAAACTGCAGCGACAAATGTAGATAATCTCTATGCCCATTTAGCATGGTTTGAATCTTCTGATGATTTGTGAAAATACTTTCAAAAATATAATCAACAAACTTTAATCAACAAACTTTAATCAACAAACGTCGTCACCCAATAAACCAGGAAGTTGTTATCCATTAGTAATTCTTCACCTTATAACAAACTTTAATGTCTCTGTGAACTTAGTTTACCTTTGTTTTGTGTTGTTAAGGTACTGGCAGTGTGTGATTTACGATCTCAAAAACCTGCTTATGGAGAGGTGGACTTTATTGGTATTGTTATCAGAATTGAGGAAGGAGAGTCACATAATGATAGGTAAACCTTTTACTCCTTTTACATTTCTGAGAACTATTTGCTTTGTACAAATCAATTTCCACCTGGAAATGATTCTATAGTTTACTGGATTGAAGTTGTTCACCCATAAAAATAACAAAAAAAATATAGTTTTTATTTTAGAGTGACGTGAGCTTTCAAAATTGTAATATTGCTATTTCTTTTTTTAAAAAAGCTTTCTGGTGACACGTTAACTTGAATACATGTACATCAAGGCAGTGATTAGAAGTTAATTGTACCTAGAATGAATAAAATGTGCATTTCGGTCATCCTCATTTTTTGGTATGATTCCCCACCGCTTGAAATGTTTTGACAATCCGTATAAAATGAATTATGCTTATGTTAATAAAAATTACTTTTGTTACAGGGGGTGCCATTTTGTGTATGTTGCTGATGTGTTAGGAGAAATTTTGGCTATCAGGATATGGGGATCTTTAAAGGTAAAAATGAGGAACAGAAATAAGTTTTTGATAATCCAAGATAAAAGGGCACTTATCATTATTAGAGTTACGGTTTTATCGATAACAATTCAACTCACTGCTTTTCCTTTCTGAAAGTTGAGACTGGGCAACTTTTCTGTGGGAAATATTTCAAAGGGAGATAATTGAAGCAAGTTTGAATAAGGTTGAGATTACTCCAACAATTTAATAAATGAGATTAAAAAAAAGGAACTAAAAAACTTACAGAATGACTGTACTTGACAATTCTCCCTCGTATCAACACTTCCGGGAACCCACTGAGATTGCGCAGCTATCATAGAAGTCAGTGCGTTTGCTATCTTCTAAGCGACAAGTCGTGTTTTTCTGTGTTGGCGTAACAGCCAACACATCAATCGTGTGGGCCACTTCTATCATAATTTAAGTGTGCCTCTCTAGCTTGTTGGTCGCAAAAGACCAACAAGCGAATTACTACTCGGGCAAGACCGAGAATTCAACAGAATTTACTGGTCATAAAGTTAAGATCAATTCAACTTAGCCACGTGGTCTACGTTTCAGGCACGGACATAACAATTAAAATGTCGGCCTCGAAACAGCAGGTGGAACAGCCTAGTATAAGTGGCGAGGGTAAACCTCAGACAAGAACTTCTAAAAGAAGCTCAAGTTCAACAAACAAAAAGTCCAACGCTGAGACTGAAGTCTTACCGTTTCCTATCCAGCAGCCTGTCATAACAGGGGTGAAGGAAGGCCGACATGAAGTCGATGTTGTCAAACCGGTCGAGTCCCAATTGAACGATTGTAGCCCTGTTTTATTGGCTTTTTTGCAAAATATGCAAAAGGAAACTCTCCAACAAGTCAAATCAGTTGTGTCAGAAAATATAAACAACATTTCTGGCAGAATTACCGCAATGGAAAAATTGTGCGAAACTGCGGCTACAAATAGCCAATCAAACCAGTCACATGTTAAAAGAAAACAGACCGATGATGGTGTTGTTGTAAAGGAGCTGTTGAAGGGTAAAAAGAGAAGAAAATCTCAGCACTCTAGCTCCGATGAAAGCTCGGTGGAAGTCTTTGACATCGAGGATGACCTACGCAAAGATTGCCATGCGGTCAGTGTGTCTGAAAGCGCCGAAGAAGGCGAAATTGACGATCTTGACTCTGAGTTACAAGGTGAAGAAATCACCGGACTCGAAATAAACGGTAGAATTGCCGAACTTATCGACACTCGTCTTACTAGAGAACTGAGTGGTGACAGAGTCAAGGATAAATTCGAAACCTTTAAGGAGGCCTGCGAATGTCAAGTTCCTTAAAGAAACTACTGTGAATTCGTCAGTGTGGAATGACTTGGCCCCTGCATCTAGAGCCAAAGACATAAAACTCAAGAAGGTTGAACAGTTTATTATTAATGGCCTTCAACCTCTAGCAGTGCTAGGAAGCACTCTGCACGAGCTGAGAAAGAAAAAACCTCATGAAAGAGTTTTAGATGTGGACAAATTGGCAAATTTGGCTATTGATGCCATTTCACTGATAGGCCAAGCCGGATATCAGCTGAACGTCAGGAGGCGAGAAGCGATAAAACCTGAGCTCCATTCTTATTATAAAAAGTTATGTTCCCCAGAGATACCGATTACAAATAATTTATTTGGTGACGAACTTTCAAAATATGCTGAAGACATAAAGAAAGTCAGTGACTTATCTTCTCGAATCTCGTCAAAAAACGAGAAGCCCCGCTCCCGCTATTTTTCGAAAAGCAAACAGCCAATGAAAGGCCACAAGGGCGGGAATTGGGGAAAATTCAGTGGCCAAAACAAGAGGCGATCAAACCCATCAAGGACCGGCAAATAATCCCTGCAAAAGATGAGCAGGTAAGCCATACTACATGTATTTCCAACTTTAACATCACTGATATTAACTTTACTGCAGGTACCATATGTAGTCACCTGAAATATTGGGAGACATTAACATCAAACCAGTGGGTTATTGATACTGTTAAACATGGCTATAAAATCGAATTTCATGATCTCCCAAATCAGTCATCTTATTATAGGCATTTTCTGAGTTCTAATGATCAGAATTTTCTCCAAGTTGAGCTAATAAAATTGCAGGCTCAGGGTGTTGTGGAAAAAACTCAACACCAAGATGGCGAATATATTTCACCTGTTTTTGCCCGTAAGAAGAAAGATGGCAGTTGTCGCCTAATACTGAACTTGAAAAAATTTAATGAGGTTGTGCAACAACAACATTTTAAAATGGAAACTCTTGTAACAAGTATTAACCTCATGGAGAGAAACTGTTTCTTTGCTTCAGTGGATTTGAAACAGGCATATTATTCAATTAAAATTGACCCTGCTTTTCGAAAATATCTAAGATTTATTTATGGCAATGAACTTTATCAGTATTGTGCCCTCCCAAATGGGTTATCCTCAGCCCCTCGTGATTTTACACGTTTGCTTAAAGTACCTTTCAGCGTGTTGCGAGAAAGAGGTCACGTCTCCACTGTATATATTGATGACTCTCTACTTATCGGTCAGACTCAAGCTGCATGTTCTCAAAATGTCATAGAAACTGTGGACATATTACAAAAATGTGGTTTTTATATAAACACTGAAAAATCTCAGTTAATGCCAACACAGTCTATTGCATATCTGGGCTTCTTACTTGATTCAACAAATATGACTGTCACTCTCACCAAAGATAAAGCAGCAAAAATCATAAATGCTATTAAGCAGCTTATAATCCAAGTCACACCCACAATACGAGAGGTGGCTAGTCTAGTTGGGACGCTTGGTGCTGCCCAACCAGGCGTCAAATATGGCAAATTATTTTCTAGGCAACTTGAGTTGGAGAAGATTGATGCCTTAAAGTTGAATGAAGATTTTGACTCAAGTATGACTATATCTGGAAAAGCTGAACTTGACCTTAAATGGTGGATTGATAATTGTTCCACAGCAAAAGTATCTATATGCATTGGTCACCCAGACATAACTTTAACATCAGATGCATCCAACCTTGGTTGGGGCGCGTGGCTTGAAGGTCAGTCTACAGGTGGACATTGGGCAGCGGAAGAACGCTCACTCCATATTAACTATAAGGAATTGCTCGCTGCATTTTTAGGTTTAAAAACATTTTGTCAAAAAAGACATGACATTCATGTTCGTCTCACGATGGACAACACCACCGCTGTTAAATATGTAGCAGAAATGGGGGGTTGCCATTCTCGTTTGTGTAATACCTTGGCCAGAGAAATGTGGCTATGGAGCCAAAAACATAATATCTGGTTGTCCGCAGCTCACATTCCAGGTTCAGAAAACACACAGGCAGACAAGAAATCTCGTATTTTCGATGACAATAAAGAATGGACATTGAGTCCTATAAGCTTTGACCTAATTGTAAAAACATTTGGTATGCCAGAGATAGACTTATTTGCTTCAAGATTGAACAATAAAACCCCGTGCTATGTCTCATGGAAACCTGATCCACACGCAATGGCAGTGGATGCATTTTCTCTCAACTGGAGTTAAAGTGTTAACTACATATTTCCTCCCTTTTCTTTAATCCCCAGGATTTTACAGAAACTCAAACAGGAGAGGGGGGCAGCAATTCTGGTGGCACCACATTGGATAGGGCAGCCCTGGTATCCAGTTTTGAGACAAATGATGAAAGGCCCACCTTTAACTCTACCAGGGGGCCACACACTACGGCTACCTTACGATCTGTCGGCACGTCATCCAATGGGCAGACGGCTCAGAATGATTGCATGTCACGTCTCCGGAGACATTTGATCTCTAAAGGCATAGCAGAAAATACTATTTCAATTTTGTTTGATTCCTGGAGGAAATCGACTAAAAAACAGTATGCTACATATTTTACTCGCTGGCTTCAGTTTTGCCAAGACGAAAGAGTGAATTCATTATTTGGCAAAGCTACTGATTTACTTAAATTCCTTACAATATTGTTTGAGAACGGTTTGCACTATAGTGCCATAAATACAGCCAGGTCGGCTATATCTGTTGTAACGGAACTTGCAAGTGGAAATGCTATAGGATCTGATGTTTTAATAATTCGATTTATGAAAGGGGTGTTTAACAGACGCCCAAGTTTGCCTCGTTATAATTCTGTCTGGAATACAGACATCTTGTTTCATTTTTTGAGACGCTGCTCTCCAGTCAGGAGATTGAGCTTACGATTGTTGACTTTCAAGACTGTGACGTTATTAGCAGTGCTATCTGGACAAAGATTGAGTACACTGCATAAACTTTTCGTTTCGGATGTTTCTTGTAATATGTCTCGAGTGATAATCAAAGTGACTACACCCGTGAAGCAGACTACTCCACGGAGGCACCAAGAAGACATAACTTTAACTGGCTATGCTCCTGATCGCAGGTTATGCATCTGCACAGTAATTCTTGAATACCTTAAACGAACTAGTAAGTTACGAAAAAGGGAGTTACCTTTGTTTATAAGTTACTGTAAGCCTTATGCTCCTGTAACCAAGGACACAGTCGCCAGGTGGGTTAAAATAACTATGCAATCTGCCGGCATCGATGTTTCTGTATATAAGCCTCATAGTGTTCGAAGTGCAAGTACCAGTGCAGCAGTAAGAAACAAACTATGTATTGACCTAGTCCTAAAGGCAGCAGGATGGTCCAAAAATTCTACTTTTGCCCGCTACTATAACAAGCCAATTGATAAATCTGGGGCTTTTGCCTCTGCTGTACTTAGCACAGTGCGTTGATTATACTTTGAGTATGTCTCTGTATTTTTGATAAATAAACCAAGTTCCGTAGTACAAATACTGGTCTTCCGCTATGCAGTGTTGAAATCTCAGTGGGTTCCCGGAAGTGTTGATACGAGGGAGAATTTATAGATTAAACGAGACCTACCTGTACGTTGAAGTTTGATTATAATTCTCCCGAGTGTCAACACGAAGGGAATTAACTGCCCACCCTTCTTTTCATGACAGATTGATTGTTTTATTGTAATACCCTCCCGTACCTTCGTGTGACACTGTTATTCCTGCATGCGCTCCAGTGTTGAAAACTGACTTCTATGATAGCTGCGCAATCTCAGTTAATTCCCTTCGTGTTGACACTCGGGAGAATTATAATCAAACTTCAACCTACAGGTAGGTCTCGTTTAATCTATAAATTATAAGCTGATAAAATAAAGAAGAATCTATTGGTTAATAAAGTTGATAAATCTGATGACCAAAATTTAGCTTTTAGCAAATTTATTTTGCCCTTTAATCTCTCCCCCAACACAAGAGTATCTTTAATGAAATACTTTTTTTTGATATTTAAATAAAAGATTGATTTTTAATATGCAAGATGAATGCGTATGTACTCATGGTACCTAGATTTAAAACAGATTTTTTTACGTCAATCTGCCCTCCAAAGTACGCGTTCTGGTCATCATTAGGTTTTCTTTTTCTTCTGATATAGCTCAAAGATACTCAAACGCCTTTTACAGGAAATTAAGTTTTGATGATGAACAATTATGTGTGATTTTAATCATTTTACCTGTGATGATGAATTAATGACAAGGTTTTATTTTATATAAACAGATTTCACCAAGTATACTAATTTTTATTTTTTTTGTCTTTTACAGTCATTGGACTTAGATGATGTTCTGGTGTGTGGGAAAAGTTTTGTAGGAAGTAATTTACAATGGCGGGGGAGACAGTGGAAACAACTTATAGTATTGGAAATGTCCACTGAAATATCTTACTTCACACAAAACCCTGGAACTAAAATATTCACTGAGAAACTCAATCAAGTCAGACTTAAGGCAAAGGTATTTGCTGTACAAAATCTGTCCTTAAATGGTTTTTAACAAATTTTGTTGTTAATAATTTTTTCCAGTGAATTAAAATCTCTTAATTATTTTGTCTGGAAAGTTTGAATTCAGGAGAAAACTAAAAAAATATTGACGATTTGTATCATTTTAATGCAAAATGCAGCACTTGTAGTGCATGTTTTAGAAGGTGAACCAATGACTTGCTCATGAATGCAGTATATTGTAGACTTTGAGCAACTTACATGTATCTTCTTTATCTTCACACGACTTAAATATCATTTGTTCTGTTATTTGTTTTCCAGGATTCTGTTTTCCTGAAAGATGTCAGAGAGCGCTTAGATGATATTTTAGGATTAACCACAGCACAGTCTCTGGAGGTAGGCAATACAGAATTGTTTTCATTCTTTTTAACCATATAATGAATGAATGAGTTCCAGAATGTCTTTTTGTTTGGTTGCAAATTGTCGTCACTATAAAGAAAAACAAATGGCCCTATGGAAATGGAGCATCCCTCGGACATTACCCTCTACCTATCATGTATTGTATTGACAATTGTAGTTTACCAGATTATTATTCTCTTACCATTACCATGAAAATAAATGTTATGTACAGGTTATCTTTTGAGAGCCAGTGTGTTACTAAAGCGGCCCATACACGATCAATTATATTGCACAAGCCTGGTTGCTCAATATAATTGCGCAATAAAATATCAAGCAGAGTTTGATTCACTCAATACAATTGCGTAAGTCATCAATATTGCCCATACACGGTCAATTTAACTGTCAAGACTATTGACAATTAAATTGTACAAAATAATTGATTGTGTATGGGCCGCTTAAGAATATCACTGGAGTCTATTAATTTTGAACTTCACAATCCCCTGCAGTGACTTAATAAACGAGAGCGATATTCATTGTAACACGCTGTTTCGAGTTAGAAAATCTTCTTTTCACACTACACAAAAATACAGCCTGTTGTAATGTTTAAAATTATTATGATAACAATAACACACTTTCCAGGCATGGAAACACTGGTTACAATAACACACTCTCTGGGCATGGAAATACTGATGACAATAACACAATGTCTGGGCATGAAAATACTGATAACAATAACATACTGTCTGGGCATGGAAATTCTATTAACAATAACACACTGTCTGGGCATGGAAATACTGATAACAATAACACACTGTCTGGACATGGACATACTGATAACAATAGCACGCTGTCAGGACATAGAAATACTGATAACAATAACACATCGTCTGGGCATGGAAATACTTATAACAATAACACACTGTCTGGGCATGGAAATACTGATAACAATAACACACTGTCTGGGCATGGAAATGCTGATAACAATAGCACGCTGTCAGGACATGGAAATACTGATAACAATAACACACTGTCTGGACATGGAAATACTGATAACAATAACACATCGTCTGGGCATGGAAATACTTATAACAATAACACACTGTCTGGGCATGGAAATACTGATAACAATAACACACTGTCTGGACATGGACATACTGATAACAATAGCACGCTGTCAGGACATAGAAATACTGATAACAATAGCACACTGTCAGGACATGGAAATACTGATAACAATAACATACTGTCTGGGCATGGAAATTCTATTAACAATAACACACTGTCTGGGCATGGAAATACTGATAACAATAACACATCGTCTGGGCATGGAAATACTTATAACAATAACACACTGTCTGGGCATGGAAATACTGATAAAAATAACACACTGTCTGGGCATGGAAATGCTGATAACAATAGCACACTGTCAGGACATGGAAATACTGATAACAATAACACACTGTCTGTGCATGGAAATACTGATAACAATAACACAATTTCTGGGCATGGAAATACTGATGACAATAACACACTGTCTGGGCATGGAAATCCTGATAAGAATAACACACTGTCTGGGCATGGAAATACTGATAACAATAACACACTGTCTGGGCATGGAAATACTGATAACAATAACACACTGTCTGGGCATGGAAATACTGCCGGTGAAGTGTGAGAAATCCTTACATGTATATCCTACATGTACTTTCCTTTACCCTATTTAGAAAAAGCCCTTTTTCCTTCTCAAATAAACCTTAAATAATGTTTTGGTGAGACTCAAAATATTAAACAGTCAATCAATTCACAATTTTTCTAACCAGCCCCGATAGCTCAGTCGGTAGAGCGTCCGCTTCAGGCCTGGGAGATTCGGGTTCAAGCCCGGGTCGAGTCAGACCAAAGACTTTAACAGTGGTAGCTGTTACTGCTTCGCTTGGCACTCAGCAATAGGAGTTAGAGCAGCGACGGGTTGGCCCGGTGTCAGTATACTGTGACTGGGTGAGGGGGCTTGCTGGTTGTCTTCGGCAAGTCGTCTCGGTGAGACAGCACCTAAAAAAGAGCGGTGGAAATCCGCCCTGTCACAAGGAGACAACGTTTTCATATAACCGAAATACTGTTGAGCAGGACGTAAAACCCCAATCACTCACTCACTCACTCACAATTTTTCTGTAAGACTGAAATAATGTTTAAGTCACATCAAATGTTCTCTCACTCACTGAAAGTATTAATTGTGCTTTATTTCAGACACCAATAGCCAATGCAATTGGAACCTCAACTGCCATTCCAGATCTCAACCAGTCACTTACCTCTGCAAATACCTCACTGACAGAAACTACCTCTAGTGCCAAAAAGAGCCTTCTACAAAGTAAAAAGGAGAAACTAGCTCGCTATGCAAATGCCCCGCCCTTGTCTCCATTGGCAGCACCAATACCTCCGACAGTTAGAAAGGCATTCCGTCCTCCAAGAAGACAGTCTACTCCTGTTTAAAAATATGATTAGAATATGTTGTTGTCGAGATAAAGAATGTGAGTCTTGTTGAAAACTAGATTTTGGATGTGGAGATGAAAGTGGTTTATTGCACGTTATCAATAATTGTGGGTTACAAAATTTCGAAGACAACTCTTGTGTAAAGAGACAAAGGCAAATTGGAAAACCTGATTGTCTACATTGTATGTAGACTTATGTTCACAGCACTGAACTGGTTACTCTCTAAGACAAATACCTAGTCCTTTGACCAGGTACAGGTATACATTTCCCAGTCAAACAGCACGTACCTTATCAGTATCACCTTGGCTAAATTCTGTGGTATTATACTTTTTTTTCTAGTTAAGTTTTACCTTTATTTTGCTCCTTGTTTATCTTGTTATCATTTAGAATTTTATGATCTGTGATCTTTTTACCAAATCAAAGAGCATTAAACTTCACTAGATTGTTTGTTTCCATCCAAAATACTTCAAGTGTGTTTCTTATATCAACCACAAGAAAAAAGTTGTATTTAGAAGTCGGTAATAGTAACACAAAAGAAGAGATTTCTGGATAACAACTTCTTATTTATTATTAATAATAAATAAGAAGTTGTAATCCAGAAATCTCTTCTTTTGTGTCACAAGAAAAAAGCAAAACTCTAATAATTGCTTAAAGAAGATGAAAAAAGCAATACTCAATTGTACCGAGTGAAGCTTACGCGTGATTTATTATGTGAAGAAAAGTTAAAATATATGACCAACTATAAACTCTGCTTCGACTGTCAGCTGAGCTCATGTGCACGAAATAAATTGACCAGAAGTATAAGTGAATTACTTCCCTTGCAGACTTATATATCATGTATGGCTATAACCTAAAGACTTTCATTTTGGCAATTTACATTACGTCATCAAAAAATTTTCCATACAGTCTGTTACATTTCCCAAAAAGGTTACTTTATAAGTCTGTATATATTTGATGGAAGGATTGGTTGATTGATTGATTGTTTGGTGTTTTACGCCGCGCTCAAGATTATTTCACTTATATGGCGGCGTTGCCAGTTTTATTGTGGGAGGAAACCGGGCTCTATGCCCGGAGGAAACCCACGACCTTCCGTTGGTAACTGGCAACCATCTTGATAGAAGGAAAGTGGTTACCTTAACAGGGCCTCGAAATTAGCGGGCAAGGAACTTAGCAACCTTTGGGTGTTGACTGGCAACCATTTCATTTGAGTTAATGAAGTCAATGGTAAAACCTAGTCCACTTTTTTTTCGTTGTTCGCTGCACTGGGGTTTGAACTTGAAATGTACCTTTAAAAAAATAGCTGGAATGCCATCATGCAATTGATTGATGTTTTACGCTGCATTCAAGGTTATTTGACTTAAAGGGGCATGAGCTGCCAAAATGTTGATATTTTTAAGTTACAACAGATTGTTAAAAGTATTGGTTATTTTTCTCAAGACGTATAATTCAGAAGCTTTTAAGTGCTTCTAGTCTCGAAAATGTACGATAAAGTATTGTTTTGAACTAACTCTCTCTTAGAATGAATGAATGATCGTCCCGGTTATTTAAATTTTGTTTACTTTTCGAACACGTTTTCGGTTCGTACAGGTCACATACTGTATGGATTTTCCTCATTCTAACGCCAATCATTTAGTTTTTCAATGGCCTTCAAAACCTCTTTAATACTGTCGTGACGATCAGAAATTATGAAAAAAGTGTGAATTTTAATATGTATATGGTGACGTTGCCAGACTTATAGGTGGAGGAAACCAAGCTGTTTGCCCAGAGGAAGCACCCGACCTTCGTCAAGTACTTGGCAATTCCACTCAGAAATTTCCACTCAGTGGAAGGCCTGTAGTGAATGTCACTTTAACGGCTGAGTCACTATTTTATCGATCGGGCTCCCATAGGGCAATATCATGTATGTATGTTCTAGAGGTGGTTTAGAATGTGAAAGAAAACTGAAAATGAATCTGTCAGACTCTGATTTGATCATCAGTGAAGTGTGCCTTTTACAAGCAGAAATTAACAGGAAGAAGTATAAGTGAATTACTTCCCTTGCAACCTTACGTCTTCAACCTACAATGTCAAAGGAATAATTACCTATTTATATTTTCACGAAATTTCCTCCATATTTGGCAGCTCATGCCACTTGTAGGAAATGAATACTGCATACTGTATTCATTATAGGATTTTGGTGTTGGAAATCTTCAGCTCCTCTGACAGCAGCGTAAACTGCTTGAATACGAAGCTGCTTTTGATTATTTTTTGTCATCATGATTCAAGAGAAGATTCTGAGAAACATCAAAACAGCATACTGAAATTTAAAGGTTTTATGAAAAAATTTTAGACAATATTTTCTAATTTGCTTTGGGGGCTCAGTCGGTTAGAGTGATAGTCCCTCAGTCCTTTTATCAATGCAGAGCGAGATCAGTCCCACTCAGACCAAATAAAAATTAAATTATTTCTGAGTGGATTTTTCTCTTGATCACCTTATGTGGAAGAGTTGTCAGTCTCTGAAGGCCAGGGGGTTTCCTCACCCACTGAACCGGGCAACCGGGAAATAATCTTGTGTGCTGCTTAAAACATCAATCAATCTAATTTGTGTTGCAGAACATATTCTGAAGAATTCTTCAAACAGAAATCCTTGTCGGGGCGGGGGATGTAATGTTGTGTAAATCAATTTTGTTTTAAAGGGAACAGATTTTGGTAGGTCACCATGATGGATGTTTTTAAGCATGAATGAAATGGTTCTGTAATATAATATATGCAAATTACCAGGTGTTTTGACATCTTTAATGTGATAGGTGCCTAACAACAAATGCTTTGCAACACGCTAAACAATTTGAATCCCAAATACACCTTTTTCTGATTGATAATTTGAGGTTCAAACGTTTAGGTATGTTATGCTTTTACAACACTATTTAGACATTTTACAAATAACTGGATATATTTAATGTGCTTCATGTTTAAATGGAGTTTTTTTTTACTGATGGTTAGATGAGTTAATTCGTTTTCTTTACAAACGTCAAACACTACAGTGGGCTTCCACCAATGGGGCACGGGTTCGAATCCCATTTTCTGACTGGGTTTTCACTCGAGCGACCTATGTGGGATGGTTGCCAGTTACCAACGGAAGGCCGTGGGTTTCCTCCCTAAAACTGGCAACGCCGCCATATAAGTGAAATAATCTTGAGCGCGTTGTAAAACACCAAACAATCAATAAGTCAATGTACAGTGGGCCAAGTGTGAGAATGATGTAAAACAACAATCAATCGTAGAGTTCGAACATATCGTTAGGGTTTGTATCCGGGGTAGTTGGTAAGAAACAACAAACAGATACATATTAGTGGAAATACTGTACATTTGTATTAAATTCAAACAGACAATTGCATAAGAAGCTACTTTCTGAATTAGATCAAATATATACCTTAAGAAAACCTGACTGGTTTTACAGCATATCATATACTGTTATAGGAATTTTGAGAATGAAATCATTAATTAGGTTAAGTTTGATTACTGCAACGGAGTAGGAAATATATTTTCTAAATATTCTGGGAGAAAAACTTTTGATAATCTCCCAACATGATTTTGTGAATGTTTTTGTTAAGAAGAGTAAGATAGCTGACAAACTGGTGCACCTTAGAACTTTCTTACAATAGTATACATGAACATTTTCTCACTAAATACAGCACTGATAATGATGAAATATTATCTTCTACTATATATAATAATCACAAAATGGTAAAATAATTATAAAAAAATCAGACAGTTGCTTCCTTAGACTGGAAGAGTAAGCACTTTGGAGACTTAAAAGACAAGGTTATTTTTGATCACAGCTGAATACTCTGTTTATTCACATTTGACATAAAGGGTGGAAGAATGTACACATATCTCATTTGGAGATTTCTCCTCAGTTTACAAAAACAAATAGCATGGTCCAAGCACATCACCAGAATTTGAGCACTCACTTTCAAGAATTCTGACAGTCAATTTTTAAGCTTTCTGTATTTTGTATCGGAATATAGCTTGCCACTAGTTCCTGACTGTATATAGGAATTATTTGGGCTTTTCTCTGCTTGCTGAGCCAAAATATCTTTAAACCCAAACACACATAGTCAAACGTTGACAAGCCATTTGTTGATATATTATCCGTCCATCATGACTTTTTTAGAAACTAATTCGAAAAAAAGATTTTGTCGTGATTGCTTCATTTCATCACACCATTTGTTGGATTTCATCTTCTTACAATTGTACCATACCAACTGGCCTAACTGTTCCTGCTCATTTTCTCACCAAAAAATTAGTCTTTTCTCTGTCATTAACTGAAAACTGAATCCTAAAGAAGTTTTGTTTTGACGGCTTCATTGGATTTCATCTTTGGATAGCAGTTCCTGCTCATTTGACACACTTGTATTGGATGGTTCACCTGTCCTGATACTCTTTATCATCTAAAGTGTCCTTGCCTATCGGTGATTAAAAATGACCAAACGGAAATCCAGTTGACAGTGTTTTACTACTGTTGTTCTGTCTCTGTGTTTGGAACATCACACCAGATTTCTTCACTTAGCCTATCTGGAGCTCATTTTAACCATTGCTTCTTACCAATAACAGCAATTGTTCCATATAATAGGACAACACAATTGGTGTTAAAAATTACTTCCTGAAAATTGAGAATGTGTTAAACTATCAACTTGATCGGATTCTTCTCTCTGCTTAAGACTGGATTTCTTTGTGTTAATGAAGCTTTCAATGAACTTCATCTGACAATCAGTTTTGTAAGTCATAGAGTATAGATTTACCTGAAGCCGAAATAAATGGAAACTTGCATGTGACAATGAATCAGGTCCATGAGTACAGTACTGTTCATTTACAGTACATTTGATAGATTTGAGGTCGCAATGTAATATAACCTGTATTCACCATCTACTCCTCAGTATCTGAGACAACACTACCCACACATTTACACTGTTCTTCAGTCACCATGGGCACAAGTAGACTCTCAGAAACACATGAAGAACAGCCACTTTTTGAGCTCTGGTTCAGCCATTTTCTTAGCACTAAATATCATGCTCTTGCATTTATATATGCTGGATCTCCTATCCATGTGTAAGTTATGAAAGACAGAATAGTTGGCAATCCCTCTTCAAAGAGATATTTCTCAGTATCATCGATTTCTTAAAGTTTCTGCCAACCTTGAACAAAATTGCACACAGTTGAACACACTTCTGATAGAAATGGATGATTTTTCCTCAAAAGTTAACATTTTTTTTTTAAATCAAAGAATACTCATTCCGAAAAGTCCTCCACTATCATTTCAATTGTTTCTGCAGTAACATTTATTCTGTCCCAAATCCTGGTCCAAAATATCTTGTCCAAATTGTAACAATCATTGTAGCTTTCGTCCTGCACCAGTTGCTTTCTGCAGAAGTATTTTTTAATTCGACAACCATTCCTATTTCCCATCCAATTTTGAAACTCTTGTGACCAGATTATTCTCTTAAACTTGCAGTGTGACGAGTGTTTTGATTATGGTAAAAAAAAATGTGGATTTGATTAATATAAAGAGTGGTTGTAGCTTAGTCAGGAATAAATTGCCACAGCGCATGCACCGCCACAATCCCCTATAAACTCCTCCCACTTATCTAGTTATCCAGAAGTAAATGTTACGACACTACCTAAAACACGTTCCTAATTGCCACTTGAAAAATAAACAGTGTTTGTTTGTAAATTTGTGATTTGCAGACTGAAGTTTACAACAACAACAAAATGCTTTGATTGTACAGTCCTAGTATTTCCATTAATCATTAAATCATCATTCAGGAAAAGTCCCGCCTTTCCATTCACGTTCAATTTATAGATCTTACAAGTATCCTGGAATCTGTTGACCTTTCATTTCTGCTGTCTTGATGTTCAAGAGATAGTAAGGCCTCAAATAAATGATAGAACAAACCTTTTTAAAACATGTTTAATGAGAGGTGAAGTGATAAGTTGAAAAATGCCCCATAGATAACTTGGTTGTTTGGCATCTTGGGCTTATGTTGAAGGTGATGGATGAAGATAATGGCAATATGATATTGGTAATGGGGCTATGAATATAACGAGTTTATGATAAGGGGGATGATTATGAGGAAATATGTACAGCAATGATGATAATCTATGTTGGTATGATGATGATGATGAAGTATGTCTGTCAATGACGATGATAATTGTTTGATGATGATAAAGTAGAATAATGATAACGTGTGTTACATGTAGAATGATGATAACGTGTGTTACATGTAGAATGATGATAACGTGTGTTACATGTAGAATAATGATAACGTGTGTTACATGTAGAATGATGATGGTGTGTGTTACATGTAGAATGATGATAACGTGTGTTACATGTAGAATGATGATAGTGTGTGTTACATGTAGAATGATGATTGCGTGTGTTACATGTAGAATGATAATAATGTGTGTTACATGTAGAATGATGATACCGTGTGTTACATGTAGAATGATGATTGCGTGTGTTACATGTAGAATGATAATAATGTGTGTTACATGTAGAATGATGATACCGTGTGTTACATGTAGAATGATAATAATGTGTGTTACATGTAGAATGATGATGGCTTGTGTTACATGTAGAATGATGATAGTGTGTGTTACATGTAGAATGATGATAACGTGTGTTACATGTAGAATGATGATACCGTGTGTTACATGTAGAATGATGATTGCGTGTGTTACATGTAGAATGATAATAATGTGTGTTACATGTAGAATGATGATGGCTTGTGTTACATGTAGAGTGATGATAACGTGTGTTACATGTAGAATGATGATAGTATGTTACATGTAGAATGTTAATGTGTGTTACATGTAGAATGATGATAGTGTGTGTTACATGTAGAATGATGATAACGTGTGTTACATGTAGAATGATGATAATGTGTGTTACATGTAGAATGATGATAATGTGTGTTACATGTAGAATGATGATAGTGTGTGTTACATGTAGAATGATGACAATGTGTGTTACATGTAGAATGATGATAATGTGTGTTACATGTAGAATGATGATAATGTGTGTAACATGTAGAGTGATGATGGTGTGTGTTACATGTAGAATGATGATAATGTGTGTTACATGTAGAATGATGATAATGTGTGTTACATGTAGAATGATGATAATGTGTGTTACATGTAGAATGATGATAATGTGTGTTACATGTAGAACGATGATAGTGTGTTACATGTAGAGTGATGATAATGTGTGTTACATGTAGAATGATGATAATGTGTGTTACATGTAGAATGATGATAATGTGTGTTACATGTAGAATGATGATAATGTGTGTTACATGTAGAACGATGATAATCTGTGTTACATGTAGAATGATGATACCATGTGTTACATGTAGAATGATGATAATGTGTGTTACATGTAGAATGATGATAATGTGTGTTACATGTAGAATGATGATAGTGTGTGTTACATGTAGAATGATGATACTTGTAAAGTTAATGGCACAAATAGATGGATGGTGAGATTAAATAGAAAATGTCTTGCAGCCCAAGTTCTCCTTTGTTTCTTTTTTCCTTTGTTCTCCTTCCAAACAAACCAAAAATTAACAAATCAGTAGAGATGCCTTCCTCAGTAGCTGCCCAAACACAAAGTTCTTCACTCAGGTAACAAGCAATCCTATTGGTCAAAATCAGGTGTCACCCATGTAATGTCTTTTATGATTCGTCAACATGTCAGTTATTGTCACCAATTTCTTCAATACTGAACAGTTCTGTAAACAAAAACAAAACATTACCTTCATATCAAAGCAAATAATTAACATATCATATACATTATTACAAAACTGATCATTTTGTGTTATTTTGGGGGCCTTTAAGATTTTTCACAAACTTATTGTTTAATACTTGTAGAAATAGTTGGAAAGGTATTGCCTGCACTTGTGCTATAATTAAGATATAAATTAAGATATTTATTAATATAATGCAAATTGAAACAGAAATACCCAATAGTGATAACTGTGGTTAAGCAATATTAATGGTCAATGTGACCGTTAAAGATCACTTGCCATTACGTCACTTCAGCTCCCAGTCCCCCATGAACACTTTCAACTTACCACAGCTAATATCCGTAGCAGGTTTGGAAGCTGACTAAACTTTTGTTTGAGTTTCGCGTTAATACAATTATCATGAATAATTTTATTTAGCTTTTATTGTTTTCCCCATGTAAAAAACTGAAAGAAGTCAGTTTGTGAGAGTTACATTAAACTCAGTCAACAAGTCAGTATAAATGGTCACAAAGCGCTCTTAACTAAGAGTACTCTTAGTGTATGTCTACAATATGGGACTTAAGATGGCTTGTAAACTTCACATGTTGTAGAGATATACTAAGAGTCCTCTTAAGTTAAGAATGCTTTGTGCAAGTGGGCTCTGATCTATACCAATGATAGATCTAGGACTGTATAAACAAATTGAATGCTCGATTTACGCAGACCCAAGATAATGATCTCTCCACAGCATTTGACAGGACAGGAGAGTATTCTATCAACTTACAGGTGTATCACTAAGTTTCCTGAGTTGGTCAACATGAGAGGCACAGATCTGATGGATTGTAGCAAGGTCCCGGCCTTGTTCTCCTGATACTTTCTCGGGTTTGTTCGGGCATTCTGGCACATTCTACCAAGAAATTACAGTGATTACATCAAACAAGGCTTAATTCTATCAAAATGGTTTTTGGTATCATAATGTAATCATTAAATCTCCTCACAATGATGAGTTTAATAGGAATGCTGGAGCAGTCTGCCTGGAAAATGACGGAATTTGATTGATTGTTTTTTCCGTCGCTCTCAAAGAGTATTTCACTTTATTGAGACATTGCAGTGAGGAAGATCTTGGGGGAAGTACATGTACATAGTACTGTGAGTCTTATAATAGGGCAAAGAAGTGAAAATCCCCCTTGGCATTTTAAATTTTTCTTTGGACTGAATGGGATTCGAACATGCAACCCATTGATGGAAGGCTAGATCTGAGAGACTATTACTCTTCTGACTGAGTTTACAGCAAATGAATATTAACAAAGTGACAGACATTCACATTCAATTTTCTTACCCTGAATACTTAAATTTTTACTGTTACTCTAAAAACGCTATTGGTATATTTGAGACTCCATGTTAAATGATATAGAGAAAAATATCCCTCAAAGTATTTAATATGCTTCAAGTTAAATCTTGAAGTTTGGCGGGGGGATTTCAAAGAAAACTTACGGATAATTCGTCGAGAAACATAACCATACGATGTTTATTCCTCTTAATAAATGGATTTATCACTTCCATAAATGATTCCTAAAATCAAAGAAGAAAAACTACTTTAACAATTCTCTTGACAAGTTTCTTAATAGATATCATATGAATCTACCGGTCAGTATATACAGTAGAGGAGACAGTGGTTAGTTGGAAGATTAATTGTGCTAATGTAAGGTCAGGATTATAGAATAGATTAACTCTGCCAAAATAAAAACGACACAAAACAAAGGCCTTCTCTCCTGGCTATGCACTTACTGAAGGTTGATTTACACAATTTGGGAGATAAACATCAACTGTGTATCTGTGAAATAGTGCTATTGTAAGATCAATGACTTTACTCCTATATTGTAGACACGTATTACAGAGAGGTAGGATATGTGACATTCGGTAAATAATTATGTGACATTTGGTAACTAATTACGTCTATTTTCAGTAACTAATTATGACATTACGTAAATAATTGTGCGACATTCAGTAACTAATTTTGTGACATTCCAATAGCTACATGTAATTATGTGACATTCCCTAAATAATTCTTCCCCATTCGGTAACTAATTATGTCACTTATAACTAATGTTGTGACTTTCAGTAACTAATGTTGTGACTTTCAGTAAATAATGTTGTGACTTTCAGTAAATAATGTTGTGACTTTTTGTAACTAATGTTGTGACTTTCAGTAAGTAATGTTGTGACTTTCTGTAACTAATGTTGTGACTTTCTGTAACTAATGTTGTGACTTTCAGTAACTAATTGTGTGACATGCATTCAGTGAGTATGTGATATTCAGCAACTACATGTAATTACTGTCATTGTCAGAAATGACCAAGTCCTGATATATAAATTAAATATTTAAAAAAGTCCCACCTTAGTTCCAAATTCCACGACATTTGCTAAATTTTGTAGAGCCTTGGCAACAAGTTTTAATGTTCTGTTGGCCATTTCTGATGGAGTTTCTGTAATAGAAAGTGAACCATATATCAATCATACTAACATACATGTATCAACCTATGCTATATTAGCATTTTGTGGTTGGAAGTCAAAACATATCAATGGAAAATGAAGTCCCCCATTAACACTGTCAACTTACGACAGCTAATATAATATAAATAGCATTTTGTGGTTGAATGTCAAAACACATCAATGAAGAAGTATTTAAAAAATTAATGATTTATTTACTACACTGTACATGTAATTCAGTAATTTTCCTGATGATGATTGCAGCTTGCTTTCAAAACACTGACTTCATCACGTATGAAAATTTAAATATACATTTTATAACGGGCTTAATTTAACCTATGAGTGCAAGAGAATCTAACGAGAGAGCTGAATCGGGTAGCTTAGTTGGTAGAGCGGTGGGTCGATAAAATTAAGTTGCGAGTTTAATTCTCACCCTGGCCTGCGCTTTTTTTCTGGGTCAATCACTGTTGATTATTTATTAATTCATTAATAATACATACCTCCTACTAAATTGAAGCCCTTAGGATTTAAAATGGCTGGCACCAAAAATCTGAGAAAAATAAAGCAGCTGAAAAAAAAACAACAAATTAAAAATAGAAGTTGAGGAGTAATAACTGCATACAGGGTCACCCACCCAACTTTCTTCAAAGAGGGCCAGATGTACATGTTAAATACAGAGAACGGTTAAATAAATGTTTTCACAGAATATTTTAAATACAATGTAGACGAAATGCATATGCAATGCTGTCACTAAAACGTGCAATGTAAGGGGTGCAAGATTAATGCAAAAGCCTACAGCATCAGGGGGTGAGGAATCGGCAGTCAGATTTCAGTGCAGACGGAGAGGCTGAGGCATGTTCCTGGCTACCCATGTACACTGACCTGTATAAATGTTACTCACCATGTTACATACAACATATGTTTTTACAGGCAAACGTGATTGGGTCTCGTCCCCTGTCACCTCAGCTAACAGTGTGGCCAAACAGTGGGATTCTCGCCACCCAAGACGGACAATATCAAACATGCTAGATACTTTCCTTATCGCCTTGCAAAGTTCTTACCAAAAATTTACACTAAAAGAGCTTGGCTTTCAACCACGCATGGCCTGCAGCTCAGCTGAAAGCTTTCATGTGCACTAGGCTCAAACTTTTTTTTGGTCATAAAACTACCTTAACATACATCTCCAGGATTGGTAACAGCAGAAAACTCTTTTGTACTTTTTGATAAAATGACAAACAATTAGCTAATTCTGTTTCAACAACATTTTCAGTATAATGGGAGCTCATGTCCCTTGAAATAAGCTAACAAGCAAGGGAGGTAACTGACTTACCTGACTACTCTCGTTTTCACAGTCGGATCATTTGGCCATTTTGAACTAACACTTTTCTGAAGACAGCCACATATAAACCTTAAAACTCTGCAATACAGGAGGAATGGAATAAAACATTATGTAGCAGCTGGGAAAAGACTCCTTAAAATTAATTTGGACAGATCCAGATGGACACTATTAATTTAGTACTAATAAATCAAAGGATCTATAAGTATATATTTATGAACACTTAAGCCCCTCTCAGGTCGAGTTAAGATCCGATCCGTTCGTCGTAAGCTCCAGTCTGTAGTGAATCTGCGATCAATCATTCGGAGAACGTTTTTCGACATGAGCGGCTTTAGGACTCTTCAGATTGGTCTCAGACTGATCAGTCTTACGATCTTAAGGATAGAGCATGTTCTATTTCCCCCCGATCAATCGTGAGGTGGCAGCCAATCAGTGACCTATACTTTATCACATGGTAATTTTTCTCGGCCTTTCAGTGACATTGTTACGTCACTCGAATGCCAGTCTGCCTAATATGATGATGAAGTTCCCTTCCTGTCAACTGATGGCATCGACCTGAGCGGTGCTCAAGACTGATCGGTCTTAAGATTCAGTTGCTGACAACCGGATCTGATCTAACGACATGAGCGGGACTTAAAACGCACTGGCACAGGGAAAATCATAGAGTATAATAAATTATTGAATTGTACATAATAAACTACAAATTTTTTTTTTTTTTTTTTGGACAAACACTAAAGCAGCCCCCTCTTTTTTTTTTGAAGCATAAAACTACCCTCTCTACCATTTGTCCATCAGTGTGCAATATAGCAGACTTAAATATATTTTCTACTAAATCATTCATCAGACTGTACTTTGATCAATAGACTTAAATATATTTTCTACTAAATCATTCATCAGACTGTACTTTGATCAATAGACTTAAATATATTTTCTACTAAATCATTCATCATACTGTACTTTGATCAACAGACTTAAATATATTTTCTACTAAATCATTCATCAGACTGTACTTTGATCAACAGACATAAATATACTTTCTACTAAATCATTCATCAGATTGTTCTTTGATCAACAGACTTAAATATACATGTACTTTCTACTAAATCATTCATCATACTGTACTTTGATCAACAGACTTAAATATATTTACTACTAAATCATTCATCATACTGTACTTTGATCAACAGACATAAATATACTTTCTACTAAATCATCATCAGACTGTACTTTGATCAACAGACATAAATATACTTTCTACTAAATCATTCATCAGATTGTTCTTTGATCAACAGACTTAAATATACATGTACTTTCTACTAAATCATTCATCATACTGTACTTTGATCAACAGACTTAAATATATTTACTACTAAATCATTCATCAAACTGTACTTTGATCAATAGACTTAAATCTATTTTCTACTAAATCATTCGTCAGACTGCACTTTGATCAACAGACTTAAATATATTTTCTACTAAATCATTCATCAGATTGTTCTTTGATCAACAGACTTAAATATACATGTACTTTCTACTAAATCATTCATCATACTGTACTTTGATCAACAGACTTAAATATATTTTCTACTAAATCATTCATCAGATTGTTCTTTGATCAACAGACATAAATATACTTTCTACTAAATCATTCATCAGATTGTTCTTTGATCAACAGACTTAAATATACATGTACTTTCTACTAAATCATTCATCATACTGTACTTTGATCAACAGACTTAAATATATTTACTACTAAATCATTCATCAAACTGTACTTTGATCAATAGACTTAAATCTATTTTCTACTAAATCATTCGTCAGACTGCACTTTGATCAACAGACTTAAATATATTTTCTACTAAATCATTCATCAGATTGTTCTTTGATCAACAGACTTAAATATACATGTACTTTCTACTAAATCATTCATCATACTGTACTTTGATCAACAGACTTTAATACATTTTCTACTAAATCATTCATCAGACTGTACTTTGATCAACAGACATAAATATATTTTCTACTAAATCATTCATCAGACTGTACATTGATCAACAGACTTTAATACATTTTCTACTAAATCATTCATCAGACTGTACTTTGATCAACAGACATAAATATATTTTCTATTAAATCATTCATCAGACTGTACTTTGATCAACAGACATAAATATACTTTCTACTAAATCATTCATCAGACTGGATACTGATCAACAGACTTAAATATAATTTCTACTAAATCATTCATCAGACTGTACTTTGATCAACAGACATAAATATACTTTCTACTAAATCATTCATCAGACTGTACTTTGATCAACAGACATAAATATATTTTCTACTAAATCATTCATCATACTGTACTTTGATCAACAAACTTAAATATATTTACTACTAAATCATTCACTAGACTGGATACTGATCAACAGACATAAATATACTTTCTACTAAATCTTTCATCAGACTGTACTTACTGAGGACATTGATCAACAGACTTAAATATATTTTCTACTAAATCATTCATCAGACTTAAAAAATGTTCCTTGTTGGCTTCTACTTCAGCTGCATTCTCCATCATTTCCGGATTTAACTACAAAAATAAGCAAGAAAACACTTAAAACACATAAGATATCAGATTTGCCCACATCACCTGAAAAATAAAAGAAATCGTATACTCAAAATAATTAAGGATGGAGACACTGTACATATCTTCATGGTATAATTTTGAATTTTACAATGTAAGATTTTGTGTAAAACATTATTTTTTTAAAACCCAATTTATCTAAATATTTTCACCCACTGCTTCTTGAAAGAATTTAACTTTTCAATCAGACTAAAAAGCCCTTTACCTCACAGGAGTGTTTACTCTCTACAATTTTGACAATGGCATCTTTTAGTGAGATGGAAATAAATGAAGAGGCTGTGGTTTTCATGTGCTGGTCCATTAGTGTTGTTGCCAGGGACGTGCCACGAAATAATGTATCCAATTCTATAAAACATATAGCAGACAATGAATGTAACAAACTGTAAGGAAAGACAAACGTCACACTGGAAAAGAAATGTTCTGTTAATCAACTTGGGTCTCCTGTGTAAAATCTCAGGAAACCTCATATCTGGTAAGAAGATTGATTGATTGTTTGGTGTTTTACGCTGCGCTCAAGATCATTTCACTTATATGGCGGCGTTGCCCGTTTCATTGTGGGAGGAAACCGGGCTCTGTGCCCGGAGGAAACCCAAGACCTTCCGCTGGTAACTGGCAACCATCCCACATAGGTCGTCCGAGTGAAAACCCAGTCAGAAAATTGGACTGAGTGGGATTCGAACCCAAGACCCATTGGTGGAAGGCTGTTCGGATTGAGCGTCCAACGCTCTACCTACTGAGCCACGGAGGCCCCCTGGTAGGAAGTAGAATGTATTAGACAATGAGGTACAGACCATGGTGGTCTCAGAACAAATGTATTAGACAATGAGACACAGACCATGGTGGTCTCAGAACAAATGTATTAGACAATGAGGTCAGACCATGGTGGTCTCAGAACAAATGTATTAGACAATGAGGTACAGACCACTGTGGTCTCAGAACAAATGTATTAGACAATGAGGTACAGACCATGGTGGTCTCATAACAAATGAATTAGACAATGAGGTACAGACCACTGTGGTCTCAGAACAAATGTATTAGACAATGAGGTACAGACCATGGTGGTCTCAGAACAAATGTATTAGACAATGAGGCACAGACCATGGTGGTCTCAGAACAAATGTATTAGACAATGAGGTCAGACCATGGTGGTCTCAGAACAAATGTATTAGACAATTAGGTACAGACCACGGTAGTCTCAGAACAAATGTATTAGACAATGAGGTACAGACCATGGTGGTCTCAGAACAAATGTATTAGACAATGAGGTACAGACCATGGTGGTCTCAGAACAAATGTATTAGACAATGAGGTCAGACCATGGTGGTCTCAGAACAAATGTATTAGACAATGAGGTACAGACCATGGTGGTCTCAGAACAAATGTATTAGACAATGAGGTACAGACCATGGTGGTCTCATAACAAATGAATTAGACAATGAGGTACAGACCACGGTGGTCTCAGAACAAATGTATTAGACAATGAGGTACAGACCATGGTGGTCTCAGAACAAATGTATTAGACAATGAGGCACAGATCATGGTGGTCTCAGAACAAATGTATCCGACAATGAGGCACAGACCATGGTGGTCTCAGAACAAATGTATTAGACAATGAGACACAGACCATGGTGGTCTCAGAACAAATGTATTAGACAGTGAGGTACAGACCACGGTGGTCTCAGAACAAATGTATTAGACAATGAGGCACAGACCATGGTGGTCTCAGAACAAATGTATTAGACAATGAGGTACAGACCACGGTGGTCTCAGAACAAATGTATTAGACAATGAGGTACAGACCACGGTGGTCTCAGAACAAATGTATTAGACAATGAGGCACAGACCATGGTAGTCTCAGAACAAATGTATTAGACCATGAGGTCAGACCATGGTGGTCTCAGAACAAATGTATTAGACAATGAGGTACAGACCATGGTGGTCTCAGAACAAATGTATTAGACAATGAGGTACAGACCATGGTGGTCTCAGAACAAATGTATTAGACAATGAGGTACAGACCACAGTGGTCTTAGAACAAATGTATTAGACAATGAGGTACATATCATGGTGGTCTCAGAACAAATGTATTAGGCAATGAGATACAGACCACGGTGGTCTCGTAACAAATGTATTAGGCAATGAGGTACAGACCACAGTGGTCTTAGAACAAATGTATTAGACAATGAGGTACATATCATGGTGGTCTCAGAATAAATGTATTAGACAATGAGGTACAGACCACGGTGGTCTTGGAACAAATGTATTAGGCAATGAGGAACAGACCACAGTGGTCTCAGAACAAATGTATTAGACAATGAGGTACAGACCACAGTGGTCTTAGAACAAATGTATTAGACAATGAGGTACATATCATGGTGGTATCAGAACAACTGTATTAGACAATGAGGTACAGACCACTGTGGTCTCAGAACAAATGTATTAGACAATGAGGTACAGACCATGGTGGTCTCAGAACAAATGTATTAGACAATGAGGTACAGACCATGGTAGTCTCAGAACAAATGTATTAGACAATGAGGCACAGACCATGGTGGTCTCGGAACAAATGTATAAGACAATGAGGTACAGACCATGGTGGTCTCAGAACAAATGTATTAGACAATGAGGTACAGACCATGGTGGTCTCAGAACAAATGTATTAGACAATGAGGTATAGACCATGGTGGTGGTCTCAGAACAACTGTATAAGACAATGAGGCACAGACCATGGTAGTCTCAGAACAACTGTATTAGACAATGAGGCACAGACCATGGTAGTCTCAGAACAACTGTATTAGACAATGAGGCACAGACCATGGTAGTCTCAGAACAACTGTATTAGACAATGAGGCACAGGCCTTGGTAGTCTCAGAACAACTGTATTAGGCAATGAGGTACAGACCATGGTGGTTTCAGAACAAATGTATTAGACAATGAGGTACAGACCACAGTGGTCTTAGAACAAATGTATTAGACAATGAGGTACAGACCACGGTGGTCTCGGAACAAATGTATTAGGCAATGAGGTACAGACCACGGTGGTCTCGGAACAAATGTATTAGGCAATGAGGTACAGACCACAGTGGTCTTAGAACAAATGTATTAGACAATGAGGTACATATCATGGTGGTCTCAGAACAAATGTATTAGGCAATGAGGTACAGACCACAGTGGTCTCGTAACAAATGTATTAGGCAATGAGGTACAGACCACAGTGGTCTTAGAACAAATGTATTAGACAATGAGGTACATATCATGGTGGTCTCAGAACAAATGTATTAGACAATGAGGTACAGACCACGGTGGTCTTGGAACAAATGTATTAGGCAATGAGGTACAGACCACGGTGGTCTCGGAACAAATGTATTAGGCAATGAGGAACAGACCACAGTGGTCTCAGAACAAATGTATTAGACAATGAGGTACAGACCACAGTGGTCTTAGAACAAATGTATTAGACAATGAGGTACATATCATGGTGGTCTCAGAACAACTGTATTAGACAATGAGGTACAGACCACGGTGGTCTCAGAACAAATGTATTAGACAATGAGGTACAGACCCCGGTGGTCTCAGAACAAATGTATTAGACAATGAGGTACAGACCATGGTGGTCTCAGAACAAATGTATTAGACAATGAGGTACAGACCATGGTGGTCTCAGAACAAATGTATTAGACAATGAGGTACAGACCACTGTGGTCTTAGAACAAATGTATTAGACAATGAGGCACAGACCATGGTGGTCTCAGAACAAATGTATTAGACAATGAGGCACAGACCATGGTGGTCTCAGAACAAATGTATTAGACAATGAGGTACAGACCACTGTGGTCTCAGAACAAATGTATTTCCAGTGAAGTATGTTTTATGAACCCTTTTAAAACGGTCTATATGTTTGAAACAAAGTTACCTTCTTGTTCAATTTCCATCTCATTGACAGTTTTCAGAAGCATGGCCTCTTGTTGTTCTCGTCTAAATATTTGTAATAAAGCTTTTGCGAAGGCAGCATCATTTCCTCCCACCACACTGGATATTGCCATTACATGTTTTAAATCAGGGCTAAGAATCAACTAGAATAAGAACAAAGAAGGACATGTTTGAAATATGGCGCAAAGTTGCGTCAGTGTTGAGAAACAGCCCCCTAGTTCCTCTCAATAAACTCCCAATAAAGCTAATTTAATCTAACACAGACATATACTTGTTTATAAATAATTGGGATATCAGGAGATTTTGTGCTTCATTAGAAATTATCTCAGGTAAATATAACTAGGGACAATGTATATATGTGATTCCCCAAAAATAATTAACGCATCACAGCAAAGCAATCTTTGTGAGCAACACAAACTTTTGACATCTATGCTCATGTCTTTATCAAATGCAATAAAGACATCAGCATAAGTGTGAAAAGCTGCCTTTGTTCACAAAAGTTTTCATTAACTTTTACATTTAAATTGTTCACTTTATCCTAAGGCTTTGTGTTTAAACTTACTTCCTTTAGACTAGTATATTCCTTGAGTGGCATAATGACTTCATGAAGATAGCGTAATCGAACACGAATAGTTCCCCCTTCCCGCAGGCCCACATGTATAGGATGCAGGTCAAACCAGTCATCACAAAGTTCACCACTTTTTAAACTACATAATTGTTTGGTCATTTGAACTGGAAATAAATTGAAGATCAGATTAAATTTATGTGTGTTGAAGCAAAATATCAAAGGTTCATTTAGCTTATTTTCACAATCAAAAGTTACATGTATATTTAGGCTAATTTCTCAACAGTAAATTCAGTTGTCAAAGGGATTTGCTCCATCCATCAACAATAACTAAACAGAATGACACCTGGGTGAAAAACTTAAAACCTTACGACCCAGATGAAAAACCAAATGTTTCTTTGTTAACAGGGACCTTCAAGGATAAGGCGGACCTGGTTGAAGCTGAAATCAGATGACACCCAAACGTTTCTTTGTTTACAGGGACCCTCAGGGATAAGGTGGACCTGGTTGAAGCTCAATACAGATGACACCCAATCGTTTCTTTGTTAACAGGGACCTTCAAGGATAAGGCGGACCTGGTTGAAGCTGAAATCAGATGACACCCAAACGTTTTTTTGTTTACAGGGACCTTCATGGACAAGGTGGACCTGGCTGAAGCTCAATACAGATGACACCCAACAGTTTCTTTGTTAACAGGGACCCTCATGGACAAGGTGGACCTGGCTGAAGCTCAATACAGATGACACCCAACAGTTTCTTTGTTAACAGGGACCCTCATGGACAAGGTGGACCTGGCTGAAGCTCAATACAGATGACACCCAACAGTTTCTTTGTTAACAGGGACCCTCATGGACAAGGTGGACCTGGCTGAAGCTCAATACAGATGACACCCAACAGTTTCTTTGTTAACAGGGACCCTCATGGACAAGGTGGACCTGGCTGAAGCTCAATACAGATGACACCCAACAGTTTCTTTGTTAACAGGGACCCTCATGGACAAGGTGGACCTGGCTGAAGCTCAATACAGATGACACCCAACAGTTTCTTTGTTTACAGGATCCCCAGGGATAAAGCGGACCTGGTTGAAGCTAAATACAATTTTGAACTGTGTCTAAACTTTCCTTCAATTAATTACAGCTAGCTAAACAATCAAAATGCTTTTCTAGTTTACTGTTAGTTGTTTTCAAGACACTTTTATAGGTCTTGGTTTCTACCTGGTAACCTAACTTATCAAGGTCATAACGATTAAAAAGATGGAAAGACTCACATAATTCTGTGTCTTTTGATCGTTTCGAATGGTTGTAAATTGCCACAGACACACAGTCAATATCAGCCGGAATATCACTGCAAAGACATTGAAATAAAATCAGAGATGAATAATACAATTTTCCAGTTTAAATTTGCATGTGGCACACAAATATAGCTCAGTTGACAACACACAAACTTTATGTATATGTTTTTAATTAACAGTTTTTGTATTGCACAGGGGAAGCCAGGCAATGAAAAAATCCCTCCATTCAAAATATTTTTGTTAATGAAATGTGCAATTCAAGTTTCCTCAATAAAACAACAAATTGTGCTATTGACATGTCAGCTTCAGATGACCCAGATTAACTTACATAGCGTCCCAGTTGAAATACTGTGTTACCGTATTTCTTCTAAATATTCAGCCATTTTAATGGCCTAAATTTTCCATTGAGTCAGACAAAAATGGAGTCGTGGTGTTTAAGGATAACCGTTTTCACACACTGCTCAGCGGGTCATTTTGCCTTAAATTCCCTGTAATGGGCAAATTTGTCTGGCCTCATATAGCATATTTCTTTTCTGATGGCGAAAAAATTGGCTGAATCTTTAGAAGAAATCGGGTAATTTAACCTATCAGACATCATTAACTGTAAAGGTCATTTTGCAAAACTTCATCAATACAGCTTTAACTACTTAAATAAAATTAAATGTCTCCAGCGTTTAAATAAGCTTGTTGAGGACCCTGGGAGGTTTCCTGCAGGCACATAGATAACTTCTTTAAGTGGCATTTAGGAGTTGATCATGATATTAAGAAATGAACTCAGTTTTTTATGGGTTGCAACTCCTGGATTTTTATTGTACACAACGTTTCGATGTATACAATAACGTTGTGTACAACAAAAATCCAGGAGTTGCAACCCATAAAAAACTGTGTTCATTTCTTAATAACATAGATAACTACTGTTTAAGTGAGATCTTGAGAGCATCATTATAACAAATAAGTGACAAATTGAACTTACTCACATTATTGTACATATGTTGCTAAAATATGTGAATTCTTTTCCTTCCCACAGTATGATTACCTTCCTTTAATTACTGTTAGTTATGTTGTCTTTAGTGACAAAATAAGTCCTTTTGGGGCTTTATTCCAGCCACAATATTTCATCTATGAATCGCCCTACTGTATCATATTACGTGGTGAATAAAAATTCTAATCAAATCAAAATAATGAAGGTTAAATTCTTCTGACAAGTTACTGTTTGCTAGATCCTGGAAAGTGGTTTTAAACACCCAACAACCGGCAGATTTCAAACAAATATTGAAACTGAACTTACTCAAGGTTAAACTCTGCAGACCAGATAGGGTTTGGCCCATCCTTGACATTGGTCCTCCCCACTTTGACATTATTGAGTGAGAGGACACAGTAAAGGTGGGAGACTTGACGAAGAGGAAGATGGTGGGCATCACATATATTAATCATCAAGCTACGTTGTTCTTTCAAGGCAGCTGACATACTCTGATGTTTCTTCAGTTGGGTATTAACACAATGAGATTTTAAAGCAGTCACCCAATCCTGTAACAACATTTTAAAAGCATTGATAAACCAGACAGAAGTTTGTTAAAAAAACAAAACAAAAGCAACTTCGGACTAAAGGCAGCTTAAAATAAAGGGTGATAATACAGAGGAAATAAATCTTTGCGCTTTGACATAAAAATTGCTGCCTCCACCCAATTGCATGATATAAATTTCTTTGAGAAACACCAGAATCAAAACCAACCTGAGCTATGTCAGCATTGTCAGCACAGAGATAGTAGACACAATAAGTATTTAATCCATTCATCACTAGTTGGAAGCAGTTTGGTCTGGAAAATAATAAAGTTTTCCCTTATTGAAACAGAAGTCTGAAATGATTGAGTAGAATTTCAATACAGCATAAAATATGTTAAACAGGCACAAATACCAACCAGCATTTATGCATAATTAACAGTTCGCGAGTTTTAATTTTTTATATATAAATGTGAGTGATTATTTGATTGATTGATGCTAAACTGAAGATTATTTCACTTATATGACTTGTTTTTTTTTTATGTGTGTGTGTGGGTTGGGGGGGACATCCCGTTCCACAAAGAATGATCAAGTTAAAAAACCCACTCAGAAATTGATCACATTTTTGGGGAGAACGGAGTGCAATTCGCGTCTGCACGAATGCTACCTTTGTGGGTTTCAAAGTTTTCCAATGAAATTTGAAATCCCTGGTTTCCTAAAAGCTTGTCACAAAAATTTAACTTTAACTAATGGTATTTCATTAAAGGAATAAAACTAAAAAACAAACTCGGCAGATTGTATAAATGTAAGTATCTTATCTCGTCAAATTGGCGATAAAATTTTAACCAATTTAGCTGTTGATCATGTGTGTGCTTTTCTCACCTCCCAAACAAAGAATCATGGACAGGATACAGAGAGCTGTAACTTAAGTCTATCAAGCCCTTAGGTTTTGATCGCTGAAAGAAAAGAAGGTTCATGAAAGACATAACCCAGATATAAATAAATAGTTTCATTTGAATTCAAACTATCTTGAGGTTATTTAAGGGTGAGTATTCAACTGTTAAATATCTTTTAAGCAAATCTTCCCAAGGCCATAAGAAGAGCCTGTATGTAAACTTTTCTGAGAAGACAACCGACCAGAGATTAAACCGACTGGTTAAGACCTCCCTTCATACCTTCTCGTTTTCAAAGAAATACAACTGCAGCTCTGTTCCATTTAAGACAAACAAGTAGTTTTTCCATTTTTTCGTCTTTTGGCCTAAAAGTAGAATCAAAACGAGATCAATCCTTTTGTGAAAATAAAATAGATAGGTATTAATTACCTCTCAAAATCAAATTAAAAACTGAACAGAATGGATAAGCATGAGATTAGAGCCAGTCTTTTATTTAATATTGACATGCCCAAAGAATATTTCTGACAATTTTACCATGAAATGAGCTTTTTTTTCAATTTACTTGTTAATGGGGAATGTCTTTTTGTGGAATTTCCATAGTGATGTCAATATTTCAAGAAGAAGAAAGCATTGTTGTCGTTCGAGTATTTGTTTAATTTATCCCATTAAACATTTGAAAAAGGGTATTCCCAATGACAGTCAAGGAAATAGTTAATTTAACAGATATATAAAGACGGTTCATCAACAACTTTACAAGATTACGGACAGAATGAGGAGTAGAACTTGTACATGTTGTAACGGTAACAATAATATTATGCCTTGTGCAAGTAACAGATCCGTAACCGACTCACAATATGTTGTTAATACCTCACTTGCAATTTTAAAAATTAAATAAATAAAATCTGTTACAACATCTAAATCCGTTCTTTCAAGTAGCCTGGTTAACTCAAGTGCCCGGCAAATGGCTTTTTCAAATTTTGTGCCTGATATTTTGTCAGATGCTTGTGAAAAAAGTTATGTACAGGTTTGTAACAGCTCTTAGAATATCAAAGAGATCGAAATTTTTTCAAGTATTTAAATACATGATGATAATAGTCAAGTTTTTATATCTATTTTCAGATAAATTCAGTAATATGAAAGTAATCAATAAACTCGTGTGACTACTTACTTTTTTTGCAGAGCCATCCTTTCATGGTAATTTTATCATGTCTATTCCTGACAAGGTTGGGTCCTGAAGAATGTTTTATTGTTTCATAAATGGATTTACTACGTTTGATGTCCTGAGCACTTGTACTTGCTGACTCAAGATTATGGAATTCCTAAAACAGAATTATTTATACCAAGAGTTACATACACTTCGAGTTATATAGTCAAACAAAAGCATTATCTGGTAGTATCATTATTTTATGTTTCAACAAATATGGAGACTTCTTACTCTATTATTTATTACTACTTTTTTTACAGGAGAAGCTAGTGTGTAATACTCTCATGATGTAAATATGAAGACTTCTTATTCTATACACAAAGAAAAAAGTGAAGCACCCCCCTGGAAAGTCGACACCGACCGATAAAATCATTGGTGTAGGGAGATTGTTGGCAAACTGACGTTGCAGAAACGATTGTGATCATAAAGGGCAACATTCTGGCGATAAAAAATCACCATTAATGGCAATAAGCTATACAATTTATTCAGGATATCGTTAGCCAAATCAAAAGTGTATTTTAACAAAATAAAAAGATGCTTGTAAGTATGAAACTCCATGAACTTCCAACCTGGGTCTCAACTCTCCAGTGAGACGTCGGATCTGTTGAAGAGGTAACTGCACGGATTAGAATCCTTTAGAGCACATTTGGGATAGGATGGGCAGAAACATTCAAGCCCTAGAGCCTCATGTACAAAATCTGCAGAGTTACCCCTTCAACAGATCCGACGCCTCACTGGAGGGATGAGACGCAGGTTGGAAGCTAATAGAGGCTATACGCGCTATTAACCCTCTGCTCTAGGGATGTGTTCTACACACTCAAAGTGACATTTTTTCTTCAATATGTTCGCCCTGTAAAGCCAGATTGACTCTGAAGTTTCTTACAAGCATCTTTTTATTTTGTTAAAATAAACTTTTGATTTGGCTAACGATATCCTGAATAAATTGTATAGCTTATTGCCATTAATATTGATTTCTTATCGCCAGAATGTTGCCCTTTATGATCACAATCGTTTCTGCAACATCAGTATGCAAACAATCTCCCTACACCAATGATTTTATCGGTCTGTGCAGACTTCCCAGGGGGGTGCTTAACTTTTTTCTCTGTGTATATTATTTATTACTACCTTATTAACAGGAGTAGCTAGTGTGTGACCCTCCATGATTTGTTCCTTGGTATATCTCTCAATAATGGCATCTAACGTGTCGAAATACCGACCACCCATGTAGTATTGACGCCCCTGTTTCTCAACACGAAAGCGTTGTACAATCCTATTACACAGGAAGAAAAGGGAATAATCTCCAGGGGAATGATCACTTGGTCGGACAAGAAAACTGCCCTGACCAGCTGGAATGGAAAATAAAAGTTACCATAGAGAAAAACATGCCACCAAATCAGCTACAAAAATTAACCCAAGAAATCTAGAAAGGAAGACATAAAAAAAATAAAGTAATTAACATGGCGCAGATTTATAGAGTTAGAGAACTCTCTACATATCATGAGAAATCCGTTCAACATACCGCTTTTCTAAACTTGATAAAATCATTAATTGATTAAGTCTCAACATCACATTCAACAACCAACATTATCGGTGACAACTGCACAAAAATCCTGAAGACCATGGCTCAAGTCACCTAATTTTAAATGCTGGGCTCCCCTGAAGTAAAACCACCAGAAGGATAAACGTAACAGTCAATCTTGCTATTAACCTTTGTTATTAACAAAAGCGTGGTATTGCTAACTGGTCTTCAGGATTTTTGTGTATTTGTCACTGATAATGTTGGTTGTTGAATGTGATTTTGAGCCCTAATCAATTAAAGATTTAATCAAGTTTAGAAAAGCCCCGTCTTTCTGTGTTATAACTACAGAAACTTACAACCTGGTCACAACTCGTACATGTTGTAGGGCTATGTTGTCTTTCCAAGACAAGGCCTTGGGTTCTTTATTTTAGTTTATTACCTTGTCGTAATCGTTGAACTGCATCCTCTAATGTTATATTAGGGTGATAGCATGGAAGGCTTTCTACTGGGTCTATGTTTCCATTCTGCGGAAAAAAAAAATACAAACCATAGGTCAAATTAGTTCAAAATGTTAGGGTCAGGTTAAAAAATGATAATTGTTAATTGACAACTAAAAGAGGAAGAAAAAGTAATTCATATAGTCAATATTTAATAGCTAATAGACAAAGTAAATACACATATTATAAGCTACAGGGTTTCCCAGGAGGGGGATGTCTTTTTTTCCGTTTACTAACCACTTATATTTATGCCCCCCCCCCCCCAAACAAACCATATATCACACCAAAGACAGAAATAGTTTGATTTTCAAATCTTCTTTCGCAAAAACGACTGTTTCATAAAAGACAGAATGTGAAGTCTGAAAGCCATTTTTTGGCTCGAGCAGACATGACTGCCAAATGTCTAGACATGACGTCTCAAGCCATATATGGAAGTCACCTAGCCGAGAAATCTTGGCTCTGCCAAATTTTTTTTTCCGTGTTTGTCATAGCCAAGATCACTTCCATAGTAAAAAAGTGATATTTGTTAAGAAGACCCGCCGAAAAAATAGGCGGCGCAAATTTCACAACAAATAAGCAAAGAATAAAATATTTACCACTGCATTCCGATAGTATAGACCACGAAGAAGGAGTTTGTCAAACTTACGCCGCTGTAAAGTGGTAAACTTTCCCTTATGCAGTCAATAGTTGTTTCGAAGTATACTGGCTTTCAACCTGACGTAACCGCCATAGTAAAACATTTAAACGACCAGTTAAACTGTGCAGGGCGTCGTAGAAATACTTCAATCATATATCTTTAGTCACTTTACAGTGGCATAAGTTTGACAAACTCCTTCTTCGTGGTCTATGCTATCGGAATGCAGTGGTAAATATTTTATTCTTTGCTTATTTGTTGTGAAATTTGCGCCGCCGATTTTTTCGGCGGGTCTCATTAACAAATATCACTTTTTTACTATGGAAGTGATCTTGGCTATGACAAACACAGAAAAAAAAAATTCGGCAGGGCCAAGATTTCTCGGCTAGGAAGTCACCCTGTATTGATCAGCACGGAGGCGCCATATGGAGTCTCAATGTGAATGCTTTGAACCAATCCAAATTATTCAGTGTGAGGAAGGATTAGATAATATCTTACCAAATCTTCTACCAGGTCCTCAAAAACCAGACCTTCTTCAAGGGTTCTCTGAGAGGTAACCCACAGCCAGCCATCACCCAGTTCATTATGAACCGTAAACAAGTCTCCCTTCTCAAAACTGTAACAAAACATTTCATGAAAATTATTCAATTTGTATCTAAATCTATCTTTTAATAGTTTCATGCAGTAGTTATTAAAATACTTTTCAATACAGTAAAACCTGGTTTAAGCGACCAGCGAACGGAAACGTGAAAGGTGGCCTCTTATTCCAAGTTTGATGCAACCAACACCATAACCTGTAGTCTTTTCGAAGTGCTTGCATTTTGACTTTATAGTTCACTGATTTATACACATCTCTTCATTTCGTAAAGAGGACTAAAAAGGAACCCAACTGCAAGAACTTTATCAATATTTTTATTCTAGATGATTTCAGTCAAGTCTGTTTAGCATTATGCAATTCACAGGTATGTTTTGTAATGCAAATGGCTTCTATTGAGCTTTACACCTAGGCTTTAAGTTATTACAACAATCGCAGCGTTAACCTAGTGCAGCGGGATTAAACATGCGCATTACAGACGCGGTGAAGGTTATGCTGATTATACAACCAAATTTTGCTTGCTTAAAACAGGTTTTAGTGAATACTGTATCAGCTTCACAGCTGGTAGCAATTGCATATCTTAAGAATTTCGTTCGGGGGAGTGGTGGGATGGCCGCTTGAGGCAGTTGGTCGATGTTTAAATGTGGCCACTTGTCCAGGTTTGACCGTATTTGTAGCTTTTGATGTTTGCTAAAATGTCCATTGAGAAACCAGAAAATTTGTCAGTTTAGAAACCATAAAATTTGTCAGTTTAGAAACCATAAAATTTGTCAGTTTAGAAACCATAAAATTTGTCGGTTTAGAAACCAGAAAATTTGTCGGTTTAGAAACCAGAAAATTTGTCAGTTTAGAAACCAGAAAATTTGTCAGTTTAGAAACCAGAAAATTTGTCAGTTTAGAAACCAGAAAATTTGTCGGTTTAGAAACCAGAAAATTTGTCAGTTTAGAAACCAGAAAATTTGTCAGTTTAGAAACCAGAAAATTTTTCAGTATATAGGAGAAATAGGACACCTTTCAATGAAAATTGCTTCAAAAAGGTCAATTTGCACACCATAGATCAAATTACTGGCTAACCCTAAGCTATTACTGGTGGTGAATAAGTTGGTGCATCTTGTTTGATTGATTGATGTTTTACAGCGCACTCAAGATTATTTCACTTATATGGCGGGTTGCCAGGTTAAGTGGGGGAGTAAACTGGGCTCAATGCCCAAAGGAAATCCCCGACCTTCGGCGAGTACCTGGCAACTCTTCCACATACGACGACCGGGTGAAAAATCCACTCAGAAGCATCTTGTTCGAAGCTGGGTATTGAAGTATAAAATCTTATACTTACTTGAGCTCATCAGTGTCTGGCATTCCACGGTATGGTAAAATAGCTTTGACCTTCCTCCTGTCATCAACAGGCTGAAAAAAAAAGTTAGTTTACTAAGATGCATAACTAAATTGCATGTTCTAATAAAAATATCAAAACAGGAGGTTACAAACATAACTTCCGGACTTTCCAATTTGTCAGCCTTTCTCCCAGTAATTACCAGGCAATATCTATGGGCTATCGGTATTAGATGTACATACAGATAGAAGCCACAGAAGAAGGCAAAAACCAAATTCTCAAAACGCTTTTAGAGGACAGTAAATTTAGAAATTTACAAGAAAAAGGTTCAATAGTTAATAACAAGCCATTCCCTACAGGTTTATTGATGGATCATTTGCTATTTTAGTTTTATGGCTTTATATTTCTGGAGGAAACAATCAAACATTTGGTACCTGCCACGTGCATCAGTGTGCAGACCTTAAAGAAAATATCTCTAATAAAATCCACACAAAGAGCATGGCATGTTTAATATAAAAATAACAAGCACACTTCATGAAGACACCGGTACAGGTGTCGAAAAGCTTGTGTTGTTCAAAACAACTAACTACGTGGTGATGGCTTAATTTTTTATCAGTAGTATGGAACCCACGTTTAAAGAGAGTTTGAAACATTTCTTACATTCTGAGACTATTGCAAAGCACAGTTCATTACCAACCAAGGTTCCTCAATTCAGGATAAATTAAAAGAGGGGGAGGGGTAAGAATCAAAAATGGATGTACATTGTAGTCCTGCCAGATGGTACCCGTGACTTTTAAGTTATTTGAGAAAGAAGAATGATAACTTAGACCAGGTATGAGTATATGAATACAGAAATCAGGAGGTACAATATTATATGGTTAAAACCCATGCAGCTGAAGTAGCTTTTCCTTCCAACTTAACAAATCATCTGAAATCATTTCCAGTAGAATTTTAGAATGAGCTTACTTCTGGAGGTGAAACAGGATATTGTAATCTTTCATCTTTCAGGAGGAATGATGCGATGGTGTAGTAGCCAATCAGATCAGAGAGGGAGTCAAACTGCCGGCCACCAATGTAGTAATCTCCACACATGGCTGTTATCCTGAAAAACAAAATGGAAAAATCAATGAATACAAAGGAATAAAAACATTTTATTGAGAACACACACAGAGCATACACTTCCCTTAGTCTGTTTACAATGATCCATCTGTTCCCAGTGAATTATTACTTATGAAATTAGAAAGTAGTGATGATTTGATGGAGCCCAGGATTATTGCTTATATGGAGACAAGCTATGGTAAAATGTCTCCATACAACTAGTGAGGGAAGGGAATGTCTCGGTTCATATAGACCACAGGATCACAGCATATTTTCATTTCAATGCCAATCATTACGGCTTTCCATGAAGTTCACACCCTCCTATGAATTCTCTAGACAATCTGAATTTATATAAGTGAGATTTAGATCCGGATAGATTGATTGATCAGATAACTCTGTGGCTCTCGCAAAATATGAGAAATGCTGTTTCCTTATGATGTCAAGTCCAGACAGTCAAATATAAATCGTCATCAAAACATGCTTTGATCTAACGACATTACGTACTGTATACTAGGGTGACTTTGAGCCACATAAAAATAGTTCCATTTTTGGGGTCTGAACTACATGTACAACCCATTGATGGAAGCGAAGGCCTGAGTTGAACTCCGCCGACTGAGCCACCAAGGTGTCATATGTTGATAAATCAGTGGGTTTATATGTTGATTTATTGGCTATTGTAGACATTCTACTGCAATTTCACTTAAAAATTTTGTTGTCAAAATTATCTGAAATTTTATTTTATTTTCAATAAACTACATGTACATGTATATTACCTGAAATGGTTAAATCCTGTTTTTCCCAGATAGGAGAGAACGTAAGAACCAGGTTTTCTGTCGCTCTCACGGATAAGATAGTTCCCAGTTTGCCCAGCAACTCTCAATCTGTCTTCAGCTTTTGTTCTGTCCAATCGTCCATGATACCACCTATTTTAAAACAAAATCGGATACTAATTAATAGCCTGCAACTCCTAGCCAGTGTTATAAGGAAAGAAAATTTACAGAGTGATTGAAGTTGAACATAAATATCCGGTAAAGAAGTTTAGATCGATACCAGTTAAAAAGTGACATCTGTAGTGTACCGGTACCTATAAAGAGATTAACAGCGTCTGAAGTCACAGTAGATTAATCAGAAAGGTGCTGTCATTTGTGCGTCTACAAAATACACATCGCCGGATATATAAGGGCTAAAAATATTGGGCTTTAGAATGGGGATCTGTAGGTTTGATTTTTTAGATGCCCATAATATTCAGTATTTCAATACATAGCAAAAAAAAAAAAAACCTAGTGTAAAATAGCTCAATCATGAATAGAAAGATTAATTTTAACAACACTTCAAGCCTGATGGAATATGGCAAATTTGCATTTACCGTTAATTAATGCATTTCAAATGGAGAAAAGAAATCAGCGCAGCCTTTAAATTTGGCAGATTCAAAGCTAGCTTGGTCAGGAGAGACACACGTGACTGAAACTTACACTTTTATCTGCGTGAGCAGGCCGCCTATAGAAATAAACATGGATGATCTAATGTTATTGTCGCTTGTAGTCGTAATGCTGAATTTTGAAATCTCTTATAAAATCATTGACCGGATGCTCTATTAAGTTAGTGTATTTAGCCAGTCTAAAAGTTAGGCTAGATGTATTATTATGACTTTACAGGAGAAAAACTTCCGGAACAAGATGTGCCTGATGTAAAAACTACTGTTATATGGAAGATCCAGCAAGTCATTGTTTCTAAAGTGCCCATCCATTGTGACTGATTGTTGTCTAACTCTATAATTCACATTTATTTTGACTAACATCATCTGTATAACATAAATACAAAATCATATGCCAACCTGTGAAATAACTCTGCAGATACATGCACTTTACAACTTCAGCTATGTTTTGGTACTAGAATGATATCATGGTATTGAGTCCAGACCAAATTACATCCATATCATCTAATTATCATGAGATGATCACATGACCTAGGTACAATTACATGCAAAAACCCCAGCACTTAATCCATACTTCACTAGAATGGATATACTGTGTGTGATAATAGATTCAACATGTATCCTTGTTTTACCATGTAATAAATTAACTATATCACATAGGCAGACTAACCGGGACAGCAAAATATATATCACAACATTTAATACTCAGTGTGACTTTTCCAACTCCAAATAAATATTGGGGCCTTGCTGGTCGTGCAATAGTCACTCTAGCCACACTCACGTGTCTATATCACGCTTTACTTTTCTGCCGGTGTCACTCACACCGACACAAAGAGTTTTTAACTGATTGCATGGTCAATGCTGTCAGGTACCTGCTGAAGGTTAAGGTTTCCTCTGGGGAAAACAGACTCCCCCACTATACCTGTCATATTAGTGAAAGATTCTTCAGTGCGACATAAAGCATCAATCAACCAATCAAATAAAAAATTTTGACAAAATAAAGAAAAAGCATCAAATGTTTGATAACTTTTTTTTAATTGAACAAAAAGCAATATTTAAAATTATCTGATTTAGGCATGACAGGGAAATAATGGTTCACTGTCTTCTGTCTTCTGAAATTATGGTCATATTTTCAGCTTCATTTTGTTCTAGACCAAACATTTACAGCTTAATAGTAACAAATTTGGTAAAAAGTATAATGATTTTAAAGTTTTGATATTGTAATGTTCAGTTGGTGAATGCTTATAAGCAATCCGAAAGCAATTCTGAAGTAAACAACTACGGCCTGGCATAATTTTGAGATATTTGAGAAAATCACTAGTACAATGAATACCATCTGGATTTCATTTTGAGTCGGGTACATGTACATGTATTTTTAATAAGTTAAGATATATCATTAAAAGCTTATCTTGTGATAATAGGGACAATCTAATACTTGTGTCAATCTAAAAATGTAACAATGGGACTCAATGTAACAAGATTTTAAGTGGTCTTGGTTGATTGATTCATGTTTTACGCCGCACTCAAGATAATTTCAAGTTTTATATGGCGGAGTTGCCAGGTTTAGAGAGGGAGGAGACCGGGCTCATCGCTCAGAGAAAACTCCTGACCTTCGGCGAGTTTCTGGAAACTCTTCTACATACGGCGAGCTAATGAAAAATCCACTCAGAAATTTTTTAATTTTTATTTGGTCTGAGTGTGATTTGAACGGGAAGTCTGTGTGGGACTGAGGAACGATCAGTCTAACCCATTGTACCACCGAGGCCCGAAGTGGTGTTGTAGAAATGTAAGTAAGTAATCTTGACACAAATAACTAAAAAATCTGCATTGTATATTAATTCCTATTTTTAACGGAGAACTAAATGTTCCTTTCTTAGACTTTCTTCACTCGATCACACAAAAAGTGTTTCAAGGTACCCCCTGTAGGTGTGAGGCTATCTCCATGCCAAAAGCCCTTTCTCCCTCAATAAAACGTAGCAATATATGTACATTGTATAAGTGAAATAATCTTGAGTGTCGCATAAAACATCAATCAATCTTAGACCTTCAATTGACCCAAAAATTAAACATGTCCATAAATGAAATTTTGAGCTTGAAACTGCTATTAGTTTCCAAGGTACATGAAGATTATTCAAACATGATGCAACTGGATTCTAAGACCATCAATTTAAATTTTTGCTCCTCAGGTTTATCAGGACTTACTCATATGAAACTACTCAAAGTAAATGCAACTCCGACAACTGATGCCATAAACTGTAGTTGAATGATATTCTATATTTTGACAGATCTTTGTTACCATCATCATTTTTTACAAAATTCCTTGGTGTTGGTACGTACTTTTGAATAATTTGTTTTTTTTAATAGTGTTTTTTCTATATCGAAATAACAATGTTAAGGTCTTGTAATATACCATTTGCCAGTTTTGCGTGCAACGAATCTTTGAAAGGATGATGCGGCACCAATCTTACATCAGACAAGCCCAATAGTCATCTTGACATTTGTCATTATCATTCCAAATCCCTTTTCATCCACATTTTTTTTCACATTTCTAGATTCATTTGGATACAAACTGTCCAAATATAGACTTTCATTTCTTATATCTGTTGTAAAATACCAAAAATTAGAAGTTAAAAACAGACGGATCGTTTGTCCGGTCTACTTCTAGGGGCAGTAATTGTGCCGTCGCTAAATTACGCCATTTGAAAGTAATTGGCAAATCACCTATTACATACTCTTTTTAACACAATTAGAAACTTGTCTCCGTGGTTATATTACATACACTATCTACTTCACATGGAGTATTACACTCTATGATTTGACTCCATGATTTCCTAAACGTTTGCAGATTATGGGTGTTAGTTTGAATATGTGTGGGGTTTTTTTTCTTGAAGGACTAAGAATGGATGGCATAGGGTTAGCCAGCTACCAGTACAAGATAATGAACGGTTTAGAAATTAGACCAATTTAGACACGCTGTTTTGGTGAAGATGGTGTAGATGGTAGTACATTAACAAGACTTTTAGCATCTCTTTATGTTATTTGTCATAAGCCAATAATGCGTGTTTTCGTAAAATGAGTGAATGTGTCGGTTGACATCATAATTTATTCATATCTGAGAAGTCAACTGTTGCAAAAGGTGTTCAAAGGTCATGTGTGAGCTGAAGTAGACCTTTGACGTCTCAAACCTTTTTCCGTTTGTGTGAATTTTCATGTGACGATAAATCATTTTATTTTTAAAGAAAAAACACAAGGATGCAAAGCTTGAAGTCTACTGCGTTGTTGTTGCAATGCCAAGTGTGCATTATGGTAGGAATTGAGAAGAGCGAAGGCATGATTTGTGTTTTTCAACCACCCAACTCCCGATCGGGATTGCGGTCTGTGGCTCGTTCAGGAGTGTTACTCCCGTGCAGGAGTTAACTCCCAAACAGGACATTTCCCCAACCTGACTGAGGGATACCGACAAGTGACAGTGCTACAGAGGATGTACTTTACAGTAACGGTACTCTTGAATGTTACTTAATAATGATTAAAAGTAAGGAAAAACATTTTCCAAATGACTATAATTAGAGCGGTATCGATGTGTGTTAGAATGCGGTCACATTTATTTAGAATGTGGACTGACCAGCTGTCAGAATCCCATTCACTTCACCCATTCTTCCCAACTATCCGTCTAGAAAAACCTCCGTCTCAGATTCCCAACTTCGAATACTCACTGATTTGCAGGGGGTGCCGTCAATGGCATATCATCGCACTCTTCGACACATTCGTAAAGTCCAGGGAAAGGGTCAAATTCATCGCCTCCTTCCATCGCACCCTCTTCGGCCGAACTCCCCGACTTGTTGTGGTCGGCCATTTTTCTAGTGAACCAGCCCGCAGCCCGTGTGTAATCAAGCCTGCCATTGGTCAATTTGTCGGCGGCGCCATCTATAATTAGAAATATGTGAACAGGTGCAGTGGCCTACTCTGTGCCCGATAGCCTTCCCCAGTGTCAAAACAAACCCCCTGAAAACCCAGAAAAAAAACCTATCTATATAAGCGTAATTAAATATATATTTAGCCTAACATCCAAAAATATTCATGCAACTGTGAAGAGCACCGCAAGTACCCCCCGCCCCGCGCCCCACCTCCGAACCAGAGGCCTAGAATTACAAAAAAGTACAATACACTGGGCTAGTATATAGGCCTAGATTATAAGTTTTGTTTACTTTTCGGACACTATTTCGATTCGTACCGACTCCTCATTCCAACGTCAATCGTTGATGGGGTTTGTGAGCTTCCTTCCCTCTAAATTACTGACGTGACGATTAGAGTTAATGAAAAAAAAGTAAGATTTAGGCAGCTCTAACAGTCATAAATTCTAGTTCTAGCTCTAAGTCTATAGATCGATCGACCATCCTACTGAAAACGCTCGAGTTTTAAACTCACAGAAATGAACTTTTCGTTTTTATGCAGAACATTCATACAGAACAGTAGGCCTACTTGTAGGCTACCTAACAAATAAAGCCATGGCTAGGCCTATTTGATCAGTAGGATATTTTACTTTTTAGATTTTGGTCAATTGCATGCATGGGTATCAGATGTCGAGCTTTAAAATGTTTTTCACCAACTAGACCAAGGCAATATATCGAGTGACGCCGCAATTTATTTCCATCCTAGCTGGTTCAATATCATTGGAAGGCATCTTGGACGGCATGTTTTTGTATCACTTATTGTCACCACAGTCTCATCTTACGACCATTGGCCAAATGTCCTCGCCTACTAACATTTGACACCACGGATATATATAAATTTTGTCGTCAGTCGATTTTATTGGCCATGTTGATGGAAAACGACATCTCGGCCTGCGCCATGTGGCCAGGCAAACCATTCGAAAATGTTCTAGACAAATTCAGCGGGTGCGCGTTTTGACGTTACTATGGTCATGGCGTCAGTTAATCTGACCACAAACTGCCTGACCAGAAGCGAGCAGTCTACTCCGAGTTTTTATTGCAATGAGCCTTGACTCCAAAATACAATCGTCAGTATAAAAAAAATAATCATTTTGGAGCCAGAAACCCAGACTAGATCAATATTTAAAATCCTACGTTGGGTTTTTGGATCAATCTGGGGGCTGTTCCTCAAAACATCTACGTCGGATGTAAGTCCAGTGCAAGGCCTAACTGTCGTGGCAAATTATACGGTCAGCATATTACAGTACGACCAGACGCAAAGTGGCGTAAATCTCTAGAGAAACAGCCCCATGGCGTTAGAATACTGCTCTTTTTGTCCACGACGCAATGCGATAAATACGTGTCACAGTGTCTGTACATAACAGATAAATGCCGTTAATGCCATACAATTCGAACAACAGTTAGGCCTACACTTGATAAAGACACCGGCCTAGGTGTCGAAAACTTGGGTTGTTCACAAAAAACTTACTTCGTGGTTATGCCTTAATAATTTCTCATTAATTCAAACAACGTCAAGAAAAACATTTTCTTAACCGAGGGGCAGTGAACACCTAAACGTAACGTCATTTTGCCATACACACCAGTTTTAGATATGGATGTAATGCAATCACTTTGGCCTATTACTCGACAAAAGCAGAATGGATATAAAGACAGAAAAGGTTGCTCCTAGCTCATTAGAATATTGTTTTCTACAATTACCATCGACATTGCTTGCAACTGAAATAGCTTGGTGTGAGGACTGTACGGAGCCCTATAGCTATTAGTGCCATGGGTGGAATTTTGACATTTCCAGTGTTTTTCCGTCTTTAACAGCATTTTGCACAAGTGGAAACTTGGTTTAGAGACGAGAGATTCTGTACAGTATGTCTAAGAAAATAAAGCGTGTATCATAAGAATCATTTGCAGAGAAAGTCGAAAAACGCACGTTAACGGTCAAATCACATGGGAAACATTTCCTCCGCGGAGAAAACCGGCGTGGAAATGTTTCCCTTGTAATTTGACCGTTTACATGCATTTTTCGACTTTCCTTTATGTTCCACCCCCCAGGTAGATTTTTTGTTTGTGCCAGTCATGATAATTTAATTAGTTGTAGGGATTCTGACTCCGGTGGAAATGTTTCCATTGTGATTTGGTCATTTACATGCGTTTTTCGACTTGCACTGCAAATCATTTTACTTAAAGTGGCATGAGCTGCCAACATTTACATTCTTTAATCATTTCTGATCGTCACGACAGTCAGAGGCTTTGAAGACAGTCGAAAAACTAACTGATTGGCGTTGGAATTATGGAAATCCATACAGTATGTGGCCAATACGAACCGAAATAGTGTCCGAAAAGTAAACAAAATTTGAATAACCGGGACGACCATTCATTCATTCTAAACCAAAGTTGGTTAAAAACAATACTTTATCGTTCATTCTCGAGACTATAGAAGAAATAAAAAGTTTGTGAATTATACATTCTGTTTTATCGTCAAAATATCAACTTTTTGGCAGCCCATGCCACTTTAAGGGTTTGATTCTTATGTATAGGGCCTACACGCTTGGTTTTCTTCGACATACAGAATCTCTCTTCTCAAAACAGAATCTCTCTTTTCAAGTTTTCGCTTGATAAAGATGGAAAAGTAAAAATTCCACTCATGGCACTAATAGGCCTCCGTAGGATTGGACTTATATATTAAAAACATCATTTTTTCATTCTATGTTAAATTCCTGGCCGGCAAGTAAATAAAACACGATCGAGATATAGGACTCGGTACTTGTAAAAGTTAACGGTCCAAGGGAAGTAACTCTAGTTATACAGCGAATATTATGTCCCCTTAGCTATATTATTATAAGACATCTATGTCTGCGTTATATCGGCGTTAGTAAACTTGCATAGATTTTTTCCTTTGTTTATGGCGGGCGATTCATAATGATGCACTGGTCGACGTTGTTTATGGCGAGCGATTCATAATGATGCACTGGTCGACGTTGTTTATGGCGGGCGATTCATAATGATGCACTGGTCGACGTTGTTTATGGCGGGCGATTCATAATGATGCACTGGTCGACGTTGTTTATGGCAGGCGATTCATAATGATGCACTGGTCGACGTTGTTTATGGCGGGCGATTCATAATGATGCACTGGTCGACGTTGTTTATGCCGGGCGATTCATAATGATGCACTGGTCGACGTTGTTTATGGCGGACGATTCATAATGATGCACTGGTCGACGTTGTTTATGGCGGGCGATTCATTATGATGCACTGGTCGACGTTGTTTATGGCGGGCGATTCATAATGATGCACTGGTCGACGTTGTTTATGGCGGGCCATTCATAATGATGCACTGGTCGACGTTGTTTATGGCGGGCCATTCATAATGATGCACTGGTCGACGTTGTTTATGGCGGGCGATTCATAATGGTGCACTGGTCGACGTTGTTTATGGCGGGCCATTCATAATGATGCACTGGTCGACGTTGTTTATGGCGGGCCATTCATAATGATGCACTGGTCGACGTTGTTTATGGCGGGCGATTCATAATGATGCACTGGTCGACGTTGTTTATGGCGGGCCATTCATAATGATGCACTGGTCGACGTTGTTTATGGCGGGCCATTCATAATGATGCACTGGTCGACGTTGTTTATGGCGGGCGATTCATAATGATGCACTGGTCGACGTTGTTTATGGCGGGCCATTCATAATGATGCACTGGTCGACGTTGTTTATGGCGGGCCATTCATAATAATGCACTGGTCGACGTTGTTTATGGCGGGCGATTCATAATGGTGCACTCGTCAAGGAAGTTGAGCCCAGTTGCATAAAATCTTTATGTGTCATTTCATTTCTTTATTTCACCTTATAAGAAAATAACATAAATGCACTTTGGCAGAACGTTAGTAAGTAAGGCCGGATTAAAGTCAAAGATTTGTTTTATCCCTAGTCAGATTATGTTGTTTTATTCCATTCCATTCACCTTGGGCTTAAAAGGTTGGTTGGATAGGTGAATTGGTCTGTGGAAATTTGTATTGCTGGCTCTCGTTGGATAGTTGTGAACAGTTTGTTGCGTTATAAACATACTATTGGTATTAAGTGACTTGAATATTTTAAAACACTAAAACACAAGGGCACAGGGAAAATCTTCTTGTCTAAAATAACAAAACGTTCTACCCCAGACAGCGTTGGCATACGACAGATAAGGTAAAAGTAAGGAATTGTAGAGAATATATAATGTTGATAAATTCAGCACACACTTTATGTGTTTAAAGACTCCAATTTCTTGGATACCTTTTTGCTAACATAAGTAACAGGAGAAGTCCATGTTAATTTAGTATTGAACACAACGCCCAGGAATTTGAATTCCCCAACAGTGGAAATTTCCACATTGTTGATAAAAAAATTGACGAAGGAGAAGGCCTAGATATTAGCATGAGTTTTGCCTGAATTAAGGGATAGACGGTTAGCATTTAACCAAGAGGAACTTTTTTGCAACTCTTCTGACATAATATTAACTGCTTCTTTAGCAGATGTTGCAGTCGAAATAACTCTGGTATTATCGGCATATAAGGTGAAATGTAACAAAAAAGAACAGTAAACAATATCGTTTATGTACAAGATGAATAAAGTTGGTCCAAGAATGGACCCTTTGGGGCACACCGGAAGTGATATAATGACGCCATAAGTGACGCCATTAACACAAACCACCCGTTGCCTCTCACTCAGGTAACTATTGCAATGAACTATATGCGTGGAATGGACACGTCTCATTGGCTGGTTTGGATCGTACTTTGTAAAATGTGCCGCCATTGACAGTTGATAAGCGCGTGCAGAACAGATCTGTGTGGACGCTCTACTATCTCCTGGTAATGGCGGCATTCGAAGCATAGCAAGCACCACGCGATCTCCCTTCCACGCATATAGTTCATTGAACTATTGAACCAGTTATTTGCAACCCCACGGATACCATAATGATTCAGTTTTTTCAAAAGAATAGAGTGACAAACTGTGTCAAAGGCCTTAGAAAGGTCTAGAAAAGCCACATAAGAGTAATATTTCAGGTCTTTGGATTGAACTAAGCGATCATATAGAACGGTAGCTGCATGAAGGGTTAAATGAAATGTATATGCATACTCTGGTATAATCTATGGCCAAAGTAGCCCAAGGTGACTGTCCTGTTATTTTGTTATACAACAGAATGGCTAAAATATATTATTGATGTTGTGCCAGCCATTAGAGTTAGACTATGAAACGCATTGAAAAATAAAACTTTAGAGAATTGCCTCATTTCGACTGTGTCACACCAAAGAAATTCCCCAAATGCTCACATCATTTGGCCTGTAGTTGTACCAGGAAGTTACTCTTCGTTAGGATACAGCGAAGATACCGGCCAAATATAAGCATTTGCATGATATTTTTTTAGGTATGAGTGGAGAACTAAAGATCGATTGGGATAAACAGAAAATTTCAAATAAAAATTAGGCGATTCTGTAAAGTAACATTTTCTAACCGTTACATTCTGATCACCACAACATCCATATACTTTGGCCACACAGTTTGGTTGATTGATTGATTGTTTGGTGTTTTACGCCGCGCTCAAGATTATTTCACTTATATGGCGGCGTTGCCAGTTTTATTGTGGGAGGAAATCGGGCTCTATGCCCGGAGGAAACCCACGACCTTCCGTTGGTAACTGGCAACCATCCCACATAGCACACAGTTTGGATATTTCAACTAAAGTTGATCCCAGGTTTTGTCTTGAGCAATTCAATCTTTATTTAGTAGGCTTACAGTGCTTCTATCATAACTGTTATCAACCAGGAATGGGGCTAATTGATTGATTATTGTAGCGGATTTTGACCTTGTCGTCACTTAATCGATAAACTTTTAGCGAGCGTATAACTAAATTGCAGAGTTTGCTAATTTAGATCTAACCTAATTAACCTTGGTAGCGTACTTTTGTTCGAAATTAGCTTTCTTTTTTAGACTGGGAGATCCGGGTTCAAGCCTGGGTCGAGTCAGACCAAAGACTTTAACAGTGGTAGCTGTTTCTTCTTCGCTTGGCGCTCAGCAATAGGAGTTAAAGCAGCGACTGGTTGGCCCGGTGTCAGTATACTGTGTGTGACTGGGTGAGGGGGCTTGCTGGTTGTCTTCGGCAAGTCCTCTCGGTGAGACAGCACCTAAAAGAGCGGTGGAAATCCGCCCTGCAACAAGAAGACAACGTCTTCATATTACTGAAATACTGTTGAGCAGGACGTAAAACCCAAATCACTCACTCACTCACTCTTTTTGAGACGCCGCTACTTTTGGGTTTGATCAATTCTGTTAACTTGTCCTTACCGCTCTGTTACAATAATGGAGTCGACTAATGTTTCAAATTCAACAAATAAGAAAACATTTTATTACAAATTGAACAAACACAATGCAATTTTCTGCAGAAGTTTAGCTATCGTTAAAGTTTTTGTTTTCTGCAAAGGCTTCAAACAAGCCTACCGCAGACGAGAGCTATCAGCTGAGGTAAATTTTCTCTCTAGGAAATTTCCTCAGCTGTTAGCTCGTCGTGTGCGGAGTGTTTTTAATGAATTTCTCGCCTCGCGAGGGTTTGAGACGAATATCATGTTGGATAATTTCCACCTCTCGAGGTAAAAACCTGACCGTCTGCGGGGCACTGAGCTATCACCTCAGATTGAAAAAGATAGGCCAACCAATCAAAACGAGAGATCGTGTCACCTGGTACACTATCTGAAGACATACATTTGTGTATCAGATTATCTGTGTATATTTTGAAGATTATATTTGTCTAGTAATTCACAGAGACGGCGAGCTGCCAATTATATGGGGAAAATGTCGATAAAACAGAATTAGCTAATTGTTTTTATATTTTAACAAACAGTACGAAATGCGAGCTTTCCTCGTGTATTATGTCAACATTTAAGCACATTTTGTCCGTTATTAGCACTCATCTTCGGTTTGTACTAACAACTGGCTTGTAGTCTTTATTTCAACGTCAATCTTACTTCACTTTAGTAAAGGTCTTACTCCGTTATTTATAATTTCTGACATTTATTGGTCGTCGACCTGGTACCGACCAATAAATATCCAAACATAAATAACGAGGTACCTGTAGACATTTAATGTTATTGAATTACGTCAATCTAGGCCTATTGACAATTGGAATGTATGAAAAAAGTCCAAATTAATTATGTTAACTTCTTTAAATCCAGAATGCTTGATATTGTATAGTGTATTGTGTTTTATAAAATTGGTTTGTAAACTTGAATATAAATATAAGCTTGAAATACGCTTGTTACGATACCGAATGATAATAAAAAGAAGTAACAACAAACCAGCAGATTTTATGTACAAATTTGAACTTATATTAAAAAGCAAACGGACTAACTTATTTACAGGCAAATATTACATAAACGTTGGAAAGAAAACATATATCAATATGACTTACTTATACAGGTTAAGTAATTACAGTTCCTAGAAATCTGTATCCTTCACAAAGTTCACTGGTTTAAATCCGATGACCACGAATCGACGAAATATAGATTCCCAAAATGAATCTTGAACTTGAAGACACAATGGTAAATCCGCAGGATAGAATATTGAAAACACACTGGTTTAGCACACTGGTGGTATATCCACAGAATAAATTCTTGACAGAATTCACAAGTCAGGTATCACTGACAAAGCAGGCCGAATATCTTATTCAAAGATAGTAAACTGAGTTCAGATAGAAATCTGACTCATATCAGACCGTAGCATCCAAAGTATATCGAGACCAGTTCAAAACTGACTCTATGTCATAAGACGAATATCGTATTCAAGATAGCAGCTTACTAGCTGTATCATACAGAGACCAGTTATAAATCTGAACTATAACAAAATATAGCACTCGAGACCAGTTGGAAACTGACTGACTAATAACTATAAAACAACGTCTTATATACACTCTCAGTACTTCCAGAAAGATCTAAACATTTGCATACAAATAGAGTATTTCGAGAATCTTCTTGGATCTACGCATTACAACAGGTTATGAACTAAAATTATAGAGACTAGAACTTTCCAAGGAGTCGTCATAGTAACAGTTGGGAATATAGGTCAAAATTGAAACAATGTTAAAAGTTTGTAAACAGACAATACGTCACAATCGAGAAATTTCTATGTCAATCGAAATAGATACATATGTTTAACAGTTCAGCTGTACGTAATACCCTCCCCCTTCAGAGAAAGAAAGTTTTGATAAAAACTTTCTTTAAAAAAAAAATACAATAGAAATATATAGATAGCACTATATAACATTTGGTTATTTACATTCTAGATAAACAATCAGCAATAACATTATCTTTACCTTTAATATGTCTGATATCAATGTTATACTCTTGGAGTATAAGACTCCATCTTAACAAACGCTGATTTTTACCTTTTAACTTGTTCAAAAATACGAGGGGGTTATGATCAGTGAAAACAACAATAGATTGATCTGCTGAAGCAATATAAACTTCAAAATGTTGCAAAGCTAAAATCAATGATAAACATTCTTTCTCAATAGTTGAATAAGATCGTTGGCATTTATCAAATTTACGTGAAAAATAACAAATTGGATGATCGATGCCAGAATTATCTTCTTGTAATAAGACTGCACCAGCAGCAGTGTCGCTGGCATCACAAGCTAATTTAAATGGCTTTGAAAAATCAGGTGCTAAGAGAACTGGATCGCTACAGAGTATGGCTTTAATTTTTTCAAAAGCTTCTTGACACTTATCAGACCAAATAAATTTTACATTTTTCTTAAGTAAATTAGTTAAAGGCTCAGAAAGTGAAGAGAAATTTTGGCAAAACTTTCTATAATAGCCAGCCATACCCAAGAAGCGCTTCAGCTGTCTTTTACAATCAGGCACCATAAAATTTGAAATGACGTCAACTTTAAGTTTAAGTTGAACTGGTGTGACCTGACCCTGACCGACGACACATCCTTGATAAATGTCTGTGGCACGTCGAAACTCACTTTCTACAAGACCGATAGTCAAATTGGCTTTACTGAGTCTCTGGAAGAGTTCAATTCTGTCAAGGTGGTCTTTTATAGGCGAAGAATTGCCAACACAAACATCACGAAAGTTAACAGAAGTCCTAGATGGAGCATCAGGAAATAAATGTGAGAAGTCAGAGATCAATGTTTGCAGTTTATCCTGTTGATAAGGTTCCAAACGAAACCGTTTTACGGAAATGGTTTTAGGAATTTCAGAGTCCTCCAATTGTGTCGGTAACTTGAAATCCGACGTTGGTGTTCCAAAATCCTTGAATGTAGACTCTTCGACGAAAGAATTGCCAGGGTCAGCAGAAACTACGTTAATTTGTAAAATAGATTCATTGTTAACGTCATTTCTATTGGTATGACATGATTGACATGCTTTGCGCCGATCAGGAGTCTTAACTACATAATTAAGATCACTAAAGTCCTTATCAACAATATTACTATTAGGATCACCTATGCTAGAATCTGACTCACAATAATAAATAGTTGCGTCTAACACAACGTCAGTATCCAAAGGATTTGAAATACAATTATCTTCAGATTTTTCAATAATTACAAGATTGTTAGATAAGCATTCTTGCTTTCCAAATGAACAATCAGTGATTAAATCACAAAATGAATTGGTTTTAAACAAATCAGCCAAAAACGTGTCCTCTAAGTCAGCATAATTATTATCAAGACTATTGTCATGAGATAGGACTACATTATTTTTACTCATAACATTTGTTACAGTACATGAAGAGTACAAGTTAGGTTTTTCTTGCTTGTTTTGATCAGTGTTAAAAACTGTACATGGTTTACTAGATACAGTGGATTCAACATTTACTTTATCACCAGCTAGGTCATTACCTAACAACAAATGAATACCATCAAATGGTAATGAAGGTCTAATACCAACACTAACAGGGCCGGATACAATGTCTGAATTTAAATACACATTATGTAATGAGACTGACTCAGTAGAATTTACACCTGTTATTAAAGCATCGTTGCCTGAGTAAGAACTTTCTGAAAATGGCAACGCATTAGACAACATAAGAGATTGAGATGCGCCTGTATCTCTAAGTATTTTAATTTGGACAGCATTAGAATTATCACTATTAAGTGAAACAGATCCAGTGTGAATAAATGGTTTGAAAACTTTCATTACACCATCATTAAATTCCAATTTTTCATCTTTAATAGGTGGTTTAACATAGCTAACAGCTTGTTTAGTACTATCATTATTCAGTACACATAATCCTGTTGGTTTAAATGAATCTTCTTCATTTTGTTGTCTACTAAGGTCTTTAGGTGGAGGATGTCCACAAGTACATGTCACTACCTGTTGTGTATTGTCGGTATCCGCAAGACACAATCCAGTTGGTTTAGAATAATCATTATCACGATTTGGTTTTAGTTGAAAACAATTAGACTGCAGATGGCCAGGTTTTTTACAATAGTTACATATAACTCTACTAAATTGTTTGTTATTTTGAAATCTATTTTCATTTCCAGTATTGCCATTATTACCAGTCTTGCCAGTATTTCCAGTATTACCAGTATTTTGTGGTCTTGATTGATTTTTAAAGTGAGGCTTGTCATTAGGTTTAAAAGAATTTTGAGAACGATCTCTAAATGAAAATTGTTTACCTGGCTTGCTCTCAAATGGAAGTTTGTGAGTGACTGCGTAATTGTCAGCTGCGGTTGCTGCAGACTCTAAATTATCCACCCCCTTCTCCTCAAGATATGTTCTAATATCACTATGGATACAACATTTAAATTCTTCAACTAAAACAATGTCTTTTAAATTGTTGTAATCTTGATTTACCTCTTTAGAAAGACACCATCTCTCAAATAGTTGTTCCTTTTTCCTAGCAAATTCAGTGTAGGTTTCATCTTTATTTTTTTCACAATTTCGAAACTTTTGACGATAAGCCTCTGGAACCAGGTTATAAGCTTGTAGTATTTTATGTTTGACTGTGTCAAAACTTTTAGACTGCTCTACAGATAATGATGTATACACATCCATAGCTTTACCGACAAGTACGCTTTGTAAAAGCATAGTCCAATATTCTTTAGGCCAGTTTAAATTTTCAGCTATTTTTTCAAATGACAGAAAATACTTGTCAATATCTTTCTCACGGAATGGTGGAACTAATCTAATATTATGAGCTAAATCAAATTTACAATCCCTTTCAGACTTTTGTTGAATTTCCGAATGTCTAATTTCCATTTCCTTTTCAATTCTCATTTTTTCAATCTCCCTCTCATTTTCAAGTTTCATTCGCATCATTTCTTTTTCTAGTTCTTTCTCTCTCATTTCATTTTCTATTCCTTTTTCTAGTTCTTTCTCTCTCATTTCTTTTTCTAGCTCTTTCTCCCTCATTTCTTTTTCTAGCTTTTCTCTTTCAAATTGCAATTTTTCTCGTTCTCGTTCTGTCGCTAATTGTTCACGTTCTCGTTCTCGCTCTGCCGCTAATTGTTCTCGTTCTCTCTCATTTAGTAATTTCTGCATTTCTATTTCTTTATCCATTTTAAATTTTTCTTGTTGCACTAGCCGTGATTTATCTGTATCAGGTAAATATTCACTTAATGCACTTTCGTCAAACGCTTCAATTTCAACTAAATTTTGAGCAATATCACGTTGTAATATTTGTTTACGAGAAGATTTTTTTAAGTTTAGCCCTAAATAATCGCCTAACAAAAATAAATCGTTCCTACTTAAAGAATCAAAAATATCCTGATCGGGCGCTTGCATGAAATCGTCTGGATTAAAGTCAGACATGGTGAATAAAATCTGCTGGTATAACAAAGATTAAATGCTTAGTTGAAAAGAGTTTTAGAATTTAGAATTTTCCCGAGCACAATCTCGCTCAATGAATTACGAAATATTCCCGGCTTGGCCCCCAATTTTGTTACGATACCGAATGATAATAAAAAGAAGTAACAACAAACCAGCAGATTTTATGTACAAATTTGAACTTATATTAAAAAGCAAACGGACTAACTTATTTACAGGCAAATATTACATAAACGTTGGAAAGAAAACATATATCAATATGACTTACTTATACAGGTTAAGTAATTACAGTTCCTAGAAATCTGTATCCTTCACAAAGTTCACTGGTTTAAATCCGATGACCACGAATCGACGAAATATAGATTCCCAAAATGAATCTTGAACTTGAAGACACAATGGTAAATCCGCAGGATAGAATATTGAAAACACACTGGTTTAGCACACTGGTGGTATATCCACAGAATAAATTCTTGACAGAATTCACAAGTCAGGTATCACTGACAAAGCAGGCCGAATATCTTATTCAAAGATAGTAAACTGAGTTCAGATAGAAATCTGACTCATATCAGACCGTAGCATCCAAAGTATATCGAGACCAGTTCAAAACTGACTCTATGTCATAAGACGAATATCGTATTCAAGATAGCAGCTTACTAGCTGTATCATACAGAGACCAGTTATAAATCTGAACTATAACAAAATATAGCACTCGAGACCAGTTGGAAACTGACTGACTAATAACTATAAAACAACGTCTTATATACACTCTCAGTACTTCCAGAAAGATCTAAACATTTGCATACAAATAGAGTATTTCGAGAATCTTCTTGGATCTACGCATTACAACAGGTTATGAACTAAAATTATAGAGACTAGAACTTTCCAAGGAGTCGTCATAGTAACAGTTGGGAATATAGGTCAAAATTGAAACAATGTTAAAAGTTTGTAAACAGACAATACGTCACAATCGAGAAATTTCTATGTCAATCGAAATAGATACATATGTTTAACAGTTCAGCTGTACGTAATACGCTAGATATGTTAATATTTGTTCATTTCAATATTAATTTGCAAATAAAATATCATATAGAGCCGACTGTGTATATTCTATTGGAGTAGAATCGTCCGCCATTTTCCACCCACAGTCATGTGATATTTTCGTGAGTTTTCATTCGGCAACTGTCAAAAGTTAGCTGAGCTGATAGCTCAAACACCCAGAAAACAGTGAATTTTTTTCCTCGCGAGACGTAAAATATCAAACACGTCAAACATTCACCTCAAGACCTCGCGAGGCACGAAATTCGTAAAAACACCCCGCAAACGACGAGCTAACAGCTGAGGGAATTTCCTCGAGAGGATTTTACCTCAGCTAATAGCTCTCGTCTGCGGCAGGAAGTTTAAAGGGGCATGAGCTGGCAAAATGTTGATATTTTGACGTTAAAACAGAATGCTGAAATTATTGGCTATTTATCTCAAAAGGTAGAATTCAGAAGCTTTTTAATGCTTCTAGTTTCGAAAATGTACGATAAAGTACTGTTTTGAACTTACTTTGGCTTAGAATGAATGAATGGTCGTCCCGGTTATTTAAATTTTGTTTACTTTTGAACACGCTTTCGGTTCATACAGGCCACATACTGGATGGATTTTTCTCATTCCAACGTCAATCATCTAGTTTTTCGATAGCCTTCAAAGCCTCTTACTGTCGTGACGATCAGAAGTTATGAAAAAACTGCGAATTTTGGCAGCTCATGCCACTTTAAAGACTTTTAAATCATACATCAAGGACTCCATGCAGATACTTTTGTGATAGACTAGCAGAATGTAACGAGCCTTGCCATTATGTCAGTTAAGGCATCGTAGATTTATTCACAAATATACCAACACCTGAAGCCATGGAAGTAGTCGGGAAGCCTCCATTGTTTTGTACTGTGTAGTATGACTATAGCTCATTCTGTTACAAAGAAATATTCTTTGTATTTGTCAGGTCATGCCACTTTAAATTTCAGATACCATTTGGATCTATAAAAAGTGGACCGCATAATTTTTGCCTGGGTAAAACTCCATATGAGTGATAATCTCTCACTTTGTGCAAAAAAACTGAGATCGTGTAACACATGTCTTTTGTGTTGAAAATAAAAATAACCTATTAGGCCTATAGATCAATGTATTGTATCCTATTATTGATATAGAAGGACATATATTTGCCCTGGCTTTAATATCACTGTCAGCATTCCTGAAGTCAAACACCTCCTGTTCAGTCAAAGTGTCAGCGACCTTTACTCAGAACTGGTTATATATGCCACTCGAAGTGTCCCCAAAATCCTGAGCTGCTCATAGCGAATTATCAATTGCTGGTGAGTTTTTTTTACAATTCCATTCTTTGGTGGTAAGAGCTGTCTAAATGTTGATATGTTTTCTCCAAGACTTGCGCATTTGCAAATAGGTAACAATTTACTGTTACTGTTCTTAAGAAGGTACGTTGAAGTATATATACTGAACAGCAAAAGAAACGTCACCCTATTTAAATGTTGCTAAATGCATATATTATTATAATTTTCAATAATTTTTCTCTTTTGATATCCTTACTAGACCAGGTTTGAAGCCAGTGGTCAGGAAAGTTTGGTTTCTGATCATGTTACAAATATGCGAAACACGTCATCAAAGCACAGTTACTAAAGTACTGGGGTGCTTTTTCGGTTCGTTTGCATGAAGGTCACAATGCACATGTGTTGCGAATTGTCATCCCTAAAAAAAAGCCACCAAGCATGCACCGAATCATTCACAGTTGGACAGTAGCGACATACCACAACTGACACGAGAGCAGAGAGACCAAGCCTTCGAAAGACTCGCATGCATACTAAAGGCACACTTGCCGCGAAAATCAGGAATATTGTTTACATTAAAAAAGAAAGACCGTTTTCTGTATTTTTCCCAGACAATATAAGTTAGGAACTTTCTATTTTTACCAAAATTTACCAAGTTTGGACGTCACTTTGTATTTTTAATTTGAATTTGAAAATTTGAATTGTTAGGTGCCCGGAACGTAAACAAACCAATCTGCTCGCATGTGCGATGTTATGTTTCAGTCGAGTGAGTGAACTGACGGCACAGTGTAATTTTACGTATGCCTATTTATCTGAGAAATACAGACTGACGATCGGTTAACAGCGACTGGAAAAGCCTGCTGATAATTGTTTGAGTGTAAACCAAAGATAAAAAGGCCTGAAATGAGGGTAATCCAATACGAAAGTTGACAGACACTGATCGTTGTTGTTGTAACCAGGCTTCGATTATTCGTTTGTTTTTCATCCCATTTCTACATTCTAAAGCTAACTAGACATGTTTTATGTGTCCTATGTTTAAGTTTAGTGGTATTAGTCGTAGTAAGCTCATGTAAATTGGTTTTCTTAGCAAATTTAAACAGGCCATGGCGGCAAGTGGGCCTTTTGGTTCCACTTGTCCCACGGGTAAAGTGAGCGTAAGTTTTAATCGGGGGTTCCGACGATGGACTGCAAGAGCTTTGGCAAACCACTTCAATGTTTCGCTGCAGCTGCGGAACTGCAAGGACAACCATTGGCAATCATCAGAGACCAATCAGCAACGACACGGTGTGCAGGCGTTTTGAGACAGGCACATGTCAGATGTCACAGGTGTTACGATGCCAAATGATAATGAAAAGAAGTAACAACAAACCAGCAGATTTTATGTACAAATTTTGATTTATATTAAAAAGCAAACGGACTAACTTATTTACAGGCAAATATTACATAAACGTTGGAAAGAAAACATATATCAATATGACTTACTTATACAGGTTAAGTAATTACAGTTCCTAGAAATCTGTATCCTTCACAAAGTTCACTGGTTTAAATCCGATGACCACGAATCGACGAATTGTAGATTCCCAAAATGAATCTTGAAGACACAATGGTAAATCCGCAGGATAGAATATTGAAAACACACTGGTTTAGCACACTGGTGGTATATCCACAGAATGAATTCTTGACAGAATTCACAAGTCAGGTATCACTGACAAAGCAGGCCGAATATCTTATTCAAAGATAGTAAACTGAGTTCAGATTGAAATCTGACTCATATCAGACCGTAGCATCCAAAGTATATCGAGACCAGTTCAAAACTGACTCTCTGTCATAAGACGAATATCGTATTCAAGATAGCAGCTTACTAGCTGTATCATACAGAGTCCAGATATAAATCTGAACTATAACAAAAGTTAGCTTGTATAGCACTCGAGACCAGTTGGAAAACTGACTGACTAATAACGATAAAACAACGTCTTATATACACTTTCAGTACTTCCAGAAAGATCTAAGCATTTGCATACAAATCGAGTATTTCGAGAATCTTCTTGGATCTACGCATTACAACAGGTTATGAACTAAAATTATAGAGACTAGAACTTTCCAAGGAGTCGTCATAGTAACAGTTGGGAATATAGGTCAAAATTGAAACATTTCGTAAACAAATAGACATTACGTCACAATCGAGAAAATTCTAAGACAATCGAAATAGATACATATGTTAACAGTTCAGCTGTACGTAACACCCTCCCCCTTCAGAGAAAGAAAGTTTTGACAAAAACTTTCTTTAAAAAAAAAGTACAATAGAAATATATAGATAGCACTATATAACATTTGGTTATTTACATTCTAGATAAACAATCAGCAATAACATTATCTTTACCTTTAATATGTCTGATATCAATGTTATACTCTTGGAGTATAAGACTCCATCTTAACAAACGCTGATTTTTACCTTTTAACTTGTTCAAAAACACGAGGGGGTTATGATCAGTGAAAACAACAATAGATTGATCTGCTGAAGCAATATAAACTTCAAAATGTTGCAAAGCTAAAATCAATGATAAACATTCTTTCTCAATAGTTGAATAAGATCGTTGGCATTTATCAAATTTACGTGAAAAATAACAAATTGGATGATCGATGCCAGAATTATCTTCTTGTAATAAAACTGCACCAGCAGCCGTGTCGCTGGCATCACAAGCTAATTTAAATGGCTTTGAAAAATCAGGTGCTAAGAGAACTGGATCGCTACAGAGTATGGCTTTAATTTTTTCAAAAGCTTCTTGACACTTATCAGACCAAATAAATTTTACATTTTTCTTAAGTAAATTAGTTAAAGGCTCAGAAAGTGAAGAGAAATTTTGGCAAAACTTTCTATAATAGCCAGCCATACCTAAGAAGCGCTTCAGTTGTCTTTTACAATCAGGCACCGGAAAATTTGAAATGGCGTCAACTTTAGCTTTAACTGGTGTTACCTGACCCTGACCGACGACAAATCCGAGATAAATAACTGTGGCACATCCAAATTCACTTTTGGCAAGATTGATAGTCAACTTGGCTTCACTGAGTCTCTCGAAGAGTTGGGTTATCCTGTCAAGATGGTCCTCCCAAGTCTCGCTGAAGATGATGACGTCATCGATGAAAGCACGGCAACCTTGTAAACCGGATATGACCTGGTTAACGAGTCTTTGAAAGGTGGCCGGTGAATTCCGCATACCAAAGGGCATTACTTTGTATTGGAACAGTCCTTGAGGCGTGGTGAAGGCGGAAATTTCCGAAGCTTTTTCCGTTAGTGGGATTTGCCAAAACCCTTTAAGAAGGTCAAACTTTGACACAAACTTGGCATTACCGAGGGCGTCAATACAGTCGTCTACCCTCGGTATTGGATAGTTATCTGGTTTGGTGACACTGTTCACTTTACGGTAATCCGTGCACATTCGAAATGTACCGTCAGGTTTTGGCACTAATATGCACGGAGAGCTCCAACTGCTGTTACTGGGTGTGATTAAATCATTGTCCAGAAGATATTTAATTTCTTTCTCAAGATATTTGGCTTTGGTTGGATTCAGCCTATAAGGATGCTGTTTAATGGGCGAAGAATTTTCAACACACACATCATGAAAAATAACATCAGTTCTAGATGGAACATCCGGAAACAAATGTGAAAAGTCAGAAATCAAACTTTGAAGTTGGTCTTGTTGATAAGGTTCCAAATGGCACAGTTTTATGGAAATGTTTTTAAGAATTTCAGAGTTCTCCAATCGTGTCTGTAGCTTGGAATCCAACGTTGGTGTTCCATAATCCTGGAATGTAGACTCTTCGACGAAAGAATTGTCAGGGTCAGAAGAAACTATGTTAACTGGTAAAATAGGTTCATTGTCAACGCCATTTCTATCTATATATGGTTTTAACATATTAATATGACATAATTGACATGCTTTGCGCCGATCAGGAGTCTGAACTAAATAATTAAGATCACTAAGTTTCTTATCAACAATATAAGGACCATTATATCTAGCTTCAAGTGGTTTGTTAGGTACAGGCAATAAAACAAGTACTTTTTGACCTGGGAAGAATTCCCGTTTTACTGACTTACAGTCATACCTTTCTTTCATGTTGTCCTGAGAGGACTTTAAACTTTCCCTGGCTAGTTCACAAGCTCTGTTAAGTTTGTTACGAAAATCAGATACATATGTTAATTGATTCACAGGATTAGTTTCAGACAAAAATTGTTCTTTATACAATTGTAAAGGACCTCTAACAGTGTGTCCAAAAACTAGGTCAAAAGGACTAAATCCTAATGAATCCTGTGCACATTCTCTTGTAGCGAACATAAGTAATGGGATACCTTCATCCCAATCATTTCCAGTATCAAGACAATATGTTCTGATCATATTTTTCAGTGTTTGGTGAAATCTTTCCAAAGCGCCTTGGCTTTCTGGGTGATATGCAGATGAGCAATATTGCTCAATACCCAATTCATACATAACTTGTTGAAATAAGCCAGACATAAAATTTGAACCTTGATCTGACTGTATGGATTTAGGTAAACCAAACAAGGTGAAAAATTTGGTTAGAGCTTTAACAATAGCTTTAGCTTTGATGTTTCGTAAAGGTACGGCTTCAGCAAAACGAGTGGTCGTACACATAATGGTTAACAGATATTGATTACCAGATTTAGTTTTAACTAAAGGACCAACACAGTCAATTAAAATTCGACTAAATGGCTCTTCACAAACAGGTATTGGTTTTAATGGTGCCTTAGGAATAGTTTGATTAGGCTTACCAACAACTTGACATGTATGGCACGATCTACAAAAGTCTTCAACATCTTTGCGTAATCCTGGCCAAAAGAAATGATTAAGTATCTTTTGATAGGTCTTATTTATGCCAAGATGACCAGCTAATGGAGTTTCATGTGCAATACGTAAGACATCGGCATGATAAGGCTTGGGCAAAACTATCTGATGTTTCACAGCCCATTCGTCATTTGCCGACACATCAGGTGGTCGCCATTTACGCATAAGAACATCAGATTGCGTATAATAACATACAGGCTCATCTTGTACATTATCACCATCAAAAGCAGACTCAAAAAATTTGGAAATATTAGAATCATTATGTTGTTCAATAATTAACTGATTCTTAGACATGATTGGTTGGTTTTCAGACTTACAATTTGTGTCAGAGTCAGTGTTTGCATTAAACAGATCATGTAAAAAGGTGTCATGTAAATTAACAGACGTTTTATCAGAAACATTTTCACCCTGTTCAGAAGAAATCTGTTTAGTCATGGCTCTAGTTACGGCACATGAAGGAAATAAGTTAGGTATTTCTTGTTCAACTTGTTCAAAATGTTGAGCTAAGTTAGGCTTGTTAGAAAGTATGGGGTTTACAACGACTTTGTCCCCAGCTAAGTCATTACCTAACAACAATTGAATACCATCAAATGGTAACAATGGTGTAATACCAACGACAACCGGACCGGATACAATGTCCGACTTTAAATACACATTATGTAATGAGACTGGCTCATAATCAGTAGAATTTACACCTTTAATTAAAGCATTATTGCCTGAATAAGAACTCTCTGAAAATGGCAACGCTTTAGACAACATGAGAGATTGAGATGCGCCTGTATCTCTAAGTATTTTAATTTGGACAGCATTAGAATTTTCACTATCAAGTGAAACAGATCCAGTGTGAATAAATGGTTCAAAAACTTTCATTACATCATCATGAGATTTTGAGTTTAGTTCTCTAGAAGGAGTTTGTACACAAGTAACTGCCTGCTGTGTATTTTCAGTGTCTAAAAGGCACAATCCATTTGGTTTAGAATAATCATTATCACGATTTGGTTTTAGTTGAAAACAATTAGACTGCAGATGACCAGGCTTTTTACAATAGTTACATGTAACTCTACTAAATTGTTTGTTATTTTGAAATCTATTTTCATTTCCAGTATTGCCATTATTACCAGTCTTGCCAGTATTTCCAGTATTACCAGTATTTTGTGGTCTTGATTGATTTTTAAAGTGAGGCTTGTCATTAGGTTTAAAAGAATTTTGAGAACGATCTCTAAATGAAAATTGTTTACCTGGTTTGCTCTCAAATGGAAGTTTGTGAGTGACTGCGTAATTGTCAGCTGCGGTCGCGGCAGACTCTAAATTATCCACCCCCTTCTCCTCAAGATATGTTCTAATATCACTATGGATACAACATTTAAATTCTTCAACTAAAACAATGTCTTTTAAATTGTTGTAATCTTGATTTACCTCTTTAGAAAGACACCATCTCTCAAATAGTTGTTCCTTTTTCCTAGCAAATTCAGTATAGGTTTCATCTTTATTTTTTTCACAATTTCGAAACTTTTGACGATAAGCCTCTGGAACCAGGTTATAAGCTTGTAGTATTTTATGTTTGACTGTGTCAAAACTTTTAGACTGCTCTACAGATAATGAGGTATATGCATCCATAGCTTTACCGACAAGTACGCTTTGTAAAAGCATAGTCCAATATTCTTTAGGCCAGTTTAAATTTTCAGCTATTTTTTCAAATGACAGAAAATATTTGTCAATATCTTTCTCACGGAATGGTGGAACTAATCTAATATTATGGGCTAAATCGAATTTACAATCCCTTTCAGACCTTTGTTGAATTTCTGAATGTCTAATTTCCATTTCCTTTTCAATTCTCATTTTTTCAATCTCCCTTTCACTTTCAAGTTGTCTCTCTTTCATTTGTAGTTCTCTCTCTCTAAATTCTCGCTCAAATTGTAATTTTTCTTTTTCAATTTCTAGTTCTTTTTCCTTCATTTCTTTTTCTAGCTCTTTCTCTCTCATTTCTTTTTCTATTCCTTTCTCTCTCATTTCTTTTTCATTTAGTAATTTTTGCATTTCTATTTCTTTATCCATTTTCAATTTTTCTTGTTGAAATAGCCATGATTTATCTGTATCAGGTAAATATTCACTTAATGCACTTTCGTCAAACACTTCAATTTCAACTAAATTTTGAGCAATATCACGTTGTAATATTTGTTTACGAGAAGATTTTTTTAAGTTTAGCCCTAAATAATCGCCTAACAAAAATAAATCGTTCCTACTTAAAGAATCAAAAATATCCTGATCGGGCGCTTGCATGAAATCGTCTGGATTAAAGTCAGACATGGTGAATAAAATCTGCTGGTATAACAAAGATTAAATGCTTAGTTGAATTTAGTTTTAGAATTTCGAATTATCCCCGAGCACAATCTCGCTCAATGAATTACGAAATATTCCCGGATAAAGCCCCCAATTTTGTTACGATGCCAAATGATAATGAAAAGAAGTAACAACAAACCAGCAGATTTTATGTACAAATTTTGATTTATATTAAAAAGCAAACGGACTAACTTATTTACAGGCAAATATTACATAAACGTTGGAAAGAAAACATATATCAATATGACTTACTTATACAGGTTAAGTAATTACAGTTCCTAGAAATCTGTATCCTTCACAAAGTTCACTGGTTTAAATCCGATGACCACGAATCGACGAATTGTAGATTCCCAAAATGAATCTTGAAGACACAATGGTAAATCCGCAGGATAGAATATTGAAAACACACTGGTTTAGCACACTGGTGGTATATCCACAGAATGAATTCTTGACAGAATTCACAAGTCAGGTATCACTGACAAAGCAGGCCGAATATCTTATTCAAAGATAGTAAACTGAGTTCAGATTGAAATCTGACTCATATCAGACCGTAGCATCCAAAGTATATCGAGACCAGTTCAAAACTGACTCTCTGTCATAAGACGAATATCGTATTCAAGATAGCAGCTTACTAGCTGTATCATACAGAGTCCAGATATAAATCTGAACTATAACAAAAGTTAGCTTGTATAGCACTCGAGACCAGTTGGAAAACTGACTGACTAATAACGATAAAACAACGTCTTATATACACTTTCAGTACTTCCAGAAAGATCTAAGCATTTGCATACAAATCGAGTATTTCGAGAATCTTCTTGGATCTACGCATTACAACAGGTTATGAACTAAAATTATAGAGACTAGAACTTTCCAAGGAGTCGTCATAGTAACAGTTGGGAATATAGGTCAAAATTGAAACATTTCGTAAACAAATAGACATTACGTCACAATCGAGAAAATTCTAAGACAATCGAAATAGATACATATGTTAACAGTTCAGCTGTACGTAACACAGGTCGTACAGGGGTCCGATCTGCTCGACATCGCCACGCTCGTCTGCAATATCCACACAGCATCGGAATTGGCGTCACCGGGAGTTAGGAACTGTAGTCTTCTCTGATGAAAGCCGGTATTGCATTTCGACTGTTGATGGGCGAATGAGTGTTTTGCAGACTCTTCAATGGCCTGCTCTCAGCCCAGACTTAAATCCGAGAGAACATTTGTGGGACGTCCTCTGAATCGCGTGCGGCCAAAGCCGACAACTGCAGTTGAACTCACTCACAGCGTATCACAGAGTTTGGGCCCAACTTCCTATCATCTTTATCAACCGTCTCATCCACTCAATGTTCCGTTGATGCAACGCTGTAATCAATGCCCTGGTGGCCACACACATATTTGACTTCCAGATCGCATTGTGGTGCCACCTGTCCTCACTTTCACTTCAAATTCTCTAAAGCCCCGTCCACACTATCTAACATCATCAAACATTTGTTGACTCAACACCGGTCAACTAGTGTGGACGGGTTTTTCAACAAGCCCGAACACGACTCAACAATGTCGAACATTGTTGAGGAAGAGTTCGCGTGTCAATTCTTTTTCAACTTGTTCGATGAAGTTGACCAGATTCAGCCAATCATAGAGCTGATGTGATGTGATTGTCTCCAAACACGTGACAGCAACAACATGGCGACGTGCAAAGCAAAAGAAAGGGTTTGGGTACACGGGGAGATAGTTTCCTTGCCAACAATTCTTCAAAGGCTTCCTCGTTCATTCCCAAGAAGTTCCGAAAGCCCGACTTATCAGACACCTCAGTTCCTTGAGGAGGCAGTAATATGCCCCATGTTTTTCTCTCTTTCGGATCCATTCTCTAGCCCTAATGCGCTTCTTTTTTCTATCACGTTTAATGCGGAGCTGTTCAGCGACAATTACCAGCATTAATGCCAACTGCTTTTTCCGTTTGATCTTCATTTTTACCATAGATTGGAGAAGAAGAGCAAAAGTTCCCTCCAATTTCTGTAGAAAATACTCTCAACATGAGCAAACATCGTCCAACAAAGTTGACCGTTGTTGAGAAATGTTTTGTGGACCGGTCCTCAACAGCTCTTAACTTAAGTTGACCGGTGTTGACTCAACAAATGTTGGATGATGTTTGATAGTGTGGACAGGGCTTTACATTTGTCCGCCAATGATGATGATTGATCATGTCAAATTTGGAATCATTCCGTTGATGTGTCTTGTTTACATCTATTTGAAATACATTGATTATCAATATCGAAAAAGGAGTGACGTTTTTTTTTTGCGGTTCAGTATATATTGTTTAGAATAGGCCGGTTGAATAAACATTTTTTGTGGGTTTGGTCGTCATTTGCAATTATTTTAAAGGATGGGAAATCTCTTGAAATACACGGGGATTAACGTCGATAACAACCATCCAATTACTTAAAACATTTCACGTTAATTACCGCCAGTGACACTCAAGCTAATAAAAACTGACAGAAGTAGGCCTATGTCCTTTCAGTGGCTTATCTGTGTCGCCATTTTTTCCGTTTTAAGATGACGTGATGTTGTAGTAGCTATTTTTAGATCAACAATGACGTATTTTTACCGCTCTCTAATGTATGATGGTAGAATTAGGCCCAAAAAACATGACGACTAACTTGAAGTGGAAAGATTGCTTCGGAATATGTAGGTCAGTCCTGCAACCGCACGTCATTTTTTAGCAAAGCCATTGGTTCAATAGCATCACATGACTACTCTATAACTCCCCTAAATTTTATTCACCAATGATTGGATAAAATTAATGAAAAAATGGTGGCGGCCTTGTGAATGATCTATGGAGCCTATTCGCTAGTCTAACATACAAAAACATACAAAAAAACATAAAAACACCGAAGGCTGCCGAAGATCCGCGAAATGTCACGTGATAAACCGCCCACGTGAATCGATCGTTCATGGCGGAAGCTCAGTCGGAACACACTTCGGGTATCTTCGCTCACTACCGCCTCGGAAAGTGTGCGCTTTTTATACGGTAAATCACCGTATTTTTGGGCTGAATACAAATGACGTCGAAAGTATATAACAAAATACTTCAAACTACAGACGCAAAAATGAAATAATAATTGTAGTAAATTGATCAAACGCTGAAATCATCTAGAAAGATATTTTTTTATATATGTTATTTAGCCTGGTAAAGCACATGTTGTGTAACTCAAAGAAGAGACACAGTTTCAGGAATCCTCCAATGCTTCAATTATAAAACTGATCTTGCCTGAAAGTTAACAGAGTATTTCGGCCCCTTACATTATCGCAAGGACACTTTCGATGGGCCCTCAAGAGGATATGGAAATTGTACGTTACACGGCTACCTTTTTAGTCGCCACATGCAAAATGACCTGCAGGATATCAGAGGGCATTTTCACGCACGCTACTCCGCGAAGCTATCAGACTGGGCGGAAACTGTGAAACTGGAAATCTCGGAAATGTTACTTTGGTTTTCGACTGAACACGACGACACAAAGCACCTTAGGGTATGACTATTTTGACAGAAAGTTTCTTTTTAACTCATGCATTGATGCTGGTAGGCTAAATAATCTTTTCTTTGCTTACTTTGTGAGAAATTCGGGCCCCTTTTTTTTGGCGGCATAGTCATTTCTTGTGAACAAAAAATAACGTGGTGTTCTTGGCTGTGTGGTAACATAGAAATAAAGAAAACACACAGACAAGATTTCTCGGCTAAGCCCTAATAGGCCTACATAATTTTCTCTTTTGAGCCTCTATATCAAAAATGTCGCAGAGATCGTTAGACAGCTTACATGTATCGGCAAAATGCAGAGATACACCATTTAGCGTTACATTGCAATTAATATGCTGCTCGAGGCTACTTCACCATTGGACACACTGAAAAGAGTGGACTGTGGGGGTTCAAATTAAATATAGCAAATTATGTCAATACGTTTTGGCAAAAAATAGAAAGTTCCTGACTAGTCTGGAGAAAATACAGAAACCCGTCCACTGTTTTAATGTAAACAGTATTCTGGATCTTAGCCTAGTACTAGTATTTCATTTGGACCTTTAAACCCAGTCATAAGTTGTTGTTAAGCCAAAACCCATGCTATAGTTTGAAGACAGACAGGGCTTTGGATTTAGTCAGATTGAATTTACAAAGTTGTACGGATCTTCAGTTATGGCAAGGCGTCGGGTAAACTGAGATTAAACAAAATATGATAATAGGAAAAGAAAGTGAATAAATGTAATTTGGTTCTATAGGTAGAAGGCGGTCAAGGGAATTTAGCCCGGACTATCAGATCTTTCAATAGCTTGTTCTTTTATATGCAATGACTGGCCTTTAGCTCAGAGGAAAAAATACAAAAAAAAAAAAAAAAAAAAACACACAAAACCGGAAGACCTATGAATAACACGGGCGCCATTTGGAAATCCGAGTGCACCATGGCTACTTGGGGATTATGTGGCAGCTGATAAATCGGTCACGTGATACACAAATTCTCTGCTGAATAAAGTCGTTCGGTTTACAGTTTCCTCTGTTCGACGTATGCCGAATGCATAGTCGAACTCTACCTCGGTGATGATTTTAGATTAAACATGCACAAGTTTGAATACTTTTTTTTTGTCAATGTTTATAAAAATAAAATCACAACGTTGTATATACGTTCACTGGTAGACCTACAATGTACTGTAGTTTATAAGAGATCAGAACTGACTGTATTTTCCTTGGAAAGCTTGGGCAAATCTTTGTTGTTTTCATGCATGTTAATTATATACATTGATGTTGCATAGGCCTATTGCTTTTACCAGAAGTCTATGAATAAACTGCAGTGTTTTTTGTGCTGGCTGTAGGTTATGAGATGTAGTTTATAACCTGTTGTTTGCTAGAAAAAGGTTATGAGATATAACCTTGTTTTTTGTGGTGGTTGCAGGATATGAGATGGAGTTCATAGCCTTGTTTGCTAGCAAAAGGTTATGAGATGGAGTTTATAACCTTGTTTTTTGTGCTGGTTGTAGGTTATGAGATGTAGTTTATAACCTTGTTGTTTGCTAGAAAAAGGTTATGAGATATAACCTTGTTTTTGTGCTGGTTGTAGGATATGAGATGGAGTTCATAGCCTTGTTGTTTGCTAGAAAAAGGTTATGAGATATAACCTTGTTTTTTGTGCTGGTTGTAGGTTATGAGATGTTTATAACCTTGTTGTTTTCTAGAAAAAGGTTATGAGATATAACCTTGTTTTTTGTGCTGGTTGTAGGATATGAGATGGAGTTCATAGCCTTGTTTGCTAGAAAAAGGTTATGAGATAGAGTTTATAACCTTGTTTTTTGTGCTGGTTGTAGGTTATGAGATGTAGTTTATAGCCTTGTTGTTTGCTAGAAAAAGGTTATGAGATATAACCTTGTTTTTGTGCTGGTTGTAGGATATGAGATGGAGTTCATAGCCTTGTTGTTTGCTAGAAAAAGGTTATGAGATATAACCTTGTTTTTGTGCTGGCTGTAGGTTATGAGATGTAGTTTATAACCTTGTTGTTTGCTAGAAAAAGGTTATGAGATATAACCTTGTTTTTTGTGCTGGTTGTAGGATATGAGATGGAGTTCATAGCCTTGTTGTTTGCAAGAAAAAGGTTAAGAGATAGAGTTTATAACCTTGTTTTTTGTGCTGGTTGAAGGTTATGAGATGTTTATAACCTTGTTGTTTGCTAGAAAAAGGTTATGAGATATAACCTTGTTTTTTGTGCTGGTTGTAGGATATGAGATGGAGTTCATAGTCTTGTTGTTTTCTAGAAAAAGGTTATGAGATGGAGTTTATAACCTTGTTTTTTGTGCTGGCTGTAGGTTATGAGATGTAGTTTATAACCTTGTTGTTTGCTAGAAAAAGGTTATAAGATATAACCTTGCTTTTTGTGCTGGTAGTAGGATATGAGATGGAGTTCATAGCCTTGTAGTTTGCTGGTTGTGAGATGGAGTTTATGGTTGTTTTGTTCGTTGTTTGTTACATAGTTTTGTCTGTCCTGGGGGGGGGGGGGGGAGAAAGCAAAATGTATGGGGTTCAATCTCAGTCCGCCGATGTTCTTGCCATAGTTAAGATGCGTAACCATTGTCAATGTGTTACAAAAGGAATCCAGAAATTCTACTGACCAAGGCTAAGCTCTTATCAGCCGTCAACCTAATGAAATATCATAGGTTTGGTTTGTTACAACAATTTATGGGGTGTAAAAGTCTAGATGATATACCTCTTTTTAACACAATTAGAAACTTGTTTTCATGGTTATTTTAGACAAGAAGATTTTCACTGTGCCCGTGTGTTTTAGTGATCATAAATAAACTGCAGCGTGGTATTCAACACCAAAAATCAAATTCTCTCTATGAGTTTCCCTCCTTTCTCGTCGCAACCTAGTCCGGGTTTCTGATTCCAAAATTACTATTTTTAAATAATGACGGCCGTATTTATTCCAAAATACGACCGTCAGTATAAAAATAGGGATTTTGGAGTCAGTCTAGTCGCAACCCTACGCACTCAGGCCGCCTCCATCCTCAACAAAACAATAGTCAGTTCTGGACCCCCAAAAGTGATTGGCCGGAGATACAGTTACCGTCACCTAACGATAAAGAAGGTAAAAACAAGTCGGCTCTACCGTAACCTAGAAACCTGGGCTCAGTCGAGTTTTGTTGTTGTCCGAATTCGTTTAAAGTACAAACGGCAGGGAGTTTATACTAGATTCTCAACACTATAGATACCAATTTTTCAAGCCAGCTCTACCCAGACCATACATGACCCACTTACACCTGGACAGACTCGGATGCAGTGTAAACGAAACCACAAACAAAATATCCAAATTCAGGTAGCATTTAATCGGGGCTTTCCCTTTTCTTTTAGTGCTGTGTTTTATGTTTTGCTTTTTTTTCCATTGACAACTTGGCAAGGTTTCTGTTGTTCTTTAAGAAACTGATTACTATTGTTTTAAATGATTATTTACAGAGGTAAAGTAAGTGTGCAAACCCTTTAGCTAGGGACATGGTTGGTTTATGACTTTATGTGACTCATTTGACGTCTGAGAATGATAAATCATAATTATTTTCAGGCATATCACAAAAATACTCACAAACTTCACACAGTGACAGACTACAATTCATGATGATAGCGAAATTACGGCATATTCAACTTGAAGCAATTAACCAGTCCAGTGATATTAAAAAAACAACCCAACTGTAACATCAATACTGATTATTTAATCCAATTCATAGTTCATTTCAGACAGCATATAACTCTATACATTTTAAACCCTAAAAAGTGACACTATATACTGTGAACCTAAACGGCGACTTTAAATACCGTTAAACACTTTATATTGGCTCTATATATTGTGAACCCATTTATAGTGGCTCTATATACTGTGAACCCATTTATTGTGGTTCTATATATTCTGAACACTAAGCACTGACTATATACTGTGAACCCTAAACAGTGACTATATACTGCGAACCCATTTATAGTGGCTGTATTGTAAACCATGAACGGCGACTCTATATACTTTGAACCATACATTTATAGTGACTATATTGCGAACCCTAAACAGTGAATCTATATATTACATTTATATTGACTCTATTTATTGTGAACCTTAAAGGCACACTTGCCGCGAAAATCAGGAATATTGTTTACATTAAAAAAGAATGACCGTTTTCTGTATTTTCCCCAGACAATATAAGTTAGGAACTTTCTATTTTTACCAAAATTTAAAAGTTTGGACGTCACTTTGTATTTTTAATTTGAAAATTTGAATTGTTAGGTGCCCGGAACGTAAACAAACCAAACTGCTCGCAGGGGCGATTTTATGTTTCACTCGAGTGAGTGAACAAACGGCACAGTGTAATTTTACGTAGGCCTATTTATCTGAGAACTACAGACTGACGATCGGCGACTGGAAAAGCCTGCTGATAATTGTTTGAGTGTAAACCACAGATAAAAAGGCCTGAAATGAGGGTAATCCAATACGAAAGTTGACCGACACTGATCGGTGTTGTTGTAATCAGGCTTGGATTCTTCGTTTGTTTTTCACCCCATTTCTACATTCTAAAGCTAACTAGACATGTTCTATGTGTCCTATGTTTAAGTTTAGTGGTATTAGTCGTAGTAATCTCATGTAAATTGGTTTTCTTAGCAAATTTAAACAGGCTAAGGCGGCAAGTGGGCCTTTAAACAGTGCATGCTGTTGTATTCTATCAAAATCGTTAAAAAGAAACCCTGGTGGTCAACGATAATTTTTTTATGGTGGGGCTATACCTTTTTTTGTTGAAATTCATGTCTTCTAAACGTTTGCTGGAGAAGTGAGGGGGGTGGGGGTGGTGGGGTGGGGGTGGGGGGGGGAGGAGGGTGGAATGAAGAATTGAAGTCGAACAGAGGAGACAATATCGCCTCATGGGCTTCTACAAATTGATTCAAAAATTGTATTTTTCTATTCAAATAACTTTTATTTGATTATTCGAATTAGTGAGGTTTTGCTTTGATATCTCAGTTCCGAACGAATGCCTTGAATTCCTTTCAATACCGGTTATAGTATCCTTCTTGTCAAATCATTCATGTGCTCTGAATATATTATCTACAATAAAGCATATTTGGTTTCAAAACTAGTTATCAATTTATATGGGACATGGCTCTTTCATCCACATCCCAAATGGCTGTGAAGTTTATTCATCCACAAACAGTACATCCCAGTCATGCCGTACTGTTTATATCGTGTGACTATACTTTCTGATGTCAATCAGGCATTTTATAACGTATTTAAAAGGATAAGGTTCAGAAAAGAAACTATACTGGTACCAGATTCATCGGTGTTTTCACACTTTATTATGACACATACCTCGTGACCAATTTTGTTCGGGAGATAAACCACATCTTCCTGACTTCCTCAGACCCCTGGCATCAAACCTATATTCTTACTAATCCTACGGGGAGATCAATCGAGATCTCGCGCCATTCTACGCGACGTTCGCAGCCGGATTATACAAACAGCTTTCATGGGCACGACTCAACTCCAAACTCAGACTTCAAAAGTTGATATTAGAAGACTTTTGAGTTCTTTTCTGTGCTCAGTTAAAAACGAAATTCTCGGCAAGCTATCAAACTTGCTTTGGACTATAATATAGACTCAATGTAAAATAGCCACGTTTTGCAGTAATTTTTTTAGTGAAATATGCTAATTAGTTTATTTCTAGTAATTTTTAAAACAAAGAGCACTGATTTTACTGCCGAGAACGATTAGCGTCGGATAAATATATTGCGGTAATTTACTTTTTACTTAAAACTTATTTAATTCAATATATCAGCCATAGACAAACATATAGTTAGTACTAGCCCAAAGTTTACCGCCTGTACAAGATTACGGATCGTTATCGAGAATGTGTGTAATCGTTCACATTTTCTCCTAATCTGTGTACATTTGGTGGTAGATAAACAAAATGACATAAAATTACATGTTTCATGCCAATCTTTTTGCGTGGATTAAGCCGAGTTGGGACGCTGTCAGTATCACGTCATTTGGTTTACATTTTGCGAAACTGGCTCAAAATAATCTGAGCACTTGGTCCGTTTAAGAGATACTGCTATTCGTATTTATTTTGTGGTATCAACATATACGCAAAGAAGAGACACAGTTTCGGTAAATTCCAGGAATCCTCCAATACTTAAATTATAAAACTGATCGCGCCTGAAAGTTGAAACAGAGTATTTCGGTCCCTTACATTATCACGAGGACACTTTTGATGGGCCCTGAAGAGGATATGGAAATTGTACGTTACACGGCTGCCTTTTTGGTCGCCACATTCAAAATGACCTGCAGTATATCAGAGGGTATTTCACGCACGTAAATCCCCGAAGCTATCAGAATGGCGAGAAAGCGTGTCAAAGCCGACCGGTAGGGAGCGAAGATAGCCGAAGGGAGATCCGACTGTAAACGGGAAAGAGCACTCTGAAACTTCGGGGATTTACGTGCGTGAAATACCCTCTGATAGACTGCAGGTCATTTTGAATGTGGCGACCAAAACGATAGCCGTGTAACGTACAATTTCCATATCCTCTTCAGGGCCCATCGAAAGTGTCCTCGTGATAACGTAAGGGATCGAAATGATCTGTTTGTTAACTTTCAGGCGCGATCAGTTTTATAATTGAAGCATTGGAGGATTCCTGATATGGTGATTTACCGTATAAAAAGCGCAGACTGCCCGAGGCCAATCTCATTCTCGCGAGATCCCCTGCTACTACGTGAACGCGACGGACCTCTCAGGCCGTTCCAAGCCATTTGCCTTCGTCTGCTAAGGGGAATCCCCTTTTGCCAGTGCTGCGGAGGAATACTCTCACTACAATCACATGACGTAGACATACAAAATAGCATGTTGGACGCTGGCCTGTTCACAATGGCGGAGGGTAGAAATATAGTACCTGTATTTCATCAACGATAATTCAAAACTTCAGGGCGTGTACCAGAAACGAAATACAAGCCAACATATAGAATCAGGTACAGATCATGTACAAATCAATTTTGGAAGTAAGTTTGATTACCCAAAATGGCTTGGAACGGCCTGAGAGGTCCGTCGCGTTCACGTAGTAGCAGGGGATCTCGCGAGAATGAGATTGTGCCCGAGGCGTGTCAAAGCCGACCGGTAGTGAGCGAAGATAGCCGAAGGGGGTTCCGACTGGCCTCGGGCAGTCTGCGCTTTTATACGGTAAATCACCGTATTTTTGGGCTGAATAAAAATGGCGTCGAAAGTAAATTCCAAAATGTTTCACTGCAGACGAAAGAAATAAAATAAAAATAATTATAACTTTTAAATTCTAATATCATTTGGAAAGATATTTGTTTATATATTTTATTTAGCGCGGAAAACCACATGTTGTAGACAGACGCAGTTTCGGTACATATCAGGAATCCTCCAATGCTTCAATTATATAACTGATATAGGCTGAAAGTTAACAAACCGAGTGTTTCGGTCCCTTACATAATTACGGGGACACTTTTGTGGGGTTCTCAAAAAGATTTGGAAATTGTACGCTTCACGGCTACATATTTGGTCGCCATATTCAAAATGACCTGCAGTCTATCAGAGGGTATTTCACGCACGTAAATCCCCGAAGTTATCAGAGTGCCGCATCGCCTGGCACTTCCGAAACAAAATGGCACGCCTTCTCTCGTTTTCAAAACAAACAGTGATAAATTTCTTCGAGTTGATGGAAAGCCTAAGCTCATTGAGTCATTATTTTTTATTCTGTGTGACTGGTTTAGTTTTTGCAATGAGTTGCAAATTCCCACTTTCTCTTGACAATCTGAATTCATGAAAATAACTTAATTTTGGCAGCTCACACCACTTTTGAGTTTTTCCAATTTTGAATTGGAGGCAGTAAGACAAATCCTATTTCAGCTAGATGGAGGGTTTGAATATCCTTAAAAGTGACCGATCAGCCCAAAACGAGTTTTATGTGACAGAAAGTGTTCAGTCAAATGAATCTGGGTCTTCGGTCGTCCTTTGTCTGCCGTCCCGCAGTAACATTCTCAACACAAAAGTATTGAACGTCTATCACACACTAGGCACCAGGGGGGTATTTCATAAACCACATATAGCCGACTACGGTCAGATAGTCGACTAAGCAGTAATGTTAAAGTATTGCTATTCTAGTAGGCTAGGTCAGTTTAGCCGTCTAAACCTGTTTATGAAATACCCCCCAGGCCTATCACACATGGGAAAAGAATATAACAACTTCTATTCATTTTGTACACCACAGTTACTCAATAGATCGACTTGTCTCCGTACTGTCGGACTTCCTGACATGTAGGCCTACTGGGAATTGTACTGTCGGACGGCCTGGACTTTCTTCTTGACATGTAGGCCTACTGGGAATTGTACTGTCGGACGGCCGGTACTTTCTTCCTGACATGTACATTGAAATCGTCAAACTTTTTTTTGCAAAGACGTGAAATTGACGTTCGATATATTATTAGATTCATGATGAAAACATGCCTTTTCTTGTAGATCACTGAAGCGCGATGGCTTTGAAATCCTCTGCATGGCTCGGGTTCGTTCTGAGTATCCTCAGTTCTATATTAATAGGATTTGATCTCTCCTTTAACGTCTACGCCATTCCTCTTAAAGAGACTTTCAACTATACGCAGACTCAAGGTATGTCGAAATGTTTTATCTCGCATCAAAACACTATAATAGTTAACTTTCAGTCTTTATCAATTATATAACCGAAGCATTGGAAATTTGTACTAAAATTGCATCTTTCGCCGTTGTCGTGTCGCCTGAAAGGAGGCACTTAGGTATCACTTTGTGACTCACTAGATTTAGAAAAAAATTTACATGAGGAATTAATTACCTAAATACCCCGTCAATTTCGGATTTCACTAAAATCTGCACATTTTTATTTATTTCACAGGCTTTTGACTGGCTGATAAATTGGTTTCCGTGCAATATTTGGAAAACTGCTTACTTAATTTGATAACAATTAAATGAGGAACTAATTAATGCCCCGCTCAAGTTCGACTTTTGGTCAAATCTGCTGATATTTAGTTATTTTTCAGGCTTCATGATTGCCTGATAATACATAAATTGGTTTCCATGCAATATTTTGAAAACCACTGATGCGATTTGAAAAAAATTCGAATGAGAAAATAAGTACCTTATTACCGCACTCAAGTTCCACTTTCGCTCAAATCCTCACATATTTAATTACTGTACAGGCTTTTGATTGACTGATAGCAGATACATTGGTTTCAACCCAATATCTTGAAAACTACTGTTTTTCATATTTATCAGAGCAGTTAATTAAGCAGTCCCTGAAAGGTCTGGTTTTATCCGCCGCTGTAACCGCCGCCACCGCCGCCGTAGCCGCCGCCGCGTTTTGTTTTTATAGAACTTGAACTTGATTACCATATTTCACATGTGGGACTTGGGGAAGTTTTTTCGAGCATGTACTGAGGTCAAAGGTCAGGGTCACTTAGAGGTCACACATGAGCTAAAAAGCTTGTTACCACGTTTCTCAGAAAACGGTTGCTTTAAATTTTCTGAAACTTAGGATATGTAATCGCTATACTAAGGTTGCGAGCTGAATGACTTTTGACGAACATAGGCCCAAAGGTCAAGGTCACATACGAGTTCAAATTTTTGACCAAAAAACTTGTTACCATGTTTGACATAATCGGTTTTTCAAACTTCATGAAACTTGGGATATATTATCGCTATAGTAAAGTAACTAGCTAATTGGCTTATGACGACCATTAGCTTAAGGGTCAAGGTCACGTAGTGGTCTCAAATGAGCTAAAAAGCTTGTTTTCACGTTTCACAAGAAACCGTTGTTTTAAATTTCGCTAAACTTCGGATACATCCATTCTACAAAGGTTGCTAGCTGAATGACTTTGGACGAACATCGGCCCAAAGGTGAAGGTCACACAGGGAGTTCAAAGAACTTTTTGCCATGTATTGCCATGTTTCAAATTTCATGAAACTTGTGATATATCATCGCTACACTGAGTTTTCAATCTGAACAAAATTTGGCTCAGATCGGTCCTAGGGTCAAGGTCACCGAAAGGTCAAATCTGATTTCAAAACTTTTCTTTTTTTAAATTTCTCGAAAATTTGTTTAAATTTCTACAAAATTGGGATATATCATTGCGATATGCTTGGTTTATGACGCTCATTGGTTTAACGGTCAAGGTCACCAAGAGGCACACAAGAGCTAAAAAGCTTGTTACCACGTTTCTTAGAAATCGGTTGCTGGCAGCAGGTGACAGTTTCATTTTCCTTCATTTCCCATTTGCAGTAATGTTAATGTCTGCTCTCATAGCACCTTCCCTAACTTTCGTTGAACCAAATCCTTCGGTGGGGGCCTTGAACAGTCCTTTGGCAGTATTTTAAGCACAATTTTTTCATACGTTGAAGGTAGAAATTTTGAGATACGAGTAGAATCAGCTGATAGGGGTGTCTTTGAACATACACCTCCGCATATAAACAAACCAAAGCACCCCCAACTACCAGATCTCCATCCACCTGAACTGGTCCCATTCCACTTCTAAAATCATTTCCAGACAGTAATTCAACCCCTGTCCTTTCATAAAAACTACAAAAATGCCCAGAAAAAAAATGCAGGGGGCCAGGAAAAAATAATAATAAAAAAAAAACACAAAAATATCTGGAACTTCTTTCGTAATTTCCGGAAGTGAGAAACTGTGACCTCCCTAGGAATTTCCGGAAGTGAGAAACTATGACCTGTATCCTAACAGAGGCACAAAATTCCTTCAATCTACTTCTAAATCTAACACATTGAGCTTAAAGGTATTTGGAATGATCTCTCAAGAGGAAATCTAAATGCAATGAAAACTAAGCCTTCTGTAGCCCTCCCATTTACACCACCCCCATTAGAACATAGCAAGGACAATGACCGGTGAGCTAAAAAAGCTTAAAATTGTCATATCTCAGTTCTGGGAAAACATATTTGAACTCTGTAAACTAGTGTGACTTCTACTAAGAGTGTTCTACCATAAAATACTTTATGAGGACACATATCTTTCTGTGGCTTCCTCAACTAAAATATACTGTGCATTTGTTAAATTTTAAGATTTGTTGGATTTCAAAATGGATAAATTCTACTCAAAGTCAGTCATACTGTGGCCAAATTTAAATAGCTTGAAAAAACAAGCGTTATTCTTGTATCCCAGGTTGATTTTAGGCTCAAAATTGTACTACACGGCTTATTGTTGGGATCCCCCAGCACAAAACTCTGTTCAAAACTGCCCACAAGTACCCTTGAATATAAACTTAATTATTAGCCTAGCCCAGAGAACAAAACTGCACCCCAAAAAGTCAAACAAGGGTCTAAAAGGATATTTCTGGGAAAATATGATTAGATTTAAGAAAAAATATGCAAAAAGGGGGGTGGGGTAAATGTAAGGTTAGATTATTTTTGAAAACAATTGATTCCTGCATTCTTGCAAGTGAAAATTGTGTAAGACACATACAGGTACTGAATAAAATCAGGAAACCCCAGGTCATTATATTCTGGGCGGTTTTATGCCAACTTTGAGTGCCATTAGGTATGCTATTTGAGGCGAATTTCTAATGTAATGAAGCTGTGAAGCCATGCCAATGGTAAAATTACCTCTGGAAAAAGTAGAAAGACTCTCATTTCCATTCCTTTGATGTGTGAATCAGGAAAATATACTCACAGGTGGATAAACAATTCCATTCATCTTATACAGGACCTGAAATTACCTGAAAGAGTACCAAAAATATTCAGTTTGACATAAAACAACACTGAAAAAGTTTTTTTTACAAGAAAAGGCATTTGGTAAGACTAAAAAAGGAGGTTATTATGTTTCTCACATGTTGACCATCAAATCAATGTAAGAACTATAGGTTTTTGTCAGAAAGCCAAATAAATTACACAAAATCAAGTAATGCCCAAATTTTTTTGGTGTTCTGTGTGTTTTGACAAGGGTAATGAGAAAAGCAACCAGATTGTATAGCATATCATTGCAGAAATAGGTAAACTACCATATTGAAAAGTACCATTTACTGACAGGAGAAATTCAACTCATAATCATGTACATTACTTTGCCCCCCCCCCCCCCAAAAAAAAAAAAAACTATCAAGAAATCAATTTTGTGCAAATATTTTGCTAGAAAAGACATGAAAGATACATTTTCAGCACATCTAGACAGTACTATAGGTCTTATAATGTGTTTCTGACAAGTTTTAAGTCACAAACACAGTATTGTTGTTGTACAGTGATCTATTTCACAAAATATGTCTTCAACCCATACAGGCAGCAGGTCACAGTTTCATTTTCCTTCATTTCCCATTTGCAGTAATGTTAATGTCTGCTCTCATAGCACCTTCCCTAACTTTCGTTGAACCAAATCCTTCGGTGGGGGCCTTGAACAGTCCTTTGGCAGTATTTTAAGCACAATTTTTTCATACGTTGAAGGTAGAAATTTTGAGATACGAGTAGAATCAGCTGATAGGGGTGTCTTTGAACATATACCTCCGCATATAAACAAACCAAAGCACCCCCAACTACCAGATCTCCATCCACCTGAACTGGTCCCATTCCACTTCTAAAATCATTTCCAGACAGTAATTCAACCCCTGTCCTTTCATAAAAACTACAAAAATGCCCAGAAAAAAAATGCAGGGGGCCAGGAAAAAAATAATAAAAAAACACACAAAAATATCTGGAACTTCTTTCGTAATTTCCGGAAGTGAGAAACTGTGACCTGTATCCTGCTTAAAATTACGGGAAACTTGAGATATGTCATTGCTATACTAAGGTTGCGAGCTGAATGGCTTTTGAAGAACATCGGTCTAATGGTCAAGGTTACATAGGAGTTCAAATTTGAACCAAAAAGCTTGTTACCACGTTTAACTTAATCGTTGTTTCAAATTTCATGAAACTTGGGATATATGATAGCTACACTAAGCTTTCGATCTGAACAAAATTGTATGAAGGTCGGTTTAAGGGTCAAGGTCACCGAGAGGTCACATATAGGCTAAAAGGCTTGTTTACCACGTTTTTCAGAAAACCGTTTTTTTCAAATTCCGTGAAACTTGGGATATATCATCACTATACTTAGGTTGCTAGCTGAATGACTTTGAACGAACATCGGGTCAAAGATCAAGGTCACACAGGAGTGAACCAAAAAGAGATGTGGCAGAGGGGGCTGCTTCGTGTTTGTCAAAACAAACACAATTTCTAGTTACTGTAATGCCACAGTCAAGTTTGACTTTGGCTAAAATAAGTTTGGCTTTTGCTGAAATTTGCGCAAATTCAATTATTTTACAAGCATTTGATTGGCTGATAATATACTGTACCGCAAAAGAAACGTCACCATATTCAAATGTTGCTAAATGCATATATTATCATAATTTTCAATATTTTTTTCTCTTTTGATCCTTACTGGGCCTGGTTTCAAGCGGTTCAAGCCAGTGGTCAGGAAAGTTTGGTTTCTGATCATGTTACTAATATGCAAAACACATCATCAAAGCACAGTTACTAAAGTAATGATGGGGTGCTTTTTCGGTTCGTTTTGCATGAAGGTCACGATGCACGTGTGTTGCGAGGTGTCATTCCTATAAAAAGCCACCAAGCATGCACCGAATCATTCACAGTTTGACAGTAGCGACATGCCACGACTGTCACGAGAGCAGAGAGACCAAGCCTTGGGAAGACTTCATGCTGGTCAGACTGCAAGAGCTGTGGCAATCCACTTCAATGTTCATGTCCGAACAATATACCGCCTGCAGCAACGGGTTCAAGCCACTGGAAGCACAGCAGGCCGTCCTCGTAGTGAAAGACCGCCCACAACAACGTTGAGGCAAGATCGACAGATTGTCCGTCAACACCTGCAAAACCGCTTCGCTACAGCTGCGGAAACTGCAAGGACAACCATTGGCAATCACCATAGACCAATCAGCAACGACACGGTGCCCAGGCGCTTGAGACAGGCAAATGTCAGATGTCACAGGCCTTACAGGGGTCCGATCCTCACTGCTCGACATCGCCGCGATCGTCTGCAATGGACCACACAGCATCGGAATTGGCGTCACCGGGAGTGGAGAACTGTAGTCTTCTCCGACGAAAGCCGGTATTGCATCCCGACAGTTGATGGGCGAATGAGAGTGTGGCGTAGACGAGGGGAGCGTTTTGCAGATAAGTGTTCTCTGGAAAGAGACGCGTGGGGAGGTCCCAGCATTATGGTATGGGGTGCTATATCACTGAATCAAAAACTAGGTCCTATGGTGTTCCAGAATGTTGGTCGTCATCATGTCTTCCAGCAGGACAACGCACGAGCCCATACTGCCAGAGCAACGAGAGACTTCCTCCGTCAAAACAACATACATACTCTCCAATGGCCTGCTCTCAGTCCAGACTTAAATCCGATAGAACACTTGTGGTACGAGATTCAGAGGAGGCTCAATCTCGTGCGGCCAAGGCCGACAACTGCAGCTGAACTCACTCAGGCGTATCACAGAGTTTGGGCCCAAGTTCCTATCATCTTTATCAACCGTCTCATCCACTCAATGTTCCGACGATGCAACGGTTAACGCTGTAGTCCACGCCCGTGGTGGCCATACTCATTATTGACTTCCAGATCGCATTGTGGCGCCACCTGTTCTCACTTTCACTTGGAATTCTCTAACATTTGTCCTCCAATGATGATGTTTGATCATGTCAAAGTGTGTTGTTTACATCTATTTGAAATACACTGATTATCAATATCCCCAAAAAAGTTAGGGTTTTTTTGCGGTTCAGTATACATAAAAAAATTGTTTCGTGAAATATTGTGAAAACTACTTACAGGATTTGAAAACAATTTAAATGAGGAATTAATTACTTTAATACCCCCGCTTACTTACTTATGGATAACAACTTTTTGGTTTATTGGGTGTTTTGCCCGAATCCGCGCACATTTAATTACTGTACAGGCTTTTGATTGGCTGAAAGTAGATTGCTGGTAACACCTTACATTATTAACAATTCTAACACATACATCTGATTTACCTACATGTTGTGAGATAGGACAAAGCTGGCGTATAAACTAGCATATACGCAGAGAACGTTTTTATTGTGACGTCAAACGCCCTGACACTGAACGACGTCATCATTTTTAAATTTTGGTGACGTGATGGAACACGACGTCACTGAATGACGTCATCACCTAAACGCGAGTGGGGATGTCAGGCTGTTGTGTTTGCCTTGCATTTCACCTGTAAAACTAACTTATAAACGCAGGACAATGTTAATACTCGACGGGAAGACTTGAAAGTGGACTTCCATAAGCTAAAAGTGTAGATATATCTTTAAAAAGTTATCAGGTCTGTTAGTAGACTAAAAAATGGTAACACATAAAACAGTTGTTTGAAGCTAGCACCCCTATCATTTTTTTCGATATAGATTCGTCCACGAGGCAATCAGGGAAAAACTATTCAGCTATATCGTAGGGGTTGGCAATTTTTATTTTGAAGTAGAAAACTACTAAAATTCAGTTTTTCTTTACATTAAAGTTTATGTGTTAGAATAGAAATAATGGATTGATTCTCTGCGTATACGCTGTGATAACTGCAAGAAAAAAGGAAGTGTCCACACTTTTTGAACTCGGGCCTACGGCCCTCGTCCAAAAACAATGGACACTTCCTTTTTTCTTGCAGTTATCACAGCGTATACGCAGAGAATCAATCCATTATTTCTTAAATATATTAACACATTTTTTTCTGAAAGGTGATACACTTTCTCCTTGTTTGCTTATCTTACCAGGCGACGCTTCTACTTCAGTTGAATTCTTTTGTTACTCAAGGTCCGGTTTATAGATAAATAGCACATATAAACAAATAACTGAAAAGATGATTTTAACATTTTATTAAAGCCCCACTTGCCGCCGTAGCCTGTTGAACATTTGTTAAGAAAACCAATTTACATGAGCTTACTAAAACTACTAAAATCAAACATAGGACACATAAAACATGTTCAGTTAGATTTAGAAAAAGAAATGGGGGTGAAAACAAATGAAGCATCGAAGCCTGATTATAACAACAATCAGTGAAGGTTAACTTAAGTGTTGGATTACCCTCATTTCAGGCCTTTTTATCAGTGGTTTGCACTACAAAAATCATTGGTAGGTTTTCGAGTCCCTCTTATTCCGATGAAAAGAACTTGGGCCAAAACTCTGTGATACGCCTGAGTGAGTTCAACTGCAGTTGTCGGCCTTGGCCGCACAAGATTGAGCCTCCTCTGAATTTCGTCCCACAAGTGTTCTATCGGATTTAAGTCTGGACTGAGAGCAGGCCATTGAAGAGTCTATATGTTGTTTTGATGGAGGAAGTCTCTCGTTGCTCTGGCAGTATGGGCTCTTGCGTTGTCCTGCTGGAAGACATGATTTCCATGACGAGCAAAATAGGGCACGATGAAGGGCTTCAGCGCCTAATCGATGTAGCGGGCAGCTGTTACACCATTTCCTCTACCAGGACCAACATTCTGGAACACCATAGGGCCCAGTTTTTGATTCAGTGCTACAGCACCCCATACCATAAGTCTAGGACCTCCCCACGTGTCTCTTTGCAGAACACACTCATCTGCAAAACGCTCCCCTCGTCTACGCCACACTCTCATTCGCCCATCAACTGTCGAGATGCAATACCGGCTTTCATCGGAGAAGACTACAGTTCTCCACTCCCGGTGACGCCAATTCCGATTCCGTGTCGCTCATTGCAGACGATCGGACCCCTGTAAGGCCTGTGACATCTGATCTTTTCCTGCCACAAACGCCTGGGCACCGTGTCGTTGCTGATTGCCAATGGTTGTCCTTGCAGTTTCCGCAGCTGTAGCGAAGCGGTTTTGCAGGTGTTGACGGACAATCTGTCGATCTTGCCTCAACGTTGTTATGGGCGGTTTTCCACTACGAAGACGGTCTGCTGTGCTTCCAGTGGCTTGAACGCGTTGCTGCAGGCGGTACATTGTTCGGACATGAACATTGAAGTGGCATGCCACAGCTCTGGCAGTCTGGTCAGCATAAAGTCTTCCCAAGGCTTGGTCTCTCTGCTCTCGTGACAGTCGTGGCATGTCACTACTGTCAAACTGTGAATGATTCGGTGCATGCTTGGTGGCTTTTTATTATAGGGATGACACCTCGCAACACATGTGCATTGTGACCTTCATGCAAAACGAACATAAAAAGCACCGCATCATTGCTTTAGTAACTGTGCGTTGATGACGTGTTTTGCATATTAGTAACATGATCAGAAACCAAACTTTCCTGACCACTGGCGAAAAATATACTTTCACAGGAGAAATTTGGGAAACTATACTAGACTTTATCACCATTGAGAGAAATTTCTTGGCATTTGATTGGTCGAAACGCCCAGAATGTGAGTCTGCATCCCAGTGCTTTCCGTGTATATATTTGATCCTGTATAACCCCGGAGTTAAGATCTCACGCGCTGTTATTACCACGGAGTGAAGGTCTTGCTGCGTCACAGCAATCTTCAGTCAAGACGAAATCCTATTGTGACGTCAGTTTAGAATGTTGTTTCGTCAGCATTGAACGCTATGCTTTTCTCAAAGATCTTGAAAACCGATATAACTTTGCTACGTCACAATAGAATTTATTTCTTTCGCGACGTCATTTAGACCTTGCTCAATACACTCAACCCATGACATTTTTGCTTCGCCTTGGAAAAATATTAATGTCAGACACCAAATATCTACCCGTATACCCACGAAAGGGCGTCATATAACTAATATTATTATACAACCAGTATTCATTAACCAATGGCAGACTAGCATTTGTACCACGTGTCGATCATATATCAGTCGATATTGGAGCCGAAAGCGATATCGGATAGTGCTATTGGATTTTCATCCGGGTATCGGCAGAGAGAAGAGCGACTACGTCAGTTCGATGATGTGTAACATTCGAATCTGACGTCACCGCAGAGTCGTCTGTTTCGCTCCTGTCGTTGTGTCAGAACCCTCATATCTCTGCAAGATGTTAGATGACGCTGATATAGATAAATTTGTCGAGGGTCAAATACCAGAAAACACTATAAAGATGCGACGTTCTAATAATTGTGAATACGTTGAATATTGAAATAAATTATTGTGCTTGTTTAAAGTTAAACTTGAAATAAATGTTGTTGGCGTTGGATTGCATATGTATAATAAAAAGATTATTATATGACTTCGCATCCAATAGGGATATTGATTGTACTCGTCACCGTTGGGTTGAAAGTCGATATTGGACTCGACGCCTTCGGCGTCTCGTCCAATATCGGCTTTCAACCCAACGGCGACTCGTACAATAAATATCCATATTGGATGCGAAGTCATATAATAGCCTCATAGTATAATCTCTTACTGAATACCAAGATTGTTTACTAATGATTGACAACAGAAAGGAGTTTTCGTAATGTTCTCCGGCTCCTCAAACCATGTGGGTTGTAAAATAATTGAAGGCGAGACGAAGTTAGCCAACAATCAATCAATCAATCAATCAATCAATCAGAGTTCGCATCAAGCGGCGGATATCCATTGGAAATTCCTCACATCTTATTTGCAATGCATGCAATGCAGTAGCCGAGGAATTTGGTCCGAATTTTTTTTCCGTATTCGCCATAGTGCAGAATACTTCCATAATATAAAAAAACGATATTTTTAAACTTGTCCCCCCGAAAAAACTGCGGCGCAAATTTTACAACAAATAAGCAAAGATGAAATATTTACCTCTGCATTCCGATAGTGTAGACCACGAAAACGGAGTTTGTCAAACTTATGCCACTGCAAAGTGGTAAACTTTCCCTTATTTAGCCAATATTTGTTTCGAAGTCCACTGGCTTTCAACCCGACGTAACCGCCATAGTAAAACATTTAAACGACCAGTTAAACTGGGCTGGACGTCGTAGAAATACGTCACTCATATATATTCGGTCATGGCTTACTTCTGCATTCTCCATTTTTCACTAACGTCACCGTTCGTTTGTTCGGCACCGCCAGAGGAGGCTGTGAGGAGCATGCACAATTTGAAAATTAGGTCAACTATGTCCGCTCTCTTGACACTTTTGTGGAAGATACCAAGTATCTTAGGGGGAATCCCAAGCCGTGTGCCTGAAAATATTGCCTAAGGTCTCGTCTTTCAATAAAGGTAAATTTCCAGGATTTGGCGTCGCGTAAATTATCGTGTCCAGTCGTTTTCGGAAGTGTATCGTTTAAATTAAGACTTATACCTTAAATGGATTGGTTCGGGCTAGAGGGTGATTCACATTACCAACCAAGTATAAAATAAGTCGCCCTTTAGAAAGAAAATCTGGGCTAACAATGGAGTGGATCACGTACAAAGTTGGAACGCTTGACATTAGATGGAATCCAGTCTCTTTTTTGAATTTCTGGACATGACTGAACGGCTTCAGAACCATAATCAAGCCTTGATCTATAATATACTTGATAGAATACTGTAGATGTTCAGAAAAAATGAAATAGTGAGAACAAGAATATTTTGTTGACTATCATAAAATAGATTTATTTTAATACCTGAGTGTGCTATTTATAGTCGACGTCATAAATGTATACCTGTCCATAGACATAATTTCTTTAAGAAAATAAAACTTTTTCATCAAATCAGAAGCAGTCCGCTCCGAACATATGAGGAATTATTTTTTTGAGAATCAAAAGGAATGTCGGTAAGTTCGTTGTGATTAGATTTACGAAATTATTTCCTTAATTGAAACTACTATATCCTATGTTAGACTTTCATTGTACCTTTTTAGATGTGTAGTTTACAGAGGGTTACTCAATAAGTAATTTTTCTTTTACATTTGCTTTCAGTGGAAATTGTCGCATCTATGAGTACAATTGGACTGGCCCTAAGTTTTACACAAAGACTATTATTAAACGCATTTGGTCAAAAATGGGCGTTTGTTCTACTCTGGTTGTTTACACCAGCCTCGAGCGCCATCTATGCTCTGGCCACCCAATTCACAACTTTTTTCCACAACCATCTTGAACTGATTTGCATTATTCAAGTTATATTGTGTGAGTATTATTTATTTTTACATTGAACTGACAAAGGATATAGCTATTTAATTTACACTCATTAGACAATCATAATCCCCTGCTGGGACCTGTCTTACAAAGCTGGCGTAAATTTGCGCATAAGCCTACAACATGGACCAGTTGCGTCCAAGACGTAAGTTCCTATAGTTTTAACACTGATTTACGCCCGACGTAACTTACGCCAGCTTTGTAAGACAGGGCCCAGGACTCACTTCAAAATACACGAAAAAAGACTCTTGAAAGACAAATAGTTGCAAAGAAAAGATGCATTTATTTTGAACATATCTTCCGAAGGGATGAAGATTTGTTTCTGTTTTTTTCTCCTCATCTATCCGTAACACCTTCTCACACAGGGTTAAATTATCTAACTTTATTGGTGAAAACATTTTTCTGTTGAGATTTTGATGAACTTGTTCACCAATAGGGCGTTGCCCATCTTGTTTCAAATCCTGAAAGTTTCATCCCAATTCAACATATGTTTAACGATTAAATTTCCATTGATTCTTCCGAATATTTAATTATTCATACATAGATAGTCGCGCCATCACAATTGTGGCAGCATTTGATACCAGGTTTAGAAAATCGGTCCCTACCTTTGGCGAGTACCTGGCAGCTCTTCATGTGTATTTAAATAAATATGTATAAAGTGGCATGAGCTGCCAAAATTCACACTTTTTTAATAATTTCTGATCGTCATAATAGTAAGAGGCTTTGGAGGCCATCGGAAAACTAAATGATTGGCGTTGGAATGAGGAAAATCCATACAGTATGTGGCCTGTACAAAACGAAAACGTGTTCGAAAAGTAAACAAAATTTAAATAACCGGGACGACCATTCATTCATTCTAAACCAAAGTTAGTTCAAAACAATACTGTATCGTACATTTTTGAGACTAGAAGCACCAAAAAGCTTCTGAATTATACGCTTTGAGAAAAATAGCCAATAATTTCAACATTCTGTTTTAACGTCTAAATATCAACATTTTGGCAGCTCATGCCACTTTAAAAAAAAACCCATTTCAATAGCGACGTCGAGAGAATCGCATTTTCTCTCGGGCTTTAACGAATACACATTCGAATGACTTGGACAGATATCGACGGCGACAACTTGTCCCGCCAAGTCATTACTCTACTCCTATTGATATATGGTCTTCATGTCATGCCCTGGTTAAGATTTTACTCTGTTCTAAGCTTAACGGGAAGGCTTGCATATGGATATCAACTTCTTCATTTATTAGTTAGCGACGTTTCGGTCTAGATACCTAGACCGTGTTCAAGCTATGTTACAAATATCAACCATTCTTTGTCTTATAAACATTTCAAATAGTCAGGTCGTAAATTGAAATAGATACAGAAATAAAAATAAATTGCATTTAAACAAAAACAGGTTATAGGAGGGGTGGTTTGAGGTTTTTTGCCGGTGGCTTGAAAATAAGTTTTCCGTGTTAGAGATTATAGATGCTTGATTGTGCGGAAAACTTGTTTACCAGATTAATAGTGATTGTAATGCTGCCTATATCGGCGAAACCCTCCGGTCCGTAAATTTACGTATTAAAGAACATAAAGCCTCTGTGCTAAAATCAGACCAAAAATCAGCTATTTCTGAACATATTCAAGCCAACCCTGACCATACTATTTCCTGGGAATCCACAAAGATCCTGGACACAAATCTCTCTGATTTTAAGAAAAGAAAATTCAAAGAAGCGATATTCATCAACAGAGACACATGCCTATGACCCCCTGATCACCACAGACAGAGACACATGCCTATGACCCCCTGATCACCACAGACGGAGACACATGCCTATGACCCCCTGATGACCACAGACAGAGACACATGCCTATGACCCCCTGATCACCACAGACAGAGACACATGCCTATGACCCCCTGATCACCACAGACAGAGACACATGCCTATGACCCCCTGATCACCACAGACAGAGACACATGCCTATGACCCCCTGATCACCACAGACAGAGACACATGGCTATGACCCCCTGATCACCACAGACAGAGACACATGCCTATGACCCCCTGATCACCACAGACAGAGACACATGCCTATGACTCCCTGATCACCACAGACAGAGACACATGCCTATGACCCCCTGATCACCACAGACAGAGACACATGCCTATGACCCCCTGATCACCACAGACAGAGACACATGCCTATGACCCCCTGATCACCACAGACAGAGACACATGCCTATGACCCCCTGATCACCACAGACAGAGACACATGCCTATGACCCCCTGATCACCACAGACAGAGACCCATGCCTATGACCCCCTGATCACCACAGACAGAGACACATGCCTATGACCCCCTGATCACCACAGACAGAGACACATGGCTATGACCCCCTGATCACCACAGACGGAGACACATGCCTATGACCCCCTGATCACCACAGACAGAGACACATGCCTATGACCCCCTGATCACCACAGACTGTTCTTAATCCTATAATTTCCTCATAGGGTTACAGGTGTTGGCTCCTGCTATGACTTAATTGTTTATTATGACTGTATATGTAATCACGTATTATATATCACAATAATCCATGTTTTTACTCGATAACAAAACTGTTTTCTCACTATCTTAGTTATTTATGTTTATATGCAATTTATTTTTTATTTCTGTATCTATTTCAATTTACGACCTGACTATTTGAAATGTTTATAGGCCTAAGACAAAGTATACGGTTGATATTTGTAACATAGCTTGAAAACGGTTTAAGCTACTTGAAATCATCCTCCGAATCAAATGGATCCAAACGACTGAGTAGAAATATGGCTATGGATCGAGTGTATATATAGCTTCAAATGGAAAACACCAGCAAAGAGAAATAAACTGGCGTGTTTCTTGATAAACAGCAAGTCAAAAAACGAGAATTGAAGCCCACCGAAAAACTAAATTGTTAAGTTCAAATGGAAGAAACCTGTAAGAACCAAAATAAAGATAATATTTATAAAAATATTTAATATAAAAAATAAAGTCCGTGTCGTTTACAACTCAAGATTATTTCACTTATATAAAGGCATGCCCATTCCGGATCCGTGGCAGACGCTCATATTATCTGCACTCAAACAACCGCCCACAACAATTAAATCTGAGCAAAAAAGTCCGTGTTTTTTACAAAAAAAAAAAATAAAGAAGTTTTATAGAAATAAATACGCTTAAAGGAAGTCCAGAAAGTCACCATTGATATGTCAAGTAAGGTTTCCGAACGATCTAAAGTTTCATGTTCTACCAGCCGCGTGCTGTAAAACCTTGTTTCTAAATATTGTAGCTCGATTAAGCATCAAATTTGCAACTCTTTGTTGGTATTAACTGCATCTTTTGCACAGATTTAATTGTTGTGGGCGGTTGTTTAAGTGGAGATACTATGAGCGTCTGCCACGGGTCCGGAATGGGCATGCCTTTATATAAGTGAAATAATCTTGAGTTTGGAGTAAAGCATCGATTAACCATGAAAATATAGAGAAATGGAAAACTGCTTGTATTGAATTTATACCAGGTACATGCATTCGAAGCCACGTTCCTTCTGCGGAAAGCATATTTCGGTGTACGCTGGACTCCTACTTATTATTGAAACGTTTTGGATTATTTGGTCTCCAGATCAGGAAAATATAACAGAAGAATCAATTTCTGACCGGGGGAAGAGTTTAATATTATAGAAGGAAAACGCCCATACCTTCTGTAAAGTTGTAGGCCTATATATCGTCGGAAGGAAGCTTTCGAATAGGTATAAAGGGAGATGTTTCACCCTGACTCAGGCTCGATGAGTCAAATTGGATACAACTTGCGGACCCGCAACAGAGAAATGACGTCAATGCCATACAACTCGAACAGCGTCATAAAAACGTGATTCTAAGCCGAAAGTGACTTGGGCACTTTGAACTTCCTTTAAGCATATTTTTTCACTTCCTTTAAACGTATTTCTGTAAAACTTTTATATCTATATTACTTTTTTATTTATTTAAAAAAAGAACAGTGACTTTTTATATTCAATAATTTTATATATAATCTTTGTTTGAACGTTAAAAGTGATAAATTTTTAACAATAATTAAAAATATATATATATTTAGGGATAAGTGATATTTTTTTAGCGAAAATAAATATATACCTTAAGTAAATTTACTTCTAGCATGTATACAATATTATCATAAATGGCAGCTCATATGTTATAGTTTGTTTTGCGACATATATATAGATTTTTCTCTTGACACCAAACAAAAGTCGTTTCTTGTAAACTTTTCCACGTTATCATTTCAGCGACTGGAATGAGTAGTATGTATGTCACCATTACAAGCGTGTACATCGAGGTATTTCCCATCCAACACAGTGGGAAAATTGTGGGAATGTATTGTGCATTCATGTCTATTGGAAGTCTAGTTTTAGCTCTCACTTCCGGTGGTTTCTTCGTTAATAACCTTGGTGGATTTTTCCTCACCATTTCCATTTCAACGACAGTCATTTTCGGGTTGTGTCTGGCAGTGTCTTACCATATTTATCAGCAAAATATCACAGAGGATGAAAATAAGAACACGTTAGTGTCATCAACAACAGCCTTGATGGATACAAAGTTGGTCAATCACGTAAAGAAACATAAAAACGCGAGTAAGAAGGAAGCAGAGAGCACAACTAACAGGATGGATAGCTCTGAAAGTCTTTTATCGGAGTATGGTGATAAGAATAAAAGTGCAAACCATAATTTCGAAGAAACTGCCACTACGCGTGAAGTGCTGACTTCTACATACTTCCACCTGCTGTTCTGGTCATCTGCTATATTTCTAGCATCAACTTATACATGTCTCAATGATTTGACTGCAATGGCTCGCTCTGTCGGTTTACGGGACCCACTAATGGTTGTCATTATCGATTCGATCGCAATATTTTTGGCACGACTTATAAGCGGCTGGATTTTCGACTACTTCTTATCTGAGAAATGTGGTTTCTTTATCTTGTTATTGAGTCACCTATTTTTCGTGGTCGGGATGGCTTTGGGACTCTTCCAGCTTAACTCCTTAAAAATGATTCTGTTAGCTGTAATCGTTGGATTTTCTCAAGGTATCCTTACTATTCCAACCTCATTAGTTCTTTTGCGTTTTGGAAGAAAACACTTTGACTCATTCGTGAACGCGCTTTTCACTATTAGTGGAATCAGTCAAATAATATTCCAAGTTATTTCCGGTAGACTGTACGAAGACAAAATCTGGTCTCTTGGACAAACTGGAATTTTTTGCAATGGACCTTCATGCTATCATAAATTCTTTGTACTGTTTGTTATTATTGGCAGTGTAAATCTAATTGTGCAAACTTTCAATTGCTTACACGAACTCTATAAAGGTCAGTTAAGGTGATAGTTGATAAATGTTCCATGCGCTGACGGTTGATTTGTTAGATACTAGAAATTGATAGAGAACAATGTCCATGTGTTCTTTTTATGTTTTGGACTTACTGTAACAATTTAGACTATTACTAATAATTTATCATTTTTATACCAACATCAACTGACGTTTTTCTTCATCGACTTTGATCCATCGTTCGCCGTCCGCTTCTTGTTATCACGAATTCTAGAATATTACTTCATAGATCATATCTGAACTTTACATGCATGTTTTCTATAATCTAGTTGTGCAAAATGTCTATATGTTTTTTATTGATTAGCATTTTGTTTTTCCAAATGGAAAATATTGTGATCATGAATTGTACAAATTAATTACTGGATGGGTTTTTACAAGCCTTTGTATGAAGGCCTAAACGTGTAATCACGGAATGGGGTACATTAGGCTATGTATGTTTGTAAAGCATTCGTGGAATTAAAGCCCGAAAACCTATTGTTCGGAAGTCGTGTTGCTTCAGTTTTGGATTACTCTCATTTAAGTCTTTTTGTTTTAACTTTATAATCTCATATTTATCGGCAGGCTTTCTTGTGTCCATCAAACCAAATTCTTCTCAAATAAAGTGATTTTGTGAGGAATTATCTTGTTACGGAAAGAGACATTTTACAGGTAAAATACTTCTTTTCCGTGTGCCCAGGTACGTTCACACTTTTCCCCGAATTCGGTTCGAGGTCCGAAACTATTTCCGTACTAAAATGGCTTTAATGTTTATCAGTACATTTGTTCACACTAGCTTTATCCGAATTCGCTACGGACACTGGATTTAGACAGCACGAATATAAATGGCTCTGTCATTTTATTCGCTTCGGGGTGAAAATGGTCCACGATTTTCCTTTCTGGCCAATCAGAGTTGACCTGTGAAAAACATGGTAATCAAAAAACAATGACCTACATAGTGGTTTGGAGATGAAACACTACCGGTAGATCGTTTTTGAGTAGAGATGGAGTTGAATACATTTTCGCATGATTTCTGAAGGATTATGATAACAGGTGTCCCTTTTCCTAAAAAAAATCAAGCAGACGTTACGAATCTCATCTTCCAAACCGCTCTCAATTGTTGCTGAGTTGTGTTGTTGTTGTGTGGGTATGAAATGACTTGATAGAGTCGGCCGATTATTCGTTGCAGTGTGAACACAACACACAGAAAACGCTGACCTGTCCGTAATCCGGTTCGTACCTCAATCCGAATTCGTTGTATAGTGTGAACTTACTTAAAACATGGCTACCATAGGTCACTTTGATTTTTCAAATTAAAGTTTGTGATCGTCAATTCTAAAAAATCTACTGAGTGGATTTTCACAAAACCTTGCATATTTTGCTATATGAACCATTATAGTTGTGTAAGATATGTCTTTGTCGGAGGGAACCTCAGCCCATTTTTAGGCACCTGGCAAGATCGATTGAAAACGCTCCCCGATTTTTTGTGCTCCCGGAAAACTTTCGTGGGAGCATATAGCCACCGCCTCATCCGTCCGTCCTGGGGGCCGTTTCACGAAGTCATCGCAAAGTGCGCTCAATCATAGTTGCCTTGACGTCGTATCTCTTCACTATGGTATCCATTGGCAACTACGTTTCGTTTGCGATGTGACTGCTTTGTGAAACGAGCCTCTGATCTTTATCCGGGCCATCTCTTCGTTAATATTTTGAGGATCAATTTGCCATTTGCGGTAATGTGACTAACCACACCTCCCCTAGCTTCCGTTGAGCCATATCATTCGGCACTTAACAGTCTTTTGGGGGTACATGAAACACAATTACCGCCTAGCCTGATGACGTCACATAGATTTACGTAAACCTTTCTTGGTACTATGTACCTCAGTTCGCCATTTTGTTAATTAGTTCTTAGCCGGATGTCACTTTTTTTCTTGAAAACATTGGTGACATAACGTGCTTTAATCCACACATTTTCCTGGTAACTTTATGCCTTTTACGTCTTCTTCTCAATACCGTATTATTCCTTCCGCCATATTTTGAAATTATGTGAACATCCCTCAACCACCCGAAATGCTTTGCGCGTAATTTCCAAGTGACGTCATCAAGCAATCCGTCAATAAAATCATGCTGAAAGTAGAAATTCTCAACTTTTAATAGAAAAAGCTGACAGGGGTCACTTTGCACGTAGTCCGCCAGATGTAAACATACCAAAACTCACCCATTTACCAGATTTCCATTCACCTAAGCTGGTCTCTTTCCACTAAAACGTCCAGAAAAAAAAAACGCAGAGAGCGATTAAAAAAAAAACACAAACAAAGATTCTTGAACTTCTTTTGTCCCTACCAATTTGCAGTCCCAGGCAAAATATTGCTTCAGTCTCGTTCAAAATCTGACACAGGTTTTGGAATGATCTCTTAAAAGGAAAACTAAATGCCCCTTGTACACCCCCCCCCCCCCCATACACATACCACCTTTATTACTGCAAATTGTCAAATTCTACCGATAGTATTTGTCTATACTGGGATGAATATTCATCCCAGGTCTATATCATATCTACCTTAATGTTTTCCGTTTTGGTTTGAGACTTGAATGGTATATACTCACTACCAAGTAGTTCTGCAGCCTACATTTTTTCCTCAGTGATATTTAGATTTTTCGAGTTATTGCCCTTTGATTATGGAAATAGTCAAATTCTGCCTATATATCTTTCGTCCGGGCAATATCTTGGTTAATATGTTCGGATAGGTTTGAGAATAACTGGTATATATACTCATTACCAAGTAGATGTACAGTGTCGCTGTTTTTTCTTCACAATGTTTCTATCTTAAGGGTAAATGTTCTTTCTTTCTAGAAATCGTCCGATTCTGCGCGTATCTATTAAATAGTTTAAAGATAGGTTTGAAACTATACTCACTGCCAAGTAGTTGCGCGTATTTTCCTCCGTTATGTTGATATTTTTATAGTTATTGTCCTGCAGATCGTCAAATATCTGGGCGATTGGCATTTTGTGAATCGTATTCGTATACACACGGTATAAATCTTTGCAAACCGTAAATGTATTCTATGACAAAGAGGGGTAGGCCACTCAAAAATTGTGTGCGCTAAAAAAAATTTTTTTTCAAACTAATTGTCTATAAAGCGGAGGAGTTTTTTTAATACGATCCCTATATTTGGTACAACAATGAACTCTATACTACGTCACTACGCCCAGTCTAACCACACAATTTTTAGATTTATTTTGGTTTGAGTGCGAACTATCACTCTAACCGACTGAGCCACCGAGGCCCCCAGCCGCGAAAGAGGTGTCCGCCATAGTATGGACAGAACCGAAAATAATGTTCCAAAGGGTAAAGGCACACTCGCCGCAAAAATCCAGAATACTGTTTACATAAAATCCATTGGGCGGGTTTCTGTATTTTTCCCCGTCAGAAGCAGTTAGGAACTTTCTATTTTTGTCAGAAATTTAAAGTTTTGGCATCATATAGTATTTTCTGGGACTAATATATATATATATATTACTCCCAGGTATTTTTAATTTGAAATTGATTTTTTCAAGTACCCGCAACGTAGAAAAACTTCGAACCTGAGCATGCGCACAAGTGCTCTTATGTTTTAGTCTTGTGGGCGATTGAACACCACAGTATAATTTTACGAACTTTATGGGAGAAATACAGACGACCAGGTTAGAGGGACTATAAAAGCCTGTCGAGACAAAAAAGGCCCGAAGTAAGGGTAATTCAACACTTAAGTTTACCCATACTGATCGATGTTGTTGTTGTAATCGAGCTTCAGTTCTTCGTTTGTTATCACCCGCATTTATACATTCTAAACCTAATTGGACATGCTTTGTATGTCCTATGTTTAATTTTAGTGGTTTTAGCTCTAGTAAGCTCGTGTAAATTGTTTTTCTTAACAAATGTCAAACAGGCTACGGCAACCAGTGGGCCTAAAAGCATATTGCATTCAACTCCATTCAAACGCCGCTCTCAAGATCATTTCGCTTTCATGACGGCGCTGCCAGGTTTTAGGGAAGAAACCGGTATGTTTGCCCAGAGGAAACGCCGCCTTGGCGAGTACCGGGCAACTCTTCCACATACAGTAATCGAGTGAAAATCCACTCAGAAAGGTTCAATTATTATTTGGTCTTAGTCGGATTCGATCAGCACATAGCATAAAGCTAAAAGTATATTTATGAACACGCAAACACACTGGCACAGGGAAAAGTCTTTATAACAAGTTTCTACCTGTGTTATAAGATTTCTAATTTCGTGTCCGATAAAACTTCTAAATCGTAAAACGGACAAATCCCATAGTAGTATGGCGGCTGATCTTTGCGATTTCTTATTTTGACGTTTTCGTGTTTTCTTATTTTCGCCTCGAACAGAAGCATTCATAGATCTTCCATCATTTATTAATCCAATCGATCCCAATACTAAAATGGTTTAACAGGTCGAATTTTTTATGAATTTGTTAAGAGAAGTCTGGTCATCAGTGAAGCCAGTGATACATATATGAGCCAAAGATGTGTGCTAAAAACGGACAAAACTCAAACAACCGCGATATACGAGTTCATTTTCGAGTTTTGTTGCTCATAAAACCACCCTGGCGTACATCTTCATCGTTGGTATCATTGCATGAACCCATATCTCGTACTTGACATTTATCGGGATATGTTTTTTGGGGAACAAGACTAGACTTCGAGACCCTGTAACAGTGGCTGGACATTTTTCTACTTCTGCATGGCCAATCTATGAGAGATCATCTCTATTGATTTATCCCGTTTCTAATTTCTTCTTCCAAAACGAAACATAAATGATTGGAAAAGGAGTACTTTTCGATTGATTGATTGATTGAATGAGTGGTTGATCTGTTACGCCTCAAGTTTGTACAATCTACTTGTTAGAACTAACTTTTTTCTGGAACTCTTCTCCATATTTATTTTAGTTCTTTTTGGGCTTTGATAAAAGTGAATGAAAACACATTCTTTAAAGTAACTTGCCGTTTTATTAATTAATAAATACTTTATAATGGTAAATATGACTTCAGTTTTTCTATATACTTATGAATACTAAAAGACAGGGGCTCAGGTAAAATCTATATATTAATGGATTAGTCGCTGTTTCTTTTGGAAATTCGTCCTTTTTCCAGTAATTAATGGTACAGGATTTCTTTCCTTATTTCGTGTTCTCCTATTGAAATTGACCATCGTTAAAGTTTAGCTCCACGTTATCCGCATGTCCATCCTGAGCACTGTATGCACTGGAAAATATAAAAACAAAAAACTAATAAAGTGCCCTTTGGAAACATATACGTAATGTAATAGTGACTCAAATGCTACTTTACTGAGAGGGAAATCATTTCTGACTCTTGTGCGTCGGATTAAAAATTGGTTTTCAAACTGCTATTTTTGCTGAATAGCAAACTGACCTCGGCATAAGGTTTCAATTTCAACATGGGTCGCGGGTTCGAATCCCACTCAGTCCAAAAATTGGAAAATTTTCTGACTGGGTTTTCACTCGAACGACCTATGTGGGATGGTTGCCAGTTACCAACGGAAGGTCGTGGGTTTCCTCCGGGCATAGAGCCCGGTTTCCTCCCACAATAAAACTGGCAACGCCGCCATATAAGTGAAATAATCTTGAGTGCGGCGTAAAACACCAATCAATCAATCAATTTCAACATGAAATTATTAATATGCCTAATGTGAAAGAGATTTAAGCGTGTCCCCGTGTTGAATGCCACAAGGACTTTTTTAACAACATGGCCTATAAATGGAGAGACATCATGATTTATTCAAACCTGTGAGGTCAGTTTCCCCGTGTTGAATGCCACAAGGTATGGAAGCCGAATACGGACATCTTATTCTCGAGCTTCTCGACCCCGCCAGACTCGCCAAAGCAATTGATTCGCGACTTTTCTCTACCCCGCCAAACTCGCCAAAGCAATTGATTCGCGACTTTTCTCTACCCCGCCAAACTCGCCAAACACGCCAACCACGCTAATCAACTTAATAAAAAAATACTATTTTTTTTAAACATTTTTTTTGCGTCCTTCGCTACCTTGGCGAGGCTGGCGGGGGGCGAGAAGGTCGCGATTCTAAATCATTCGCGACTTTCTCGACCTTGGCGGGGTCGCGAAACACGCCAAGGTCGCGAAACACGCTAATAAAAAGATAGTATTTTTTAACAATCCCAAACCGCGACCTTTGCGACCCTCGCGACCCCGCCAAGCACGCGATTCGGGATTGCAAAAAAAATACTATCTTTTTTTAGCGTGTTTCGTGACCTTGGCGTGTTTCGCGACCCCGCCAAGGTCGAGAAAGTCGCGAATGATATAGAATCGCGACCTTATCGCCCCCGCCAGCCTCGCAAAGGTATTGAAGGGCGCGAATGAAATGTTTTAAAAAAATACTGTTTTTCTTTAAAAGTTGATTAGCGTGGTTAACGTGTTTGGTGAGTTTCGCGGGGCAGAGAATGTCGCGAATCATTTGCTTTGGCGAGTCTGGCGGGGTCGCCAAGCACGCGAACTAAAATGTCCGTATTCGGCTTCCATAACAAGGACATTTTTTTAACAACATGGCCAATAAATGGAGAGACATCATGATTTATTCAAATCTGTGAGGCCAAAGGTCATTGGGAGTTGCCTGGCTGACATCTCTCCTTCTCTCCTCTGGTATCGCTCCTCCTCTTTACGATCACATCATACAACCATTAGCTAAAAGGTCGCCTAGAATTAAATTGCCACACCCACTGACATTGAATCGTCCCGATTTGAATACCCTTTGACGTCAATCGATATATTGGCTTTTTGTAGAATGTCCGTATGGCATTTAACATGGGAAAACACTGAAGGCTTTATCTAATTATTCATGTTAATAGTATCAACTCGAAATTTAAACCTTGTAGGCCCCTACCAAGCCCGTTTGGATTAAAGAACAAGAGATCAGTGAACTGATCTTAGCCCACCATAGAACACTATCAGAAAGTGAGGCTGCTTATAATATAAACGGATCGCAAATTTGATATGTGAAATTTATTTCTTCAGTTGGTGGCTGGCTGGACAAGAACAAAGTTTCTTCGGTAGATAGTGGCTGTTAACTCAAAACCAACTTTCTTCAAGGAGGCCGCACATTAACGCTACTTACCGGAGCTAAATGTACTTGCGCACAGGCTAGTCAGTGATATCGCTTGTTTGAGTCCTGTACACAATTAAAATTTACAAAATCCAAAACGATTGTACACATGTTACCAAGATGCATTTAGTGTTTGTTTACAAATCAAAAGATAATGTATATCTGTCAAAAATAGCCCGTGAAAAGTGAAGAATGAGCGACGTATCACTCGTCTGATAAGTAAAAATTTAAACATGACGAAAGTCAGTTTAAAAATTAATGGCAAAAAATGTCCCGATTCGTTCAGGAATTAGTGGACTCTTATAAAAAAATCTTCATGCACGATTTAATATAAATATATGATTGAATAAAAACAGTTCAGTTACTTTATTGGTAAATAGCATTTACAATTGCGAAGTCAGTTGCTGTACATAGCTGCCTGCAAATTCGATCGGCAAAATAGTGATTGTACGTTGCCGTGTATTTCATTTCATTTTGAAATATTCCTTCCTTTCAAACTCCGAAAAATACAATATGGTTCTTCTGTCTTAGGGAACACTCTCCTTTAAAAATATTTATTATTGTTACATTTTTGGAAAGAATTTAGGCGTTTAAAATCCAAATTCGAGAAGGCCATTTTACCGACTTCGAACAAGGCCGGCAACATGCATAGATAAACTGTTTCTTATAGTAGCCCTTGGATATCTGAAAGGAGTCGATTTTGATACGTTTTAAAATGACCCGAGCATTGCAATTTCACTCTGAGGTTTAATAAAGCTCCGATAAATGCCTTTTTCCACTACTCTGGACTAGGAAATTCCAAAATAACGTCCTCAGTGCCAAAAATAGCTTATTTGTCTTTAACCGGGTCATGCTTTTAAAATGCCTGGTAGGGGCCCTGTGATTGACAGCGGGAACTCGTACTAGTGAACTAATTTCACCACCCGATTTTAGCACTTTTTAATCATATATATTTAAATATCTCACTCACTGTCAGTATATTGGAAGCAAGGAAAATATATATTAAGATCTGAAGCTGTAAATATAAGGAATATCACAAGCTTTTATTGTCAAATTTAACATTTTCTTGTTATATACGTATGCTTGAAGTGTCCGTTCTCACCTAGAGTGAGTGAGTGATTGGGGTTTTACGTCCTGCTCAACAGTATTTCGGTTATATGAAGACGTTGTCTCCTTGTGACAGGGCGGATTTCCACCGCTCTTTTAGGTGCTGTCTCACCGAGACGACTTGCCGAAGACAACCAGCAAGCCCCCTCACCCAGTCACAGTATACTGACACCTGGCCAACCAGTCGCTGCTCTAACTCCTATTGCTGAGCGCCAAGCGAAGCAGTAACAGCTACCACTGTTAAAGTCTTTGGTCTGACTCGACCCAGGCTTGAACCCGGATCTCCCAGGCCTGGAGCGGACGCTCTACCGACTGAGCTATCGGGGCTGGTGTTCTCACCTAGACAAGTTGGAAGTTATCAGTGAATTGCGCGTCCGTTAAAGGCACACTTGCCGCGAAAATCAGGAATATTGTTTACATTAAAAAAGAAAGACCGTTTTCTGTATTTTCCCCAAACAATATAAGTTAGGAACTTTCTATTTTTACCAAAATTTAAAAGTTTGGACGTCACTTTGTATTTTTAATTTGAATTTGAAAATTTGAACTGTTAGGTACCCGGAACGTAAACAAACCGAACTGCTCGCACAAGCGAATGTTATGTTTCAGTCGAGTGAGTGAACTAAATGCACAGTGTAATTTTACGTAGGCCTATTTATCTGAGAGATACAGACTGACGATCGGTTAACTGAACTGAACTGAACTGAACTGAATATGAGGTTACATACAAAAATACATGTTGTATAAAGATGGCGGTACAGTTACAAAGCTTGACAATAATGAATTGATTGTTTGGTGCTTTACAGCGCACTCCAGATTTTTCCACTTGTATAGAGGCGTTGCCAGTTTTTTCATGGGAGGAAACCGAGCTCTATGCCCGGAGGAGACCCATGATCAGAATCAATTACATTCTTTGAGTGACATATTGATAGGTCAAAGTAGGTCACTCAGGAGTGAAATGAGATAGAATTTGACCAAGAAATTTACAAAGTTTAACTAATTGTGGTTTGTAAGACCTCTGCATGATGTCAGCAAACTTAAATAAGTTAGTATTATGCAAATAATAGCAGTCAATAAACAGATGTCTATTCTTGAAAAAAGGACATTGTAGAAGATAATGATATTCATCAGCAATGGCAGTAGTTACTCTGTCTAAATACGGTATTTTGCACAGCAGGGAGTCCTCCCAGATACGTGTAAAAAATCGATATTTGCACAGCAGGGGTACTGACGTAAGCGTCAGAAAATCGATAGGATGACGTAATAAATGACAGATGGTGTGTGTCAGATGTCGAGAAAATCAATACCATGCTCGTACTATAGTACGGGCACAAAATGTGAACTTTGATCAGGAAAATTGAAAGAAAATGAGTAAAAATGAAATAGTAAATGACGCTAAGAAAATGGATTTCGGTCGAGAACAATAGGATGAAGGCGTTAAGACGTTGAGCGATAGCTTTAAGACGTAAAGAAAACTGTTAAGAAAGTGAGTCTAAAACCATAATTTATAAAAATAGCATTCTCGTACTATAGTACGGGCACAAAATGTGAACTTTGATCATGAAAATTGAAAGAAAATGAGTAAAAATGAAATAGTAAATGACGCTAAGAAAATGGATTTCGGTCGAGAACAATAGGATGAAGGCGTTAAGACGTTGAGCGATAGCTTTAAGACGTAAAGAAAACTGTTAAGAAAGTGAGTCTAAAACCATAATTTATAAAAATAGCATTCTCGTACTATAGTACGGGCACAAAATGTGAACTTTGATCATGAAAATTGAAAGAAAATGTGTAAAAATGAAAATAGTAAATGACGTTAAGAAAGTGATTTTCGGTAAAGAACAATAGACTAAAGACGCTAAGACGCTGAGCCATAGCGTTAAGACGTAAAGAAAACTGTTAAGAAAGTGAGTCTAAAACCATAATTTGAAAAATAATATCCTCGATTAACGTCATGTCATTAAATCAATGGTATTCATCGATAGGATGACGTAATAAATGGCAGATGGTGTGTGTCAGATGTCGAGAAAATCATTCTCGTACTATAGTACGGGCACAAAAAGTGAAATTTGATCGGGAAAATTGAAAGAAAATGACTAAAAATAAAATAGCGAGTGACGTTAAGAAAGTGGACAATAGAATAAAGGCGGTTAAGACGTTGAGAGTTGGCGTTAAGACGTAAAGAAAAATGTTAAGAAAGCGAGTCTAAAATCATAATTTGGAAAATAATATCCTCGAGCAATGACGGGTTGTTACATAGTATGACGTCATATAATCACTGGCATTCTCGTACTATAGTACGATGTAAATCAATAGCAGATCATGGTCAAAATGTAAACTTAAATCGAAAAAATTTAAAGAAAATGAGTAAAAATGAAATAGGTAATGACGTTAAGAAAGTGATTTTAGGTAGAATGAATGCGTTAAGACGTTGAGCGTTAGCGTTAAGACGTAATGAAAAACAATAAGAAAGTTAGTCAAACATTTTACAAAAACATCGTTTGAAATAGTTTTAAAAAGTCACTAGCTAGAACGATAAATATACAACCGAGGTGACACGTGGTAATTGCGTAGTCGCGACAAAGTGACGTATTGGATCGATAAAGCCATAGTTTGCCAGCGAGTCAATGACATGTCAAAACTTGTTAGACTAGCACGTCTTACAAAGCTTTAAAACGCCACCTCAACACGAATTAAAATGATTGCGTGACGTCATAAAATCAAAGACATTCTAGCACCACGTAAATGACCTACCACATACAACAGTACCACGTAAATGACCAGGGACCAATCGTAAACTTTGATGACGTCATACAATCAATAGTATGATCGTACACCGTGTAAAAGGCCAGTGATGAAATATGAACTTTGATGGGCGAAATCGTGTAAAAAACATGGAAAGTAGTCCATTTGAATAATATCCTCAAACAATAGATGTTATCGTTTGCATGATCTGATGACGTCGCAATATATAATGGTAAAGTCTAATATTTAAATGGCTAAGAAGGACGATAAAATAACCAACCTACAAAAACAATGAAGCATATAAAACAATAGAATTGCCACGCATGGAATAAGTTACCACGACCTAAAGCAAAACTAAACATCTTAAACAATAGAACTCTTACCTTCAGGATTTCTATTAAGTGTTGTTGTTGTTGTTGTTGTTGTTGTCCACACTGCGTTAGTGCATACGTCATATCTCCTCGTGTAAGAACTTAGAACTGACATCTACGCGTCAATTTCGAACCAGGTACCCCACGTGACCTATTCGGCCTAAACGTTAGCCTTCCAATCAATTACCGATACTATAGTTAGTGGGCGGTGCTCGCGATCGGTGATCAACTCTCAGCTAACACAACTGACGCCTTCACGAGTACCATCCAAGGGACCCCCTGCTCGAATAAGCTTTTTAACTCGCCTATCAAAAAATGTAACGCCCCGCTGGTCAAAGTCGCGAGAGTCGCTAAAAACCAATTGATCTATATTGTCACAGCTGACTGTCAATTATTAATCTTTTGGTATACGGACTTTAATGAAATGAAATTTAAAAAAACTTAGTAAATATGAAATACCACAGTTGTATTAATTGATCGTTGATAGACATGAATACTAAAATATGAAAAAAAAAAACAATGAAAAAGACAGATATTTGTCGAAATTAAAACAAGGCGCATTTGAAAAAACTAATACCACAGTATTAAATAAAATGGTGAAATGCTAACCAATTATGATTTGAGCTATCACAAAATAGTAAAGTAACGTAAAAGGAAGTAAACAAAACGTGGTTTTTTTTTTTCAAAACTATAAACTATCAAAAAGTATGATAGAGACATTTTTTTGTTGTACGAATTGACCAATTTTAAAAGCCGCCGACTTAAACCCAAAGTGAAAGTTTGCGGAAATATATGGGGGACGAGGGGATGGGGGGAGTTGAACGCGCAGTTGGAGAGTCTCTAAGTATTCGAATCAAATTGATTGATATGTGACAGCTGGCTGTCAATTAATAATCTTTTGGTATACGGACTTTATAGAAATCAACTTTGAAAAACCTTGTAAATATAAAATAACCCGGTGTATTAATTGATTGCTGTTAGACCTACATACGAAAATATATATAAACACAATGAAAAAAAAAGACGGATATTGTTAAAAATTAAAACAAGGCGCATTTGAAAAAAAACTAATAACAAAGTATTAAATAAAATAGTGAAATGGTTACCAATTATGATTGGAGCAATTACAAAACGGTAAAGGAACATAACGGGGAATAACAAAGCGTTCTTTTGCAAAAACTATTTATATACATTTTCACCGGTATTGTAAAAAATTAAATCAAGGCGCATTTGAAAAAACTAATACCAAAGTATTAAATAAAATTGTGAAATGCTAACCAATTATGATTTGAGCTATCACAAAATAGTAAAGTAACGTAAAAGGAAGTAAACAAAACGTGCTTTTTTTCAAAACTATAAACTATCAAAATGTATGATATAGACATTTTTTTTTGGTACGAATTGACCAATTTAAAAGCCGCCGACTTAAATCCAAAGTGAAAGTTTGCGGAAATATATGGGGGACGAGGGGATGGGGGGGAGTTGAACGCGCAGTTGGAGAGTCTCTAAGTACTCGAATCAAATTGATTGATATGTAACAGCTGGCTGTCAATTAATAATCTTTTGGTATACGGACTTTATAGAAATCAACTTTGAAAAACCGTGTAAATATGAAATAACCCGGTGTATTAATTGATTGTTGTTAGACCTACATACGAAAATATATATAAAAACAATGAAAAAAAAAGACGGATATTGTTAAAAATTAAAACAAGGCGCATTTGAAAAACTAATTCCAAAGGTATTAAATAAAATAGGGAGATGATATTTAGATATACTAATAAATAATGAAAACAAGCTGCTCACGCACCAGTGCACAAGTTAACTTAATCAATTAACCCCATGTTAAAAGTATAGGCGATATCGTCACATATGAGTGTCCCCCCACCATACCAACTCGTCATACGTAACACAGTACATATTAAACGACACCCCCGCTAGTCTACCTGACCGGCGAAGTAAGTAAACCAGGATAGAGACACACGAGTGTGGCTACCGCTAGTAGAGAGCCATCAATATCATAAATCCAGGGGGGCCCATCTGTGACACCCTCTCTAGTCAAAAAAAAAAAAACACTGACAGTTAACGTGTGCAAATATTGATTTTCTGAACTTTAGAATTGAAATCAATTGGATATTGTGATTGGTCTACCGGTAGGTCCACGCGCGTGGCATTTTCTGGGCTATATAAGCCGGGAATTCGTAGGTTGATTTATATCGGTTATCTGCAAGCAGAAACATCACAACTCACTTCAAGATGGAATTTTCCTCCAATGGATCCAGTTTCTCAGACTTAATGTGTTTAGATATTCCCACTTCGCAGTAAGTTTTATTTTTCTTTTAAATTGTAAAGTCTAAATATTTGTATTGTTTTTCTGGCTACCCAGTGTCCGATGTGTGTTCATAAAAAATCCTTTTCATGAGGTCATTTTAAAATGTGCGGTGGCCTCGGTATGGGTCGAATTAATCGTGAGTTTTTTAATCCGATTAAGTCAATTGTTTAAAATGTGTGTATACGATTAATAGATCGGCCATTATTAGAATTAAACATTGTCTACCAAGGGTAGACTTTACTTTATTTGTAGACTATGGCAATCGCCTGGTTACCTGAATCTAAAACTACCACCTCTGCTGTTAGTTATCAACTAAATATTTTTTTTTCTTTATCCATAGGCTAGGATTTCTCGGGGATTTGAACTGGGACCAAGAATTCGAGCACGTTCAGACCCCAAATGAAAAGTAAGTTTATTGCTTTTCAATTTTATCACTATTTGGTTGCATCATTTTTAATAATCTGAATATCCTTTACATCCGAAAAACCATGAGTAACGAATACTTTGTTGAAATAAAAAAAGATGTTTTAACCGACGTTTTTTATTATTTTGTGTTCAGATCCGAAATGTCAACGTCGGCGTCGACAGATGTAGATTTGCCGACGTTATCATTACACGATGCATTTGACGCTGATCTCTGGTGAGTCTTTTATAGTCCGAAATCTTTTCAAAGCAAAATGTATGAAGTCTAATGATGTCACACGAAATAAATGCAAAGCGTAGTTAAGTCCATGTGTTGATCAATAGTTTAATATAGTCAGGCATCAGTGAGCTTACGCTCATTGTCCCACAGTGCATCAATGGTATACAGCCTCGAACTACAATACGACTATGCAATGTCCCTGACGAGTGTATAAAAGATTAATCAATAATCAACTGTACCCCGCCGAGTCGAAGATAAAATGTAATTAACCCATTAAGCAAAGCAGTATTGTTAAATCCCTATTGGACAAACCGATCATTTATGCAACTTTCCTTTGCTTTTCAGGCCTGTGACTGAGTTAAATGACTTACCTCAGATACAATCTGAGCTGGACGCGGGACCTAGGTATGTTTTTACATATATAATTTTCCTTCAATTATATTTTTAAACCTTTATACAATTTTTCTTCAATAATGTTTTTAAAAATGTATTATACAATTATCTTAAATTCTGTAATGATTTTTTTTTTTCAGTGTGGATCACGCGTCAGGCATAAAACGCAAGACTGTCGATGGACCCGAGTCTTCCAGTAAAAGAACCGGGTCGTCCATTCATCGACGATTAGAGACCCCCTGTTGTGATCCCCGGTACGTCGTTGTTCTTTTTTCAATTACAAAAATTAATTCCAAAACCTGTAAACATTGTGTAAGAATGTAGCTATTATCTTTTCGATTGTACTAAAAATCCCTTTCTTTTTTTTCCAGGATGTTAAACGATCAGGAAATGGTATCTTTGTTGGACGAGATACCGGAACCCCAACCCAGTACATCCGGGGAACAGTCCGGGGGAAGTACGGCCGACCCTCCAACCTTCACAATCGGCATACGGAGTGTAGTGGAACGCAAGAACTTTAGGGCCAAGGAAACCATCCATAAGGTAACCCTACACTCCGTTGATAAAGCCGGTTGGAAGGAAAAATTAAATGTATTAGGGTCGGCCATTGAAAATAGTTTATCTATCGCAACGGCTGGGCTTCACGACGAGGACTTGGTGCGCGTCTACATAAATCAGAGAGAATTGGAAACGCCCATCGTTGTACACTTACGAGACAAGAAAGATGTTTCGGCCGCTGCAGTAATGCAGTGTGTCGAAAAAACCTTGCAGTCCAAGTCTACCTTGCAATTTAATGACTCTTTCGAACTCGAAATTGGGACCATTCGGAAAGTAAGGGGAGGGAGGGGGGTTAAGATAACCAATATGAAAGAGAGTAAACAACTTAAAAAAAGTATAATTCGGATTCAAAACAAAGATTTATTATGTTTACCTCGAGCCATTGTGGTCGCGATGGCATATAAATTTAACAGTCAAAATAAAGAACGTATCAGGGATGGTAGACTTAGGCTGCAAGAAATAGAGGCAAAAAAGCTGTGTCTGGCGGCGGGTGTTTCTACTAATTCTCTCTGTGATTTGGGCGATGTAAAGAAATTCGAAGACGCGCTCAATGTTCAAATAATCGTCGTCGGAGCCCAGCAATTAAATCGATTAATTTACAAGGGGGATAAAGAAAGACTAGCAAAACTTTTTTTGTATTTTGACCAGGATCATTTCGATGTTATAACTAACATGAAAGCGTTTTATGGGACTCATTATTTTTGCGATGTGTGTTTAAAAGGGTACAATGAAAGAGAGTGGCACAAATGCGGTACTTTCTGCGACTTGTGCTACAGACGTGATTGTATTCTTTCTGAACCTGTCGAATGCGTAGACTGTTTCCGTACGTTTCGAAATAAAGCTTGTTTCGAAAAACATAAGGAACAACAGTCTCACGCAACGACAGGGGATGGCGAGAGCCTTCCATCTATTTGTCAGAGATTCTGGGCTTGTAAGCATTGCCATACCTTGTTGGAATGGCAAAAACGCAGTCCAAAAGAACACAAGTGCGGTGAACGTTTCTGTAAATGGTGTAAAGTATACCATTTAGAGAAACATTATTGCTTTATTAAACCCTTAGAGGGTAAAAAGCCATCGTGCTCGTATATCTTTTTTGATTTTGAATGCTGCCAAAACACCGGGGAACACATACCTAACTTCGCTGTGGCTCAGAAAACATGCAAAACGTGTATAAACGATGATTCTATAAATTCAAACTCTGTGTGTCAATCTTGTGGATTAAGGGAAGAGCAGTTTAGCGGTGACGATACAGACAACGATTTTTGTGCTTGGCTGTTTTCTAGAAAGCACAAAAATTACACCGCTGTATGCCATAACTTATCCGGGTACGATGGTATCTACTTACTAAAGTACCTAATCCACAATTCCGTGACTCCACAGGTGACATACAGCGGTTCGAAAATCATGTATATACACGTGGTGAGTCTAGGTATCAAAATAATAGACAGTTTAAACCACATCCCTACCAGTTTGGCAAATTTCCCCAAAACTTTCGGCTTAACTGAGCTCGCCAAAGGTTATTTTCCTCACTTTTTTAACACGCCCGAAAATCAAAATTATATCGGTCCATTTCCAGACCCAGAATTTTACGGTTACGACACTATGTCAACCTCTAATCGAACCGCTTTTCTCGAGTGGTACGAGACCCAGCGAGGCAAAGTGTTCGATTTCCGCCAGGAAATGTATAGATATTGTAAGTCCGACGTTGACATTTTGAGACGGTCGTGTTTAAAGTACAGGGAATTAATCTTAGGACTAACAAAACTTGAAAATTCAAAAACTAAATTTGGAATAGACCCCCTTGATTATGTTACCGTGGCTAGTCTATGTTTTGCTATTTATAGACAATTGTTTTTGAAGCCAGATCAAGTTGCTCGTGTTCCCGCGGAAGGTTTGGTAGCTAGAGATCAATACTCTGACGTATCTATTCAATGGATGGAATGGCTAGTTCATCAGTCTAGGAACGAGTCGAAGCCATTGTTTATTCAACATGCCTTAAACCTCGGCGAAAAAAGAATCGGCAATTACAGGTTGGATGGTTGGAACGGAGCCGACAAGGTAGTCTATGAATATCACTCTTGTTATTTTCATGGCTGCCCTGTATGCTACAAACCTACCACTGACAACAGTAAAGTCGGACAATCAATGGCAAAGCTATACGACGTTACCATGAAGAAAAAGGCCTATTTGGAGTCTTTGGGTTTTACTTACGTATGTAAATGGGATCACGAATTCCGACAGGAAATAAAAGACTCTGAGGAATTGCGCGATTTCATATCCACTATTGACATCCAGAAGCGACTTGACCCTCGAGATGCCTTTTTCGGTGGTAGAACGAACGCTTCCAGACTATACCATAAGGTAAACGGTAATGAACGGATTCAGTACGTGGACTTTACAAGCCTCTATCCGTTTACAAATAAGCGAAAAGAATATCCCCTGGGTTACCCTGAAATTATCACCGATAATTTCCAACCCATTTCTCAATATTTCGGCTTCATTAAGGCTAAAGTTTTACCACCCAGAGGTTTATACCATCCCGTACTCCCGTACAGAACCGATAAATTGCTGTTTCCTTTATGTCGTACCTGTGCAGATGGATCTATTGCCGAGTGTCGTCACACCGACGAGCAAAGGTCTATAATAGGTACATGGACTAGTCCGGAACTTCGATTAGCCGTTGAAAAAGGTTACAAAGTTGTCAAAATTTACGAAGTTTATCATTTTTCTAAAACGGCTGTTTACGACGGTCAGAATCAGGGTCTCTTTTCGGAATATGTAAATACTTTTTTGAAGATAAAACAACAAGCTTCTGGATGGCCTCAGTGGTGTAAAACCGAAGACGACAAACAACAATATCTGACCGAATACGAAAAGGCTGAAGACATTACGCTAGACCCGAGCAAAATTGAGAAAAATCCTGGATTGCGCTCTGTGGCTAAGCTATGTTTAAACTCTTTTTGGGGTAAGTTCGGTCAGAGATCTAACCTCGGTAAAACGGATTTCGTATCAGATGTGGATGAGTTTTTCAACCATTTAAATGATCGTGAAAAGACTGTTACGAATTTCCATTTACTGACGGAGGATGTAGTAATGTTAGAATGGCGTCACAAGAGTGACGCCGTTGAAACGGTCGCCTCTTCAAACGTTTATATAGCTGCCTTCACTACGGCTCACGCCCGAATAAAGCTCTATGAAGTCCTCGACTTGTTGAATAGAAATGTATTATACTATGATACAGATTCCATAGTATACATACAACATGAGGGCAGCGTCCAACCTCCGTTAGGAGATAAATTAGGGGACTTGACCGATGAACTTGACGGGGATTTCATAGAGACTTTTGTTTCGGGCGGTCCTAAGAACTATTGCTACCGTACAAACACCGGCAAGGAAGTTTGTAAGGTAAGAGGGTTTAGTTTAAATTACAAAAACAGCCAATTGATCAATTTCCCGAAGGTAGAGGAAATGGTGAAAGCATTTTGCACAGAGGTTTGTCGATGCGATTCTGGCTTACAACAATCCTGTCCTACTCATGCAGTCGTCACGACTGTAAACCCTCGTAAAATTACGAGGGATAAAAAAAAGTTCAAGATTGTGAATAAACCAGAGTCAAAGGACTACCGAATATGCTACACCAAAAGAGTGGTCCAACCAATTTTTGACACTTTACCTTTTGGATTTTGATCTACTGAATTTGTCAATTTTAAACTTTACTCTCTCATCCCAGTCCGAAAATATGTTGTCCCTTAAACCTCGAAATGATCCATGCTAAAGTTTTTACTATGTTCCCTTTGTACATTACTCGATTTAAAAGACTAAATAATGTAAATAAATTATTTTCTGATTCTCGCTATTGTGAATATTTGTTATTATTATTATTATTGTTATAATTGTTATTATTATTCTTGTAATTATCATTATATTTGCATTGTTTTGATTATTGTTATTATTAAGTTATCATTATTATTTGTTTTCAATTTGGATTTTTTGATATATGTACTCGCCAATTTTTGTTAATAAAGTCTTATACTAAAATAAAATAAAAACAAATAGAATATTCATTTGTACATATACATTTTTATTTCATGATTGTATACCTACGAGATACATGTAAATATAAACAATATCTCACATTGATTATTTTGTTTGTTTGATTTTTACGTGTTACGCAAAGGTTTAACTAAACCATAAAGTCAACGTCAAACAGTAAAGTATCAGGAATTCCGTAATAACGAACCATGAAATCGTTAACCAAAACATCGTTATTTCTGTAATCGTCATCAAACATGCGAACAATAGTATCCATAGTTATTCCTCGACATCTATGGAGCAGATAAAATAGGGTATATTGTCCACACGTGCTGGAGAAATCGCCTTGAAGACGAGTATCGTTGAACGTCCAATCTTTGGTAAACTTCTTCAGAAAACAATGAAATTCTGAAAATTGAGGTGATACACCGTAAGAGTCGAAAAACTCGCCTCGTCCATTTTCATCCATATAAATGGCAACCCAGTGTTGCCCCTTCCCATCGTGAAGATCGGTATTAAAAACAAATGCGACGGGGTAACGAGGAACGTGTTTCGGTAATCTATCTCTAGGATATACTCCATGGACAACTGGCCCCGTGTAAGAATCCTCTTTTAAAATATTTTCTATTTGATAGTTATCCATTTCAAGTGCTATAGTCAAAAATCACGTTTTTGTTTTTGTCGATATGGAGAATATTATCGAATTCAGCGTAGCAGATGACGTTGACGGTGTTGGCTAATGGCTTGGCAAAATGTAATTCTAAACGCAAATTCCCTTGTTTAACCAAGTTGAAGTAGGGCCCGTCGTTCAAATCAGGTGTTAGATCGAAACAGTACAATGTGTATCCCGATTTAAATTCCTCTCTATTAATATCATTACCGGTATCTTGGAAAACTTGGCCCGTGCTATTAAACAACCCTAAATAACTCCTAGTGTAGTTTCCTTTTCCTTCGTAATTAGGAGTAAGCGGTTTACTCGGAATCTGTTGTCCGCCAACGTGAAGAGATAAGTAGTTGAGAAAGTAATTTTTGAAATTAAAAGGGTTCTTTTTCAAATTTCCGTTGAAGGCTTCTGTATCCACGCAACCGATGACAAGGCGTTTGGGTAACTGTCCTAAAAACAAATTTTCTTGGTTAATGGTAAGCAGTCCCGCTGGAATAGAGAATATCTTTGTTTCTACTCTTCTCAAAGGATATTTCGCAGATCCTCTCTCCAATGCCTTGATATGTCCCAGCTGTACAGAAGGATTCAATTTAACTTTTCGAACAAACAAGGCCACGTCTTGTAAAACTATTTTATAATCCGTTTGTCCTTTGAGGGACATTAATGCGAATGACGGTTTACTCCGTACGAGCCTAATTTTTACATCGACTCCGTTTAGAATATATTTGTTTTGGGTAAAAATGTCTAAATGTAATCTGCCCATCATATCAACCACACCGCTGAGTTCTGTAAATTTTCGTCTTTTCATAAACCCTGCGTTATTTAGAGTATCGTCCATTCCATTCATGGAGTCTTTGTACCACAACGCTGACGTTAATTGGGATGTTTTAGCTTCCTGTCCGTACGAGAGCAACGTTTCTAAATAGGCCCTATAGGGATATGTATTATTTGAAGAAGATATCAATTTCTCATTCAAACTCAGGTCCACTTGACTAAATAAAGAATGTAGCCACAAGTTTACAGGCCCAACATCATTTCCATCATCCTGAGTCAAAGTCTTTCCATCGCTGTTGACGATTTTAGCTTTTACTTGTAAATATGTATTCGAGAGATCCAAGTAATCCTCACCGGTCCCAGAAATAGTGAATTCAACTGGTCCGTGGTCTGTAATTGTAGAAATTGGGTGGTGTTCGATCCACTCCCCTCGTTCGACGCTGGTCTGCGTGGGTGGTACGGTGAATAAGTCCAATTCGGAATTTGTGCATTCGCAAGAGTGCTGGTGTATCAGAGACATTTTTAACGACTGAATATATCTTTGGTAGATGTTCTTCCACGCTTGGCTCTTCGACGACTGTTGGGAACTTTATCAGCTTTTCTTTTTAAAGGCCTTCTACCTGGAGGGGTTTTCCTGACTCCTTTGACCGCTTGATTTAAAAGCCTCGATCCCGCCTCTTTTGCTCGTCGTTTGGCTGAATGTTTTACATTATGTCCTTGTAACACATCCCCGGCTAGTTCTAATCCAGACCGGAGGGCGTGTTTACCGACTGATTTGGCGCCTTTAGTTATCAACGGTAAAACAGTTTTCACCAACCCTCCTAATAAATTTCCGAGACCGTGACCACGTTGAGTACGACTTCCCGCATAAAAATCTATCCCGTGTCCCACTTGATTCGTGTAGTAGTCGACAAACTTTCGAGAATCTCTGTAGTAAGGTGTTACAGTCATCATGCAAAATGTGGTGAACGCCTTCTTTTAAAGTGTAACGTCACGATCACCTTCCCCGCTTCAAATGGTATATTACTTCCTGCATCATCCTTTAAAAGTATTTCGATAGTCGAAAATTCCTTTTTCTGTACAGGGAAATATTTAACATTTTCGTACGTTTTGACCACGTGATCACCTCTTTTCCCTAAAACCGGAACTATTCTCAGCAGGGGCACCACACTATCTCCTACAACATGTGGTTCTACCACGTCGCAATAAACGTATATCGAATTTACACCGTTACTGATATCTACCATTCTGTCACTTGTGTGGGACCCCTGCTGATACAACCAATGATCGTATCCTAATATACTCCGCAGCTTCGGACTCAATTTGATCTGTAAATTCTCAGGAACATTTATCGTTACTCTTCCCGTTAGTGAGTCTAAACTAAAATCTAACTTTTCACCCAAATCCGATATTGATGGACCTTCACAATTCATCAGACATTTTACAAAGTGCTCAACGTTATCATATCTTCCGGGTTTCATGTATAACATGTGACGAACATCTTCCTCTGTATCGATTACTAGCAACCAAGCTTCAAAGGGTTGAACGGTATACCAGCTAAAAGGATAATGAAGTTCGACGAGGCCAACGTCCCACTCACCAGTCAGACGAATAGCTCTGGGTAATTGTGTTACATAACGCGCCAATGTATTGTCAGGGAAAAATCGTGAACTACTGTTGGAAGGAAGATCCAAGTAAAACATATTGATAGTTCTGTGTTTTTTTGGAAAATAGTACCCGAAGATATAGTGTGCAGATTTTATAGGATTAATAACTTTCCCACGTTAGTCGTTTGGGGGTAGATTTTTTCTTTCTTTTCTTTTTAGACGACATGGTTGTGATTGTTTCCAAGGACTCTGCTTTTTCCATGTGCGGTTCATTTTTCCGTTGCATCCAATCCCAACGTTTTTTATTGGCTACTAACTCTTGAGGAATATTTATATCCGTAAGTCCCTTCACGAATATTTCCCAGCCGTTCGGAGATGTATGATGGCGTTGTCTCACAACGTCATTGACGAGATCTATGACGTTTGTATTCGGAACGACGCTCTGGTCGACCATTAATTCTCCTCTATCGTTCCACTTCATATCACTACGTTGTTTAATCTGATCGAGCAATAATTTTGTTTTCTTTTTGACCGTGGGTGGCACGCTGTCTAAAATAGCCGATTCGATTTTTTCGTCATGGGGCTGGTTTCCTGACGTCGATTCTCTTGTTTGGTTATCATTTTTTAAAACCACCGGTATCGGGGGCTGTTTGAAAAGATGTTGGTCTCGGAATACTAAATACTTTTGCAACGTCTGATTGTATAGTTTCACCTTATCACTTTCTGACATTTGAGGTTGATCTAATATAGATCTCATTTCATTATCCAAAGAATTTAGAGTTCGCACTGTTGAACTGACCGGCAATCCTTGTTGTCCCCGTAGTGAATCCAACAGTCTGGGCTCTATTAGAGCCATTTTCTTAGTGTACTCCATTATGTAAATATTTTTGAAACGAGAGGTCCCAATACAGTAGCAGCCAGAGGGGCCAATAATGCTCCTATGAAACCTCCTTTCTGCAGAATCTTTTTCTTTTTCTTGGATGAATTCGATTTTTTAACGAGGGATCTTAGATGTTGTTTGTACTTGGAAAGTTTTATCTTCTGGCCGGGGGTGAGATGTACGTTGCCTTTTAACATGTTTTTGCAACACTCGCAAAGACAATTCAATAGTTCATTGTCAGCGCCTCGAATAATCGCCTGGCACACACTAGGTTTAGCGGTAGCCAATGTATGTAAGACAGACGCGTGTTTTCGAATACGTTTCGACATGTCGACCAGGGACGTATGAAATGAAAAGTCCCGTTATCTCTCAGGTCTTTATACTTTAGGCATATATACGTACTGAACGTCTTCGGCAAGAATGTCAGTGCGCAGTCGAAGATGTTGTGGTGTTTCTTGCTTCAAATTCATCAACAAATAACCGTACGGTTTTGAAGTTGCATCTGTGAAAGCTTCCTTAAAAAATTTCATACTTCCCGGATACATTTGTTTGGCAATATGCGTTATCTGAGACACATCCCTGGGATTTTTAAACGCCACTATGTAATGAGCATTGAGACTTATAGTTCGGTTTTCCTTGTTTTTACTGAACAGGTTTTGGGTTATGTAAATTACACTAGCGTTTTGATGATGGCTTTTCTTGGTAAACAGCGATGTGACTTTGCCGTCTGTTTCTGACATTAAGTCGTCGATGATAATCAGTTTTCTGTGGGATGCGTCGAGATTTGACAATACCTCCAAACCCTCGTGGAAATCGATGTGATTATACTGTGTGAACATTGGTTGCCATTCGCCGTAACACCATATGATTTTTTCTGGTAATGGTTTCATTATGAGAGAGAGCTTCTCTATGAACTTTGTTATAAAAACTGTTTTACCACTACCGGTAGGCCCCGCTAAGATGCAGGTAAAAGGATGTTTCCATCTAGTATCCATCTTCGAACTGAATCTTCTTTTTTATCTATAAAAGTTTTATATAAATCCCAAATGGCTGACGCCTTCGCTGAAGGTAATCCAGAGCATACGTCAGCTGTATACACGTAAAGCACTTTATAACGACCCGCGTTAAAGTTAAAGTCTTTGAAGATGAATTTGAGAATTTCTGTGTAATCGTTCACCGATGTCACAGCTTTAACGCAGGCTCCCCATTGACTTTGTTGTCGACAAAAACTGACGCAACGGTAAGTGACGTAGACATCGGCCAGCTGTAAGAGCAGCCCCAGAAAAGGTATCATGTCGAACTCGTTTCTCTCATTATAGCTCGGTTGATATGCTCGAGGTAGTTGCCAAACAGTTTCCACTGTTGTGTGTTTAGCCAAACTCCTTTAATCGTTGGTTTGTCGTTGAGATAAAAGCGCACATCTATTCTAACCACGTTGTAAACGGTACATACACTCACCCTAATACGATTATCTATGGGTATTGTGAACGAACAAGTGGCATTTGTACGTAGAATTGTCGGATACGTGGTATTTTGATTGGTGCATGTTGCTTTAACGCCATTAGTTTGTGACCACGTGACGAGGATGATGGTAAGTATTACAGATACAAACCCCGCGGCTGCGTATGCTTTAACGCGTTTGTCTTCCATTATTCTAATGATTGTAGTGAATCTGGGCTGCGGTATTTATATTTTTTGGACACGTGACTTCTCTACCCATGAGTTGAATGAACTCGGCCAACCCTCCCACTTGATTAAAAGGTATGTTTTCCCATTTCGTCTCTCAGTCTTTACTATTTTTTCAACGCGATATAAATCATCGGGATTCTTGGATACTCTTTGCAATTCGTATTCGTAAAATGTTCCTTTTAGAACCTCTCCGTTAAAATCCTTAACATGATAAACTCTCGGTGATCGGGTTATGGATCTATCGATAGTAAAAATCTCATCTGACCAATTAGGTAAGTAGCCCTTTTCGAATATACCTTTGACTTTACTAATACGTACTAAATCACCTATGGCAAATTTAGGTTTCTTTATCGCTTTAGTTTTTCCGTACAGCCGTTGTCGGACTATTTTATAGTTGCCATCGTTCACTTTACTAGGCGCCATTCCGATACTCCGATGGTATGCATTGTTATAACCTTTGACTAAATCGGGCAATACCTTGATGTAATTGCGAGTATTGTTCGCTGTAAAATACTTAAACATACGACTCTTTAAAGTTCTGTTAAATCTTTCGACTATAGCACACTTGGTTTCGTTAAAGGTGTGAAAATGGTAAACTTCGTTTTGATTTAAAAATGATTGAAATCGCTTATTTAAAAACTCTTTCCCTTCATCCGTCTGTAGATACACCGGTCGTCTTCCGTCTTTGAATATCTTTGAAAATGCCTTCACCATGTTTTCTCCAGTCTTGGTTTTAACTGGTACAGCCCAGGCATATTTAGATAAGATGTCTATACAAGTTAGGATATACCGACTTTTATTTTTTGGCGTTACCGAAACCATGTCGACCAAATCGGCTTGCCATTGTTGATCGATGTTACTCACAATAGTTTTGTTTCGTGGATAATTTTTACGTGCAGGTTTGTGTAGCGTGTAAACGTCTTGACGACGTAGCCAGTTTTTAACTTCGTTTAGAGTTATCCCTGCTCGGCTTTCTTTGGCTGCCTCGAATAAGGCTCGAGCTCCGGTAAAGCTTGCTTTGCTCGAGGGTGTATAATATAGCTTATGCAGGAGTTTGTCATTGCGACCCTGCTTGTTCATGGTGGCTAACGAATAAATGAAACCGCATCGTTACAACAGCGCTATAAATGAATACTAAAAAACGATAATATTTCAAAATAAAATTGTTTTATTCAATTTTAAAATTTAACATGTATGTATCACCAATTTGTATAGTCTTTGGCGTTACACTTGTTACATTGAAGCGCCTCTATTTGATTATGATGTTCGTATGTACAAGATTGAGTGTCATTTTGGTTTCCTTCTACAATGTCCAAATCTTTTAAAGGAACTCCTTTCATGTCTTCTTCCATGTCTGCTGTAAATTCTTCAGCCATGTCTATCACGTTTTGCATACGCCTAAGGTCATTGTCTATGTTGCGAAAATTCTCCTTTAATTTTTGCCAACCAAATTCGTTCATCGCAATTCCCGTCTTGGTGGCTTTTAACGAGGGCATTGGTTCTGTTCGTGACCTTTTAGGTGTAAACCATTTCCTTATGTGAATTAAGACCTTCCCGTTAAATCGACTGCAGCTGATATAAAAGTCGTCCTCCAAACTGTACGGTCTCTCTGACGGTTCTTCGATCGAAAACATTCCGTCAATTCTATGGGCCAAAGTCGTTATTCCATTCCAACCGGTTTCTGTTAACGTTAAAACTTCTTTCACATTGTCATCGTTGGAAAACTTATGAAAGGACACACGAGCTTGTCCCATTAAGCCTATCACTTTTACTCTCAGGCTAGAACTGATGCAAAACATTTTTCCAGGAATGCTGATACGTTGATAAGTGGTAAAGGGTGTACGACTGGATGTTTTATGCCTAGACTGAAAAAAGATCGAGCGTTTATACCCTTTTAAAAATCGATGCAACACGTGATATTCGAACAAGTTTTGACATGTCAATGACTCGTTGGCAAACCATAGAGGATTGCGTTTTAAAGCTTTGTAACACGTGCTAGTCTAACAAGTTTTGACATGTCATTGACTCGCTGGCAAACTATGGCTTTATCGATCCAATACGTCACTTTGTCGCGACTACGCAATTACCACGTGTCACCTCGGTTGTATATTTATCGTTCTAGCTAGTGACTTTTTAAAACTATTTCAAACGATGTTTTTGTAAAATGTTTGACTAACTTTCTTATTGTTTTTCATTACGTCTTAACGCTAACGCTCAACGTCTTAACGCATTCATTCTACCTAAAATCACTTTCTTAACGTCATTACCTATTTCATTTTTACTCATTTTCTTTAAATTTTTTCGATTTAAGTTTACATTTTGACCATGATCTGCTATTGATTTACATCGTACTATAGTACGAGAATGCCAGTGATTATATGACGTCATACTATGTAACAACCCGTCATTGCTCGAGGATATTATTTTCCAAATTATGATTTTAGACTCGCTTTCTTAACATTTTTCTTTACGTCTTAACGCCAACTCTCAACGTCTTAACGCCTTCATCCTATTGTTCTCGACCGAAATCCATTTTCTTAACGTCATTTACTATTTCATTTTTACTCATTTTCTTTCAATTTTCCTGATCAAAGTTCACATTTTGTGCCCGTACTATAGTACGAGCATGGTATTGATTTTCTCGACATCTGACACACACCATCTGTCATTTATTACGTCATTCTATCGATTTTTTGACGCTTACGTCAATACCCCTGCTGTGCAAATATCGATTTTTTACACGTATCTGGGAGGACTCCCTGCTGTGCAAACTACCGTATTTAGACAGAGTAACTACTAATGGCGCTCATTGGACAGAGATGACATTGTCTTTCAGACCTCTGAATATTTTTCCAACGACCAGTCTCAATGGGCAGGTGGTGGTTAGTGCAACGACTGGAAAAGCCTGCTGATAATTGTTTGAGTGTAAACCACAGATACAAAGGCCTGAAAGGAGGGTAATCCAACACGAAAGTTGACCGACACTGATCGTTGTTGTTGTAATCAGGCTTCGATTCTTCGTTTGTTTTTCACCCTATTTCTACATTCTAAAGCTAACTAGACATGTTTTATGTGTCCTATGTTTAAGTTTAGTGGTATTAGTCGTAGCAAGGTCATGTAAATTGGGGTTCTTAGCAAATTTAAACAGGCTATGGCGGCAAGTGTGCCTTTAAAGTAAATTAAACCTCTTTAACCGTATTCGAAGATTGACAAAACAAAACACAAAGCTACCAACAGATGCAGCACGTGATTTTATTTGTGCATTTTCAAAATCAGTTAAAGTTGTAAGACTAAATAACCATACGGCGTCAGTGGGGTTTTAGCCCACTTTTCTGCTGTCGCCATACGATGTCTTCGGTAATGAAGCAGGCTAGCACTCTAACGCCAAATGGCGACAGCGGTACCGAATGTGTTAAATGAAAACATCAACGACGAAAAAAATACATGTTGCATAACTTGACCATATGAGGAAGCAACACAAAAAAAATTCATCAAGATCCGCCTGGTAGTTTTGTTGAGTCCGCGATCACAAACTATGTAGATAGAAATCACAGAAAAAAGCTACCGGCCGCCATTTTTAATATGCAAATGAGCAGCGACTGCATAACAAGGCCATAGGGTTAACCTGCGTATAACATTTTACGAACATCCTTTCATTACTTTAGAACAGTGATAAAAAAATAACGGCCAGTGGCCGCCATTTTGAATATGCAAATGAGCAAAAAAGTGCATAGTGCGCAACGATACCATAGGGCTAACATGCGTAAATCAGTTTACGAATATCCTAGCCTTTCGTTACTTTAGGAGAAAAGTGACAAAAAGAAGAAAAACAAAATGGTCGCCCAGCGGCCATTTTAATATGCAAATGAGCAAAAAAGTACATAGTACGCAACGAGGCCATAGGGTTAACCTGCGTACAAAGTTTTACGAAGATCCTCTCGTGACTTTAGGAGAAAAGTGGTAAAAAGTAGAAAAACAAAATGGTCGCCTAGCGGCCATTTTGATAAGCAAATGAGCACAACTAGATCATAGGAGGAACGTGCGTGTGAAATTTAAAGAAGATCCGACTAGGACTTCTCTTGGAATCGCGGTCACAAGAGAGAAAAGTGATAAAAAATAGAAAAACAAAATGGTCGCCTAGCGGCCATTTTAATATGCAAATAAGCTCAGAAAAATAGATGTTGCACAACTAGACCATATGGGGAACCAATACAAAAACATTTCATCAAGATCGGCCTGGTGGTTTTCTAGATTCCGCGATCACAAACTATGTAGGTAAAAATCACAAAATGGCCATTTTAATATGCAAATGAGCAAACAAAATAGATGTTGCACAACTATACCATAAGGGGAACATGTCTGTAAAATTTGATGAAAATCCGACCTGTAGTTCTCTTGGAATCGCGATCACAAGAAAAGTTTACAGACACCGGACGACGGAAGACGGACGACGGACAAAAAGCGATTTGATAAGACCACCATGAGATCATGGTGGTCTAAAAAGATATTTCACTTAAAAACACAATTTTATCAGGTTCTTAACTTGCGACTAATTCGAAGAAATGGACAATAGCTCGGAATTACTCAAATGGTTACTCAAAACTCATCCCTCTGTATATATATGTGAACTATAACCATTTGAATAATCACTTGTGAATAACCTAGGGAGGCCTATTTGTGGCATGCGTTAAAATTTGGTATTGGACCATTATCCTAATTTTTCCCCTGAAGTAACTTCGTTTAAAGTTCTCGAGGTATTGCAGAGAAATTCGAAACCCGCTTGTAAACTGTCAAATCACAAGGAAAACACTTCTACCGCGGTGAAAAGGTTTCCATCGCGGTGGAATGTTTACACCGCGGAGCAAGGAGATTGGTAGATATGTGATTTTTCACCACAGTGAAAACATTTCCGCCGCGGTAGACTAGAAATTCGACCCATGACACTAATAGGCCTCTGTAATAAAGTGTTATACTTACGTAAGTGTAACCTCTGCCTTTTTTAACAACGTGTCCGTATCTGTGTCGCGACGATGGTAGTAGTAGATTTCCTTGATACCGGACTGAGCAATTATTTTAGCACATTGATCACATGGAAACAGGGTGACGTACATTCTGCAGTCCTTCAGACTTACGGAGTTTTTATTTAATACAGCATTCAGTTCAGCATGGCATACTGAAACATAAAATTGAAAGGTTGTGCTGTCCCACGGTCTAAAATAAACACAGTATGTGAAAGTGATGCTCTGTGTTAAACATTCAAAGCATCGTGTCAAATTGTTACCCTGTATAAAATATCTGCCGCAGCATGTGAACTGACGAATCGACGCACTGTGTAAACACATTAGCGCAATATGCAAACACGTTTTGGTGAGAATTAAAATACGCAGACACAGTCGACTATATCCCCCGGCTTACGAACAAAATATTGAAGAAAACTTGAAGAACGGTGACCATAATAACCTTTATGAAAAATCAACCTACCCAGTACACAGCCATTATCAATCTTTATTGAACATACATTTAATCTGATTCTCCTTCAGATTATAGCATTTCAGCCGTCCAAAATACCATAACGGATTGGATAAGATGAGTTTCTTACTTAAGAATATACACAATAGTTATGTTTACATGGAAACGGTTAAAAACAAAAATAAATTTTCAAGAAGTTGAAAACCTCAAAAGGCACATCTTTACATGGTGATTGTTCAACACACAAAGTTTCATTGAGTTATCTCTAATAGTTTTCGAGTACTGTTCCGTAAACAAAATGTCTAAGTTATGTTTCTATGGAAAACGCCCCAAAAATTTAAATATTCTTGAAGTTGAAACCCTCAAAAGGCACATCTACCCTTGATGATCATTCCACACACTAAGGTTCATTGAGTTATGTCAGTTGTCTATGAACAGGGAAGTGTGAAATGTCGCATTACCCCATGTTCAGGGCACTGACGCTTTCGGCCTGCTTATACTACACTATGTGACGTTTATGCGCGGTAGATTTTGAAATTGTCAACGGTTGCGCAATTTCAAATCAGAAAATAAATTCATTCTCCACTTACTAAGTTACTGTATCTATCGGCAATTCCAGTAACCGCAGTTCGGAGAATGCATTGGTTTTTATAAAAGCTTTACCGAACACGCGGCTTTGATATCTCCATTTCGACTCAAATCGTTCCAAACAAGGCTTCTTGTCTCATTTTCAACTATATGAAGTTCTTCGGGAACTTTAACTTTTGCTCCATCGCGTATTGTTGTCATATCTAAAACGTTCGCCATGTTTTTTCTTATGCATCCCATAATAGTTCATAAGAGGAAGTGAAGAAAAGCCACGCTTTCTGATTAACCGAGAGAGGGCGCTGTTTATGGTGACCTTTGGGTCAAAAGGTGCCAATGCCCTGAATATGATGTAATGGGACGCTTCACACTTCCACATTCATAGACTTCTGGTTATGTCCAATAGTTTTCGAGTTCTGCTCCGGAAACGAAATTTCTAAGTTTTGTTTCCGTGGAAACGATTACACATAAAAAAAAAAAAAATTCAAGAAGTTGAAAACCTCAAAAGGCACATCTACACATGATGATCATTCGACACACCAAGTTTCCTTGAGTTATGTCTAATAGTTTTCGATTTCTGCTGCGGAAATGAAATTTCTAAGTTATGTTTCCATGGAAACGGTCAAAAAATTTAAATATTCATGAAGTTGAAACCCTCAAAAGGCACATCTACACATGATGATCATTCCACACACCAAGTTTCCTTGAGTTATGTCTAATAGTTTTCGATTTCTGCTGCGGCAATGAAATTTCTAAGTTATGTTTCCATGGAAACGGCCAAAAACAAGAAAATACAATTTTCCATAAGTTGAAAACCCCAAAAGGCACATCTGCACATGATGATTGTTTCATAGACAAAGTTTGATTGAGTCATGTCTAATAATTATTATTTCACTTATATGGCGGCGTTGCCAGTTTTATTGTGGGAGGAAACCGGGTTCTATGCCCGAAGGAAACCCACGACCTTCCGGTGGTAACTGGCAACCATCGCACATAGGTAGGTTACGTAGAGAGAAAGGGTTTGACACGAAGCCACAAAGTTACTACCAACGTAGGTAAACGGCCAGATAGGCGCGTAGATGTGATATGCATATATAGCCGCGACATCACAGTTGGGTGTACTTTGAGTGAAATGGAACATGGAGGTGTTATACGAAAAGTGGATGAACCAACTGAATGGGGTCAGTTCGATGATTGTAGTGTGAAAGCCACACAGTGATAAACTTCGTATTTGCCTCGATGCTAGAAATTTAAATATAGCGGTTCGCAGAGAACATTTTCAGCTTCCTACAGTAGAGGACATTACAGCACGCATGTCAAATGCTAAAGTATTCTCATAGTTAGATGCCAACCATGGTTACTGGCAAATAAAACTAGACCAATCAAGTCAATTGCTCACAACCTTCAACACACCATTTGGAAGATATTGTTATAAAAGGTTAGCTTTTGGAATCAAAAGTGCTCAAGAAGTGTTGAAAAAAAGAATGTGTCAACAATTTGGTGACTTAGTGGGTGTTGGAATAGACATTGATGACATTTTAGTATGGGGTTCAAATAAAGCTGAACACGACAGCAGGCTTCAAAGAGTTCTGGACCGCTGTAAAAAATTAATTTTACATTAAATTTGGGAAAATGTGAATTTGGTGTGTCCGATGTTACCTATTTAGGACATCACATTTCTTCATAGGGAGTGAAACCTGATGACACAAAAATTTCAGCCATTGAGAAAATGCCACCCCCTGTTGATAAAAAGGGCGTGGAAAGACTTTTGGGAAGTGTTAATTACTTGGCAAAGTTACTGTGCTAAATTTGTCCAGTATTACTGAACCTATCAGGTGTTTGCTACCAAAATACATTGCTTTTCACTGGAATGAACCGCAACAGAAAGCATTTAATGAAATTAAGGAAGTTTTGACTCGTGAACCGGGACCGGTTTTAAAATTCTATGACGTCACTAAACCAGTGACAGTGAGTTGTGATGCATCAAAAAGTGGCATTGGTGCAGTTATTTATCAGGACAACAGGCCATTTGCTTATGTATCTAGGTCTATGACAGGTGCGGAAACGCGCTATGCGCAGATAGAAAAAGAATTATTAGCCGTATTATTTAGTTTGGAAAGGTTCAACCAGTACACTTTTGGTCAAGAGGTGATCGTAGAATCCGACCATCGTCCATTAGAATACATTCTCAAAAAAACCTCTATCAGCTGCCCCACCACGTCTACAGAAAATGCTATTAAGTCTACAAAAGTACAACTTTCCGCTGAAATATAAACCTGGAAAAGAGCTGATTGTGGTGGACACTTTGTCTAGGGCTTATGAAGAAAGTGAAACACACAACAGTGGTGACCTACAAGAGGAAATAGACTGTTATGTACATTTAGTTGTGTCAAGTCTTCCTGTAACTGATCAAAAACTCAGAGAAATTAAACTAGCTACAGAAAATTACTCGACAATGTCCAAGCTTAAAGCAACTATTGCTGAAGGCTGGCCAGACAACATGTGGAAAGTTTCAGCAGATGTTCGCCCATATTGGCATGTTCGTGATGAACTTTCTGAAATTGACGGACTTGTTCTAAAGGGGGAAACTATTGTTATTTCTCAGTGTTTGAGAAAATAAATGTTGTCTCGTATTCATATGGGGCATATGGGAATTCAAAGAGCAAGAGAGGTTTTGTATTGGCCCAGAATGAGTGCCGAAATAGCCGACATGGTTTCTAAATGTGTTACATGTTTAGAGCATAGAAATTCAAATTGTAAAGAACCACTTTTACCGTCACCTTTACCGAGTCGACCATGGGAAATAGTGGCCACAGATCTGTTCTTATGGAACAATGAAAACTATTTAATAATTGTTGACTATTACTCTCGTTTCTTTGAAATTGCTAAATTAAGTGATACTACGAGTGCTACTGTCATAACTCATACTAAGTCAATTTTTGCTCGACATGGCATACCTTCAGAGGTACGCAGTGATAATGGTCCCCAATATAATGCTTATGAATATGTTAAATTTGTTAAAGAGTGGAAATTTGTTCATACCACAACTAGTCCGTATCATTCCCAATCAAATGGCCTTGTAGAGAAGGCAGTGGGGATTGTAAAGAAACTGTTAAAAAAAGCAAAGGATGACCACAAAGATCCCTATCTTGCTTTATTAGAGTATAGAAACTCTCCTGTTGATGACATTGTTTCCCCAGCTCAATTACACATGGGAAGAAAATTGAGAGCTACCCTTCCAGTCATCATCGCTCAATTATGTCCAAAAACTGTTGAGCCAGAAAATGTTATTAAAAGGCGTAAACAAAAACAACAAAATCAATAACAAAACTATGACAAATGTTCCAAAATGCTTCCATCTTTGTCGTCTGGGACACCATTCGCATGCAATCCAATGGTAAATAGACCCCAACAACAGTAAAACGTCCTGCCTATACCCCAAGATCCTATATAGTCGAAACACCAAGTGGTTGCCAATATCGACGAAATCGTAGACATTTAATGCCAACATCTGAGCCACCTCATCGTTCTGAAAATGACGATCCTTTGGTTGTAAATAACCAGACTAATCCATTACCTACACAGGAACATGTTATTGTTCAACCAAACCGTATCACGACCAATTATGTACCAGTTTATACTCGTGTGGGACGTGAAGTTCGTAAACCACAGCGTTTCAAAGATTACGTCTAAACTATGTTCTAATCAAACCAGTTTAATTAAAATTTGTTGATCATCATTGTTAACATAAATAGACATTCTGAAATTGTTTCTGCAAACTTGAACTTTAATGTATAATTGTTTTAGTTAGGAATTATGTTTTTATCATGAAGGACTCAGTATTATTTTGAAGTGAGTTTTATTGTTTTTGTTTAGTGAATTTTCTGTTGTTAATTGAAAATTGTTTTTAAGGGGAGTTGTAATGATATGCTCTCCAAGTCCGATAACTCTTATGACTTTCTACTAAGAGTAATCTCCCCCTACCATGTGTTTTATCAATCAGTCTGTAGCAGCCATTTTGAAAATACCAACTCAAAGTTCAAGTTCAATAACTTGTTTGTTGTTTTATACCAGACTCAATAATGATACAATCTGTACAGCTGGTGATTGGGGGTTGTTTTAATTTTTGAACTGGAAGTTCTGTACAACTAGATCCGTCAAAGTCAGGATTTTGGGAACAGTTCAAAGACTCAGCTTCCTGTTTACGTCCACACTTTAGATCTTCGGCAAAGGACACTTTTTTCATTTACTTCGATAAATTGAACTCTATTAGCTTCCTTTAATTTTGGGCAATCTCGATATGTCGAGGAGTGAAAAATTGACAGTTCCCGCATTTAGGGGAGTCTATGTTTGGACAATCTTTATATTTTTATGATCACTAAAACACACGGGCACAGGGAAAATCTTCTTGCGTAAAATAACCATGGAGAAAAGCTTCTAATTGTGTTAAAAAGGGGTATATAATTCAGACCTTTATACCCCATACATTGTTGTAACAAACCAAACCTATGATATTTAATTAGGTTGAAGACTGGCAGGAGCTTAGCCTTGGTCAGTAGAATTTTCTGGAATTCTTTTGTGACACATTGACAATGGTTACGCATCTTAACTATGACAAGGACATCGGTGGACTGAGATCGAATTTTGCTTCCCCCCTCCCCTGGCACAGACAATGCTGCAGACTGCTTCCAATCGTGTGAACATGTGTGGGTAATTTTTGTTAAAAACAATGGTTTTTTTGAACCCCTGCCACAGGCATATACATCCTACCTGTCGTCAACCTTATGAAATATCATGGGTTGTGGTTCATTATAACAACTTATGATTGGGTATAAACGTCTAAATGACATGCCCATTTTTAACACAATAAGTAACTTGTCTCCGTGGTTATTTTAGACAAGAAGATTTTCACTGTGCCCATGTGTTATGGTGTTACAAAATATATAGATTTATGATCACTAAAACACACGGGCACAGGGAAAATCTTCTTGTCTAAAATAACCACGGAGAAAAGTTTCTAATTGTGTTTAAAAAGAGGTATATTATTTAGACCTATATACCCTTGACAATCTTTATATTGGTGATTATCACTACAACGAGGGCACCGGAGTTTATTACGACACCCTGAAGCTATATGATTAAATCGCTGGCATCGAAAACAGCGCACTACTGGAGGTAGGTAAGGCTTTACCTTGAATATTCAAATCCCAACGTCAATTCATCAGGAATTTTCTCACAATCAAAATCTAAAAGCATACTCGTACTAGGTGTTTTATCTTTATCATTTTTTAACCTGTCCACTCGACTTTCTTACAGTGGCATGAGCTGCCAAAATTCACACTTTTCTCATAATTTCTGATCGTCACGACAGTAAGAGGCTTTGAAGGCCATCGAAAAACTAAATGGAATGAATGGCGTTGGAATGAGGAAAATCCATACAGTATGTGGCCTATACGAAACGAAATAGTGTTCGAAAAGTAGACAAAATTTAAATAACCGGGACGACCATTCATTCATTCTCAGCCAAAGTTAGTTCAAACAATACTTTAGCGTACATTTTCGAGACTAGAAGCCCTAAAAAGCTTCTGAATTATACGTCTTGAGAAAAATAGCCAATAATTTCCACATTCTGTTTTGACGTCAAAAACTCAACATTTTGGCAGCTCATGCCACTTTAAGATCGTCTAAAATTTCCTGTTCCATAACTCCGTCTCCAATTCCATAAATAACTCCTCTGCCCTTAGATTTGGTTTCAATATTACATGGACTCCCATGATAATGTTAACCTTGAGTAATTTTTTACTTGACCTTGACTGTTATATGAGATGAAACCCACGACCTTCCGCTGGTAACTGGCAACCATCCCACATAGGTCGTTCGAGTGAAAACCCAGTCAGAAAAGTCTCCAATTTTTTTTGGACTGAGTAGGATTCGAACCCACGACCCATTGGTGGAAGGCTGTTCGGATTGAGCGTCCAACGCTCTACCTACTGAGTCACGGAGGTCCCCTTTACGCAATGAAAACAACGGAGTGAAATATTGATGTCGGTTGGCTCCAAAAACAATGCTTAAGCTTCAAGCCTAACTTGGTGCCGCTAGACACCAATGACAATGCTTCAGTCTCAAAGCCTAGCTCTAGCTGCAGGTGACGGAAACTGCACTACCACCAAGCCTTTAGTACACTGATCAATGTGTAGATTTCAACTCAAGAAAACTCTCAAAATCCATACAAAAAAAAAAAAACAAATTTTCCAAAGGCTTTCTTTCAAAGGCCTTCCCAAATGTAGAATTATAGAATAGCGACGCTATGAACTAACATTACAGTTCAAACTAGTCGAATCAGCCGGAGCTACAGACAACACGTCTTCACTTCATCCTCCTCCTTAAAGCTCGGAAGTATATTATTGTGTTGCAGGGTTACAACACGATTCGCAAGGTTGGGGAAGCTAGCTTCTGTTGGATGATTTTTCGCCTTGTAAAATATAACACAGAACGACTGGATCTTCACAATATACAAACAAAATTTACTTGACGAACAGCAACAAATACAAACTATATACAAGGACTTCACTATACAATAACTGGCATCTATATCACAAGTTACTGGGTTTGTCACAGAGTCGGTAAGGTCCGTGCCCTGGTCTCCCCTAACATTCACAAACCATAACAATTTATAGTAAAACACTTAAACAAAATACAATAGGAATACTAATAACATGTCTGATCACATAGGTATTCTGGTTGGACAAGTCTGACCACTACATCCAGTTTGTATCAGCTTGTCCACATTGAAAGGGATTAATCCGTATCCAGGTGAGAAGGTATCCAGGTGAGAAGGTATCTCACCTGGTGGGAGGCTCACCACACTAAAATAAATCTAACATGATGAAAATTCTACAATATAATATTTCCCCTTTGGACACAAAAATTTGTTCCACCAAATAAAAAAAGAAAATGAAATCATTTTAAAACCGTAAATCAGAAAATAGGTTGAAAGATAACAATATCGTCTCCTGAAGACGACAAACAGTTTTTCAAAAGTTTGTTTTTGTAATTGGGAGGTAGGTTTCTTCTTCTGCCATTGCGGTCTTGAATCCATTTAAGACGTACTCCAGAAATATCATACCTCTGGTGTAACATAAATTCAACGTCGGCAAATGTGGACCCTGTTTCATAAGCATCATCAATCGGATCCACGTCACAATGAACATCATCTATACAAAGGACCTTAAATTTTATACACCCGTTTGAAAAGCCAAATTTTGATTTTTCGCGTGGGTTGTGTGCCCTGTATTTCGTTCCTGGGATAATATCTTCATAGTTTAAGAAATATTCTAAAGCCGTAGGGGTCGAGGTCAGCTCTCGCGACCCATGAATTGCAGCTGTTGGGTAAATGTTTCCATTTTACGAGGAAATTGTCTGTGTCACAATAGTATCTGCGTTTAATAATTTTCTCTGCAATCTTAGGGCCAATGCGGCTATCAGTGGATAGGTTATTTACATCAGGTACATCTGATGAATGTTGAGTGTTTGCATCACACCGGTGGACATCTTCCATCTGTGACGACATCGACGATACATGTGGATGGTCGGTTTGGGTAGATCCATCTATTGTTTCTCTCGATTCTGTGATGGTGGAAACGTGAGCTTGCTTGTATTCCTTGTTCTCTTTGTCTTTGTTTTGTTGGAAATACACATTTTTCCTATGTTGGTCACGTCGAATTGTGGAAGGAGATTTGTATCTGTTGTCGGATGAAAAGCTGGGTGGGATCTGACCGTCCCCCCAAGTCAAAACAAGCTGTACAGACTTGTGGTCGTTATGCAGACTCCAAGTTGTTGGTCGAAGATCTACGACGAGCATTTTGAGAATCTGGAAGACATCGAGTTGAGGAACGATAGTCATGGTAAAGATTTTCTTTGTTGTTATTTTGTGCGAGAGGTACTGGTTCTAGGATCTATGGGTTCTCCGCCAAATATTGTGTTGCAGGGTTACAACACAATTCGCAAGGTTGGGGAAGCTAGCTTCTGTTGGATGATTTTTCGCCTTGTAAAATATAACACAGAACGACTGGATCTTCACAATATACAAACAGAATTTACTTGACAAACAGCAACAAATACAAACTATATACAAGGACTTCACTATACAATAACTGGCATCTATATCACAAGTTACTGGGTTTGTCACAGAGTCGGTAAGGTCCGTGCCCTGGTCTCCCCTAACATTCACAAACCATAACAATTTATAGTAAAACACTTAAACAAAATACAATAGGAATACTAATAACATGTCTGATCACATAGGTATTCTGGTTGGACAAGTCTGACCACTACATCCAGTTTGTATCAGCTTGTCCACATTGAAAGGGATTAATCCGTATTTCACCTGGTGGGAGGCCCACCACACTAAAATAAATCTAACATGATGAAAATTCTACAATATAATAATATGGTAGATTCTCAGCACCATTGAGACCGATTTTTGGGGCTATATCTTTATCAACTTACCATAAGTATGCTTTTTTTTTCGACGCCATAAGTCCTTCGTATCCTCAATTCCATTAGGCATTCCATTATAACCCGTGCTTACAATCCGATCTTCGGAGTTCACGATACAAGCTCCTACCTGGACAAGATAACATGCATTTCAAACCTTACATTGTCTACTAGGCCTATACATATGAATTATGGGGAATATTACACATTTTTAGTTTGGTTTCAAAATGTTAAATGGTTGTACAAAAACGTAATCGCAATTCCAAACTAATCGACCAGAAACTCCCTTCATTCCTTGTTATTTATATTTACGTTTATGTCTACTTCATTATCTATAACTGTAACAGCTATCTTTGTAATATAAATCGATAACGGTCTGTGTATTAAAACCGAAGCGATGCTAACTATACTACACGAAGAAGTTGTTATCCATAAGCAAGCCTTTCTTCCTTTAATTAGTAGTTTTTAATTTCAAATGCCCAAACTGTTGAATTTTAACCACAATAGAAAATCTTCAACTCTTTCCTTGATATAAACTTCTGTATGATAGTTTTATGTGTGAGTGGCGAACTACATGTAAAGCATGAGTTGGAATGTACAGAACCGGTTGTGTTGCTTTAATTAGGTTGATTGTTTGGTGTTTTACGCCGCGCTCAAGATTATCTCACTTATATGGCGGCGTTGCCAGTTTTATTGTGGGCGGAAACCGGGCTCTGTGCCCGGAGGAAACCCACGACCTTCCGCTGGTAACTGGCAACCATCCCACGTAGGCTTTAATTAGGAGAAGATCAGAGAAAAACCAGGTGACTCTCAAAAGTTTATTTTCCAACTCTACTCTAGCTCCCGGTATGTGGAAGAGTTGCCATGTACTCGAGCCCGGTTTCCTCCCCTGGCAACGCTGCCATATAAGTGAAATAATCTTGAATGCGGCGTAAAACATCAATCAATCAATCAATCCAACTCTACTGGCCAGCACAACATCAACGTAATTTGGCCATAGAGTTTGGATATCTCCAACGAACTAATGCCTGCGAAGTTATAATACATGTATATAGAAACACAGGCAACCTTATCTAGCCTTCTAAATATACAAAAAGAAAAAGTTAAGCACTCCCCATCTGGCTTCACAGGACGAACATATTGAAGTAAAATGTCCCTTTGAGTGTGTAGGTCAATAGCGCTTATAGCCTCCGTTACCTTCCAACTTGCGTTTCATCCCTCCAGTGAGACGTTGGATCATCAGTTTGCCAACAATCTCCCTACACAAAGGATTTTATCGGTCGGTGCAGACTTACCAGGTGGGTGCTTAACATTTTTCTTTGTGTATAGAATGATTGTTAGCACAAAATATATATCGGGATCAAATATATGTACCTTTTAATTTATTTATTAAGGCATATGTAAAATTGAAGAGAATAAATACATTTCTGAAAGTAAATGCCATAACGTAAAAATAGCGTGACATGTTCAAATTTCTATACTCTGGTTGAATTTAGTCCGAACAATAGTTACGGTGCCGAAAATCGAACTTACACTCCCTAGCGTTAGCGATCTACATAAGAAATAGACAAGCAAAACGATCTGCCATAGGCAGACAAGACTTCTCGGCTAGGTTCAAATAAAACATTAACTGTTGGTATTTTTCCGTTTAAACAAAATCAAGAAATATGGTACTTTTTTTCCTTTCACTGGTACAATTCTCGAAGTGTTAAAAGTAGTGTTAAATTTTATGTACTTTTCAAACACTCGCTGTATGGATTTGTCTTCTTCCAATGCCATCGTTTAGTTTTTCGCTGAACTTCAAACTATCGTATTGTTTTAATAATCCTTTTTTTTCTCTTAAATTGCAAATTTAGACAACTTATGCCACTTTACTTACAAAATTAGCAGGAATGAAAAGGTCGAACAAAAGTTCAAAAATATTTGCCAATAGAAAAGGGCTGCTGGTGAAATCGAACCAATAGGCAGATATTCAGAGATAATTTGAAGAAGTGGTTTTGAAGAAAGGCTTGAACCATAAAATTTAAAGTGGCATGAGCTGCCAAAATTCACACTTTTTTCATAATCTCTGATCGTCACGACAGTAAGAGGATTTGAAGGCCATCGAAACTAAATGATTGGCGTTGGAATGAGGAAAATCCATACAGTATGTGGCCTGTACGAACGGAAAACGTGTTCGAAAAGTAAATAACCGGGACGACCATTCATTCATTCTAAGCCAAAGTTAGTTCAAAACAATACTTTATTGCACATTTTCGAGACTAGAAGCACTAAAAAGCTTCTGATTTATACGCCTTGAGAAAAATAGCCAAAATTAAAACATTTTGTTTTAACGTCAAAATATCAACATTTTGGCAGCTCATGCCACTTTAACTTCACACAAAAGTCAGACCTTTGGAAAGAAAATTAAATTTTAACCTTCTAAAAAAATGTAATTTTACAACTACAAAAGAAAGATTCAATTTTACACCTTAAACAACGACATTAAATTTAGAATATTCCAAAAATGTGTTAACTTACTGTTCATTGTTAACTGTGAATTCAATTTACGTCTGTCCATAAACTTATCGGCTACATACGTACCAAACTCTGAATTAAGTAACTTTACCTGGGTTCTTGGGTCTTTACTTCTCCTAGCCGATAAAAACGCTACACCCATGAAATAGGCATCCCAGTCCAATACAGACCTGCAATCATCATCAGTAAAATCACTGAATTAGTCAATAAACCGACACTGATTGACCCGGATAAAATTCCGGGCCAGAGTGAGAATCGAACTCACGACTTAGGGTTCTAAGGGATTTGATTTAAGCTCTGTGTGTATAAGAGAATCTAACAAGCGAACCGTTCCCAGCAGGGCCGGATGGCTCAGTTGGTGGAGCGGTGGGACGGTAACCCTAAGTCGTGAGTTCGATTCCTGGCTCGGAATTTTTTCCGGGTCAATCAGAGTCGGTTAATTTACTAATTCAGTCAAATACCGGTAACGGTATTGCCATATATTCTGTGAAACAAAAAGGTTTGAAAAAAAGCTGTCCGAGGTGTTAAGTCATATGGTTAAATGTGCCAAAAAAAAAAACGCGCATTGTATACACATCGATAACTTTGTGGTGCTAACATATACAGCTTCTGAATCTGAATGTTCTGAAATTAGTTCCCAAAGGCTGCGAAAGACCTTTCTGAAGTTCTTCATATTTGGAGAAAAACTACCTTCGCTCGTTGGCTTTGACATGCCGCGAACAGTCTGCGTTTTTTATTACAACTTATTTTGGGACTGTATACAAATATCAAAACATTATTCTGCCGGGCCTGACAAAACCAAGGAACTAAAAATCATTATGACTTAATCAAATTCTAAAATCGTCCGTAAACTTATTTGTTCATATATGTTGTTCAGCCAAGTAAAGCACATATTGTGTATCACAAACGGAGACGGACGTAATTTGAGCACATATCTGAATTGCTCTATTGATTTAGTGGCATGACCTGCCAAAATTTAGATATTTTTTTTGCGAAAAAATAGATTTTTGGTATGTTCGGTCATTTTTCGGAATCTGTACAATTTATAAGCTTTCTTGTGCTGCTAGTCTCGGTAACGTACGTTAAAGTAGTGATTTGAAAAAAAATCATGCCTATAATAAATGAACGTTCGTCCCGGTTATTCAATTTTTTTTACTTTTCGCAAACTATTTCAGCTCGTAAAGACCACAGACTGCAGGGATTTTCATCATTCCAGCGTCGATCATTTAATAGTGTTTCGTTGACCCCTCTTATTATTATGTCAATTGGAATTTATGAAAAAACGTGTGAATTCTGACAGCTCATATCACTTTAAAGTATGGCTGATTAAGAATGAAAGTCAACAAATAGAGTGTTTCATTTTCTGTGAGGGGGGCTCGGTGGTCTAGTGGGTTAGAGTGATCGTCCCTTACTCCCAGACAGACCTTCCATGGATACGCACTTCCATGGATTCAAATCACACTCAGACGAAATAAAAATTGAAAAATTTCTGGATGGGTTTTTCACTCAGCTGACCGTATTTGGAAAAGTTGCCAAGTACTCGCCGAAAGTCGGGGCAAAGAGCTCGGTTTCCTCCCCAACCAAACCTGACTATATACGTGAAATAATCTTGAGCGCGGCGTAAAACATGAAGCAATCAATTTCTGTGACATCATCACTGCATGGGACACTTTTGTAAGTCTTTATTTTGCAAGCCTGGTATACGTAAATCTCCGAAGTGATCCAACTGCGATTCCTTCTTTCGATTTACACAGACAAAAGACGAGTATTTCACAGAGATGGTTTCAATACTTGGTTGTTGCATCAATGTTACGACCCAGTCTGATAACTTCGGGGATTTACGTGCGTGAAATACCCTGTGATAGATTGCAGATCATTTTGAATGTGGCGACCAAAAAGGTAGCCGTGGAACGTACGACTTCATTAAACTATGGAGGGCCCAACAAAAGTGTCCTCCAGGGCCCTGTCTTACGAAGGTGTCGTAAGTTACGTTGAACATATATCAGTGTTATAGATATAGGGACTTCCGCCCTAGTCGCAACTGGTCCATGTTGTAGGCCTATGCGCAACTTTACGCCAGCTTCGTAAGACAGGGCCCAGGGACAGAAACACCGGTTTATTAACTTTCAGCCTCGATAAGTTATATAATTGAAGCACTTAGAGTATTCTTGAAATGTACCCAAACTGCGTCTCTTCTTTGCGTTACGCAACATATGCTTTACCGGGCTAACTAACATATATAAAAATATCTTTCTAAATGGTTTCAGCGTTTGATCAATTTACTACAATTTTTATTCTATTGTACCGTCTGTAGTGAAGTATTTTGATTTAAACTTACGACGCCAATTGTATTCAGCCCCAAAATACGGTTATAAACGTATTAAAAGCGCAGACTGTCCGAGGCATGTCAAAGCCGACCGGTAGCGAGCGAAGATACCCGAAGGGTGTTCCGACTGGTTCCATTCTAAACTGGTCCCATTCCACTTCTAAAGTCATTTCCAGACAATAACTACAAAAATGCCCATAACAAAAAGGAAGGGGGCCAGGAAAAAATAATAAAAAACACACAAAAATATCTGGAACTTCATTCGTAAACCGGAAGTCAGAAACAGTGACCTGTATCCATTAAAAACACAAAGAAAAAAGTCTGCACCGACCTATAAAATCATTGGTGCAGGGAGATTGTTGGCAAACTGATGTTGCAGAAACGATTGTGATAATAAAGGGCAACATTCTGGCGATAAGAAACACCATTAATGGCAATAAGTATACAATTTATTCAGGATATCGTTATCCAAATAAAAAGTGTATTTTAGCAAAATACAAAGATGCTTGTAAGTATGAAACTTCAGAGTCCATCTGGCTTCACAGGGCCAATATATTGAAGTAAAAATGTAAATGCCTCCATTAGCTTCCGACAAGTTTTTCATTCCTCCAGTTAGACGTTGATTGATTGATTGTTTGGTGTTTTACGCCGCGCTCAAGATTGTTTCACTTATATGGCGGCGTTGCCAGTTTTATTGTGGGAGGAAACCGGGCTCTGTGCCCAGAGGAAACCTTCCTCTGGTAACTGGCAACCATCCCACATAGGTCGTTCGAGTGAAAACCCGGTCAGAAAATTTTCCAATTTTGGACTGAGTGGGATTCGAACCCACGACCCATTGGTGGAAGGCTGTTCAGATTGAGCGTCGAGCGCTTTACCTACTGAGCCACGGAGGCCCCTAGGATCTGTTGAAGGGGTAACTGCGCGGATTTGAATCCTTTAGAGCGCATTTGGGATAGAATGGGCAGAAACATTCAAGTCCTAGAGCTTCCTGTACAAAATCTGCAGGAATTGGAAGCCGCATTACATCGGTATTGGCGGCAGTTACCCCTTCAACAGATCCAACGTCTCAGTGGAGGGATGAAACGCAGGTTCGAAGCTAATGGCGGTTATACGAGCTATTGGCCTTCTGCTCTAGGGATGTGTTCTACTCACTCAAAGCGACATTTTTACTTCAATATGTTCGCCCTGTGAAGCCAGATGGACTCTGAAGTTTCATATTGACAAGCATCTTTTTATTTTGTTAAAATACACTTTTGATTTGGCTAACGATATCCTGAATAAATTGTACAGCTTATTACCATTAATGATGATTTCTCATCGCCAGAATGTTGCCTTTTATGATCACTATCGTTTCTGCAACATCAGTTTGCCAACAATGTCCCTATACCAATGATTTTATCGACTTTCCATGAGAGTGCTTAACTTTTTTCTTTGTGTATACTTTCCTTCAGCCACAAGAACAAAATCAAGGAGATTTAAATTACACTTGTGCAACACCTTTAAGGGCCAATACCAGAGATACAGAAAATATCAGGAAATCCATAACAGTTTTGAACATTTTTATGTCAATTTGAGTCCGAAATTGTCATAAATACCTCTACAGATGACGAAAGCCAATAAAATAATCACAGGGTACTGTTATTTAGATGCCAAGCAAGGTTACATGGCTGCCAGAAATGAATTTGAAGGAGAGATATGGTTGCGAAGTTGTTGTTGTCCTGGCCTTTGTACAGAAAGCAATGAAATGCCTACAGATTATAGCAGACAATGCCAAGGGGCTGGACGAGTTTTTTATTTTTCTGACAATCGAAGCTGTGAAAATTCTTCAGTAGCCCGATAACTTGAAGAAACTTGCGACAAAGCTTCCTTACTACTGCCATCATAAATGAAGTAAAATTGCCTTACACCAAAGACTGGGGCAGAAATCCACCAGAGAGAGAAGAAAGACAAAATAACCACAACACTGAAAAGGCATTCTAACTTCAGCAAGCCTACCAAAGAATCTACAGGGACCGGAGGAACAACGTGTACAATTCCCGCTGTCACAGTGAAAATAAGAATGAAGTGATCTTCCAAGCTCATAGACACCTATGCTTTCCTTGACCCAGGGAGTAGCATTTCATTTTGTACAGAGGCCTTGATGAGAAAACTGGAAGCTGAGGGCGCCAAAGTCAAAATAACATTGGACACGATGGCCAAACCATTTACAATGAACACATACACAATCCATGGACTGCAGATATCATGTCACGGTGGGTTCGTATGGTTTAAGACCGGACTCAGGAAAAAGAAAACGCTTTAAGCTTTGAAAACTTTATTGGTGACAAATCCATTGATACTAGTTTCCATATGCAAGACTGACTGACCTGAAGACGATACTGCTTAAGACAGTCTATGTGGCGAGGGACTGTCACGATAGCATGTCAATGCATTGCAACTGAATGTAGTCCAAAATAATCGATAGAAGATCGACTTTAACATTAACAATTATAAGACGAGAGACCCGTTACCTGAAGAAGAGAGAGCAGACCGTTTAAGGCAGTCTGTGTGACGAGGGACTGCGCCGGAATCGTCAGGTGATGGATCTTTATAGGGAACAAAATGTTAAGACACTGCCAAACACCAACTCGCAAACCATGTCAGCTCTCCTTGGTGCATGTCGACCCCAAAATGTTAGGTTAGAGTTAGTGAATAGTGGAAGGACAAGAATAGAAAATGAGGAGATGCTAATGAAGATAATTGAAGGCAAATACAAAAACCCCAAACTATTCGGAACAGACAACGCATAAATAATCAATTGTGCATGTTATTGTGGCATCAGATTTAGGACTAGAGAATACAATCAGTTTACCAAAGGTTTGCACAGAAGAAAGGATCCCTATTGATACAGCTCACATACCCTCTGAACAGGACACAAAGAAGTGGGCTCACCTGAAAGACCTAAGTATTCCTCAAATCCATGGAGAAATAGGACTTCTGCTCGGTTAAAACATCTCAGATGCTTACAGTCTCATAAAAGTCATCACAGGCCCAAGAAATAACCCTCATGCTATTAGAACTCTCTTTGGATGGGTGATATGGAATTTAGTCCGTCCCAACAACCAAACAGACCTCGACATACGCTACCCTTCAAATAGATTAGACATCTTGGCCACAGAGAAATCTATTCAAGACAATCAGCTAGCAGTGTTGGTGGAAAAGGCAATGAACTTAAGAATTTTCGAAAAGAATATCTCGGAACAAGAGAGAATGTTCCAAGGAGGATCTGAGATTTAAACACATAATGAAGGGCTCCAGGGCATTAAAAAAATGGACATTACGAAGTTTGTTTACCATTTCGTCAGCCGGACGTAAAGTTCCAGGATAATCTAACCCAAGCCATGCAACGCTTAGTCTCTCTAAAGCGTAAAATGGAAAGAAACGACCATTTTCAAAAGGAATACGCTGATTTAATTTCAAAACTTCTCGAAAACAATTATGCCGAGGAGATATCCAAAGACAGTCTCAGTCGGAGTGAAACCAAAGGTTTACAGGATGTTGGTACATTTCTTTGGGGCTACCTCTTCACCCAGCGGCTGCAATACAGCTCTCAGGAAAACAGCCGACGACAATAGAGATACATTTCCTCAACCAGTCACCGATGCAGTCCTGTTTAATATCCATCGATAAGGAAAATCAAGCGATCGACTTAGTGAGTGATGTCACCAAGCTGTGCCAGATCGGAGCGTTCAAATTAACAAAGTGGATCAGCAATAGCCCTACTGTTTTGGAATCTGTATCCAAAGATCAGCGATCGAAAAGTTTAAAAGACTTAGACTTACAGGCAGACAATTTACCCAACGAAAGAGCTCTTCGTTTTCATTGGAATGTACAGACAGATGTCTTCGGCTTTAACATCAACATTTCGCATTTGATTTTGATTTGATTTGATATTTATTCACCAACAGAGCATAATATGGGAAACATTTAGACAAAATAGTAAAAAAACAAGGCGGGAATAAAGTTCCAGATGGGACTTGTTTTATCCCTCAACAGTAAAGGAGTCAACACTGTGACTGAGTGACTAAAATAATAATACAGTTTGATGTATAATGTAGTTTGATGTTCTATATACAATGGTGATAATATTCATGATTAGCGAAATGTGTAATATTTAGATCAAACATATATACACTGTTGATGAGAACTATAAAGTAATTTCTTGTGAAACAAGATAATCTTTCAATTTGCATTTGAATAGGGATATTGAGTTGATGGATTTGACATGCTGAGGAAGCAAGTTCCATAGGCGAGAACCAAATACCTTTAAGGATCGTTGAGATGCAGTTGTACGGCAGAATGGGACATGTAAACGGAAGGATTGGTTTCGTGTTGGATACTGATGAATTTCTGAGTTAAGAGTGACGTAGTTCATGAAGTGAAAAGGAAGATTAAGCCGGTGGTGAATGAATTTGTGGACAGTAATTAAGGATAGGTATCTGTTTAACTGGAATATATTCAAGATCTTTAATTTTTTGAAGATTGGGGCGGTGTGTTCAAGTTTGTGTGAAAAAGTAATGATACGTAAAGCACGTTTTTGGAGCAAACGAAGAGGCTGAAGGTGAGTTGTGAATGTATTTCCCCATAGAGGATTTGCATACGAAAGATATGGTAAAATCAAAGAGCAGTAGAGAATGTAAAGGGATTTGCGGTTAAGACAACTCTTTATATGTTTGATAATTCCGATGTTTCGTGAGATTTTGTTCGAAATGTAGTGAATATGATTGTTCCAAGATAACTTGTCGTTGAAAATAATACCTAAGAATTTGAATTGGTTAACTTTGTCTAATAGTACATGATTGAGTAATAAAGGAGGAAGATTTTCAGGAAGAGATTTGCCACAAGGTTTTATGACCATATATTTAGTTTTTGTGATGTTGAGTGAGAGTTTGTTAGTGAAAAGCCAGTGTTGCACCTGTTGAAGTTGGTCGGAGGGAGTGTTAATAAGATCGATAGGATTTGGTGAAGAATGAAAAACACTTGTATCGTCAGCAAACAAAATGAATTGGAGTAATCTAGAGGAAAATGTGATATCGTTTATATAAATGAGGAAAAGAATGGGGCCAAGTATGGATCCTTGGGGCACGCCACAGGTTATTGGAACAGCAGATGAATGACCATTGTTGTATGAGACAACCTGTGTCCGGCTCGTTAAGTAATCTTTCAACCATTTGTGAGCCATATCTTTAAACCCGTAGTGTTGTAATTTTCTGAGCAGTATTTCATGGTCCACAGTATCGAAAGCCTTAGATAGGTCAATGAATGTAATGGCAGTAAAAAGTTTATTATTTTTTGCGGATAAGAGTTTGTCAAATAAGGAAATAGCAGCAAGAGTAGTAGAATGATCTGATCTAAAACCAAATTGATGAGGAGATAGGACATTGTTAATTTCGAGGTAGTCAGTGATCATGTTAGTAGCTAATCTTTCGTATATTTTGCTGATGACGGGTAAAACAGATATTGGTCTATAATTTTCAAATTGATTTCTTTTGCCATTTTTATACACGGGAGTGATTTTGGCTTTTTTGAGAGAGTCAGGTACATTGCCAGATTGAAATGATAGATTTATGGCATGCGATAAGGGGTTAGAGATGTAATTAGATATTAGTTTTAGAACTGATGCCTTCACGCCATCGAGCCCGGGTGAAGAGGATTTTAGGTTATGTATAGTTAAGATGACGTCATTAGGGGTTACGGTGTTAAAGTTAAATACAGTAGAACGGGGTTCTTGAAGAAAATCGATAGGGTCTGAGTTTAAGGGAGGAATCTGGTTTTTTAAATTTTGTGCTACTGTGCCGAAATATTCACCAAACTTTTCAGAGATAATTGATGGGTTGGAATATTTTTCACCATTTGAAATGAAAGTCTGCGGTATGATTGGTCGTTTATTTTTGTGCATTAACTGGTTCAAGACATTCCATGTACTCTTGATGTCATTATTTGTTTCAATAAGCTTTTTGTCAAAATATGATTTACGGGCATTGGATAATAACTTATTTAATTTGTTACGGTATTTACGGTAAGAGATACGGTCTGTTGTAGATTGAGTTCGAAGATGTTGCCTATAAAGGTTATTTTTATGATGGATGGAGTTTAGGAGACCACAAGTAATCCATGGCTTGATAATCTTTTGCTTTTTAGTTATACATTCAGTGGTTGGGAAGAAGTGGTCGTATAGAGGCATTAAAATGTTATTAAATGTTTCTAGAGCTTCGTCGGCATCTGTAGTGGACAGAACATCGCCCCAGGATATGCTGGCTACCTTTTCAGTAAAATGTTGTTTACGCTCATCTGTTATTTTTCGGTAGGTAAATGTGGCGGGTTGGTATGATTGGGGAGAGGTTCTATATATAGAGAAAATTGGGAAATGATCAGTTATTTCAGTAAGGATAATGCCTGACAGGATTAAGTTTTCATGGGAGTTGGTAAAAATATTATCTATTAGTGTAGCGGATCGTTGACTGACACGTGTAGGTTTAGTGATATGGGGATAGTAATAATTAGAGGTCATACAGTTAAAAAATTCTTTGGTTAGGTTATGGTGTTGGGTTTTGAATAGGTCGATGTTAAAGTCCCCCAGAATTAAGCACTTCTTACTACTAGGTATTTTTGCAAGATGTTGGAAAAATCTTTCATTGAAATATTTTATATCTTTTCCAGGAGGACGGTAAATAAGAGCGACCACAACCATTTAACATCAAGCCATCCACAAGACGAAATATCCTGTCAATACAAAGCTCTATCTACGACCACTTAGGATTTTCAGCACCCTTCATACTTATAGGTAAATTAGTGCTTCAAGAGTTATGCAAGAAAGGTATGAGTTGGGATGATCAGCTTACAGGAAAAGACCTAAATCAATGGAATGGATGGCTTCAGCAACTACCAAAGCTAGCCGAGCTAACCCTACCTCGGAGCTTTGTACCAACAGACTTTTGTGACAAATCCATATATGACTTACATATATTCTCCGATTGAAAGACACCAACGACCGAATCAATTGCTCATTCAGTATGGCCAAATCACATGTTACCCCAGTGAAAACGATCACAGTGCCAAGGCTTGAGTTGACCGCAACAGTGCTATCAACAAGGCTCAGCTTTTAAATAAAGAATGCTCTTCAAATCAAGGTAGATAACACTGCGTTTTGGATGGGTAGCATGTCAGTTGTTAGATATATCCAAAGTGAGAATGAACGCTTCCACACCTCCGTCGCCAATCGAATTACTCTGATTAGAGACATTTCATCATCTCCTAGTGACTGGCACTTTGTCGACACAGAAAGGAATCCTGCCGATGTAGCCACCAGAGAACAAGGACGTTTTCTGGTCAAACTAAGAATGGTTTATGGGAACAGAATACCTCTGGAAGGTTTCATCACACGGGTCAACATTTACAGAAAACCTTCTCTTTACCGACGACCCAGAGGTGAAGATAATACCAGCAGCACCAATAACACCATCTGCCACAGATACAACCAACCCAATGGAAAGACTCCTCAGTCACTAATCTTCATTGTGGAAGATCAAAAGAGTTATTGGTTTCCTATTTCAAGCTTAAGACAGCTTAAAAGCTTGGGTCGAAGTAAGAAAATCATACACAGGGAAAGAGGGACAGAAACATCTACAGAGCTCAACCACTAATTTAAAGACACTCTCTCTATATATGACAAAGCTACAGGAAGCTGAGAAAGTGATGATCCAGTTTGTCCAACACAGCAGCTACGCAGAAGATCTAAAGGATTTACAGACAAAGAAAGAAATTAGAAATTGGATCCCTTTTTGGATGATGGAATTCTTCGCGTCGGTGGAAGGCTCACAAAAGCTGACATACCCTTTGAATCAAAGTTTCCTATACTTCTGCGTAAAGAATCATGTATCTCAAAACTGTTAATCCAACTTACGAAAGTACTACATGCTAGCTCAGAATAAGACAAACGTATTGGATTCTCGGTGAAAACTCACTAATCAAGACCATGGTATCCCAATGCATCAGATGTCGAAAATATCAAGCCAGAGCTGGCGAGTAAAAGATGGCCGACCTCCCCTCAGACCGCGTCACAGCTGGAGAGCCCACTTTTACCAGCGAAGATATGGACTTTGTCGGTCTGATAGCAACTAAGAGAGGACGTAGTGTCGTAAAACGCTATGGTGGATAATGGGAGGTGTGCAGTAAGTTTTGAAAGACTCCAAATGCTTTGTTAGAATGATGAAAGTGAAAACAGCAACTACAGTGTTACAATGCCCAACAGGCAAGCTTGTTTTTCTCATGGAAAGTGATGAACAGTTCTACCTTTGTTTCCTTCATCAGAACAGTGGTAATTGTGCTTTCTTGATAACATCACAATTAACGGGCCGAAATGTAAAGACCAAGCCACGGTGTAAGGGACATAACTAGTGCGACGTACTAAAAGAACCCCATAAGGCACGTCAAACAGCGGACAGAGGCGTGTATCACCCACAGTCACATGTTATACATTCCACGGCTGCAAACTAAAGTGAAAATGGAGGTTTTCTGGAGAATCCCAACACAGAAATACAAATCAGGACACAACAGTAAAGACTTTTTGCAGAAAGACAAACCATTTATTTTATCGTTGTATGTGAGCACAACGATAATCGGACACTCGATAATTGGACTGTAATACAACGTTTCGTCGAAAAGGACTGTTTCAATTTTTTATTTTTTTGTTTGTTTAAAAGATAAATCTAGCCAACATCACTATAGCGTTTAAATTCTAAAATAGTAAAAATGCACTTGAATTGTGTGTCCCTTGTGTAAGCTGACCTTTATTTGCCGAGCTCTGAGACAGTGTTTTTTTTTTGCATTTTTCCAATTCCAATTCCTCGGGCAGAGAAATCCGATGCCAGCTCTCACATGGAAACTTCCATCGGATCCCATGCGGTCAGACAGAAAGCGGAGGTGGCAAACCAATGTTATATCATGGGATTTGTCCATATTTAATGTCTTTGTAACATACTTAGAGGTTATCACATGCCATTTTTCATATCATACCCCATATCAGCCCGAGACCTCCATATCAGCCCTAGGGCCGAATGCCTGATATGGAAAATGGCATGTTATAACCTTTTTATCATATATCATAATATATATTGAAAAAAAAATCCGTGATAGTATACGTTATGGAATAATTTGTTTTTATTGTTGTAACTTGAGAAGATATGAAAAGAAAAACCGTTGAGGCACTATTAATTTAATGAAGAAAACGTGAAAAAACTACCTGTAGACAGAAATCACCGTAATTCACTGTCAGAGTCAATAATACTAATTATAAGCTGTATGATTCTGTTTGCCAGTGATTGTAGCGTTCTTTTACTGGCAGCTATCTTCCTAGCAGACGGCCTAAAGGGAGATAACTCTAATCCAAAGACCCCCCCCCCCCCAGCATTGATATGGATTTTCGGACCGGTCAGATATGGCTGATATGGATTTTCGACGGGGTGAGATATATCTGTTTGTGGGGCATGTATGAGGGGTATATATCGGTTTGAGGGGTATATTTCCGTTTGAGGGGTATATTTCAGTCTGTGGGGTATATATCTGGTTGAGGTGTATGTGTCTGTTAGTCGGGTAAATACAAGTACACATTAAATCGTTAAAGGGCTACAAATATTTCCAATAAATACACGACAATAACAGTTAGAAAAATATTTGTGATTGACTGAAATATCAATACTGAACCGTTGAATTCAATGAACAAATTATTATCCAACAAATAATTGGCATTATTCAAACATGGAATTGTTGTCTTCACAGATGCAATGAGGTAAACAACACATTTTTACTAAGAATAACTGAACACAGCTGTAAGTTGGTTTGGAGTTTTACGATGCTCTCAGATAATTTCACCTATTAGCCATATTTCTTTATTTCCTATAGCAATCATTAAAAAGGCATAAACTGCCAGAATTTACACTTTTTAATAAATGCCGATTGTCACGAAATTAAGAGACATTGAAGGTCATCGAAAAAATAAATGATTGGCGTTGGGATCAGAAAAATCCATACAGTTTGCGGCTTACAAACAGAAGTCGTGTTGGAAAAAAACCCAGAAAGAACGTTCATTCATTCAAAGCCTAACTTACCTCAAAACAATATTTTTACCCAATAAAAAGCTTTTGATTGGTACGTCTTGAGATAAATAGCCGATGATTTTAACATTCTGTTATAAAGGCAAAAATTCTACATTGTGGCTGCTCATGTCACTTTATCATTAATAAGACGCGAAACCAAACCGCCACTGTTGGGAGAAGGGGCATGAGACTTGGATAGCCTACACTTAGGGCAGAAAACAAACATATTTTGAAAGATTTTTAAAACTCCAGAATAGTACCTTGAATGTATTTAATTAGATTAGGGGAAGGGTCGAAAAGTTACCCCCCCCTCGTGGTTTCGTCACGTCATGTTCTTATTTGCAAATGAATATGTGGGCTGGTTACCTGGAAACAACGGATGTTATAGTTATAGTTTATTTCACATGTAGCCTTTTAAACATTCAAGTTTCCTTGTTCTCGATTATTAAGTCACTTTCAATATATTTGTAAATATCGGAAAAATTATTAGGGAAGATGAAAATTAGCCTACGTCATACAGCAATGTTGTTTTTGTAAAAAAAAATAAGACAATCAAGTCAGTAATAAAGATAAGTGAGCACAATATTTGGTGCTTCCTTCAAATTTAAATTTAGTTTTAAAAGAGGCTAAAAGGGGTTTGAACTGTTTTTTTGTTTTGGGATAGAGAGAGAGAGATAGAGAGCATTATACTCTACCTTGAATCTGAAGTTTCTCCGGATGAACTCATCCCTGTCTTTTTAGGACTTTGGCGACGTCTTTTCGAAGAAGGGGGACTGTAAGAAAATTATACTCTTACATTAAATGCATATAAGTAGGTCAACACAAAAGTAGGAGGCCTAGCATATATGCAATTGTTAATCTCACCTTAAATGAAAGTAGGTGTACACAAAATGGACATGAAAATAGATCGACCACTTGATTTAATCTCCCCAAAATACCATAACTTAAAACAAAGAAAATCCCGCCAAACATGTATGATTACTAGAGCAACTAAAAAGCAAATCCGTTTGAGGGGTAGGCGCTATATATCTGTTTGTGGGGCATGTATGAGGGGAATATATCGGTTTGAGGGGTATATTTCCGTTTGAGGGGTATATTTCAGTCTGTGGGGTATATATCGGGTTGAGGTGTATGTGTCTGTTAGTCGGGTAAATACAAGTACACATTAAATCGTTAAAGGGCTACAAATATTTCCAATAAATACACGACAATAACAGTTAGAAAAATATTTGTGATTGACTGAAATATCAATACTGAACCGTTGAATTCAATGAACAAATTATTATCCAACAAATAATTGGCATTATTCAAACATGGAATTGTTGTCTTCACAGATGCAATGAGGTAAACAACACATTTTTACTAAGAATAACTGAACACAGCTGTAAGTTGGTTTGGAGTTTTACGATGCTCTCAGATAATTTCACCTATTAGCCATATTTCTTTATTTCCTATAGCAATCATTAAAAAGGCATAAACTGCCAGAATTTACACTTTTTAATAAATGCCGATTGTCACGAAATTAAGAGACATTGAAGGTCATCGAAAAAATAAATGATTGGCGTTGGGATCAGAAAAATCCATACAGTTTGCGGCTTACAAACAGAAGTCGTGTTGGAAAAACCCCCAGAAAGAACGTTCATTCATTCGAAGCCTAACTTACCTCAAAACAATATTTTTACCCAATAAAAAGCTTTTGATTGGTACGTCTTGAGATAAATAGCCGATGATTTTAACATTCTGTTATAAAGGCAAAAATTTTACATTGTGGCTGCTCATGTCACTTTATCATTAATAAGACGCGAAACCAAACCGCCACTGTTGGGAGAAGGGGCATGAGACTTGGATAGCCTACACTTAGGGCAGAAAACAAACATATTTTAAAAGATTTTTAAAACTCCAGAATAGTACCTTGAATGTATTTAATTAGATTAGGGGAAGGGTCGAAAAGTTACCCCCCCCCTCGTGGTTTCGTCACGTCATGTTCTTATTTGCAAATGAATATGTGGGCTGGTTACCTGGAAACAACGGATGTTATAGTTATAGTTTATTTCACATGTAGCCTTTTAAACATTCAAGTTTCCTTGTTCTCGATTATTAAGTCACTTTCAATATATTTGTAAATATCGGAAAAATTATTAGGGAAGATGAAAATTAGCCTACGTCATACAGCAATGTTGTTTTTGTAAAAAAAAATAAGACAATCAAGTCAGTAATAAAGATAAGTGAGCACAATATTTGGTGCTTCCTTCAAATTTAAGTTTAGTTCTAAAAGAGGCTAAAAGGGGTTTGAACTGTTTTTTTGTTTTGGGATAGAGAGAGAGAGATAGAGAGCATTATACTCTACCTTGAATCTGAAGTTTCTCCGGATGAACTCATCCCTGTCTTTTTAGGACTTTGGCGACGTTTTTTCGAAGAAGGGGGACTGTAAGAAAATTATACTCTTACATTAAATGCATATAAGTAGGTCAACACAAAAGTAGGAGGCCTAGCATATATGCAATTGTTAATCTCACCTTAAATGAAAGTAGGTGTACACAAAATGGACATGAAAATAGATCGACCACTTGATTTAATCTCCCCAAAATACCATAACTTAAAACAAAGAAAATCCCGCCAAATATGTATGATTACTAGAGCAACTAAAAAGCAAATCCGTTTGAGGGGTAGGCGCTATATATCTGTTTGTGGGGCATGTTTGAGGGGTATATATCGGTTTGAGGGGTATATTTCCGTTTGAGGGGTATATTTCAGTCTGTGGGGTATATATCGGGTTGAGGTGTATGTGTCTGTTAGTCGGGTAAATACAAGTACACATTAAATCGTTAAAGGGCTACAAATATTTCCAATAAATACACGACAATAACAGTTAGAAAAATATTTGTGATTGACTGAAATATCAATACTGAACCGTTGAATTCAATGAACAAATTATTATCCAACAAATAATTGGCATTATTCAAACATGGAATTGTTGTCTTCACAGATGCAATGAGGTAAACAACACATTTTTACTAAGAATAACTGAACACAGCTGTAAGTTGGTTTGGAGTTTTACGATGCTCTCAGATAATTTCACCTATTAGCCATATTTCTTTATTTCCTATAGCAATCATTAAAAAGGCATAAACTGCCAGAATTTACACTTTTTAATAAATGCCGATTGTCACGAAATTAAGAGACATTGAAGGTCATCGAAAAAATAAATGATTGGCGTTGGGATCAGAAAAATCCATACAGTTTGCGGCTTACAAACAGAAGTCGTGTTGGAAAAAAACCCAGAAAGAACGTTCATTCATTCAAAGCCTAACTTACCTCAAAACAATATTTTTACCCAATAAAAAGCTTTTGATTGGTACGTCTTGAGATAAATAGCCGATGATTTTAACATTCTGTTATAAAGGCAAAAATTCTACATTGTGGCTGCTCATGTCACTTTATCATTAATAAGACGCGAAACCAAACCGCCACTGTTGGGAGAAGGGGCATGAGACTTGGATAGCCTACACTTAGGGCAGAAAACAAACATATTTTAAAAGATTTTTAAAACTCCAGAATAATACCTTGAATGTATTTAATTAGATTAGGGGAAGGGTCGAAAAGTTACCCCCCCCCCCCCCCCCGTCGTGGTTTCGTCACGTCATGTTCTTATTTGCAAATGAATATGTGGGCTGGTTACCTGGAAACAACGGATGTTATAGTTATAGTTTATTTCACATGTAGCCTTTTAAACATGCAAGTTTCCTTGTTCTCGATTATTAAGTCACTTTCAATATATTTGTAAATATCGGAAAAATTATTAGGGAAGATGAAAATTAGCCTACGCCATACAGCAATGTTGTTTTTGTAAAAAGAAAACACAATCACGTCAGTAATAAAGATTAGTGAGCACAATATTTGGTGCTTCCTTCAAATTTAAATTTTGTTCTAAAAGAGGCTAAAAGGGGTTTGAACTGTTTTTTTTATTGATAGAGAGAGAGATAGAGAGCATTATACTCTACCTTGAATCTGACGTTTCTCCGGATGAACTCATCCCTGTCTTTTTAGGACTTTGGCGACGTCTTTTCGAAGAAGGGGCACTGTAAGAAAATTATACTCTGACATTAAATGCATACAAGTAGGTCAACACAAAAGTAGGAGGCCTAGCATATATGCAATTGTTAATCTCACCTTAAATGAAAGTAGGTGTACACAAAATTTACATGAAAATATATCGACCACTTGATTTAATCTCCCCAAAATACCATAACTTAAAACAAAGAAAATCCCGCCAAACATGTATGATTACTAGAGCAACTAAAAAGCTTTCGATAGAAATATACAATTTATGCCTACGACGTTTTGTTGATTTTTAAGAGATTTTAAAATTCAGCATTACGATAATAAGCGACAATGGAAGTAAATTATTCATGTTGATTATAAGAGGCCGCTTGCTGACGGAATCGGCCAAAAGTGTGAGTTTTAGTCGTCTCTATTCAACCCACACACAAGAAAACAAATTAAGCACCCAATGCTGTAATTAAAAATTTAAATCTGCACTAATGTTAACTGTAATGCCAGTTATGATGATGATAAAAATGATGTTTTATTGACCGATTGTGGCAATTCATGTGTGAAAGTAACGCAAAAACTGCATGTTATGCGACATGAAATGTGTTTTTCGTGCAATTACGCAAATTCAGTTTGCCCCCCCCCCCCCCCACCCCCCTTAAATGTTTTATACTTAAGGCCGGTTTTGTGCTACGTGGACTCCGACGTCGTCCATTTGTATCAAGTCCATCTTTGAAGTGGCAATGGCTACTTAACCGACGTCTCTGCACAAGAACCGTGAGACCCCGATTGAAAGCTGCTGGCCTGAGGGCAAGGAGAGTCATCAAACGCCCCCTATTGTCAGATCGCCATCAACGGATACGTTTGGCTTTGTGTTTAGCACGGCGATCGAGGTTGGAATTTGAAAACCTGGCGAATAATCCATTGGTCGGACTAAAGTCGTTTCTTGCTCAACGTCACTGATGGGCGAACGAGGGTTTGGAGACACAAAAACACAACGTATTCACCCAAGAACATGCATCCATATGTTCCTTATGGAGGGGGCTCTGAAATGGTTTGGGGGTGCATCTCTCACGACTGCAAACTGGACTTGGTCACTATACGAGGAAACCTCACAGGTGAACGGTGCATTCGGGAGGTCCTGCAACCAGTTGTCGTGCCTCATTTTGAGAACCACCCATTAGACTCAAGACCAGTGTACATGGATAACAACTCCAGACCTCATCGTTCCCGGGCAATAATAGCCTACTTCCAAAACGAAGCTGTAACAACTCTTCCTTGGCCCGCCGTGAGTCCGGATTTGAATCCTTTAGAGCAAATTTGGGATAGGATGGGCAGAAACATTCAAGCCCTAGAGACTCCTGTTCAAAATCTGCAGGAATTGGAAGCCGCATTACATCGGCATTAGCGGCAGTTACCTCTTCAACAGATCCGACGTCTCACTGGAGGGATGAAACGCAGGTTGGAAGCTGTAATTCGGACTATTGGAGGCTATACGCGCTATTGACCTTCTGCTCTAGGGATGTGTTCTACACACTCAAAGTGACATTTTTACTTCAATATGTTCGCCCTGTGAAGCCAGATGGACTATGAAGTTTCATACTTTTTTATCTTGTTAAAATACACTTTTGATTTGGCTAACGATATCCTGAATAAATTGTTCAGCTTATTACCATTAATGATGATTTCTTTTCGCCAGAATGTTGCCCTTTATGATCACAATCGTTTCTGCAAAATCAGTTTGCCAAAAATTTCCCTACACCAATAAGTTTATCGGTCGGTGCAGACTTTCCAGTGGGGGGGGTGCCTAACTTTTTTTCTTTGTGATATATAGGCTGGCCTTGGTTTGCAACCTCCGCTTTCTGTCTGGCTGACTGCATGAGATGGAAGATTCTGTCGGTCGTCAACGTAATGAAATATCATGGGTTTGGTTTATTACAACAACTTATGATGGGGCTTATTTGAGATAAGAAGATTTTCCCCGTGCTCGTGAGTTTTAGTGTTCATAATATATATATGCTGTTGCTGTTTATGGGGTGTTATCATGAGACGTGTTTGTGTGACATCTTTCTAAGACGTGTATATGGGGTATATATGCTATATATACGGTATGTGGAGCATATATTTGTCATATCATGGGATTTGTCCATATTTAATGCCTTTGTAACATACATAGAGATATCATACCGGAATAATAGGTCTAAGTATAAAAATCACAGTTCAGATTACCACAGACCTTGTTTATGGGGTATATATGTTTGGGGGGGGGGGGGGCATATATCCGTTTGAGGGGTAGGCGCTATATATCTGTTTGTGCGGCTACAAATATTTCCAATAAATACACGACAAAAACAGAAAAATATTTTACAAAATAAAACCTTGTTTGTGATTGACTGAAATGTTTTATTCCTTTTGTCCCTGATTTCCTTGAAATTTACTATTTTTTTTATAATTGACATGGCGTTTTATTTGTACCGATATTAAAACACAGTAAAAATATAGATTTTGAAGAAATATAACAATGTTAAAATCCACCAGAAAGAGAAGAAAGACAAAATAACCACAACACTGAAAAGGCATATTCTAACTTCTGCAAGCCTACCAAAGAATCTACAGGGACCGGAGGAACAACGTGTACAATTCCCGCTGTCACGGTGAAAATAAGAATGAAGGGATCTTCCAAGCTCATAGACACCTATGCTTTCCTTGACCCAGGGAGTAGCATTTCATTTTGTACAGAGGCCTTGATGAGAAAACCGGAAGCTAAGGGCGCCAAAGTCAAAATAACATTGGGCACGATGGCCAAACCATTTTACAATGAACACATACACAATCCATGGACTGCAGATATCATGTCACGGTGGGTTCGTATGGTTTAAGACCGGACTCGGGAAAAAGAAAACGCTTTAAGCTTTGAAAACTTTATTGGTGACAATTCCATTGATACTAGTTTCCATATGCAGGACGTTGACCTGAAGACGATACTGTTTAAGGCAGTCTGTGTGGCGAGGGACTGTCACGATAGCATGTTAATGCATTGCAACTGAATGTAGTCCAAAATAATAGATAGAAGATCGACTTTAACATTAACAATTATAAGACGAGAGACCCGTTACCTGAAGAAGAGAGAGCAAACCGTTTAAGGCAGTCTGTGTGGCGAGGAACTGCGCCTGAATCTACAGGTGATGGATCTTTATAGGGAACAAAATGTTAATTTTAAGACACTGCCAAACACCAACTGGCAAACCATGTCAGCTCTCCTTGGTGCATGTCGACCCCAAAATCTTAGGTAAGGCTGCGTTTCCACCAAGTTTCACGTGTCACATGACATGTCACCTGACACGTGACAGGAAATAGAAACATATGATTTTGGTAGGAACCGTTTCCATCAATGTCACTTTTCACGTTTCACATTTCACGCGTGAAATGACACGTTTTTGAAGAATGAACATGTTCATTCTTTTTACCCGTGTCACGTTTCACGTCTGTCCGATCTGGGGTTTCCCCTTGGTTTTACACAACTTTTACTTTCCCTTTTGGTAACTCCCCGTGTTCGTATCGAATTTAAAAGAGCCTGTGTAATTGAAGAATAATTCTCTGTCTGGATTGTCCATGAAACAGCGAAACGTTCTGGTAAATTCGCCCCTTTCTGGACGCAATTAGTAATGGTCCCTGTACCATATTGAGGGCCTGTTGCAGACATAGAGCAAGAATTTCCTCGCCAGATGAGTCTGAACCGTCACTTATGGCGAACACCATCCTCGGATACCCAGGGTTAAATTCTCAACAAGCTCAACTTTTACCTCTGGGCCAACTGCGATTCAAAGCTTCGTTTCTGGGAACGCCCATTTCCTGTCGGACCAATCCAAAATTATTTTCTAAACGTTCGAACTCTTCAGGTTTTGAGACATGTTTATCGAATTGAAGTGTAAACCGAAAAGTCGTCCATTTTTGTTTTGATCACTGCCTGGATACTTTAATAAGTAACGCTGATTCTGATTGGTGATCGGATTCAATAAAGTTTACATGCATATTCAATTAGAAACGACGGATTTGGTTCCACTTGTCCCACGGGTAAAGTGAGCATGGGCGTAAGTTTTAATCGTGGGTTCCGACGATGGGCGAACACAGGAAGAATGACATGTGACATGTTCGATGTGATATCCAGTGGAAACCCCTAATGTCACGTAACACGTGTCATGCATGACACATGACATGTGATACGTGACACGTGAAATTTGGTGGAGACGCAGCCTTAGAGTTAGTGAATAGTGGTAGGACAAGAATAGAAAATGAGGAGATGATAATGAAGATAACTGAAGGCAAATACACCCCAAACTATTCGGAACAGACTACATATAAATAATCAATTGTGCATGTTATTGTGGCATCAGATTTAGGACTAGAGAATACAATCAGTTTACCAAAGGTTTACACAAAAGAAAGGATCCCTATTGATACAGCTCACATACCCTCTGAACAGGACACAAAGAAGTGGACTCACATGAAAGACCTAAGTATTCCTCAAATCCATGGAGAAATAGGACTTCTGCTCGGTTACAACAACCCAGATGCTTACAGTCTCATAAACGTCATCACAGGCCCAAGAAATAGCCCTCATGCTATTAGAACTCTCTTTGGATGGGTGATATGGAATTTAGTCCGTCCCAACAACCAAACAGACCTCTACATACGCTACCCTTCAAATAGATTAGACATCTTGGCCACAGAGAAATCTATTCAAGACAATCAGCTAGCAGGGTTGGTGGAAAAGGCAATGAACTTAAGAATTTTCGGAAAGAATATCTCGGAACAAGAGAGAATGTTCCCAGGAGAATCTGAGATTTAAACACATAATGAAGGGCTCCAGGACATTCAAAAAATGGACATTACGAAGTTTGTTTACCATTTCGTCCGCCGGACGTAAAGTTCCAGGGTAATCTAACCCAAGCCATGCAACGTTTAGTCTCTCTAAAGTGAAAATGGAAAGAAACCACCATTTTCAAAAGGAATACACTGATTTAATTTCAAAACTTCTCGAAAACAATTATGCCGAGAAGATATCCAAAGACAGTCTCAGTCGGAGTGAAACCAAAGGTTTACAGGATGTTGGTACATTTCTTTGGGGCTACCTCTTCACCCAGCGGCTGCAATACAGCTCTCAGGAAAACAGCCGACGACAATAGAGATACATTTCCTCAACCAGTCACCGATGCAGTCCTGTTTAATATCCACCGATAAGGAAAATCAAGCGATCGACTTAGTGAGTGATGTCACCAAGCTGTGCCAGACCGGAACGTTCAGATTAACAAAGTGGATCAGCAATAGCCCTACTGTTTTAGAATCTGTATCCAAAGATCAGCGATCGAAAAGTTTAAAAGACTTAGACTTACAGGCAGACAATTTACCCGTCGAAATAGCTCTTCGTTTTCATTGGAATGTACAGACAGATGTCTTCGGCTTTAACATCAACATTTCGCATTTAACATCAAGCCATCCACAAGACGAAATATCCTGTCAATACAAAGCTCTATTTACGACCACTTAGGATTTTCAGCACCCTTCATTCTTATAGGTAAATTAGTGCTTCAAGAGTTATGCAAGAAAGGTATGAGTTGGGATGATCAGCTTACAGGGAAAGACCTAAATCAATGGAATGGATGGCTTCAGCAACTACCAAAGCTAGCCGAGCTAACCCTACCTCGGAGCTTTGTACCAAAAGACTTTTGTGACATATCCAGATATGACGTACATATATTCTCCGATTGAAAGACACCAACGACCGAATCAATTGCTCATTCGGTATGGCCAAATCACATGTTACCCCAGTGAAAACGATCACAGTGCCAAGGCTTGAGTTGACCGCACCAGCGCTATCAACAAGGCTCGACTTTTAAATAAAGAATGCTCTTCAAATCAAGGTAGATAACACTGCGTTTTGGGTGGGTAGCATGTCAGTTGTTAGATATATCCAAAGTAAGACTGAGCGCTTCCACACCTCCGTCGCCAATCGAATTGCTCTGATTAGAGACATTTCATCATCTCCTAGTGACTGGCACTTTGTCGACACAGAAAGGAATCCTGCCGATGTAGCCACCAGAGAACAAGGACGTTTTCTGGTCAAACTAAGAATGGTTTATGGGAACAGAATACCTCTGGAAGGTTTCATCACACGGGCCAACATTTACAGAAAACCTTCTCTTTACCGACGACCCAGAGGTGAAGATAATACCAGCAGCACCAATAACACCATCTGCCACAGATACAACCAACCCAATGGAAAGACTCCTCAATCACTAATCTTCATTGTGGAAGATCAAAAGAGTTATTGGTTTCCTATTTCAAGCTTAAGACAGCTTAAAAGCTTGGGTCGAAGTAAGAAAATCATACACAGGGAAAGAGGGACAGAAACATCTACAGAGCTCAACCACTAATTTAAAGACACTCTCTCTATCTATGACAAAGCTACAGGAAGCTGAGAAAGTGATGATCCAGTTTGTCCAACACAGCAGCTACGCAGAAAATCTAAAGGATTTACAGACAAAGAAAGAAATTAGAAATTGGATCCCTTTTTGGATGATGGAATTCTTCGCGTCGGTGGAAGGCTCACAAAAGCTGACATACCCTTTGAATCAAAGTTTCCTATACTTCTGCGGAAAGAATCATGTATCTCAAAACTGTTAATCCAACTTACGAAAGTACTACATGCTAGCTCAGAATAAGACAAACGTATTGGATTCTCGGTGAAAACTCACTAATCAAGACCATGGTATCCCAATGCATCAGATGTCGAAACTATCATGCCAGAGCTGGCGAGTAAAAGATGGCCGACCTCCCCTCAGACCGCGTCACAGCTGGAGAGCCCACTTTTATCAGCGAAGATATGGACTTTGTCGGTCTGATAGCAACTAAGAGAGGACGTAGTGTCGTAAAACGCTATGGTGGATAATGGGAGGTGTGCAGTAAGTTTTGAAAGACTGCAAAGGCTTTGTTAGAATGATGAAAGTGAAAACAGCAACTACAGTGTTACTATGCCCAACAGGCAAGCTTGTTTTTCTCATGGAAAGTGATGAACAGTTCTACCTTTGTTTCCTTCATCCGAACAGTGGTAATTGTGCTTTCTTGATAACATCACAATTAACGGGCCGAAACGTAAAGACCAAGCCACGGTGTAAGGGACATAACTAGTGCGACGTACTAAAAGAACCCCATAAGGCACGTCAAACTGCGGACAGAGGCGTGTATCACCCACAGTCACATGTTATACATTCCACGGCTGCAAACTAAAGTGAAAATGGAGGTTTTCTGGAGAATCCCAACACAGAAATACAAACCAGGACCAAGTCAACACAACAGTAAAGACTTTTTGCAGAAAGACAAACCATTTATTTTAACGTCGTATGTGAGCACAACGATAATCGGACACTCGATAATTGGACTGTAATACAACGTTTCGTTGAAAAGGACTGTTTCAATGTTTCAAGTGAAAAAACTACCTGTAGACAGAAATCACCGTAATTCACTGTCAGAGTCAATAATACTAATTATAAGCTGTATGATTCTGTTTGCCAGTGATTGTAGTGTTCTTTTACTGGCAGCTATCTTCCTAGCAGACGGCTTAAAGGGAGATAACTCTAATCCAAAGACCCCCCCCCCCCACCCCAGCATTGATATGGATTTTTGGACCGGTCTGATATGGCTGATATGGATTTTCGACGGGGTGAGATATGGGTGCTGTCACGCTACCGGTATCGCATATGCAAAAGACCACATATTATTGATAGGTATATGATAAATAGAGATATCATACCGGAAAAATAGGTCTAGGTATAAAAATCACAGTTCAGATTACCACAGACCTTGTTTATGGGGTATATATGTTGGGGGGGGGCATATATCCGTTTGAGGGGTAGGCGCTATATATCTGTTTGTGGGGCATGTTTGAGGGGTATATATCGGTTTGAGGGGTATATTTCCGTTTGAGGGGTATATTTCAGTCTGTGGGGTATATATCGGGTTGAGGGGTATGTATCTGTTAGTCGGGTAAATACAAGTACACATTAAATCGTTAAAGGGCTACAAATATTTCCAATAAATAGACGACAATAACAGTTAGAAAAAAATTGTGATTGACTGAAATATCAATACTGAACCGTTGAATTCAATGAACAAATTATTATCCAACAAATAATTGGCTTTATTCAAACATGGAATTGTTGTCTTCACAGATGCAATGAGGTAAACAACACATTTTTACTAAGAATAACTGAACACAGCTGTAAGTTGGTTTGGAGTTTTACGATGCTCTCAGATAATTTCACCTATTAGCCATATTTCTTTATTTCCTATAGCAATCATTAAAAAGGCATAAACTGCCAGAATTTACACTTTTTAATAAATGCCGATTGTCACGAAATTAAGAGACATTGAAGGTCATCGAAAAAATAAATGATTGGCGTTGGGATCAGAAAAATCCATACAGTTTGCGGCTTACAAACAGAAGTCGTGTTGGAAAAAAACCCAGTAAGAACGTTCATTCATTCAAAGTCTAACTTACCTCAAAAACAATATTTTATCGTACATTCCCGAGACTTAACCCAATAAAAAGTTTTTGTATGGTATGTCTTGAGATAAATAGCCGATGATTTTAACATTCTGTTATAAAGGCAAAAATTCTACATTGTGGCTGCTCATGTCACTTTATCAGTAATAAGACGCGAAACCAAACCGCCACTGTTGGGAGAAGGGGCATGAGACTTGGATAGCCTACACTTAGGGCAGAAAACAAACATATTTTAAAAGATTTTTAAAACTCCAGAATAGTACCTTGAATGTATTTAATTAGATTAGGGGAAGGGTCGAAAAGTTACCCCCCCCTCGTGGTTTCGTCACGTCATGTTCTTATTTGCAAATGAGTATGTGGGCTGGTTACCTGGAAACAACGGATGTTATAGTTATAGTTTATTTCACATGTAGCCTTTTAAACATGCAAGTTTCCTTGTTCTCGATTATTAAGTCACTTTCAATATATTTGCAAATATCGGAAAAATTATTAGGGAAGATGAAAATTAGCCTACGTCATACAGCAATGTTGTTTTTGTAAAAAAAATAAGACAATCAAGTCAGTAATAAAGATTAGTGAGCACAATATTTGGTGCTTCCTTCAAATTTAAGTTTAGTTCTAAAAGAGGCTAAAAGGGGTTTGAACTGTTTTTTTATTGATAGAGAGAGAGATAGAGAGCATTATACTCTACCTTGAATCTGAACTTTCTCCGGATGAACTCATCCCTGTCTTTTTAGGACTTTGGCGACGTCTTTTCGAAGAAGGGGCACTGTAAGAAAATTATACTCTGACATTAAATGCAAAGAAGTAGGTCAACACAAAAGTAGGAGACCTAGCATATATGCAATTGTTAATCTCACCTTAAATGAAAGTAGGTGTACACAAAATTTACATGAAAATATATCGACCACTTGATTTAATCTCCCCAAAATACCATAACTTAAAACAAAGAAAATCCCGCCAAACATGTATGATTACTAGAGCAACTAAAAAGCTTTCGATAGAAATATACAATTTATGCCTACGACGTTTTGTTGATTTTTAAGAGATTTTAAAATTCAGCGTTACGATAATAAGCGACAATGGAAGTAAATTATTCATGATGATTTTAAGAGGCCGCTTGCTGACGGAATCGGCCAAAAGCGTGAGTTTTAGTCGTCTCTATTCAATGCACACACAAGAAAACAAGTTAAATCCTGAGGATAATGACCTGCTGAATGAGTTAGAGCAGAAAAAAACCGAGCTACAAAATTTAAGAGAAAAATACCTTGAAGGCGTAATGATACGTTCTCGTGCTAGATGGGTTGAACAAGGGGAAAAACCTACAAAATATTTTCTTAATCTGGAGAAAAGAAACTATGCAAATAAGAATATCGCCCAACTAAAACTTGAGGATGGAACTTCTATAACAACACAATCTGTGATCATGTTAAAAACTAGGGAATTTTATTATGACCTTTATACAAGTTGATACAAGTTGATGGACGTTGATCTACATGAAGTACTTGACAGTTGTGACAACCCTACACCTAAGCTTGCAGCCGAAGTTTCTGACTCACTAGAAGGTGAAATTACCCATGCTGAGGGATAAGCCGCGTTAAGAAAAATGCAAAATAATAAAAGCCCAGGAGTCTCGGGTTTCACAGTTGAATTTTTTAAATTTTTTTGGAGAGACTTAGGTATATTTGTTATTAGAGCCATAAACACTTGCTTTAAAAAGGGGGAATTATCCAATTCTATGAAGGATGGCCTTGTAACTTTAATCCCTAAAGGTAATAAACCTCGTGAACTATTAAAGAATTGGAGGCCGATCACCTTGTTAGATGTAGTATATAAGATTGCCTCTTCGTGTATAGCAGAAAGACTAAAAACTGTACTTCCAATTTTAATACATGAAAATCAAAAAGGCTTTCTTGCTGGTCGCTTTATAGGGGAAAACGTTAGATTACTATATGATATATTTGATTATACAGAGGAAAAAGATTTAGACGGACTCCTTTTGCTGATTGATTTCGAGAAGGCGTTCGATTCTGTATCCTGGGTTTTTATTGATAAAGTTTTGTCCTATTTTAAATTTGGAGAAGATATTCGTGCTTGGATAAAAACTTTTACTAAAAATATTAGATCTAGAATCTGTCAAAATGGATGTGTTAGGGATTACTTCCCTTTGGGCCGCGGTTGTAGACAAGGTGACCCTGTTTCGCCTTACATTTTTCTGTTATGTGCTGAAGTGTTGGGTATAATTACTCGAAATAACAAACGGATCAGGGGTGTGACTATTGAATCCCATGAATATCGCTTATTACAATATGCAGATGATACTGGACTCATTCTTGATGGTAGTGAAGAATCTCTTAGGGAAGCACTAGATATGCTTCTTTTTTTTTGCCCGCATTTCGGGATTAAGAGTTAATATAGATACAACTAGTATGGTATTGTTTGGCAATCTCAAAAATACTGAGTTAGATATTGGTACTAAATATGGTTTGACACTTTGTAAAGATGATTTCGTATTTTTAGGCATCAAATTTAATGTAGACACTAAATTGATGGCTTTGCTTAACTATGAGGAAAAACTGAACAATGTTAAACAGACATTATCTTTGTGGAAAAACAGATCTTTAACCCCGTTTGGTAAAATTACAGTCTTAAAATCTTGTATCCTCTGTAAGCTGAATCATTTATTTTTAAGTTTACCAAACCCTCCCGAACACTTCATGAAAGTATTAGAAACATTGTTTTTCAGTTTCATATGGGATGGGAAGCCTGATAAAATAGCCCGCCAAACATTAATTCAAGACTACTGTCGGGGCGGCTTTAAAATGGTTCATCTAAAATCGTATATTAACGCTTTGAAATTGTCCTGGGTAAGGCGACTTTTTGGTAGTTCCTCGCAGTGGTGTACTTTATTACACGCTTCTAACATCTTATCCCAAACAACCCTTATATCTTTCGGTAGTGAATATGTTCGTAGTAAAATTAAACATATAAAAAACCTTTTTTGGAAGGATGTCTGTAATGCTTGGATAGATTTTTGTGATAATATTAAACTAGTAAATGCAGGGGAGGTTCTATGTCAACCAATTTTTGGTAATAACAATCTGCTTATTAATGGTAGACCTATTTACTGTCGCTCAGCTGTAGAGAAAAATGTAATTTTTATAGGGGATATCTTTGCTCAAGATGGCTGTTTTCTTACTTATGATAATCTTAAGGATGTACATAAGGTTAAGATTCCTTTTACTTCATATTACGGAATACAACGAAGTGTGATAAAATACCTAAAAGAAAAAGAACTTGTTATTAAGTTTAGACCGGTTGGTCCTCTGTGCAATATATATATTAATATACTATTGTCAGTTAAAAAGGGTTGTTCTAAATATAATGCCATTTTCAAAGAGTCCATGCCTGTTAATATTACCTCACAAAAACGTTGGGAGGACGACTTGAGTTCCGGACCAATAAATTGGTCAAAAATATATGTTTTGAGCAAATCAATTACAAGTGACACCAAATTACTGTGGTTTAGACATAGAATTTTATTTCGTATTCTTACATGTAAAAGTTTATTGTTCAAGATGGGGTTAACAGACAATGATTTGTGTTCTTTTTGCAAAGAAGCCACAGAAAGTTTAAAACACTTATTCCTTGATTGTACTGCGACAAATGATGTTAGAAATCAAGTTAAATTGTGGGTCAAACATGCTACTGGCATACATTTGCACTATACGTCGGAATCTATCTTATTTGGCACCCTTGGGCTGTCCCTAAATAAGTCTTTCCTGAATTTACTCATGTTGGTTACAAATTACTGTATTTTCCGATGTGCTATTCAGGGAAAAGTGCCAGTTTTGGATATTGTAAGGAATGAGCTCAAGAAACACTATGTAACAGAACAGCTCATTGCAAAGTTGTGTGGCAAAATGGATATTTTTAATAAGAAATGGTATTTGTGGACTGTTCTCTTTAACGAAAACCACTGATCTATAGTCACGCCATTATGTTAATGGATACCCAAACTGAAGCTACAAAATGTAACCGTCAAAGGACGTTGGTCTCTACATGTTACATATTTTTGTATATGGATGTATGATTGTTTTTGTGTGGACAATAAAAATAAAAAAAAAAACAAGTTAAGCACCCCGTGCTGGAATTAATTAGTATAAATCTGCACTAACGTTAACTGTAATGCCAGTTATGAATATGATAAAAATGATGTTCTATTGAACGATTGTGGCAATTCATGTGTGACAGTAACGCAAAAACTGCATGTTATGCGATATGAAATGTGTTTTTCGTGCAATTACGCAAATTCAGTTTGCCCCACCCCCCTAAATGTTTTGTTCTTAAGGCCGGTTTTGTGCTATACGTAGACTCATCTTCTGTGAACATGGCACGAAGGAGGATATCAGAGGGGTAAAAATGGCAAATTGTCGATATGCAACCCTCAGGGATGTCGTACAAAGCTATGGGACGTCCATTAGTCCATTATACAGTGATAAGCAGATTGGTGAGAAAACACGATGAAACTGGTGCTATGAATGACCAACCACACTCGGGTCGACCTCCTGTAATATCACAGCGTGAAGATGCGGCAATGATCCGACTGGTACGACGTCGTCCATTTGTATCAAGTCCATCTTTGAAGTGGCAATGGCTACCCAAACGACGTCTGTGCACAAGAACCGTGAGAACCCGATTGAAAGCTGCTGGCCCGAGGGCAAGGACATCAAACGTCCCCATCAAACGTCCGGATACGTTTGGCTTGGTGTTTAGCACGGCGGGGTTGGAATTTGAGGACCTGGCGATCAATCCATTGGTCGGACGAAAGTCGTTTCTTGCTCAACGTCACTGATGGGCGAACGAGGGTTTGGAGACACAAAAACAGCGTATTCACCCAAGAACACGCATCCATATGTTCCTTATGGAGGGGGCTCTGTAATGGTTTGGGGGTGCATCTCTCACGACTGCAAACTGGACTTGGTCACTATACGAGAAAACCTCACAGGTGACCTGTACATTCGGGAGGTCCTACAACCAGATCTCGTGCCTCATTTTGAGAACCACCCATTAGACTCAAGACCTGTGTACACGGATAACAACGCCAGACCTCATCGTTCCCGGGCAATAATAGCCTACTTCCAAAACGAAACCGTAACAACTCTGCCTTGGTCCGCCGTGAGTCCGGATTTGAATCCTTTAGATCACATTTGGGATAGGATGGGCAGAAACATTCAATCACTAGAAACTCCTGTTCAAAATCTGCAGGAATTGGAAGCCGCATTACATCGGCATTGGCGGCAGTTACCTCTTCAACAGATCCGACGTCTCACTGGAGGGATGAAACGCAGGTTGGATGATGTATTTCGGACAAATTGAGGCTATTCGCGCTATTGACCTTCTGCTCTAGGGATGTGTTCTACGCACTCAAAGTGACATTTTTACTTCAAAATGTTCGCCCTGTGAAGCCAGATGGACTACTTTTTTATCTTGTTAAAATACACTTTTGATTTGGCTAACGATATCCTGCATAAATTGTACAGCTTATTACCATTAATGATGATTTCTTATCGCCAGAATGTTGCCCTTTATGATCACAATAGTTTCTGCAATATGAACTTAACTTTCTTTTTTTTTGTGATATATAGCCTTGGCCTTGATTTGCAACCTCCGCTTTCTTTCTGGCTCGCCGAATGAGATGGAAGTTTCTGTCAGTCGCCAACGTAATGGAATATCATGGGTTTGGTTTATTACAACAACTTATGATGGGGCTTATTTGAGATAAGAAGATTTTCCCTGTGTTCGTGTGTTTTAGTTTTAGCATGCATCAACGTCATGACATCCTCCATAGAACTAAATAGGTAAGGGACACTTTTTTTTCAACCGCAGGGTAGAGTAGTCTAAAATTTAATTCTGTCGAAGTTATACTCGCGTTAGTCTAAGAAGGCGAACGCTTCGCGTTTGTATACGATGTATGTAGTTTTGTATTCTATTTTAGAATGGAGTCTTAACGCCGAAGTGCTTTGAAGAAGTTTTTCAGAATTAAGCAAGCTGTTGAACTTTTTTTTTGATAAGTGGAATGGTCACCGGATAGCAACGGAAGGTTTCGTGCGCAGGTTATATCGGTAGTAGCCCCTTACGGGATTAGGCATACATGTGTGAAATAAAATTGAGTTCGACGTCAAACAGGTGAAACAAGTTAATGTCTATGAACACAAAAACACACGGGCACAGGGAAAACCTTCTTGTCTAAAATAACGATGGAGACAAGTTTTTAATTGTCTTAAAAATAGGTCATATCATTTGGACTTTTATACCCAATCTTATAGGTTGTTGTAATAAACCAAACCCCATGATATTTCATTAAGTTGATGACAGACAGGAGCTGGTCTTAGTAGATTTTATGGAACACTTTGTAATATATTGACAATGCTTACACATCACAGGATCACAGGAAAAGAAAGCAAAAATTTGCCCCTCCCCCCCCCCCCCCAAAAAAAAAAAGACAAACAAGGGAGTTTAGCCCGGACCAGTATATTTTTCAAACACTTGTTCTTTTTATAAGCAATTATTGGCCTTTGGGTCGGAGGTCGAGCCATTTTACTTAGAAGTAATTAGTATTCTTCTAATATAATCGATCATGGCTTTGTTATACTGAAACTCAAATGGTATTATTGTATTTTTCACGACATATTCCCGGGTGCAAGTTCAAACCCAAAAGATAAATAGTTTGTAACGTTTGAATCCAAAAGATTTCCCTTTCCAAATGTTTGTGCTTCGCATCTGCAGCGGAAAAAGTTTTTTTTCAAGAGACATGGTTTAAAAATGGCCCTATAGTATTGATCATCATGTTTAAGTCTGGTGGTCTAAGTCAATGGTTGACTGCACTTTGTTGTAGAGAATTCTGAGTTTCACCCACGTATTGCTTGCGACATTTTTTGCTCGTGATAACATACACGAGAGGAGTCGCACTTTTGATTATCTGTCATTTGATATTTGTTGCGGGATTGTTCCACGTTTTGGCTCGTATTGGTCGAGTTTGTATCGCGTCTTCAGACATTTCATTAATTTACCTGAGAGCAATGTTGGACGGTAATGATATACTCGTGAAGGAGAAGTAAGCGTGTCGGGGGCTGAAGGGGGAGAAATGATTTGTCTTAATGTGTTACATGTAGTCCGGGTTTCTGACTCCAAAATGACTTTTTATACTAACGGTCGTATTTTGGAGTCAGGGTTCACTGCAATCAAAAAGCCGGAGTTGGCTGCCCGCTCAGAAGCGGGCAGTAGGCCTATGTAGTCCGATTTAGACAACGAAATAGCAATGTAACCTACTCAGATCGTGTCTAAACGGTCAAAATCACTTTCATGGATAATTTCACTACCTACCAGTGCCTGATATGGACGAGCAAGATCGGCCAGTGAACTTTATTCTTCCCCTGAAATCACTTTTGCCTTCTCCAGTCTCAAACTCTCCTCCATTGATGACGTAACACTGTTTAGCGGTTTTTCAGTTTTTAAACATTAAATTCACAAAAGGCTAAATTACAAAATTACAAAAGGCTAAATTATTAATGGATGTCGTGCTGACACTATTTGAGTTCGTTATATTGTTATTTACTGTCTAAATCTGACCGCAAACTGCAAGATCAGAAACGTGCAGGCTACTCCGACTTTTTTATTACAGTGAGCCCTGACTCCAAAATACGACCGTCAGTACAAAAAAAAGTAATTTTGGAGTCAGAAACCCGGACTATAATGTGTCAGATTTGGGCCTTTGGAGTAATCTAACAGAATACCCCTGCGGACCTGAGGAAAACAGAAGAAGACTGATTTAAAAAAATAAAGAACTACAATTTCTATAAAATCTAAAAACCTGAGACTGACTCCTTTGATAGTGTGGGGAGGATGGTATGACCCAGCATGTAGCAGCTGTTGTGTGTCAGTAGGCTCGATTGATTGATTGATTATTTGGTGTTTTACCAAAGAGAGTAGATTGACAATCTACTCTCTTTGGTTTTACGCCGCTCTCAAGATTATTTCACTTATACGGCTGCGTTGACAGTTTTAGTGTGGGAGGAAACCGGGCTCTATGTTGGTAACTGGCAACCATCCCACATAGGTTATTCGAGTGAAAACCCAGTCAGAAAATTTTCCAATTATTTGGACCGAGTGGGATTCGAACCCGCGACTCATTGGTGGTAGGCTGCTCGGATTGAGCGTCCAACGCTCTACCTACTGAGCCCTCTCGGTAGGTTTGAAGAATACTTTGTAATTTAGATACAAGTAGTTTTATATTTATGACTCTCGTAAATAGTTACAGTATAGATACAGGTAACGGTGGTTCTGAAACGATTAGGGGCCTTGGTGGCCCAGTCGGTCGGAGTGACAGTCACAGGCCGCCCTGTTGGGTTTAAAATAACTAAAGAGGTAGGGGGGTGTTGAGCATACGAAGAATCGAAGCCCGATTACAAAAACAGCAATCAGAAATGGGTCCGCTTCAGTGTTGGATTACCCCCATTTCAGGGGCCTGTTTCAGGTGCAGAGGTATTTGAGTTTTAAATACTGGTACACGTAAGAGTCATACCCAATCTTTGCTAAAGTCTAACCGTATATTAGTAGCTTTAGTGATCATCCACCTTCTCATTTAATACCTTTGCATATAATACTAAAGGAAAAGTAGATAACAACTGCTAGGACAAGTCTGTATTTATAAATAGGCCTACAGTTGACCGTTATGTCACAAGATAGACTATAATGTTAACAGACCTACTAGTTCTTATCTCTATAGCCTTTCAAGTGGGTCACTACCTCAACAGGCTCCGAAAAATGCTTGATAATAAATGATATGGGTAAAGGGAAATAAGTGTGTAGCGCCATATGTGCATATATATGCAATGTCAATGTGTTACAAAAGGATTCCAGAAAATTCTACTGACTAAGGCTAAGCTCCTGTCAGTCGTCAACCTAATGAAATATCATAGGTTTGATTTGTTACAACAATTTATGGGGTATAAAGGTCTAAATAATATACCTCTTTTTAATACAATTAGAAACTTGTCTCCATGGTTATTTTAGTGTATCTGAGTGTATAAACATATATATATATATATTGTATGTGTGTTCTGTATATTGCTTAACTGACACCTGACTATTAAACCAATATTCACCAATCTGTATATCCTCCCCTTTTTCACCACTGTAGCCTATACTTGCATATCTGCAAATCGTATATGGGTGTAAGCTCAATTGTATTACATGTTTTAGTATAATCTTAACAGGTTAAGTAGATCTCAACGTACTAACATTACTGAGTTAGTAAATTAACCGACACTGAAATTCAGTAATTACCCTGAGCAGGGATATATACTATATATATATATATTGAACTGACATCACAGTTTTCTTAATTGCCCAAGGTAATAATTACTCACTAGTATGGCGTACATCATTCATCCGAATGGACGCGCCAATAAGCTAAAACAACCAACCAAATAAGCTTCTACTTTGAGGAGAACCAATTATTATCAAATCACCATATACATGGATTCCGACAGCGTCATTCAACCGTTCACGCCATTATCGAGCTATATAACAAGTTTGTAAAAGCTAAAGAATCAGACAAATACAGCGTTAGGCCTACCTTCTTTCTGGAGTTAACGAAAGCGTTTGATACAGGTGTGTGAAGTTGGATCGCAGTCCACAGTTCAGAGTTCAGAGTTCAGTCATTATTTATACTAATAGGCTTATATCTCTTTAAATATTGGACCGACACATTTCAAATTTTCACTTAGATATATCACTGGGATAGGGCTAGCCAATAGTGCAAAAGTATTCAATTTCCCTACAGTCACCGAGGTTGAATAGTTAGCTCAGTGAACTGTTGTCTTGTCAATAAATCAAGAAGTATTTTATCCAGAGCCTTATTTGCAGACGGTTGCACATAGATATCAAAATAAATATCCATCTTCCCTAGTCATAGGCCGACTTGTTGACTGATTTGTGAACTGCTATCTGAAATGTCGTCTGGAGATTGGGAGGCGAAAACACGAGAATACGAAATTAAATTAAAATTTAGCCGCGAAAATGCGAAAACACGAAAAAAATAAAATAAAATCTCGCCGCGAGAAGGCGAAAACACGATCAAAAATATAATCTCGTCACGAGAATGCGAAAACTCGAAAATTAGCAAAAAGTGCTTTATTTGTGCCATTTCTTGCTTTCGAGTTTTCCCCTCGAGAACGCGAAATCATTTTTTAAATCTCGTCGCGAGAACGCGAAAATAAGAAATAAATTTAAATCTCGTCGCGAGAATGCGAAAACTAGAAATAAGCCAAATGGTGCTCTATTTGTGCCACTGCTAACGCGAAATGGCACAAATCAGCCACCATACAATCTAGCCGACGTCGACACGGACGCCGCACAAAGTGGTACCGAAGTGCCTCCTTTCAGGCGACACAACAACGGCGAAAGATGCAATTTTAGTACAAATCTACGGAGGCCTATTAGTGCCATGGGTGGAATTTTGACTTTTCCAGTGTTTTTCAGTCTTTAACAGCATTTTGTACAAGCTAAAACTTGGTTTTGAGAAGAGAGATTCTGTATGTCGAAGAAAATCAAGCGTGTATCATAAGAATCATACCTTTAAGTAAAACGATTTGCAGAGAGAGTCAGTTATATTATATAACTGATAAAGAACGAAAGTTAACAATTATTTTGTTTTGATGCGAGGTAAAACATTTACGCATACCTTGAGTCTGCGTATAGTTGAAAGTCTCTTTAAGAGGAATGGCGTAGACGTTAAAGGAGAGATCAAATTCTATTAATATAGAACTGAGGATACTCAGAACGAACCCGATCCATGCAGAGGATTTCAAAGCCATCGCGCTTCAGTGATCTACAAGAAAAAGCAAGTTTTCATCATGAATCTAATAATATATCGAATGTCAATTTCACGTCTTTGTAAAACAGGTTTGGTGATTTCAATGTGCATGTCAGGAAGAAAGTCCCGGCCGTCCGACAGTACAATTCCCAGTACATGTCAGGAAGAAAGTCCCGGCCGTCCGACAGTACAATTCCCAGTACAGGTCAGGAAGAAAGTCCCGGCCGTCCGACAGTACAATTCCCAGTACATGTCAGGAAGAAAGTCCCGGCCTTCAGACAGTACAATTCCCAGTACATGTCAGGAAGAAAGTCCCGGCCGTCAGACAGTACAATTCCCAGTACAGGTCAGGAAGAAAGTCCCGGCCGTCCGACAGTACAATTCCCAGTACATGTCAGGAAGAAAGTCCCGGCCGTCCGACAGTACAATTCCCAGTACATGTCAGGAAGAAAGTCCCGGCCTTCAGACAGTACAATTCCCAGTACATGTCAGGAAGAAAGTCCCGGCCTTAAGACACTACAATTCCCGCCCGCGTAACAATTCCATATATATTTATGAACACTAAAACACACGGGCACAGGGAAAATCGTCTTGTCTAAAATAACCACGGAGACAAGTTTCTAATTGTATTGAAAAGAGGTATATCATTTAGCCCTTTATACCCCATCATAAATTGTTGTAATAAAGTAAACCTATTGCATTAGGTTGACGACTGACAGGAGTTTGGCCTTAGTCAGTAGAATTTTCTGGAACACTTTGTATTACGTTGACAATGCTTACGCATCTTAAAGTGGCATGAGCTGCCAAAATGTTGATATTTTGACATTGAAACAGAATGTCGAAATTATCGGCTATTTTTCCCAAGACGTATAATTCAGAAGCTTTTTAGTGCTTCTAGTCTCGAGAATTTACGATAAAGTATTGTTTTGAACTAACGTTGGCTTAGAATGAATGAATGGTCGTCCCGGTTATTTAAATTTTGTTTACTTTTCGAACACATTTTTGGTTCGTACAGGCCACATACTGTATGGATTTTTCTCATTCCAACGCTAATTTTTTAGTTTTTCGATGGCCTTCAAAGCCTCTTACTGTCATGACGATCAGAAGTTATGAAAAAAGCGTGAATTTCGGCAGCTCATGCCACTTTAAGCTATAGTAAGAATATCGTCAGACTATATATTATGGGGTCATGGGAAAAAACAGTGAAAATTTGCCCCCCCCCCCCCATACCCCTTTCCCAGAAAACCTAGGTTGATTGATTGATTGATTGGTGTTTTACGCCGCGCTCAAGATTATTTCACTTATATGGCGGCGTTGCCAGTTTTAATGTGGGAGGAAACCGGGCTCTATGCCCAGAGGAAACCCACGACCTTCCGTTGGTAACTGGCAACATCCCACATAGGTCGTTCGAGTGAAAACCCAGTCAGAAAATTTTCCAATTTTTGGACTGAGTGGGAATCAAAAAACCTAGGTAGAAGGCAGACAGGGGAGTTTAGCCCTGACCAGTATGTCTTTCAAACTCTTGTTCTTTTTATAAGCAATGACTGGCCTTTGGGTCAGAGGTCGAGCAAGTTTACTTTGAAGTAGTTTGTATTCTTCTACTATAATCTTGGCCATAGCGATGCTAGCTTTGTTATACTGAAACACAAATGGTATTATAGTTTTTTCACGACATTTTCAGGGGTCCAAGTTCAAACCCAAAGGATAAATAGTTTGTAATGTTTGAATCCAAAAACTTTCCCTTTCCAAACGTTTGTGCTTGGTATGTGCAGCGGAAGTGAGAAAAGGGATTTTCTCAATAGGCATGATTTCAAAATGGTCCTTGACCGAATGACCTTGAGTATTGAAATGTTGTGCCACGGGTACATCATGTTTAAGTCTTATACTAGATAAATGGTTGGCTGCTCTTTGTCGTAGAGAATTCTGAGTTTCTCCGACGTACTGTTTGCGACATTTTTTGCACGTGATTACATACACGATATTAGAGGAGTCACAATTAAGATTCTCTGCCATTTGATATTTGTCGCGAGTTTGTTCTCCGAAAAAGGTTCCGCGATCGGGTACGTATATATCGAGTTTGCATCGTGTCTTAAGGCATTTCATTGATGTACCTGAGAGAAATGTTGGACGGTAGTGGTACACTCGTGAAGGGGAGGTAAGCGTATCGGGGGATGAAGGGGGAAACATGATTTGTCTTACTGTGTTAGATTTGATCCTTCGGAGTAATCTAATAGAATACTTCCTAGGGAGGAGAGCTTTAAAAAGAACAGAACAAGCCTGGTTAAAAAATCTAAAGAACTACAGTTTCTATAGAGTCTAAAAATCTGAGATTTAATGACTCCCTTGAAAGTGTGAGGAGGATTGTATGACCCAGCATGTAGTAGCTGGTGCGTGGGTAGGTTTGAAGAATACTTTGTAATCTAGATACCCAGTAGCATGATATGTATGACCCTTGTAAATAGTTACATCCAAAAATCCACACAAGTGTGATTGGTGGTGATTAGATTTATTGGCGTGTGCCAGCCCAAATATAGGGCTGATTTACGCCACAACATTATATTAAAATGCTAGATCATCAACATTTAAGTTTTAGAATCGTTTAGTTGCCACAGCATACTGACCTACTGCAGCTAATACCTTAGCAGAATTTTCGCCAGGAGACAATAAAGTATCCTAGGTTAGGTTGCCACCAACAATACGTCTAAGCTTAGCCCGATGCCTGTTAAACTTAGAGCAGATACACAAGAAGTGACTAACTGTTTCCTCTACTAGACAATGGTCACATAACCCTGTAGGGTGAAGCCCTATTCTATGGAGACGTGCATTGAGTGGAATAATACCAGACCGTAGCCTGAACAGAAGTACATCTGCCTTACGATTGGTCAATTGAACACATCCATTTTTAACAGACTTTTGCAAGTTATAATAAAACCTGCCATCTGGCGCTGAATCCCAGTCATCCTGCCAAAGTGAATAAAAATAATTGTTAGAGCTAGAGATTATTTCTGATGTTAGAAGCTTGACTGGAATAGATACATTCTGTCCCAGAGCGGACGTTGCAAGGCCGTCAGCTACTTCATTCCCTCTCACTCCCACGTGTGCCGGAACCCACGCCAAGCAGACTTCCAATCCATCTGAAAGCAAACTAGACACGAATTGTAAAATATCCCAAATTATAGGGTTAGATTTATGCCATACGTAATTTTTAATAGAAACTAATGCACTTAAGGAGTCACAAAAAATTACTGCTTTCATTGGTCGAAATTCATTGAGGAATTCCAAAGATAAAAGAATGGCGGACAGTTCACTGGAAAAAATGGACAGGTGGTCAGAAAGTCGATAGCTTTTTGAAACGCTTATCTCTGGGACGCAAAATGCTGCAGAGCATCTTGCCGACTCTTTCTCACGAGAAGCATCAGTATAGACAAGTAGGTATTCTCTCCAATACTGCTGGACACAGTCCTGAAAACACAACCTAGATATGTCAGCTGGGTCGGATTTTTTAATACGGTTACTGGCTTCCAGGCAGACAAAAGGCGATTTTAAAAGCCAGCGGGCAGAAGGTGGGGCGAATTTATTTTGTATACTGTCAAAGTCGACCTTCAAGTCATTAATTATACATTGGGATCTAACGCTGAAAGGTTTTGATTTGCAGTTGCTGTATAGAGCGTCAAACAGATGCAGGGTTAGATTGATTAGCACATAATTTCAAAGCATATTTAAACGTCGATCGTTTCCTCTGTATTGCAAGCGGCATTTGTCCACACGCTACCTGAAGGACCCTGGCAGTAGTCCCCTTGACAGCCCCTGTGCAAATCTTTAAAGCTTTATATTGAACTGAATCCAGCTTTTTTTTCAGTGACGCATTGGCAGAATCCAACGCCTGACAACAGTACTGAAATCGAGATGTTATAAGTGAGCGATAAATTAATAAAAGACATTTTTTATCTGCACCCCACGATGTTCCAGAGACCGATCGCATTAGGTTGATTACTTTATCACATTTTGCGGCCACAGATTCAACATGTTTTGTCCAATTTAGAGTACTGTCGAATGTGACTCCAAGATATTTAAATTCAGACGACACTTTCAGACTTTGGCCATACAACTTTAAATCAATTACAGGATTACCCCGTTTCTTTGTAAAAAGAACAACTTCGAACTTTGGCACAGAAAATCTGAAGCCCCATTTTTGACCCCATTCACATATATCATTTAAAGGAGGGGAAATCTCTAGAAATACATAGGGATTATCGTCGATAACAACCTTCAAAGTACTTCAAACATTTCACGTCAATTACCTCCAGTGACCCTCAAGCTAATAAAACAGACAGAAGTATGCCCTTTCAGTGGCTTATCTGTGTAGCCATTTTTCCGTTTTAGGATGAGGTGATGTTGGTATAGATATTTTTAGATCAAGAATGATGTATTTTTACCGCTCTCTAATGTATAATGGTAGATTTAGGTCCCAAAAAAACATGGCGACAAACTTGAAGTGGGAAGATTGTCTTCGAATATATAGGTCAGTATGCAACCGCGCGCCATTGCTTAGCCAGCCATTGGCTAAATTGCATCACACGACTACTCTATAACGCACTTAAATTTGTATTCAACAATAATTGGATAAAACTAATGAAAAAATGTTGGCGGCCTTGTGAATGGCTTGTGGAGCTTATTCTCTATTGTAACGCCACCTTCAAATTTAAATTTTTCATTTACGAGGGGATAAAACATACATTGGACAGTTGTTTTGGACTAAATGAACTCTACTCTTTCCATCTAAACTAGTCTTAAGCTTAGATTTTCTTTCCCTTTAAGGCTTGCTGTATGTGTTTTTGGGCTATTTGGAGATTCCTGGAAGAATACCACAACTTTATCGTCTGCAAATAAACAATTATTAATTCTTGGGTTAAGGACAGAAGGCAAATCGTTAACAGCAATATTAAATAGCGTGGGCGAGATGACGCTGCCCTGTGGGGTTCCATTTTCAAGATGGCCGACTCGAGACAAGCAGTTACCAATACGAGCTTGTATATGCCTTCCGGACAAAAAAATTCCTCACCCACCCTAACATTTTCCCACCAATTCCCATCTGCTGCATTTAAACAAGAACCCCCATTCGCAAAACCATGTCATACGTCAACAAAGACCGCCAACAGATAACTGTTATTGTTTAATGAATTTTTTATAGCGGTTTCTAAAGTGACAACATTATCAGTAGTGCTACGGCGGTACCCAAATCCACTTTAAGCAGGACATAACAGGTTGTTATTTTCTAAAAACCAATTTAATCTAGTGGCAACTAAGCGTTCCATCAATTTGCAGATAGTGCTGGTCAAAGCAATCGGACGGTATGACGATGGGTCTGACGGTGGCTTACCAGGCTTATTAACAGGTACCACAATAGCCTTACACCAAGATCTTGGCATAGTCATCGATGACCATATCTTATTGAACAACATCAGTAACACCTGTAAGCTAGATACAGGTAGGTATCGGATCATAGAATTACATACCCCATCCTCTCCTGGAGGACTGTCCGATAAGCCTCTTACAGCACACTTAAGCTCTGATAAAGAAAAGTCAGTATTAATGGCCAAGTCATCTGAAATAATATTTTCAAAGTTAACAGTGTTTTCAATCTCTGTTTTATGAGAGATAAACGCAGGATCATAATTTCCACTGCTGCTTACATATGAAAATCTGTCAACTAAAGCATCAGCTTTATCTTCATTAGAAACACATAGACTATCATTATGCATAAGGAACGGAATAGAACTCTTCACTAAAGCTCCACGAACTGATCGAACTTTATTCCAGATTGTTTTAAGAGATGTTCTAGATTTAAAAGTCGAACAAAAGTTACGCCAATATTTTTTTTGGGTAGATTTGATTACCCGCTGGGCCTTGGCTTTCTTTTTTTTATAGTCTAAAATATCAACATACAGCTGTGTTCTACGTGCTTTGTTTTTTGCCCTCTTCCTCTCTCTTATAGCACTACCACATTCCTCGGTCCACCAGGGGACATATTTTTTCTTACAAGGTTTACCTGACGTTTTAGGAATAGATCGTATAGCTGCTTTATTAAAAGCGCATATAATGTTGTCATTAAACCTATCCACATCGTCGGATATTAACCCATCATTAAAATAGCGTTGACACTCCAGAGCATACAACGACCAATCTGCCCGATCTATTTTCCATCTTTGAGGGCTTGAAGGAACATTGCAATGAGGAGTCCAGTAAAATTTTACATGGACAGGGAAGTGATCACTTCCACACGATCCCTCACTGTCTACCGACCAATCAACATGTGAGGAGATTTCTGGACTACAGATGGTTAAGTCAAGACAGGACAACCTACCTGTAGACATATTCAATCGAGATCCAGACCCATCAGACCCGTCATTTTAATGACCAAATCATTATCATCAATAAGGTTTTGTACAGCTTTCCCATTTTGATCGATTTTATCACTACCCCAAACAGGATTGTGGGCGTTAAAATCACCACATAAGATTATGGGCCCATTGAGGGAGTGGAGGACTAATGATAAATCACTAAGAACTAGTCGGTTGTAGGGATTGTAAAAATTGACTATATTTACAGGACGCTCGGACACCCGAGAAATGGATACACACTGACATTCAAAAGAGCTCACCTGCGGTAAGGTAATTTCAGTATATGCTAAACCCTCCTTTATAAATACTGTAGCGGAATTTTGATGTCTAGGGTTAACTGAAAAAGGTTCCTTATTTTACAAATTTTAATTCAAGGTAGCGCAGTCTAAACCTCAATCTCAAAGTTTAAGAATCGAGCGGAAATTCTTAACTTCCATCAAAGAGATTGAAACTGATTGAACACTCCGGAGACACCGCTATATGTAGGTTATTCTAAATTCTTATCTAAGGGCAATTGAGAAACGTCCAAACGAAGTTATCACTTTTGAGTGATTTTCATACATTTATTTTGTTGTTACAATGAAGAATTGAAATGAAAACAGTCACTGAAACAATGTTATTCCCTCCAAATTGTTCTATTAGCTAGAGAGTTAATTTGAATGTTGATTGTTCAATTACTCATATTGTTCCAAAGTTAATTTGCAAAATAATTAACCACCAATCACCAAATGTTCAATTTCCTAAGTTCATCCCAGAGGTTTCATTAATTCACAAGTTTAATTCCATAGTCTGAAATTTCCAGTAGACAAATTTCCGAATTGTTATTTTAGCACTCCGAACTGCCTCGAAACTCAAATGTTCTGCCAACTGTTTTAAAACTAAAACGTTTTCCAAACTGTTTTTGAAACTAAAACGTTCTCCAAACTGTTTCAAAACTAAAACGTTTTGAAACTAAAACGTTCTCCAAACTGTTTCAAAACTATAACGTTTTCCAAACCGTTTCGAAACTAAAACGTTCTCCAAACTGTTTCAAAACTATAACGTTTTCCAAACCGTTTTGAAACTAAAATCCTTCCCCAAACTGTTTCGAAACTAAAACGTTTTCCAAACTGTTTCAAAACTAAAACGTTTTCCAAACCGTTTTGAAACTAAAACGTTCTCCAAACTGTTTCAAAACTATAACGTTTTCCAAACTGTTTTGAAACTCTAACGTTTTCCAAACTGTTTCGAACCTAAAACGTTCTCCAAACTGTTTTTGAAACTATTTCTAGTTTAGGCTCCAGTTAAGGTACGTTCACACTATACCCCGAATTCGGTTCGGGGTCCGAAACGATTTACGTACTAAAATGGCTTCAATGTTTATCAGTACATTTGTTCACACTAGCTTTATCCGAATTTGCTACGGGCACCGGATTCGGAAAGCAAGAATATAAATGGTTCACAGAGCCATTTTATTCGGTCCGGGGTCAAAATCGTCCACGATTTTCCTCTTTGGCCAATCAGAATCGACCTGTGAAAAACATGGCAATCAAAAATACAGTGACCTATACATAGTGGTTTGGTGATTAAACTATCGAGCGGTTTCGTGTACAGATGGAGTTAAATACATTTTCGTATGATTTCTGGAGGATTATGACAACAGTTGTCTTTTTTCCTCAAAAATTCAAGCAAACGAATATCATCTTCCAAACCGCTCTCAACTGTTGTGGAGTTGTGTTGTTGTTGTGTGGATATGAACTGACTTGCTAGAATCGGCCGATTATTCGTTGCAGTGTGAACACAACACACCGAATACGCGGACCTGTCCGAAATCCGGTTCGTACCTCGATCCGAATTCGCTGTATAGTGTGAACGTACCTTTAGAGGGCTCTGGCTGTGGATTGTTTTACCAATCTCTCTCAGCAAGCTAGGCTGAGTGCCTGTGGTTGACCTCGGCGCTGCTTTGCGAACAGCTTGCTCGTCAAGGCCACTTCTGAACGAGTGACTGTTTGCAGCTGCCTTTTATACTTCTTCGGATGGTAAACTCGACCGCTGATTGGTTAATTCTGTGGAACGATGCTGTGACGTCACTTGACGCATGACAGCAAGACAATCTAACTATTCACTATGGCCGACACTGCGACAGCACAAAATCCACAGATGCAAACGGGCAAAGTTGAAAATAAATCATTCGAAAAAGGCGTCTAATTTGCTAATTTTTGAAGGAGATATTCTCTCGAGTGTCTATGCTTTATTTTAATATACCTTATAACACTGGAAGTCGAAATGTCTCGCCGAACGAGGCGTTGACAGATCACCTAACATTAAAGTTGTGAACCGGTAAAAACATGGCGGAAGTCCTTATTTTGTCTTGACACAGAAGCGAAAATACGTGATTTACGACTCTTTGGAGATTCATCCATAGCCACCATTGCTGCACAGGTAAGGTTGGTGTCTGTACTTCTTAGTTATAGTGTTCATTTTCTGAAAAACTGTGTGCTCTCCCTTTTCTGAGTATAGATTCTGCCGTTTATTACTGCCGAATTTATCGTCATCGGTCAATTTATCGTCTGCTTCTCCCTAGCGTGTTAGAGATCACTGGGGGTCCAGTTTTCAATTTAGTAACGAAATCTGTATTTCGTGTTACCGAAGTCAGTTTTTTTGTAGTCAGTGGCAAGGATTCCTTATTGTTTCTGCGCGGCAGCGATGTACCGTTTTTCCCCATCTAACTATAGCAACTGTCAGCATTTTCCTAGCCTTATTTAATAAGAGTTCACATAAAGCAGAGCTTGAACTGTTGTTATTATCAATGTTACTGTTACTAGGGGGAAATATGAAAAAGAAGATCAAAGGAACTCTTCCCTTAACATAGATATCAATTAAGAAACAAACTAAAGAAATATGTGTTTTGAGAATAAAACTTAGACTTACGATCAGTCAATGTTTTGTTGGTCCTCGACTTGGAGTGGAATAATGGTCCGCAATAGAATATCAATTATAATATATGCACAAATTAATTCCCAAAGTGGATGCTCATGAATATTCATATTTAAAATGTTAGCATTCCTGAAACCGCTACAATACCAGTAGACCTCCCCGACTTCCCACCCGATCCTTTCTCACAGGAACGTATCCAGGCAATTTAAACTGGTAAGGCTCTTTGAGAAAGGTTTCTTGCAAGCATAGTACATCTGGTGAGGGCTCCAGATCAGACACATATTTCTTAAATTCTTGACCATGCGCGTAAATACTCTGAACGTTGTGATGAATTAAGAAAAACATAAAGATTATACTAGCTATGAAATTGCAATCCATTATCGATCTATGGACTTGCTAGACTTTGATAATTTAACCAAACGGTGAACGGTTATCACATTTTTACCAAGGTAACGAGAGGCAGATGCTACGATTTGCTCAAAATTATCCCATTTTCTATCAACTTTAAGCATAACACACAACAATTCCGTTACAAAGGCCACTAAGTTAGGCACTTCTTCAATAACAGAGGTCTGGGTGTCGTTATCACATTCAGTTTGAACTTCGACGGAAACTTTTTCAACAGACGACACAGGAGCAATATTACAAGTATGATTTAGGTTAGGGCTAGGCGGGATATAAGAACTGTTACTCTGCTGTGAGGGGGTATTATTATCGGACAAAATACGCTTTTCAGCGGATTCAGATCTAACCTGACGTAACGCTTCAGCGTAAGAGACCATTTTCGTTACTCGAATTAATTGCGCTTTACTAGCCTCCTTCTGAACGGGGCATCCACCGAAGGCGGCCGAGTGGGAGCCATTACAATTGCAACACCGAGCTGCGGCTATGTGACCCATGCGCTGGCACTGGAAACATCTAAGGGCTGGGGGAACATATACCTTCACGCGGAAAACCTGGTAAGCAATTACAACATTAGTGGGCAGAGAAGTAGATTCAAAGTGGAGAAGAATAGACAGTGATACCGACTTATCTTTACGCTTCAAACGCTCAGCGTGCACTACATTGTACAGGTTGGGGAAAGTCGTCGATCGACGGGTTGTCCATCGATCGACGGACAAACCGCCAAACGACGGTCCAGCGCTGCCGTCGATCGACGGACTAACCTTGTTATAAAAGAGAATAACCCCACATTTCGGCCTATTGTTGTTTTGTCGCCAAACAAACGAGTGAAAAAACAAAATGGTACGTTCCCAGCTAGCTGTTGATTAAGTCTTCGGCACTCAAACACAGCTCCCCGCGTGCGCCGAATGCTTCAAACTTTGCACTATCAAAATGGCAAAATGAATGACGCCATTTCTATCGCATCTTTTACAAAGAAAACAACTATTTACTCACACTTTCCTCTACTCCACATGTGCAACTTGATTTCGTCTTTACGGAAATGACCTTTGGAGTTCAATCGATGTACGGATAAGGCAGATATAATCGATAAACTGCTTCTGTCAGCTTCCTGGTAATGTAGACGCGCTTTTCTATGGTGACCCATAAAGACCATTTTGTAGCAATATTAATTTCTCTGGCACATTAACATAGTTATATGATGCTACATGTATACTGGAAGTTTAGATTTTCAATCCACACAATAAATAATCTGCAATCTGCATAATTTAATATTTTTTTCATAAAAACGCTCGGTATATAAATATATATCTGAATATATACCAAAATGTTGCACCCTATTCCAAAATGTATTTAAAGTGAGAAAAAAATACATCTTTTGTGAGTTTTTGTCAAATTGCCAGATTTTCTTTCAGGTGAATAAATTAACTTAACTATATATATTTTTTTTCATTTTAAATACAATATTAAATTATGCAGATTGCAGATTATTTATTGTGTGGATTGAACATCTAAACTTCCAGTATACTTGTAGCATCATATAATTATGTTAATGTGCCAGAGAAATTAATATTGCTCCAAAATGGTCTTTATGGGTCACCATAGAAAAGCGCGTCTACATTACCAGGAAGCTGACAGAAGCAGTTTATCGATTATATCTGCCTTATTCGTACATCGATTGAACTCCAAAGGTCATTTCCGTAAAGACGAAATCAAGTTGCACATGTGGAGTAGAGGAAAGTGTGAGTAAATAGTTGTTTTCTTTGTAAAAGATGCGATAGAAATGGCGTCATTCATTTTGCCATTTTGATAGTGCAAAGTTTGAAGCATTCAGCGCACGCGGGGAGCTGTGTTTGAGTGCCGAAGACTTAATCAACAGCTAGCTGGGAACGTACCATTTTGTTTTTTCACTCGTTTGTTTGGCGACAAAACAACAACAGGCCGAAATGTGGGGTTATTCTCTTTTATAACAAGGTTAGTCCGTCGATCGACGGCAGCGCTGGACCGTCGTTTGGCGGTTTGTCCGTCGATCGATTGACAACCCGTCGATCGACGACTTTCCCCAACCTGTTGTAATCAGCTAAGGCTCTCATGATTGAATCCGTTGTGGCGTCCACAGGAATTCCCGAAATTACACCTTTAACATTAACAGGACTATTCTTTTGGTAACAATTAATATCTATTCCCAGTAAGGATGAGCTCGCAAGTAAACCTTTGACCTGTTTGGATTCAAAACATTCAATCGACACCACTCCACACGGTAACCGTTTAACCACTTTAACATTGCCAACAACTTCATGAATAGCAGAACCGAAATCCAATGGGTTAGTGTTACACAAAGAGCGATTTCCAACTGCTTTCATAAATACAACAAGATCCTTACCAGGGCCCCTGTGAGTGGGGGCTGGAGATTTTGAAATTTGACGGGCACGCTTCCCCTCTTCGGGTTTTCCACTATCTATTTGTCGACGACGTTTTCCCCTAGTAACAACGCCGAAATCCATATCACTACCATCATCTGACTCAGACTCCTCTGACTCGGTCATGGTCTATTCAAAGCTGATCTATGAAAACTTGGTGCAAGACGACACGAAAACAGGGCTTATAGTTGTTAGTACTAGAGACCGTTAGGTTCGCAGCGGGACGACTCGCTGCCAAGGAAAGACACAAAAGAAGTCCAAGTTAGTAGTGCAGAGCAGATACAGTGCAATACAATCAAAACAGCCTACACTAAAACCTTATACTACAAGCCTAACCTGTGTACAATCTACAATACCAAACCCCACCCTCCCCTCCCACAAAGCCTACTCTACAACAAAAAAGATAACTAAATTATAAAAAAAAAACACTTATCTAAGATCAGCTTACGTATAGTTATCAACAATCAAATCCCATCAGCTTTACAACAACTCATATCGAATCACGAATACAACCGTACAAACTTGAGTGATTAGCTCAGCGAAGCACGTCCTATCAGCTCGACGTCTTGAACCAAATCCCAACTTCCCACACAAGTGTGATCAATAGTAGGCTGTAATTTAATGCTTGAGTCGTGAGAATTAAGAGTATCAATGAAAATATGAAGGTCTTCCAGCGTATGTTGCCAAATGATAAAAATGTCATCCAGATACCGAAGGTAAATAAAAGGTTGTTGGTGACATTTGTGAAGAATATCACTCTCCCACTCAGCCATAAAAATAGAGGCAAAGTTAGGACTAAAACGTTTCCCCATAGCACACCCTTTAATTTGCTGAAAGATCTCCCTATTGAATTCAAAATCGTTAAGTTTTAAGCTAGGTTCCAGCAATTCTAAAATGTCTTTATCCGGACGACGGTGGTCAGGATATCTTTGGAATGCTGATTTTATGGATTTAAGACCCAAATCTATGTCAATGTTTGTATACATAGACTCCACATCCAGAGTAACCAAAATCACATCTTGTGGGATGGATTTCTCAGACAATTTGGCCAATAAATCATCCGTATTTTTTATAAAGCTACGATGCCGATTCGCTATAGGTTTTAGATAGTAATCAATTGGCTCTGATATTCTATAACTTTCACTGCCACAATCTGAGATAATAGGACACCCAGGGGGCATTGTAGGCTTCGGCCATTTTTCAATGGGTTTGTGAATTTTCGGAAGAATATAGAAGACCCTGTTTTTAGAGTTATGATCAGATTTCAAATAGCGATACTGTTTTTCATTAAGTAAGCCTTTATCATGAAGAGAAACAAGAATTTTAATAAACTTCCTAACATTTTCAGGCCAAATTTTCTTATCAAGTTTTTTGTAATGAAGAGGGTTGCTTAGCTGCCGTTCTATCTCTTCAATATAATCATATTTTGACGTAATAACTGTTGCCGAACCTTTATCAGCAGGTTTAATAACTATGTTTGGATTTCTCCTTAGCTTACTTAAGCCAAGACATTCTGAATGAGTAAGGTTATGTTGGTTTCTCTGATTAGTTAAAACATCAAACTTCCTTGATACAGAGTCACGACTAATGTTTATTTCTGGATCATACATGTGAGAAGGGGGTGTATAGCCGCTTTTAGATGTAAACGGCTTGCGTACCCTACTAGAATCTCGGTAGATATCAGCCAGACTAAGATTTCTGGAGAACTCCATAACATGCACTAATTTACTAATAGAAAAGTCCCTATCAGATAATGATTTAGGACAAGGCACAAATGAGAGTCCTCTATTAAGTAGAGATGTATCATCAGCAGTGAGTTCCTCATTACTAAGATTAACAATATTACTTCCTAAGCCGAAAGTAGGGTGGCACATGCCCTGTCCCAAATTTAGTTTAAATCGAGTGTCTGTGGCCAGTGGGTATACAAGCAATTTGCTGTATCTTCGGTCCAGTGAATTTTGTCTGTGTATACTCTAAATTTTGAATTGGGGATTTTTGGTATGACCATAACTCTCTTCATCTTGGAAGCAGAAGAGTTATATAGGTTCAGGTTCGAAACTTCACTGGCCGGTAATTTAGTGGATGACTGGATCTCTACAAAGTAGATGAGCGAGTTGGAAAAAGTCTTCCTAACCGCTCTCATCATGTTGCGCATTTGATTTAACGAAGTGTTTGGCTCAGTAGTTGTCTTGTTATTGATACCAATATTCAAGATAACTTTCTCAGGTTTGGGACCTTGATACTTTTGAATTAGCGTCCGAAATGAATTGAAATTGGCACCAGGAAAACATTCTACCTGCATATCAGGGTGGGGGTCAAGGTTAATTCTAGATAGATTAGAATCCCCTAGTAAAAGCACTTTCTTAGTTACATTAGGATGGTGCCAATTAGAGGAGGTGTGCCGAAATTTCCAAAATTTAGAACTAGCTAAATTATTCCGAGGGTTGCGCTGACCCCTCGGAGGGGATCTCACTGCATCTGAATATCTCATAGGAGAATGGACTGACAAAACTGGGGATGGGGGAGGAGGAGAGGGACTAGATGTACTAGGTCTAGGAGAAGTGACCCTAGTAGAAACTGGGGTGGACGGAGGACGAAAGGGGACAGAGGTATTACTAGGTCTAGGGGAGGGGGGGGGGGGCTGAGGGGATGAAAAAGAGGGGGAAGAGGTAGTAGGTCTAAGGGAGGGAGAACCAGTAGGGAAAGGCGAAGGGGAAACAGAAGGTAAAGTTACAGACCTAGGAGTCTGTGACTGCAGAGTTGGAGGTGAGATAACGGATGTCGACGGACTGACAGGCGGATGGGGTTGGGGAGACGATCGTGGACTAAACTGAGTAATAGCAGCAGAAGTGACAGATTTAGTGATGGAAAGAAAAGAATACAAATTTTGAATGGTCGAAAGTTGTAATTTACCTTTATAATTCTGTTTGCCCCATTTTAAAGCATTATTGAAAGCACTGTCAAAGTTTAGACCATTGGATGACCTGGCAGAAGTCACCTGTGCTTTTAAACATGCCGCATAATGTGAAATCATCTCTTGTATGATCTTATGGGCCCAATTTTTGTGTACATGGTCAAACGCAATATCAACTTCCCGATTGCGTTGAGCCGGTTTAAGAAAAGAATTTAGGTCTTTAATTTTATTATTTAAGGAATTTGAGAGGGTTTGGTCACGTAAATGTCCCTCAAGGATGCGTATGTGGTGAAGACATTGTAAAATTGTGAAAAGGGCTTTCACCAGAGCCGAGAATTCTGTATATTGGGGACTTTTAGATTTTGAATTTCCATGCCCATTGCCAACTGAAAATTGCCTGCTTCTGTTCCCACGCCCTTGTTTTGCCGTTCTGCCTAAATGCCAATATACTTAATTAGTCTAACTAGATGAAAAGGGAAAATGGAGTTGGGAAAGTGAGACAGAGATAAAAAGGAAAATATGTCTGGAAACGAACAGAATTGATTCAAACTAGAGATAAAAGAACCTAATTGAACTGGCTGACTTAGGGGACAAAAAGATGGAGTTTGGAAAATATGTGTTACAAAGAGGCAGAGATAAAGAATAAAATGTCTGGAGACAGAAGGACTAAAGTAAAAAGTAAAAGGTAATAAATCTAAGTCACAAATTGTCAGATATATAAGCATAGGAAGACTAAATAGAGCGGGAAGGAAAAAAAACTTAATAAGACACTAAGGTTAAAATTAATGTACAATTGGAACATGAAATAATAATGAAGTCCTAGAAATAAAATTTGGAAGAAAAATATACAGGGGCTGTAAATGGAAGATGAGGTTAAATCATAAATAAGAGGACAAAACAGTAGTTAGCCTAAAACAATAAAAATATGTAAAGAGATAAAAAAAGGTATAAAAGAAAGTAATATATACAACGTTTTACAGTAAGCAAAGAATACTTAGCAGAAAACGGGATCGCACACTGTATGCTAGAAGCTTTTCGGATTGGTTGTCCTTTCTCAATGGCCTCAGAAACAAGTCTAAAGTTATGTTGAATTTCTTGTGTTTATATGGAAAAATGACAGGAAATAAAAAGGGCTTGGGTGATTAAGGAGTATTTTTGTAAACAAGGGAAGATTAAGCTATCAAAACATTTAACTAAAGAATGGAAGCTTGATGAAGTTAGTTTATACTCATATCCATTGGAGGTATGGTTAAGTCTAGACATAAAAGGTCATATGGTTAGAGAGAGCTGGGGTATAAATATCCTGTGGTTTTGAAATTAAGGAGCTTAAATCGAAAGGAAATTACAGTAACTGAAGAGAAACAATATAAGGTAGGAGAAGAAATCTAGGGTGGGAACACCTAGCCTATTGTATATTGAATGCAATAAAATATTTCAACGTTAAAGACAGAATTCAAACGATAAAAATAAGTTTTAGATGAAAAATAATGAAATGTTTGAAGATGGAAGGTAATATTAAGATGATAAAATTCCATATACATATACATGCTAAAACGTAGATACCAGATTTACAATGGTTTGAGACAAGTCGACAAGTGAGTATCTGTGGTGTACAAAATGTGTATGATGGCCCATCGTTGCCAAGAGCATTTTTTTTAAAGGTTTTTTGTTTTTATTTTATGAAAAAAGTAAAAATAAAACAAAAATAAATTTGAAAAGGGAGTTGAAAAAATATATAGAAGTAAAAATAAAACAAAATCTAAATAAAAAAACGAAACGTAAAAACAAAATCCTTATGAAAATCATTATTCAAAGCAGAAGCAAAAACAAGAATCAAAAGCAAAATAAAAAACAAAATGAAAAGCAAAATGAAAAACAAAATGAAAAGCAAAATAAAAAAAATGAAAGCAAAATGAAAAAGAAAAGCAAAATGAAAAACAAAATCAATAGCAAAATGAAAAACAAAATCAATAGCAAAATGAAAAACAAAAGCAATAGCAAAATGAAAAACAAAATTCTTGTGACCCATCGCTGCTACTTAATGTACTAGAATACTAGATGATCTCTCTAAACGGGGACGATGTTGCGATTGATACGTCATTGACAGACTAGGAGCATGAGTTTCACTTTGCTCAAAGCTTACTTTCAATAATGTCTTGTTTTATATTAAATGCGTTTTCAATTCTTAGAACGGGTGTTTTTTTTTTTAATTAATTAGATTCAAAGTGTAATCGTAGTGTTTACTTTTCTATATTTTTTTCTTTTCTTGCGTCGATGTTGTGAGCCTATTTCTCGAAAACTAAAAATCTCAGCAGTTCGAAACTTCAGATTCGCCGACAGAATGTCAATCAATTAAGAACCAGGGTATTTTTGACTTTCTTCTGGCGCCACTTTGGCGGCTTTCTGATACCCTTGCTAAACCTGTATGTTGCTAAACCTTTCTTCAAAACAACTTGATGGATCGGGATCAAATGTTGCATACACCACAAAGTCACTCAAGCGCATCACCAAGCTAGATTTGGCTATCATAGCATGAAAATCAGCAAGGATTTTCATTGGGCTAAAGATTGAAGTTACGCATTATTTTTTAAATGCTTATAACCCAAGAACTAATTTGTCAAATGCGATGAAACTTTATATATATGAAGCCAACACAAATGCATACTATTCGTCTAGTATTTGTACAGCAAGTCACATGGCCTTGGGGCCATTTTGAATTTTTCATTATTTTCAAAATCCTATTTTAGTTAATATTGTAGCTAGAACGAAGCGGATCTCAAATTTAGATAGACAAGTGAATTTGGGTATCATGATTAACCAGCCATTTTTTGATTGGGCTAACGGTTCGCCCGCAATATTGGGCCAGGTGCAAAGTATTTAAAGAACTTCTTGTCCTAAACAGTTAAAGTATATGCCCTGTTTTTGTTTAATTCAACAAGCCTGACACAATATCTTATATGCTTGTTGTTTTTGAGAAAAGTGGGTTAAAGAGATTTGAAGAAATATGGGGTTTAAATAATTATGACGTCGCCGATAATTTCTGAATGTTTCAAAAACATATTGATCAACTTTAAATATACATCATCTAAAAACCCTTCATGAGAGGAGAAGAAACATACCATCATAATCCTTTTATCATTTCTATAAGTATTTCAAATTATTAAACAAAAGTTTTCATTTTTGGACATATGCAGGAACATTCAGAATGTAATTGGATTCAAATAGAAAATTATTTTAGACACGAAGATTTTCCCTGTGCCCGTGTGTTTTAGTGATTATAAATATATCTACAGTGAATTTTGTAATTATACATGAAATTCAGTATAACTACAATAATTTCATAATTATGTAGCCGTAAAATATTCATGGAAAACGTTCCTTTTTTGTGTAGATTTCCACATTTTTTTTTACTGTATAATGAGTATTTCTTTGACTGTTGGAGTCGAACTTTTAAAACTAAAACCGTAAAACATGAGAATGGCTATGCTGTAATATAGCTTCTTGCGTCGAACAAAATGCGTTCCAGCGCCATGACGATCGATGGTATGTTTCTTTCCCTATTATTGCCAGGTTATGCCATTTTGACGGAGCAAGTTTCCCCAAAATATAATCATTAAGGAAAACTAATTGAGCGCCGAATTTCTACAAATGTAATTTCACTGCTGTTTTGACATTCTGATTTATTTTATTCTGTAACTCGGTCGGAAGAATGATAGTCTCTCAGCCCCAACATTGGCCTTCCGTCGATGAGACAGGGGTTCGAATTTTTACATAGATCGCCATATGTAGAAAAGTTGTCTGGCACTCCTCTGGACAGAGCCTTTTTATCTCGAATAATATAAGTAATTCAAATATTCGTCCACACAAAGTGAAACTTGGTCATTTTCAGGCAGTTAGATATTAATAGATCTGGGGTTCCCTAGCTACGTCACAAGCTTACAGGTCAACACTCCCCCTTAAGCTTGAGTCTCTACCTAAATCAACACAAACTAAGTAACCGCATTTACTATCTAGTAACATGATCTAAGAGACATAAACAAGATAAACCGTCCGATCAGTGTATATACAAAAGATAGCCATACCATGTATTTCACAGACTACCAGTGAGGTGATAAATAAATCTCTTTAAATTCGCTCTTGGAACAGACTTAGTGAAGATATTAGCAACATTTTGCTCTGATGACACGTACAGCAACTGCATCCAACCGTTTAAAGGCACACTTGCCGCGAAAATCCAAAATAATGTGTACATTAAAAACGGTGGACGGTTTTCTGTATTTTTCCCATACAGAAGAAGTTAGGAACTTTCTATTTTTACCAGAAATTGAAAGATTTGGCATTAATTAGTATTTTTAAGTTGGAATGGAAAAACAGATTTTTCAAGTACCCGCAATGTAAACAAACTTCGAACCTGAGTATGTGCACAAGTGCCCTAATTGTTTGAGTGGTGGTGCGATCCAACGACACAGTATAATCTTAAGAACTTTATCTAAGAAATACAGACTAACGATCGAGTAAGAGGAACTATAAAAGCCTGCCGAGTGCAAACCACAGACAAAAAACACCTGAATTGGGGTAATCCAACACTTAAGTTAACCGACACTGATCGGTGTTGCTGTTGTAATCGAGCTTCGATTCGTCGTTTGTTTTTCACCCTCATTTATACATTCTAAACCTATTTGGACATGCTTCATGTCTGCTATGTTTAATTTTAGTGGTTTTAGCTGCACTAAGCTGGTGTGAATAGGTTTTCTTAACAAATGTCAAACAGGCTACGGCGGCAAGTGGGCCTTTAAAGCCTCGGCTCTAACAAAATGATACCTTATATCAATGTGCTTAGATCTTTGATGTTGTACTGGATTTTTCGCCAATGCAATTGCTCCTTGATTGTCACAGTACAAAATGAAGTGATCAAAATTAACAGAGCCTGTCAAATCATTTAACAGTTGCATTAGAAATTTTGCCGACAATGACATGTATATTCAACTTCACACGTAGACAGAGCTACAGTAGCCTACTGTCAGCTATTTTTTACTTTTCCAAGAGACCATTGATCCATTTGAGGAAACTTGAAATCCGCAACCTCTCGATCCTCTGAACCGCCCAAGTTGGAGTCACAATAACAAATTAAAACCATATCATTAACTGATTTTCTAAATACTAATCCCTGATAACTGATTTCTTTTAAGTACCGTAAGACATGATTTGCCCTAATAAAATGTGCGGCAGTAGGATTTGCCTATGGTGTGAAAGGCTTGTCACGGAATAACTCAAGTCAGGCCTTGTGGCTGTCATGATATAAATCAAACTACCCACTATCTACCTGTAAAGTGCATCATCAGCCTGTTCAGTACACCCTTCAACTATTTTGTTTGGATTCATTTCACAAGGAGTAGACCTCGGCTTACACTTTTCCACACCAAATTTTGATAGGACTTTCTCAATAAATTGTGACTGGTCCATAGTTACACTTTCGTTATCAGATGAGAATCGGATTCCCAAAAACCATGAAATATCTCCAAGGTCACGCATCTTGAATCTCTGATTTAAGCTGGTTTTAAACCTCATGAGTGTATCGATGTGGTTTGTGACTGTAATAACATCATCAACCCACACGATAACTTCGGTCATTTCTTTGCCTTTGTGTCTAGTGTAAATACAGTTATCACACTACAGCTCCGATAGTTCCAGTCCAGAGCTGTTTGATATTGTTTTCATGTGTATATAATATATTCGATATTTGATAGCAAGATTTGATGTATTAATTGATACATCGATAACATGTTAGAGGTCAAATGACAAACCTCTTATTTAGAAGGATACTTTAAAACCACACTTATTCTTAGATCATTATGTAAATTTGTCATTTTCTCTGTGAACTTTGAATCTCGTAATTGCTTGAGTAATTTCTAGCTCTAGTTGTTTCCGATCGCATCCTTTGCGCTTGACTTTTTTTAATTTTATAGAATTTAGACTGAATTGGGGACAAAGATTATTGCTATGTATTCCTCTGTGTGTAGAGCCCCGTACGCTATTCAACATCCTTCAACTTTTGTTTATTCAATACACTAAATAAAACGATAACTCTACAAAAACCAGCATGTTGAACAAATTTGTACGGAAGCGTATTAGGGTCAGTGGGAAAAAAAAAAGAGTTTTCTTCTAATTAGGAGATAATATTCTCTCATAATTAGGTGAAAAGTTATCTCTTTATTAGGTGAAAAGTTATCTCCTAATTAGGAAATAACGAAGATATTAATTCATAATTCGGTGAAAAATTATCTCCTTATTAGGATGTAATAATATCTTCCAATTTTTAGAGATAATAAGTCCTAAATAGGACATAGCCGTATCGCCTTATCGAGATGCCGACTGAGTTTATTTAGACGAAAACAGTTAAAGTGGCATGAGCTGCCAAAATGTTGATATTTTGACGTTAAAACAGAATGTTGAAATTATTGGCTATTTTTCTCAAGACGTATAATTCAGAACCTTTTTAGTGCTTCTACTCTCGAAAATGTACGATAAAGTATTGTTTTAATCTACAGTAACTTTGCCTTAGAATGAATGAATGGTCGTCCCGGTTATTTAAATTTTGTTTACTTTCCAAACACGTTTTAGGTTCGTACAAGCCACATACTGTATGGATTTTCCTCATTCCAACTCCACTCATTTAGTTTTTCGATGAACTTCAAAGCCTCGTACTGTCGTGACGATCAGAAATTATGAAAAAAGTGCCAATTTTGGCAGCTCATGCCACTTTAATTTCGGCGGTTTAAATGTGACATTTTAAAATCTCTTTGGTTTTCACATGTGTAAAAACATTACCCCCTGGGTTAAAACAGTGTCACCCGAGAGAAACCTGGGTTGAAAACATTTCCAGCGTGGTGAAAATTGTTATCACTTTAGTGAAAACGTTTCCACTTTTCAGGCAGGTGGAAAGTTACGTGACATTTCAAGCTTCGGGTCAAAGCGTGCAGCCGCAAGTATCCGACTTTTTAACGTTTTAGTATATAAGCCTATAGAGGCCATCTCACGATCTCACAATTTCACCTCTTAAAATCTAGAGCGAGACCACGAAGCAAGATTACGAGGCAAGATTACGAGATTGCCTTGTCGCGAGGCAAGACTACGAGGTGACATATCTTGGGGCCTAACAGTCTCTCGAGCTCTCTCTGGGCTTTAAACGGTGAGATCTCGAGATGCATGACCTCTACCGGCTTCCACCTGGGTGAAATGTTTTCGGCCATCAGATAATAGTTTTCACCCAGGTGATAATGTTTTCACCATGGTGATAATACATTTTACCCAGGTGGAAACGTTTTCACCCAGCTTATAATGTACTTCACCCAAGTGGAAACATTTTCAACCAGGTGATAATGTTTTTACCCAGGTGAAAACTAAGGAATTTTATAAATGTCACATAAATAAACTCAATCTTCGCAACATTCGCTTGAGTGTTAGCAAGCTTATCACATGGCCATAATATTGGGCTAAACTAGCCCGGATTTCATAATAATTCATTCCAAGATTGAAATAAATGCGGATGATGTCGTCATTTCCCATATTTATCAACGGGTAAGTAAATTACTACCCAATCTCAACTCGGATATATTTCCTTGTAAGGAGAGCTAGCCACATAGCCTTTTCGAGACCTATCTCCTGGAGATTATTTTCTCAATTAGGAGATAATTTTTCTCCTAATTAGGATAGAATAATATATCCTATTTAGGAGATAATAAATCCTAAATATGAGATAATATCTCTTAATTAGGAGAACACTTATCTCCTAATTAAGAGAAAACTTATATCCTAATTAGGATATTATATCCTAATTAGGAGAAAATTGTTCGCCTAATTAAGAGTTAATATCTCTTCTAAAAATAAAATTAAAAAAAACAGATCAGACGTCTCACTGAAGGGGTGAGACGCAGGTTGGAAGCTAATGGAGGCTATACGCGCTATTGACCCTCTGCTCTAGGGGTGTGTTCTACACACTCAAAGTGACATTTTTACTTCAATATGTTCGCCCTGTGAAGCCAGATGGACTCTGAAGTTTAATACTTACAAGCATAGATTTTTATTTTGTTAAAATACACTTTAATTTGGCTAACGATATCCTGAATAAATTGTATAGCTTATTGCCATGAATGGGGATTTCTTATCGCCAGAATGTTGCCCTTTATGATCACAATCGTTTCTGCAACATCAGTTTGCCAACAATCTCCCTACACCAATGATTTTATCGGTCGGTGCAGACTTTCCAGGGGGGTGCTTAACTTTTTTCTCTGTGTATATACAACGGGTCGTTCAACGCTTACAGTATTGTCGGTCGTTTTCTGGCTTTTTTGTCCTTGTCATATACGCCTACTTATAAATACTTAACACACAGACACATGTAGAAATAAACTATAGAAGGTCGACTCTTCACAATTTATCAGTATTTTAAGTATTTTGAAAAATGTAAACATTAGGCCCCAACTAGGGAATACCCTTTTGAAATCACTAGAACTTGTTAAAATCGTTAGCAGTTCCACTATTGATCATCTCAGAATAAAGAAGTATTTCATTATGTCGTTATCCTAATTAAGGCGGTGTTCCAAAGGTAATTTCATAAAATCTCTCAACTAATCGATCTCTCGCTGCTCTACGTGACTTCGTGTCCGAGACGAATGAACAAAAAAAAAGAGGGCTTGAGCTCAAGCACAGCCTTGTGGGCAGGTAAACCAATACACCCATTGTAGAAACCCGAATAGAATATTTTTTTTTTTGGGGGGGGGGGGGGGGGGGGGGGGGCATCCGATAAATTTGAGGCCGTAAATTAAAAATCGGTATACGCGGCTTTTGATGAGTTGACTTTAGGATAAGGTGAATAATTACTTATGGATAACAACTTCTTGGTTTATTATCCATAAGTAATTCTTCACACTATAGTCACCCATTAAACCAAGAATTTGTTATCCATAAGTAATTCTTCACCTTATTGTCACCCAATAAACAAAGAAGTTGTTATATATCCATAAGTAGTTCTTTACCTTATAGTCACCCAATAAACAAAGAATTTGTTATCCATAAGTAATTCTTCACCTTATTGTCACCCAATAAACAAAGAAGTTGTTATATATCCATAAATAGTTCTTTATCTTACAGTCACCCAATAAACCAAGAAGTTGTTATCCATAAGTAATTCTTCGCTTTATTGTAACCTTTCTACTTCTAAATGCCATTGAAAGATTTGACTTTAGGACCTCGATTTTAAATGTTCCTGTACACCACCATGTATTCATTTTAACCATAACATGACGTAGGTCTAATATGTGTCCATGTTGATTTTACTAAATTCTTTCTTCACAAATGCCAGAAAGGCTAAAGTGGCGAGTGGTAAGCTTTCGAAAGACCGCCGTGGAGATCGCTGAATTAACAACCTCGTTTAGCCTTTGATCTAATATATTCACGGATTTGCTTATAGTGCATGGGAGTTAAATATGGTTAGCATACCTAGTTAATTATAAGAAAGTTGCACCCCCCCCCCCTTTACCAGAAACGAGTTACAGTGGACATTCCAAACTGAGCGCAAAACTATTACCAGAGAGGATTGATTGGCTGATGTTCTACCACGCGCTCAAGGTTATTTGTCATATGCATGGCAGCATTTAATACCAGGTTTAGAAAATCGGTCCCTACCTTTGGCGAGTACCTGGCAGCTCTTCATGTGTATTTAAATAAATATGTATAAAGTGGCATGAGCTGCCAATATTCACACTTTTTTCATAATTTCTGATCGCCACGACATTAAGAGGCTTTGAAGGCCATCGAAAACCTAAATGATTGGCGTTGGAATGAGGAAAATCCATACAGTATGTGTGTGGCCTTTACGAACCGAAAACGTGTTCGAAAAGTAAACAAAATTTAAATAACCGGGACGACTATTCAGTCATACTAAGCCAACGTTAGTTCAAAACAATACTTTATCAAACATTTTCGAGACTATAGAAGCACTCGAAAGCTTCTGAATTATACGTCTTGAGAAAAATAGCCAATAATTTCAACATTCTGTTTTAAGGTCAAAATATCAACATTTTGGCAGCTCATGCATAATACACTACAGTACGTCGATCTAGTGAAAAGTCCACTCAGAATTTGTTCGGAAAGTGCTTCGGTCCCAAAAATTAGACAAATGTTAATTTATTTACTTTAATTTGACCTTTTGCTAGTTTTAGTTTTATGGCGAATAAAACGGTTTATCGATTTAAAAAAAAACTTTGAAATGATGTTGGGCGGCTCGTAATTGATACGGTACCTCCATTCTGTTGTAGGCCTACTACAATCACTTGTGGGCAAGCAATGACAAACTAGGCCTATAGCTATATAACCCATCGGCCTATGATAATTTGTGATGTTATTTATTATTAATTGACTTTTATAATGTTATTAATCAGGATATTCCCTATTGGCATTGTTACAGGTCCGAGGATAGTGGTATTAGTTCGAGGCCGAGGGCTAATACGGCTGTCCTAGGACCTGTGACAATGCCAATAGGGAATATCCTGATTAATGAAAATTTTATTAATTGGCTTTCAATGTTCTTTTTTTTTGCATAAAATATTTATATAATTTAAAAATAATAGTGTTTTATAGACACATTCGCAAGGAAAGTTGACTATTATTTTCTTAAAAATTTCTTTAAAAAAATCTAGGTGTAGTGTCCCCCTTTTGTACATAAAACATAGGGACATATTTCTTTATTTTTAGAAATTATCATTAATGCAATTTTTAATATATCTAATGAAATAGATGGAATATTTGTTTTCCTTTAACTGTACATTGGCTATTTTCTTTTTTTTCTGTTGATGATTTCATTAATTTTCAATCTCGTATTGGCCCAGTCCGTATTGGCCTTGTTTGTTCGTATTAGCCCAGTTTGTTCGTATTGGCCCTGGTAAGCCCTGTATGAGTGTGACCGTTTCTCCGTATTTTGCCAATATCAATTAATAATAATATAATGCTATTAATCAGGATATTCCCTATTGACATTGTTACAGGTCCAAGGATAGCCGTATTGGTCCGAGGCCGAAGGCCGAGGGCTAATACGACTGTCCGAGGACTTGTGACAATGCCAATATACTCGCAATAGGGAATATCCTGATCAATGAAAATTTTATTAATTTGCTATCAATTTTATTTTTCCTTAGATATTTATATTATTTATAAAAAATAGTGTTTGTACATTTGCACGTTAATTTTTTTTTCCATGTAGCTGATGATTGTTCTCTTTCAGTAATGACAACGGCATAAAGTGAGCCGTGAGCGCAATCTAAACAGAGAAGTTAATCTTCGCATGCGAGACTTAGTTCTGAAGCGATGGGGAGGTAAGCATGTGGGCACGATTGCCGTGAGCGTACCAAGAATTGTCCCCCTTTTGTACATAAAACATAGGGACATATTTCTTTATTTTTACATATATTTTGCCAATAACATTGATTATTAATTGACTTTCAATGTTATTGGCAAAATAAGGAGAAACGGTCACACTCATACATGGCTTACCAGGGCCAATACGAACAAACTGGGCTAATACGAACAAACAAGGCCAATAGGGGCTGGGCCATCGAGATTAGATTAGATCTCGATGAACTGGGCCAATACGAGATCGAACATGGCGACCGTTTCATTGCTTTCACTTAAAAATCTCAACGCCATTTTTCTTGAAATCATCAACAGAAAAAAAGAAAATAGCCTATGTACAGTTAAAGGAAAACAAATATTCCGTCTATTTCATTAGATAAATTAAAAATTGCATTAATGATAATTTATAAAAATAAAGAAATATGTTCCTATGTTTTATGTACAAAAGGGGGACAATTCTTGGTACGCTCACGGCAATCGTGCCCACATGCTTACTTCCCTTTCGCTTCAGAACTAAGTCTCGCATGCGAAGATTAACTTCTCTGTTTAGATTGCGCCCACGGCTCACTTTATGCCGTTGTCATTACTGAAAGAGAACAATCATCAGCTGCATGAAAAAAAAAAATTAACTTGCAAATGTACAAACACTATTTTTTATAAATAATATAAAAAATTGATAGCAAATTAATAAAATTTTCAGTGATCAGGATATTCCCTATTGGCAGTATTGCGAGTATATTGGCATTGTCACAAGTCCTCGGACAGTCGTATTAGCCCTCGGCCTTCGGCCTCGGACCAATACGGCTATCCTTCGACCTGTAACAATGCCAATAGGGAATATCCTGATTAATAACATTATAATATTGATTTATAGGGCCTATAGGCTATATAGCTACTCATTATTATATCTATATATAGCCCAGGTAAAATTAAAGTTAAACTTAAATGAGTACCGGTACTTAAGTCTTGGCCCTCAATCCTTACGTAATTGCACTAAGAATAAGATCTCACTCCGTTGTTTAATAATTTCTGACATTTATTGGTCGTCGACCAGGTACCGACCAATAAATATCCAAACATAAACAACGAGTTACCTGGAGGTATTTAATTTTATTGAATTATCTTTAGCCTAGGTAAACTTGAACTTCGAAGTTGAACGAATTTTGACAACGGTTATTTTGCATTACAAAAAATTACGATCAAGCCATAATAAGAGTACCTGTTTTATTTGTTAGGCTGCATATGTTGTGTGTTGCTATACACAGGTGAGTGATTCAGACTCAGGCGCTACTAGGCCTGTGACCTTGTCTACACAGAGCCAATCCCAGTGCCGCTTATCATCGGCAGCACTACAAACCATGACGTCACCACTAGAAAGCGATCGAAGTTCAATATGGCGACTGCCTAGGACGCTTGTTAGGATATGCTCAACAACCGCAACTGCCTTCACAACCAGATTGCTGCCTAAAATTTTCAGCAAAAGCAAATATCTTCAGGTAAGCGTCAGTTGTCATAACAATAAATTTGATTCTGTAAGTCATTTTGTTCCATTTAAACTTGTGAAGTGACGACGAAATCATCGGATGGATTAGATTTTGAGAATAATTTAGAACTTATTATACCTTTCCTTACTGAATACTGTTATGTTAACAATTGACACTTAGTACGAGTACGACTGTACATAGTGGCCATGTAGTAAGTACTCTGGTAGAATGGGAGTGGTACCAGTACATTTATATTACAAGTTAGTTCACTAGTAAATATAACTAGATTTATTATAGTTCTAAGGATTGCAACTCGTGGTTTTATTTATTCATCGCCACTGCACTAGTGTCATGACATATTACATGTATCAATGTCAATGTCAGTGGATTTCTTACCTGCCCCCTTGTTTAATAATCTGGGGTCTGTTTCTTAATACTCTTACACTTGTCCTAACTTTGTGCCTGAAGTGAAGGTATATGTTGCCATAACAGTTGACACTTGTGTGTCTCTATCCTGGTTAACTTACTTTGCCGGTCAGGTAGAGCCACACATTAAACCGCCACTATACAGGTGAGATAACTCGTGTAACCTCATTAGGCCAAATTTTATGCTATGCTTTACAAAGAGCGATTTAACAGTTTAACAACGGATTTCGAAAAAATCAACTGGTTCAGTGAAAAGAGGAATGTTTCAAAGATACAATAGGCGGTACTAGCTGAAAGGTAGTTGAGATTAAGGATAGTTAAGACTTAGCTTAAATCTGAAATCCGAAGTCCTTCCAAATAATTCATTTAAAAGCCTTAACTAGGCCTTGGATTGCAATTTCGACTTACGTCGTGCATAAATGTTTTGAGAAGCAGCCCCCAGTTATTTATCATGTTGACCAGTAAAATATCAGAATGGAGATAACGAGTCTGATTTAACTTTTTGAATTATTCATAGGGGATGACTTTTCTACTGCATTTTCGTTTCTAAAAGCGTGGTAAGCGGTCTGAAAAACATGCATTATCAAAGTTAACAGTAATCTAAATCCTGCTTTTCTAATGCCAAAAAATATTATTGATGCAAGCGCTGGCGTTTTTGAATAGTTTTAACGGTCGTCTGGGATGCCATTCATACTCATAGCAGCTCATCGATAAGCTACACAGGTTTGGGGACCGAAAGTTTTATCCTACCTCTTTTTGCAAAGATACAAGTAGATCACTCATTTTTTGGTTTTATGATTTAGTTTTTTGTAGGGCGAAGTTTAGTTACGGAAGAAGATTAAACTTTTGACAACAGACTTAGATAAGCGGTACGGCGTACCGTAGGCTTACGTTCAATTAAGGTCTACACTTGATCACCGGTTCCAATTTCTATGTCGCCGTCCGTGTTGAAAAACATAAAAATTGTCTGCATAATACTCATAGTTTGGCTTACTACAACTAAATTTATATATTTGTCAAATGTAGGATATTTTTGGATTCCTGTGTAAATCTTCACACTATTAAATTATCCCCCTTATGCACTCTTCTGTGCGTAAGGTCAGTTTCGTCGAGCTCGTGGCAGTCCTGTCTTTCAGGGAACATCAAAGTCAAATTGAATCGGTTAAAAAAAGCAAATAATTTCTTACATGATCGAAAATTAACTATTACTTTGAAGTTTCACAAAATCTTTTTTGCGCATCTGGGACGCAAATCAAACATCACTCAAGACTGAAAGGTTGGTATTTATTGAGATTTTGCTCTGCGTTTATCAACGTGGCTAATGCCGATTAAATATGACCAGGTGCCAACCAATAAACATCCAAAAATAAATAACAAGGTACCTGTAGGCTGTAGGCATTTAATATTATTGAATTAAGTCATGAGATGCTTCATCCCTTTTCATGTTTAAAAAAGCTTTCAATAGCTTTATCTAGTAAAAAGAATATAAAAAAATAAATCTAGCGGAATATCAAAATAATAGCAGATGTTTGTCACTAATTCAAAACTGTTAACATTTTCTGTCTACATGCCGTCAGTACGGCTGAAAGTATAAGTTTGTTGACGTTGGCAAAATATTTCTAGCTAGGGGGAGCAGCCATGGTGTGTTTCAGTGGAAAAAGTCGGACCAATTCTTCCTTACATGTACATTGAAAGAAATGATGATTTTACTATTTAAATCAAAGACCCCTCACCCCTCCTATTTGAGCACACCCACACTTATCTGTTTTGATTACATGTAACTTGTATTTCCTAATGCGCTCTAAAATATACAAGCCCCAATTGATCAAAAAGAAAACAGTATACATGTATACACTGTACATTAGAATTACAAGAAAAGCTAATAACCTTGTCAATCACATCTTCAAGATGGTATCAATGTATAATTTAAATATCTGTTTTTGTCGAAATATTGAGATTGTCAATATGCGTTTGTTGAATGAATTCGGAGTTACTTCGCTATTGCGTTATTTATCTGTCCGATCAATGGTGAACTCCACTATGCCAGGACGTTTGGTGCCTAAGTTACAAAATCAAATAGCTCCTCGCAGCCAAGAGCACATGTAAATTGTTACTGTATATAATATAATATGTGATTGGAAATATCATGTAATCTGGTTAACTTCATCGGTTATGTTTGGACTGGAGTGAATATTCTTTATGTACCGGTAACAGATAATTAAGACTGAGTTTATAAAATATTCGTTTTTCTAGAGTTACCTGCCTATGAATACACACTAAGTATGGTCTGGTGAACAATGATAAACAACAATACAACTTTCAAACAGGACTATTAAATGTCAATTCCTATGATAGTTCAGTTGTTCTGTGATGCTAAGTTTGTTAAAGCCAAGGAAATATTAATGAGAGGATAACAGGCCATGTGATCTCTCTTTAATGTTTGTATCGTTAGCCTGTCGTTTTGGTTATAAAATTACAGACAAGAAAATATGTACATGTATTGTGTACATGTTTGACACATGCAAAAAATAGATACCAGTCGGTTGCCAGCATTCCAATCAAAGTAACCTCTAGTATTCTCTGTTTCCACTTTATATGAAATTATCTATTATGTGTCTTCTCTGTATCTTTTTGAAGAGTAAGTACATGTAGCAAATCATCTCTGAGGTCGACTATTGCTCATTTTACACTCTACACACTGCTGTACACAAACTACATGTACATGTAGGGATTTGCCTTGATGATGAGTAAAGGAAGCTCATTGTAGATCTACTTCATTCAATTATCATCTGTCACCATACAACAGATGTCAGTGGGAAATAAACCAAACATTGTACATTTGAAATACATAATGTACATGTAGTACAAAACAGGTACATGTACAAAAGATTTTGTAATTTTTCCTTGGACAGTGGGAATTAAAACACGCGACCCATCGATGCTTCTCCAATGAGGTACAAATCAGAGTTTTAGTTTATCAACAGAACTGATACATTGTATGTTAAACTAATGGTTTCTAACATGTCCCTGCAGCTCTGACATTGGAGCAACTACCTTTGGTTAAACCTTTATGCTGACTATCTGTCTCAGCCAGGTACACGATATGCCAGGACGTTTTCATACGTATTCTAACAGTATTGATTTCAAAGGGCAGTCCTATTGATCTGGATTTAGATGGGCTGGTTTATATTTATTTCATCAGACTGACAAGACAAATTACAATATATTTGTTCAGCTATTTCATGTACAAAACTTAGTGTCACCAAGAAAGAATATAAATAAAAGTATCTTGCAGGCAGAAAACTGGTTTTGCTAGCTCTCTTTGGAAAGAAATCTTGCCCTTGGCTTCTATTTAAAATGACATGGGCTGCCAAAATGTTGATATTTTTTTGTTAAAACAGAATGTTGAAATTATCGGCTATTTTGTTCAATTTGTACAATTCGGAAGCTTTTAAGCGCCACTAGTGGTCTTGTGAATGTTCCTTAGAGTAGCTTTTTGAACTAACTTAGGCGCAGAATGAATATTTGCCCTGGGGTTATTTAAATTGTCCTTTATATTAGGACCCTTTTTGGTTCATACTGACCACAGACATGTATGTAAACTTTTCTCATTCCAAACTCAACCATTTAGCCTTTGTATGACATTCAAAGCCTTTTGCTGTCTAGAAAATCAGAATTTATGAAAAAAGTGTGAATTTTTATGCCACTTTAACCTGTAATTTCTGTTTGACCTTAAAGCCTGGAACAAAGATTGTTGGTTTTATATAGAGGAGGTTTCCAGATGGCCATTGGTAACTTTCCCAACTCGCACTGATCGCTGAATAGTGAGTTTTAATTGATGAATCCTTTGCTTTGTTTACTGATTGAGAATAAACCGTAGTTATATGTAGGTGCGCAGTACAAGACCGTTGTGGGTGTGCATGTGGTGCATTTTTGGCTTTTTGTTTACTGACTGTCTGACAGAAAATAAAGCAACAGGGAATTCCCTAAATAACTCTTTAATGGCACACTCGCCACTAAAATCCAGAATACTGTTCACATTAAAAACAGTGGGCGGTTTTCTGTATTTTTCCGAGACAGAAGAGGGGGCCTCCGTGGCTCAGTAGGTAGAGCGTTGGACGCTCAATCCGAACAGCTTTCGACCTGACCAATGGGGGTCGCGAGTTCAAATCCCACTCAGTCCCCAAAAAAATGGAAAATTTTCTGACTGGGTTTTCACTCGAACGACCTATGTGAGATGCTTGCCAGTTACCAGCGGAAGGTCGCGGGTTTCCTTCCTCCTAAACAAATGCCAAACAGTCTACGGCGGTAAGTGGGTCTTCAAATGTATATTTTGGCGGAAAGTCGACTCACAGCCTTTCATTCGAAATTGATCACTTCAGTTCTTATTTTTTTTACAAATCTGAAGGTCAACGGAGAATAACAATAACCTTATGTGGTGTGCCCTTTTAAAGACATTTTATGACCACTGGATATTTCAGGGCCTGAAGTTCACAAATAAATTCTTGCAAAGAATCGGTTACTCGCTCACGTCAGTGATCAATTTTGATTCTCCTTTAACATGTATGAGTTATGGTGGCCAGAATTTCAACTAACACTCACAAAATAAATTTGCAAAAAATATCCCATAACACTGAGTGACAAAATTTCCTTTTTATTTTTCATATCCATACATGATTGTGTCTATTTATGAACACTAAAACACACCTGGAGCCTGTTTCACAAAGCGTGTAGCGTAAGTTTTCACATAAATGCCATAGCAACCCATACTGTAGAGATACGCCGCTATGGCATTTACGTGAAAATTTACGCTACGTCGCTTTGTGAAACAGGGTCCTGCACTGGGAAAATCTTCTTGATCAAAATAATACATGTATATATGAATGTTTTTGTTTTTATTCAACCATTAGGCCGTTATTGAAGAATCATTTTTACTGATTTGATATTGTTTTAGTTCAAAACTTAAAGGAAGAAAGTTTAGCATCTCCTATTTATAAATAAAGTGTGCATACCATATTTGCCATACTAGTTGTTGTTAAACAATACACAGTATGCTCAGAAGAAATGGGCAGACCATAGGCCAAACATAAAAAAGTGTTTGTTTGCTGTTACAATCCTTTTCTGTGAGAAAAAATGGGTATGTAGGTCGATTTATTATTATTTTTTTTTTTCCAAAAGCTTCAACAATAAAAAGATTTCTTCACACAGGTAGAACCGTTAATCTAGGAACACAAAATAAGTTCAATGGACTTTAACCTGTCCCATCTGTATTTCAATCATTCCAGTGTTCTTAAACAGCTTTGGTTGAGCTTGTCATTTAATGACTAGAATATGAAAAGAAAATTTGGTACCGTAGGTATGTTTTTGAATGGTCGATCTCAAAAATCATTTTTTTTATTTTTGGCCATACCATTACATGTATTTGTTACAAATGCCGAAACATGCAGACTATTATAGTATTTGTAACACTATACGCTTAAAAGAAATGTGCAATCCATACCAGTATTTGTTTTTACCATATGCTCACAAATGTGCAAACCATACCAGTATTTACTTATGCTCACAATAATTGTGCAAACTATACCAGTGTTTGTTTCACCATATATGCTCACAATAAATGTGCAAACAAAACCAGTAATTGTTTCACCATGTACATGTATGCTCACAATAATTGTGCAAACTATACCAGTGTTTGTTTCACCATATATGCTCACAATAAATGTGCAAACAATACCAGTAATTGTTTCACCATATGCTCACAATAAATGTGCAAACAATACCAGTAATTGTTTCACCATATGCTCACAATAAATGTGCAAACAAAACCAGTAGTTGTTTCACCATATATGGTCACAATAAATGTGCAAAAAATACCAGTATTTGTTTTACCAATAAATCTGGGAAGATAATTTTGATGTCGATCAGAAACATTGAATCTCTTCTGTATATTGAAATATGGGAAACGAACAGGTTCATAACATTTGGGTAACATGTTTTCGTTTGAAAATTTCGTAACATTGGAACCAGAACCTAAAGACAAAACATTTAAATAAAGATGTGTCATTGTGCATGTACATATTTAGGTTTATTTAGGTTTGATACAGTATTTTATAAACTTCACTATAAACTTGCATAAATATTTGTTTGGTACTGTTCAAAGGGTAAATTTAATGTTTAGTGTTGTGTTTTTTTTTTTTTTCGTTCTCCTTTAAATCTGTCTTTTAGACAAGAAGATTTTCCCTGTGCCCGTGTGTTCATAAATATTAATACTTTTATTTGTTATTTGCTATATCAAATTTTACTGACATTAATTAGAGTATCAAAGGATTTAACATTTTCACTTATATTCAGCCCGTTTTTGTTTCTATCTTCAGATTTACTGTTATGTTGGGGTCGAATCTACATGTACAGTTTCCAATGATCACAGACCAATTTTAAGACGTTTCCCTTGAACCTGGCACCTTTACCTCGGATGCATATGGACTTTGTTTGTTATCCAAGTAGACATTGCCCTCCTGTCAGATCCTTTGCCTTATCATAGATACTTTGAGATATTTTTCTAAGGTGTATTTTACAAATGAAACTGTGATGCCTGTTTGAAACCAGTGGACAGCCATAAAATTTCAGCGAAAGTTCAGAGCTTCATTTCTCATTTGTTTTTTTAAATAAACTAAGGTAAGCCTTTTAGTTCTTTTCTTTAATTCTATATAACATAATTATTGGGAGGTTTGCATGTCACCAGCAAGTACATTGAAGGGCTGAAACGAAGAATGGATTTTCGTATTCGGATATTTGGTTCAGCCATTGTAATAGTATCTGAATATTCGCTTAAATAAATAGTTGGAGATACGAAGAAGGTTATGTAGACCATAAGATATAGCCGTCTACAATTCATGGAACCTACCTTAGTTACATGTACCAATTGAAAATTAAGTTGAAAAAAAATAATCGCTGTCACGCATGATTCATGAATTTGCTTCTCACTGCAAATCAACAGTTATCCACAAATTCGAGAAATCATTTTGCAGAACGAAAGAAAACGGAATGCAGGATGCTGAATGGTTAATATTCTTTGTACCTGTCAGTGTGTTAGATAAGAATTATGTCCCCTGAACTTTAAGAACATGTTCGGTTTGGCAGATAAATTTGCCAATAAATTTCCAGTTAACGCAATATAAGCATACATGTACCTGCTAAATACTTCATGAAATACATGTAGTTGAACTTATAGATTTTGGAAATGAAGCAGTCAAAAACTTCAGAATTTCATCCTCATCAAAGTTAAACATGGCTGTTGATAAAAAGTCAGCGCATTTAGCGCAACAAAAAAGCTTGAACAACCAAGACTTTTACATGGAATATCAAAGAACTAAGCTGAAATTTCATCATTCCTAAGGTACTAGCGCATAAATTTCAATTGATAAAGATTTTATTTTTTGATAACTTTAAAATATCCAAATGAGTTGCAGAATACTCTGAAAGTAAATCAGTACCTGAATATTACTAATTTAGTATGCGGTTGCGAATATTTGAGTATTCATTTGAGCAGTATCAACTGTCTAGTAATTGTCTCTCCTCAACTCAACCCATAGGGATTAGCCGGTCAGAGTAAATTAATTTGTCTGAAAAGTTAACTGGTCATCATTTATTTTTTTTTTTGTAGTATAAAAGAATATCATTTTTACTGTATCAACAAACTGTATCAACATTACCAATGGAAGATTACTTAGTTATAAGTTATAGCTCTGACAAATATATTTGTACCAATTTTGTATATACCGTACATATAATAGTGGGATAATTTCCATATCCATTCATTTTACCGATAGACTGCCTCAAATCCACACCTGGACTCCACATTTACAACACATGAAGAAACTCGTACTAAATTTTGGGTCTGAATATACATGTAGGCATCTTATATAAATGTGTCAATGTCAGAAATTGAAAAAAAATTGCTTTGTTAATACAAATTCATTTTTTGAGTCTTAAGCCTTTTTTTTGGTAAGTGTCTGCACATGGTATATATATAACAAATGCTTTTCCAATGTTAATGGTAGTTAAGTTTGTGGCTGGACAAATTAAACCAAAATTATAGAATGGCTATACATGTAGTGATGCACTTATGTCTCCGATAGATGATCAGAAATTTAGAAATATGATCAGATGTCTTGGTGATATCAAAGCACACTATCATGACAAAAGACTTTTGACTGTCTTGTTGTGACGGGACACTGGATGTACACTATCATGACAAAAGATTTTTGACTGTCTTGTTGTGACGGGACACTGGATGTACACTGTACACTATCATGACAAAAGACTTTTGACTGTCTTGTTGTGACGGGACACTGGATGTACACTATCATGAGAAAAGACTTTTGACTGTCTTGTTGTGACGAGACACTGGATGTACACTATCATGACAAAAGACTGTTGACTGTCTTGTTGTGATGGGACACTGGATGTACACTATCATGACAAAAGACTGTTGACTGTCTTGTTGTGACGGGACACTGGATGTACAATATCATGACAAAAGACTTGACTGTCTTGTTGGGACGGGACACTGGATGTACACTATCATGACAAAAGACTGTTGACTGTCTTGTTGTGACGGGACACTGGATGTACACTATCATGACAAAAGACTGTTGACTGTCTTGTTGTGACGAGACACTGGATGTACACTATCATGACAAAAGACTGTTGACTGTCTTGTTGTGATGGGACACTGGATGTACACTATCGAGACACTGGATGTACACTATCATGACAAAAGACTGTTGACTGTCTTGTTGTGACGGGACACTGGATGTACACTATCATGACAAAAGACTGTTGACTGTCTTGTTGTGACGGGACAGTGGATGTACACTATCATGACAAAAGACTGTTGACTGTCTTGTTGTGACGGGACACTGTCACAGTCCAGTGACGGGACACTGGATGTACACTATCGGGACACTGGATGTACACTATCATGACAAAAGACTGTTGACTGTCTTGTTGTGACGGGACACTGGATGTACACTATCATGACAAAAGACTGTTGACTGTCTTGTTGTGACGAGACACTGGATGTACACTATCATGACAAAAGACTGTTGACTGTCTTGTTGTGATGGGACACTGGATGTACACTATCGAGACACTGGATGTACACTATCATGACAAAAGACTGTTGACTGTCTTGTTGTGACGGGACACTGGATGTACACTATCATGACAAAAGACTGTTGACTGTCTTGTTGTGACGGGACAGTGGATGTACACTATCATGACAAAAGACTGTTGACTGTCTTGTTGTGACGGGACACTGTCACAGTCCAGTGACGGGACACTGGATGTACACTATCGGGACACTGGATGTACACTATCATGACAAAAGACTGTTGACTGTCTTGTTGTGACGGGACACTGGATGTACACTATCATGACAAAAGACTGTTGACTGTCTTGTTGTGACGGGACACTGGATGTACAATATCATGACAAAAGACTGTTGACTGTCTTGTTGTGACGGGACATTGGATGTACACTATCATGACAAAAGACTTTTGACCGTCTTGTTGTGACGGGACACTGGATGTACACTATCATGACAAAAGACTGTTGACTGTCTTGTTGTGACGGGACACTGGATGTACACTATCATGACAAAAGACTTGACTGTCTTGTTGTGACGGGACACTGGATGTACACTATCATGACAAAAGACTGTTGACTGTCTTGTTGTGACGGGACACTGGATGTACAATATCATGACAAAAGACTGTTGACTGTCTTGTTGTGACGGGACAGTGGATGTACAATATCATGACAAAAGACTGTTGACTGTCTTGTTGTGACGGGACATTGGATGTACACTATCATGACAAAAGACTTTTGACCGTCTTGTTGTGACGGGACACTGGATGTACACTATCATGACAAAAGACTGTTGACTGTCTTGTTGTGACGGGACACTGGATGTACACTATCATGACAAAATACTTGACTGTCTTGTTGGGACGGGACACTGGATGTACACTATCATGACTAAAGACTTTTGGCTGTCTTGTTGGGACGGGACACTGGATGTACACTATCATGACTAAAGACTTTTGGCTGTCTTGTTGGGACGGGACACTGGATGTACACTATTATGACAAAAGACTTGACTGTCTTGTTGGGACGGGACACTGGATGTACACTATCATGACAAAAGACTTGACTGTCTTGTTGGGACGGGACACTGGATGTACACTATCATGACAAAATACTTTTGGCTACCTTGTTGGGACATGACACTTGTTACTTGTTGAACCACAGCTTTATTTGTCAGAAAATTCTGTTTAAACTTCCTGCCCTTTTTTGTATTGCTACATGTAATCATGAAGCTAAAAAAAAGTAACCTTCTAGATATGTCAATATCACACTGTCAAAGTTGCACTGTCAGACTTTAAATGGAAATTCATGTTGGCATGAATGTGTTTCTGAACTTTTGACACAATTGACAACAGGCTTGACATGTACATACCTTAGTTATCCAGCTGTTATTTCATAATTTCCCTATGAAAAATACTTTTATTAGGAAATAAGATCTCATTTCTTACATAAATTGGCATTGTCAAGGTATCCATGTTTGAACAAATTAAACTTATACCTGCAGCAAATAGACTCTGATATTTTCTCTACTTGAATTACAATTTTCATCAAAGTTTTACCTTTATAGGCCAAATTGACTGTTATCACATGCCTTGTAAATAATAAACATTGCCCCAAACCATGCACAAGAAAATCCAAATTATCAAACAAATCATCTCAATTCCTTCCAATATGTTTTCATTTCATTCCATTTATTAACCATTCAATCATTACATAAGGACATTTAGATACAATCAATAGAGAATGTGACGGGAATAAAGCTCTAATGGCTTTATGTTTGTCAGCTATCGCAAAATATACATTAGAAACTACAAGTACATGTAACATGTACAATTACAGTATATGGTATACTTCTCAAGTTTTTTAGTGTGACTAGTCTTGAATATATATTAATGTTTATGCAATTTTTTTAACCTGATATCACAATCAGACAGAATTTGAATTTTGTCAGCTCCTGTCACTTGAAAGAAATGGTTGTAAAAGGTTTTGGTATCAGTTTAACTTGCATACATGTACATGTACACAGTACATGTATATATGCATTTTGCTGCTGTTACCAAACATATGCATCAGCATACACCTAGCTCACCAGTCACCACACTCGCGCTGCAGAAATTGGTCTTCTCTGAAAGTTTGCCTTTTAAACCTAGGTTAATTTCGATCATTGTGAGACTCAGATCAAAGTCAAACACTCTATACATGTAATTACTCTGAAATATACGCCTTGTAAATCAACGTTTTCGGAAAATGTGGCAGGCTGCATTTGGTATCTACTTGCGGCAGCCCTCTAGAAATTTCAGAAAAAGGTAGTCTTGCCGCTGATGTTGCAGGTTACATGTATAGTCATATGATACAATATATGATACTAAGGCTTCACTAATACTTCTTCCTGTCAGTTTTGTACATGTAAATGGAGGGCCCCATTGAATATAGAACAAGGGTTTTTCTAACAGATTTATTTTTATACGCCCGGCTTGAAAAGCGGGCTGTATTATGGTATCATCTCCGTCCGTCCGGCAGTCCGGCAGTCCGGCTGTCCGGCTGTCCGGCGTCCGCTGTCCCTTCCGCTCCATAACTTCTAAAGTTTTGATTCCATCTGCACAATTTTTTTCTAAGTATATACCTTATGGGTAGAAGGTGTGTCGCAAACTATTTTTAACATCACTGGTTACATAATATGGGAGTTATATTGGATTATGTAATATTCCCTTCCGCTCCATAACTTCCAATGTTTTGATTCCATCTGCACAATTTTTTCTGAGTATATACCTTATGGGTGAAAGGTGTGTCGCGAACTATTTTTGACATCATACATTGCGTAATATGGCAGCCATATTGGGTTATGTAATATTTACTTTTTCTCTCCATAACTTTAACAAATATGATCCGATGTTTTCAAATCTTTCATGTTACATACCATATTAACAGACAGTGTGTAAAAAAATTGTTTATGATATCAACTATTGCAAATTATTGGATTATGTACATTCCCTTTTATTCCTACTTTCATTTTCATGAAAATAACCTTTAAATTATAAAATTGCTTCTACTTTTCCGATTCTCATCAAAAAAGGATTTTTTCAAATTGCCATAATGTTTCTAAATTGATTAAAACTATTCTTAAATCAATATATAACGTTTTAATCAATTGAAAAATACATATAAGGATTAAAGTTTTATCTACAGACCAAGAGATAAGTATCCCAGCTTTGGTCTATTTACCTTGTCAACTTACAGTTAGCTCTGTCTCTCTCGAGAGATTTACGGCCCTGTGTACATGTACCACATGGCCTCCCAAAAACAGTGGGTGACATTAGCAATGGACCTATAGCCAAATCTATTGTAAATCCATTTGGTCTATGATAAAATTAGAAGTAATAACCTGTAGGTATATGGGGAGATTTAGAATATTGTCAAGATGTCTATGGCCAAATAATGTAGATAAAAAATATTATGAGAAAAATTGTCAAATCTACTTGAATTGGTGTGAGCTGTGAAATTGCCAATTAATTACATTTGTTTAAGTATGATTAGTAAATTATAAACTGCTTTTCTAAAAAATTTAAACATTTTAGTGCAACCTTTATTGACAACAAACAATTTTTAACATCGTGATTTAACAGCAGCGAGAATTGATGACTTGTACCGTGTACAAATCTTGTTAATAATTGATGATCCAAATAGCCCATTTTAAATTTGATACAGATGGATTTTAAAGGTTTTAGTGGTAAGATTTCATTTTGTTGACATAACATCACCTTTTACCAAGCTTCACATAATAAAACGCCGCCATATCGAGTCGAGTCAGACCAAAGACTTTAACAGTGGTAGCTGTTACTGCTTCGCTTGGCGCTCAGCAATAGGAGTTAGAGCAGCGACTGGTTGGCCCGGTGTCAGTATACTGTGACTGGGTGAGGGGGCTTGCTGGTTGTCTTCGGCAAGTCGTCTCGGTGAGACAGCACCTAAAAGAGCGGTGGAAATCCGCCCTGTCACAAGGAGACAACGTCTTCATATAACCGAAATACTGTTGAGCAGGACGTAAAACCCCAATCACTCACTCACTCACTCACTCACATCTATAGTCATGTCTTTTCCTTCATTAAATAGAAATTGTAGAATATTTATTCAGTGAATGATAAATTTCATAATATTCTGAATAGTGCTAACCTTTTGAACTTGTCAGTAGAGTACCTAATCCTGTTGTATAGTTTTGATAACCTACTCTAATACAAATGATCTTCACAATTTAGGAAAATTATCTACATGTTGTACTTATTTTAGGATACTATTCTTCTCTGCCAACCTTCTCATACAGTTTCATACAATCTGTAATTTCAATCATTTGCCTGTCCATCATAATTTGCCCAACACATACTGTACCTAATCCGTAAAAATTGGGTACATACATGTAGTTGATGATTTACAAAAATTGAAGTTTGTTCTTGTTGTTTCCAATGCAGATAAAAAAGGATTTGTTTTGAACTTGCTGTAAATTTTGAATATTTTTATGCCAGAAAAGGATTTTAGTCAGACGTCTGGTAAATATCTTTTTATGTCGAGGCCTTTTTTGAAGCGGATTTGCTTATTGTCTAAATTTAATTTTTGAGAATTCAAAAATGTTTGTGCCATACGCAATAAATGTACATGAGATTTTGATTTTTCATTGTCAATGAGTGATGGCTTGTTATAAATGGTGTAATCATGGACAAAATTAATGTTTTCAAGTTCTTAACATTCTTGAAAATATTTCCAACCTACAACTAATTAACCAATTTAGTTATGAAAGATGATCGAGATGTATGGCCAATGCTGGCTTCAATTAATAGCAGACCACTTTTATAAAATCTTAAGGCTTTTTGGTCCACTTGGTGATAATGTTATTATTGTCAACCAAATGTTTTTTTGTCTCATGAAAATATACAGTCAAACCAAAGTTGTTAGAAGCAGATAAAAATGGCTGTCAGTGTTTGTTGTTTCTGTTATTATTGTACCACACGGAATTTATATACTTTTCTGAATAGCCCTTTATCAATATCTTTGTGCAGTTAAGGTACATGTTCATTTGATCATGCATGCACACATTTCTGGCAAACTGTTAAAACATTCTACATACATAATTGTAAATACCTGGCTATGATCATGGTGTTTTTGTTGTTTATTGACCATGCCTACAACCTAGCTGTTTTGTTATGCACCAGTGAGCAATGACTATTCTCACAGTCAGGATTTACCTGAGCCAAGTCAGGTGGGTTTAATTTCTCAACCATAGCTGGACAATGCAGGTTTAGGCCTGTACATGCATCTACATAGATCGGATAAACCTGGTTTTTGTATACTGGTTGGGGAGCTGTTGTTGTTGATAATGCTACCGTAATAAGAATTATTCACCTGATAGCTAGCTGTCCTTGTGCCATCTTACAGTAGTCCTCCCACTCAGGAAGGTGTGGCCGGCAATATTATATGTTCAGTTTATACCTGCTGTTGGGATCATCTAGTTATTTCTCTGCATTGTGGATCAGTATTAAGGATTTTACCCTGTGATATTGACACATAACTGTAAGTTTTACATATTCCTTCAAACACTTCAGTAGAGTCTCTAACACTAGTTTTCCTGTGCCTCTGTGTTTTTATTTCATTTTATAATTTATTATATATATATAATTATATTTGTGGCGGCATTCACGAATGAAAATCTAGTTAAACTAAGTTTTTTTTGTTGCTTTAGTACATTGCTAGGCAATTTATTAAAAAAACTGGTTTAAATCAACACCTTTTAGTTTTAAAATTGTCTGCTAACTTTGCTAGTATTCATGGCCTGGCTTCAGACACTGGCCACTTGTGTTTTCTTGTTTGTGATTAATATCAAAGGGCTCATTTGGGAGAAGAGTATTTTTTAGGAATTATTATGAAAAATTTGCAGCTATTGTCGGTTTCGGACATCCGGGTACCTGACCAGCCGGCTAGGGTACTTAGGGTCACGTGGTCTTCCCTCAGGCAGTCAAAATGGCGTCGTTATGGTATTGTTTTCACCTCGGGAGCCTTGTTGTCAGGATCGTGACGTCATGCCAAAATCGAGAATATATGTGCATTTATATAATTTGTTATTAAGCGCCTTATCTGTTTGTTATCGATTTGTCAATCTAAAACACAACAATAAAATTGAATTGCTTTAATCTGGTCCGATCTAAAGGTTATTTTTAGCTTTGTCTGGTCATTGATGCATGGGGATGTTCAACATTACAGGGAAGGAGAAATTGGGGAAATTAAACGAAACGCGAGTGAAACTACAACTAGAAATTAAAACGACATAAAATAGCACAGAGAACAACAATAAGTAAATAAGTTTGCTTTCATTTGAGCCCATTTTTTTATCACTAATAAAAACACTGATGTGCATCGATGCACAGGTATCAATTTGGTTTGAATTAAAAAGAAATGATAAAACTAACATGAGGGATGTTTTTCTATTTGTTATGGTCAATTTCTATTTATAACTAGGATATGTTGTACAGATATTTACCCAAACACAACCACACCTCTCCCTGCAAATAAAATAATTTATTCACAACCTATTAAGGAAGATGCTTATAAAGAAATTTTGTCATATTTTTTTTTTTACATTATGCTTTATGAAACAATAAATAAATTAACTTGCTTATTTTTGTTTAAATGGGTGTCTCTATTATTGAATGGAAATAACTACAGTATATGTGAAAGTTGAAACATTTTTCCTGTACAGTAGATGCACAATAGAATATGATTTTAATAACGTTGTTCGAATTGCATAGCATTGGCGTCATTTTTCTGTTGTAGGCGCTGTGACACTCCTCTGTCACATAGCGTCATAGACAACTTGAGTACGATTTCAACGTCAGGTTGATCCAAAAACTCAATGTAGTGTCATTTTGCCATACAACAAGGCTACTGCTTAAGTGTCAATCCTTTAAAGGGCACCATGCATTCAAGTCAAATTAAAGATCAACATAATTCCGATCATTTCGTTGTCCTCTGACTTTTATGTGTTTTTTTTATCCTGATTACTTAAAGGGGCATGAGCTGCCAAAATGTTGATATTTTGACGTTAAAACAGAATGTTGAAATTATTAGCTATTTTTCTCAAGACGTATAATTCAGAAGCTTTTTAGAGCTCCTAGTCTCGATAATGTACGATAAAGTATTGTTTTGAACTAACTTTGGCTTAGAATGAATGAATGGTCGTCCCGGTTATTTAAATTTTGTTTACTTTTCGAACACATTTTCGGTTCGTACAGGCCACATACTGTATGGATTTTCCTCATTCCAACGCCAATCATTTAGTTTTTCGATAGCCTTCCAAGCCTCTTATTGTCGTGACGATCAGTAACTATGAATTTTGGCAGCTCATGCCACTTTAATATAGAAATAAATTAATTTAACGAATGTCGGCTCTTTACAGTTTATCAGATAGATAAATATTAGTAACGCTTTCACAACTCACTACAGAATGTTCATGTACTATACTACAGAATTCACACTAATTGCTTGTTAATTGTACATTTTTTCGACCTATATGTGCCACCCTGCATCCAAAGTCAATCAAATCTTATTTATCTGTTTAGCAGAAGTTTAAAACAAAAATGTATACAATTTTACACAAATAGTCCCTTTAAGTCGAAATGGTCTGTATAGGCTTGCCTTTGGTGCAATTAACAATCCATTGTCACAGGTTGCCATGGCTACACATACAGGTCTTTTCATAGGTTATATACAGTAGAATTTACACGTAAAACTCAAACTGTGATTTGTACATTGTTAGTAAAAGTCGTCAATAGTGTAATAGAAGGGAACTAATGGGGTAATCTCTGCTATAGTTCAATTTACCGAACTTATGGTGATATTATATATACCAACGTTCAGTATACGAATTTGAAATACAAGGTGGAAATGATGCTTAAATTACAAGCCATGAAAATGTTATTGTAACTCCTCGATATGGACGATTCCTACTTCAGACTTCTTTAAAACTCATAAAAGATTATTCTTGTCCGCTTTTATTACATGTAGCTATTCCAAAGGGCGTATACCTGGTCTTAAACAACAACAAACTGTAATTTCTTGGAGACTTTGCCGCCATTTTGCGTGACGTTCGAACTGGGTCAAACGGTGCATGCCAAATAAATCAAAATAAATAAAAGAGGACTAGAATAATCTGTTATGGGTTCTAAAGAAGTCTGGGGTAGGAATTTTCCATACAGAGCAGTTACAATATTATTTTCGTGGCTTGTAATTTCCGACAAAAGTGCGTCGGAGACTGAACGTTCGTATATGTAATATCACCATAAGTTCGGTAAATTGAACTATCTCTGCTACTGCCTAAGGATTAAATATGAACAACTCCATTGAGGTAAACATTTGAATGTCCAGCTGTGGTAAAGATACAAAAATGACAGTAACAAAAACAATTAATCCAATAAATATAACTATGTCGTGCCAATAAGCCTTATTCCAGTCGCATCATCGTGGGACTGTTAATGATAAAACAGAATGTCACTAAACATTTTGGTGACATGTAAAATTTCTAAATTTAACTAAAGGTATGATGTAATTTAAAGCGTTTTCAGAAGAGAAAAAAATGGGTCACACCAATATTGTAAAACATTCAAAAGAGTTTGTTTTTATTGAAAATCAAGCCTGGCAAACACAAAGCCAGGGGATGACAAACATTGAGGTCAGTGGACGACAGAATAAATAAATTCAGTGATTGAAAAAATAAGATCCATTTTAATTTGAAAAGGAATTTGTTGACCAAGATTATTTCTTTTTGGAAAATCAATAAAAAGAACCCTACTTTCCTAACTGCTTTAAATTTCAACTGATTTCTCACTTGATAGGATCAGCTAATTATTTGTTATAATATCTCACTTAAACAACATCTAAATCTCTGCCTTGTGCAAAATTTGGTTTGAACCCATGTCCAATTCCATGAACCCCTTTTTATGTGAATGAACATATGTTGAGGGGGGGGGGGGGGGGGGTGGAGACCAATGGATCAGTTACATGTATCTTAGGGCTCAAGAAGGAATGGTATATGAGAACATTGTTGCAAGGCAAACGGCTGTAGAGTAAATGTTTGTATCCTACTTTATCACAACCCACAACATGTTTCAAATCTATTATGAATGCGGTGTGTTAGAAGCTTGATACAGTTCAGTGATTCTCTAAAAAACATTAGATAGGATTCATACAAGTATGTGTTGATTTGCTTTGTCACTGTGTCAGTGAACCTTGGGTATTGACAAGCCCTAAATACCCCCCTGCCCCTCTTTAGTTCACTATTTGGATATCAACTTTTGGCATTTTGATGTTTTAATTGTTATGTAATTTTTTTTAAAAATAAGTGGTTTATGATTAAGTTGATGGAAAGAAAAACGTCTGTAGATGAATGATTTTTATTTTAGAATGTTACTCAACCAGTGAGTGTGTGTGATACATATACTGCGGTTACCTGTAGTATCTGGTTGAAGAACTCAAATGTTGTATGATTACAAGTTCTTTCATGACAGAGGCACCCCTCTGACTAAATGGTACTGAGTCACAATAATTGATCTGACAGCCATTGTATCCCCAATCAATCTGTCACAATTGAACAAGACTTTAGTGGACATGTTCAAACAAGCACAATATACAATTGTACATCATAGATACACAAATGGTTTAACTCTCATATATAATAATATTGTAATATTGCTTAAACATTATTTACCATAGTGAAAGTCATAACAGTATGTTTTTGGTTCTGTTCTTTGTCACTACAGGGACAAATAACTCTGTCAAAGTAACCTCTTTAACCCTTATTTTCTTCTTAATTCATCATGATCAGTTACGAGAAGAAAGTGTTGATTATTTCATTCAGGTATGATGCTTTTCTTAGGTTTTTATACACCGGGCTTGAAAAGCGGCTGTATTATGGTATCATCTCTGTCAGTCCGGCTGTCTGGCGCCCTCTTTCCCTTCCGCTCTATACTGTAACTTCCAAAGTTTTGATTCCATCTTGACAATTTTTTCTGAGTGTACATGTATACCTTATGGGTTGAATGAAGGTGGGTCTCAAACTATTTTTGAAATCATTGGTTACATAATATGGCAGTTATATTAGATTATGTAATAACCCTTTAGCCCCATAATTTCTACTGTTTGGATGCATTCTGGACAATTCTTTCAGATTTGCATACCTCATGAACAGTTTGTGTCCGGCACACTATTTATAAAACAAAATATATATTGCATAATATGGCAGCCATATTGGATTATCTAATATTTACTCTTTCTTTCTATAACTTTATAACTATAAACTATATATGATGGGATGTTTTAAATTGTTACACATTGCATAGCATATTTACAGGCGGTGCGTCAAACATTGTTTATGGCATCACCTCTGGCATGATACAGCAACCATGTTGGGTTATGTCATATTCCCTTTTGCTCCATACCTTGTACAGTGTGTACAGTCTTTCAGGCTGTTTACCCTGTGGACAGTAGGTGTGACGCAAATTATTTATCGGTTCTACCTGTCCGTCCTTTTCAAACTACAATAATGTTTCTAAATTGATTAAGCCTATTTTTAATACATAATTATAAATAACGTTTTAATCAGATTAAAAAATATAGATAAAGATTTTAAGTTTTATCTACAGATAAAGAGAACTTAGCCTTGTTTTATTTACCATGTAAACATACACAAGTTCTTATCAGTAGTTCTAACAACTTTGGTGTAGGTTTATAGCCTCTGATTTAAAGATCATATACATCTAGGTCTTGTATTATGTCGTCTTTTTTTTACTGGTATCCTGATGAAGCAGTGTGTATGTTTATGAGTTGAGTTACAAGCCATGGTTGGAAAATTTTCTGACTGGGTTTTCACTCGAATGACCTACATGTATGTGGGATGGTTGCCAGTTACCAACGGAAAGCTGTGGGTTTTCCTCCGGGCATAGAACCCTGTTTCCTCCCACAATTAGACTGGCAACGCCGCCATATAAGTGAAATAATATTGAGCGCGGCTTAAAACACCAATCAATCAATCAATCAACAAGCCATGGTGTTAGTAGTTCCATAGATTTTAACTTACGGGATGAATATCTGAAAAATGCCCATTTGAATTTGATACAAATGGCTTTAGGTTTTGCTGGTAAAATTTCATTTTGCTGACATAACATGGCCTTTTACCAAGCTTTAACCTCCTTCCTCTGAATCTTGAAAGTCAAATTCAAATGTATAAGGAAGGATTTGTTTTGGTACCGTTACATATATGTTTGCGGTTACTGTGACTTTCCGGGCGTATTCTGGGTTTCTTGAAACTCTTGTTGGATCTGCCACACATATAGAGTGCTTTATATTCCTATGTGAATAATGAGTTATTTGATTGACAGATCTGCCCTTGTCTATGATAATCAGTATATGACTGTTTTCCTAATATTCCACCTGGAGGTAAAAGATATTAAGCTATAGGATGGTCACATATATTTATGAACACTAAACACACAGGCGCAGGGAAAATCTTCTTGTCTAGAATAACCATGGAGACAAGTTTCTAATTGTGTTAAATACATATATTGAGCAGCCATGTAAATATCTCCCATTAATAACCCATTCACCACAACACTAAGGTACATTTATGTAGCATTTACTATGCACAATGGCAACTGTGTTCAGGTTTTCCCATAAAACTGTGATTTTGTGTAGTGTGTCATAAATTAACAGGACATGGAGGCAAAATATACAGTATTGACTTGTGGTTAAAAGACATGTTCAAGCCTGGTCTGACTATCATGTAGTCCTACAGTCAACAACCTACAATTTATCCAGTCATTTTTTTTCAAAAGGATATCCTTGTATTAAGGTCAGATTTTTGCAATTTAGTGGGTTTTTTTAAGGTTAAAATTGAAAGGCCATTTTGAAATTAAATAACCAATGTAAGTTTTTGCTCAGTATCGACTCACATTAGCTAGTTTAATTACTTGACTTAGCTTTAATTCTCATCTGAACTAGCAGTTAATGATTTAATGTGACAGTGCATTTTTCAAGCTGACTGCTTAAACTCATTTATATTATATTTCTCCCATGTTTATATTTCTGTAAAATTAGATTTTATGAACGGTAAAGAAAAAGTATTTTAAAGGTACCGGTTATGGTGGATGATGTTCACTTGTGAGAAGTTTGTGTTAGTTCATACATGTATGATGCTGTCTTCAGCTAATAATACACCACTGGGGGCTATCAGTTGTTTGAAACCAGAGCAGTATTTGAAAACATGTCCTACATGTACAGTCCTATCGTCGTAAGCCGGCAAATCCCCAGCCGACCAATGCGGTAGACAGCTTTCGGAAGCTTCCTCGAGAGTTGAACTGGCTCAGTGAAGCGGCTAATGATGAGTGCGCGATTGAAAATAGTCTGACTTAAAGTTCACTATACGGGCTACGTTTAAGCTTTATTTCCGTTTGAAAATGTCATCAGATGTCTTTTTATTCTTTTTTTGTCAATCTTCCATAATAAAACAGTACTTTATTTAAGATTTGTTACTCAGCTTACACACGAACACAACGTGTTACTCTACCCTGGGACAGGCCGTCCGTGTGTCTTCCGTAACTCCAGCAGAGCTTTGACTACTCCTCAGGCAGACAAACCCATGGCTTGATGACCGATTACAATTAGCCCCTGCAGTTTACGCGGAAGGTGCTTATTGTTGTCTTAGACCTGCATTCACTCATTTTTTTATTTTATTACGGCAAAAAAGTTGCCGCGGAAAAGTCCATTTTCCCCGTAATCAAATGAATTCGTTTTCACGGATCTTTCCTTTTAAAATTCACATGAAATGTCTTTCATTTGGAAAAAACTGGTTCCTAAATATCTAATCCTGGTGATTAGTCACATTCTGTAAAGTATTTTTTCCACAAATGAATCTATAAAACACAACCTTATGGTATATCCACGGTTTGTGTGATAGTGCACGGTTAAAATCACAATAAAGTCACATGCACAGTTGATCAAGCCTGGTTGAGTCCATTTCTAACTTTTCTTTGTTGTGTAGAGTTTTGGAGGTTTTTTATTTAAATGTATGATCAACAGGAAATATGGTTATTATTGGGTAAGAATTTCTTTAAATTGTTTTACATTTTTTTTCTAAAAAAAAATAGAAATTTAAATGTTCGACTATTTCTAAGACAACAGCTACATGTACATGGTACTTGAACTGAAGGTAACGCCCCTATTAAAATTAAATAAGGTTTACCCAATGAGACCGTACTGACAACTGTCATGTGGACTGTATGGCGTCACCCGGATCGAGTTGTAGAGGGTATAGACCCATGGGAAGTCAGAATATTAATTGAAAGTTGAAACTTTGTTCCAAGTTGTCACTTCACAAAGGCAGATGTATGGGGCTAGGTGTATATCCTTAGTTATATTGTGGTCAGATTTAATACAAACAACTGAGTGGTTTCTTTATTAAATATATCTTATACAACGGCTGAAGTGAAGATAAAACTAATACTTGTAAAAATCAGAATTCGTATAAAGTATTCTGATTCAACAGCTAATCCCAAGATGAATGCATTTTTTTTCTCTTTTGCGGTATTTTAGATGGCCGTGAAAAAGCAATTTTTCGACGGCAATCCCTGCAACATTGGCGATTGCCACGTGAATCGCAAGAGTTGTAAATTATTTTATCATACTAACAATGAAGTTTAATAAACATTCCGACTAATTTTATTGAAATATATTGAAGTGAAAATGTGTAAGCCAGCAAAGAAATAAAAAAAATTATATTTAATTTCAATATGATTCCCTTTTTCACCAAATATTAATTCCTTCTAATAGTTTAACACTCAGACCCCCCAAAAAATTAAAAAAATTCGGAGAGGATTTTTCATTTGGTCGCCGTTTGTGGAAGAGTTGCCAGTTAGGCCTACTTGCCGAGGGTCGGGGGATGAGCCCGATTTCTTCCCCCACTTTACCTTACAACACCGCCTTATACATGAAATAATCTTGAGTTAGGCGTAAAACACCAATCAATCTAATAGTTCATGTACTTACGTCAAAATATGAAGGTGAACAGATCGTGTTTATTTAAGAAGGGGCATCTGATTACCTTGAGTTAATTCTGAGTTGTTCTCAACAGAACCCAGTTAAAATAAAAGACTGCTGTGAATACTCTCACCATGTGTTCGGATTTATTATATAACGACACCATTTATAGTCTCTAATTACCCGGCGCTTGAAAATAACATGCGATTAACGTAAGGGAAATTTCCACGGGAGTGTTGCTCAACACAGCGTGAACATATAAATCATACTGCCAGCAGAGTGATATGGATATATTTTAAAACAAACAAAAAAGAAAGAAAGAAACACACAAGACTAGATTGTGAAATATGTTCTGTATTAAATAACTGCATTGTTTACCGGCAATCTCTTGTGTATGAATTAAACTCTTTTTCTTGGACATTTTTGTGTTACATGGGCTTATATTCGATTACGTTTTCTGTTAAATCTCCATGATCCAACATTCATAATGTTTGTCACTTGTTTCGCACAAGGTATCGATTTCAGATACCGTCGTACAACTGTTCAAAGCTTTACAAGTTAGGAATTCTGAATTTCCACGTCGTATTTTATTAAAATTCCTCCCTTACTCTGTACTAGAAGCTATTTTTATATAAATGTTATTCACAAATTCAGTCCGCCTTTTGAGTCGGACTCGTTTTCAAACAGAGCGCATGGGCAAAATATACCATAATGATACGCGATTTGTGAAAGTAATCAAACCATGCATCAGGAAAATCAACGATATGGGCTTTTTGATTAAAAATATTAGGTTTTTGTTGACAAAAAGTATGCATGGCGTAAATTTGACTAAAGCCCAATGTAAGCTGAAGTGACTGGACTGGCTTCCGCGTTAACGAAGACACTACGGGAGCTCGGACGCAGTGAATACACACACCTCTCCAGGCGACCTGAACTACTTCTGAAATACCTTCCGCGGACAAAATCTCATCCAGCTGTGAGAATAAGCGTGAGTTCAGACCAGTTTCCGCGAAAGCTACCGAAAATGATTTGCCGGCTTACGGCGATAGGACTGTACATACAACTGAATTGTGTTTGATGCCCAGGCTTAATCAATGAGATAGTTAGATGTTTATTCTATTGTACAACTACTATTGCACCTGTACCACACATCAGGATTTATCATAGAACTTTAATAGTCATTCTAATAGTATTGTCCAATTTTTGGGGGGAGTTCAACAGTTTTTTCATTCGAGAAATTATAATATGTACTTCTTAAGCTTTGAACTTTGAAATTAAAATTAGACAGAGGTGTGTCTGTAGAAGGTATTATATTTAGTCAAACTGGACTTTAAATTGTTTAACCTTTATTAGACCATTCATATCCTCTGGGCTAACATTGTTCTGTTAAAAATCATCTAAAGGTTTGATATGGGTTTTTTTTCTGATTTATTATTTTTGTAGATATTCCAATAATTCCATTCTTAGTCAGTTTAGTTATACTAACCCTTTCTTTGTCAATGTATGCTTCTATTATACACCTAAATGTCCCCAGTCTACTGTATTTTCCCGTAAATATTTAAGTGTCCCATATTTTTTTCTCATTGGGCTGTTGAAATGTCAGTGAGAGCACAATGATGTGTCAGGGACATGCAGAAACAATACAAAATGATGATTATTGACTGCTCCAGTGTTTATCACTGACAGTCAAGACAAGAAGATGACATGATTTTTGATGTGTAGTGTTGGAATCTAAAATCACATAGACAATGTTGCAATGAAAAGACTGAATTTGTCACAAACAAAACATCTATCACCAGCACAGATCAAGTTGTGCTTCAAAGAAACTGTGACATAGATATGTTCATGTCACTTTTCAAAGTTTTAATCAAAATTGTATGAAAGTCAAGTTACATGTAGACAATCTTGAGCAACGTAAAATATTCATTTACTCAATAGTATGGTAAACTTTGTAGTTTGTACATGTACATGTACAATGTAGAACATTTAGAGCTGGTGTTTTACATGTACTGATTGTGAGCATGCAAATCACAGCCATGCCATTATCGCAATAGAAGCTCATCAGGAAACCTTACATTGTCGCAATAGTCTGGAAACCCTTCATTGTTGCAATATAAGTTCACCTGAAAACCCTGCATTGTCGTAATATAATGTAGGTTAGGCTGGAAACCCTGCATAGTCAGAATAATATAGAAACCCTGCATTGTCACAATAACATAGAAACCCTGCATTGTCACAATAATATAGAAACCCTGCATTGTCACAATAATATAGAAACCCTGATTTGTCACAATATATTTTTAACACTATAACACATGGGCACAGGGAAAATCTTCTTGTCTAAAATGATAACCTGGGAACCCTGCGTTGTTGCAATAAAAGTTAATCTGGAAACCTTGCATTGTCTCGTAATGATCTGAAAACCCTGCATTGCCATAATATAAGTTAACCTGGAAACCCTGCATTGTTGCAATAAAAGTTAATCTGAAAGCCCTGCATTGTCACAATATATGTACCGGTAAATCAAATCTAGAAAACCCCACAAAAATACACAACAGATTATAAGTGCATCCTCTAGTAAATTTGTCCGTTCATCTAATTCGTGGCGTTAGGAATTCTCGGTAATGATCGATTCTTGTACAGCTGTTTGAAAACTACGAAAACAGAAAATTGTTACCCATCATGAAAGCCAGTATATGGTATAATGTATGACAAAACTAGCATCTTTAACGTTTGGTTCCCAGCATTTCAATATATGGAAGTGCTTCAATGTTTCTGACTGACATTGAAATTATATGGCCTTTAATTCTATTTTCCTCATTTGTCAACTCAAAAAATCATTGTACGAGATGAGATTTTTGTTATTTTATGGCTTACTCTTTCTTTTGTAATACACTAACGTTACCTCTTGTCTCTTAAAGGATTTATGAACAACACTAGTTAATAATACCAAATTTGCATAATGATAGCATATTATTTTCCTTATCAGTCACACTTGTAGATGTCCAAGCCACAGAATAAGTTCACATGTGATCTTTTCGGCATCTGCTGGGTCGAATCACATGAAATTTTACTCCACACCCATTTAAGCTGACTGAGGGTTGTAATATAAAATCCTCATAGCTTCACTCGTATAATTTTTCGTCTCCAACAAAGCTAAATCGTCTGTAAAAGTCACTGCAAAATAACATGTATGGATAGACTCCTTACATCAACCAGGACATCATAATAGATTGAGAACAGCACCAAATTCAAGATAATTAAAGTGGCATGAGCTGCCAAAATGTTGATATTTTGACGTTAAAACAGAAGGTTGAAATTATTGGCTATTTTTCTCAAGACATATATAATTCAAAAGCTTTTTAGTGCTTCTAGTCTTGAAATTGTCCGTTAAAGTATTGTTTTGAACAAACTTTGGCTTCGATTGAATGAATGGTTGTATAGGCCAATCATTTAGTTTTTCGATGGCCTTCAAAGCCTCTTACTGTTATGACGATCAGGAATTATGAAAAAAGTATGAATTTTGGCAGCTCATGCCACTTTGAGCCACAGCTTTTAATTTTTATGATAAAGAAAAAAAAAAAAAAACGTTTTTTTCAAGTTAGATTTTTGGGGGTGAAATAAAATATGTATATTTTCAGGGGCTCAAATAAATCCCCTGAATGTATCCGTTTTTCATCTAAAAACACTTTTAAAACCTTGTCATATGACCTTTAAGGATGCATTTACATGTATATGTCAAGTTTACATTGAGCATATATACAATTTCTTGCTGTACTTATAATTAACACATTGAATTTACAATATTTTCCTTCTTAAATTTTTCAGAAGATGTTTTTCCTAGATGAACAAACTCAGAGCTACATAATATTTTTCCTTGGGGTGATTGCACTGGTCTTATACTCAATGGTTGTTTCAACTGAACTGATAGCATTAATAGGGGGGTAAGTCATGTCTTTTGAATATTTGCATTTGAATTTTGAAGTAATGATACCGTATGATTCTTGTTATGAACTTATCAAATCTGAGAGATGGATTGATTGATTGATTGTTTGTTTGGTGTTTTACGCTGTGCTCAAGATTATTTTACTTATATGGCGGCATTGCCAGTTTTATTGTGGGAGGAAACTGGGCTCTATGCCCAGAGGAAACCCACGACCTTCCGTTGGTAACTGGCAACCATCCCACATAGGTCGTTCGAGCGAAAACCCTGAGAGATGGAAAGCTGTATATTAGAAAATCAAACAATGTCAGATGAACATGATTCCATAGGTATTCAAAAGTAAACCTTAATTTAGCTAGTTTATGAAGTGCCCTTTTAGATGACCATGCAGCAGATAAAAAACATTCCGTTAAATTGTAAAAATATTTGACCTGGTAACCATGACCTATGATTGAGTTTACTTTTATATTCACCATCTTCCAATGTTTTCAATGGAGAAATGGTTGGTTTGTTTCAGGCATTTTTATCTGTACAGAAAACCTGACCTTAAACAGTTGTTAGAAGAATTACCAGGCATTTCAATAGTTAAACCATTAATGGGAATTGACCCATTGTTAGAGTCCAATTTAGAAAGTCATTTTACTTTAGATTACCCAAAGGTAAGTGTTTTCATTATCATACCCTTTGTTGAATTGATTGCTTCGTGGTCCACTCAAAACTATTCTGCTTCTATGGAGAGTGGGGTTGGGGTGCTTTCTTATGAAGTTTTGTAATTTCTATAGTTTATTGTGAAGAACCTACTGAAAGTTTCTTCAGGATTGCCAGCTGTTGACATCTCCAATACTTCTGACCAAACTGTCAAATGATTATGGGGGCCTCCGTGGCTCAGTAGGTAGAGTGTTGGACGCTCAATCCGAACAGCCTTCCACCAATGGGTCGCGGGTACGAATCCCACTCAGTCCAAAAAAATTGGAAAATTTTCTAACTGGGTTTTCACCCGAACGACCTATGTGGGATGGTTGCCAGTTACCAGCGGAAAGACGTGGGTTTCCTCCGGGCATAGAGCCCGGTTTCCACCCACAATAAAACTGGCAACGCCGCCATACAAGTGAAATCTTGAGCGCGTCGTAAAACACCAAACAATCAATCAATCAAATGATAATGTGTTTATCTATAACATAAAAAATACGGTATTAACATTAAGAAAACAGATGTATACATTTTATAATAAATATATAAGTGAATATGTTGTTTTGGTTTCAGTATGAAATACTTATATGTGTGCAAGATGACCAGGATCCAGCAATTAATCTCTATCACAAAATGGTCCAGAAATATCCAAAGGTCGACTCCAGACTCTTTTTAGGTTTGTATTTTTTATTATTATTTTATTTTTTTATGTGTTCCATTCCCATAGAGATGGTTGCCAGTTACCAGCGGAAGGTCGTGGGTTTCCTCCGGGCATAGAGCCCAGTTTCCTCCCACAATAAAACTGGCAACGCCGCCATATAAGTGAAATAATCTTGAGCGCGGCGTAAAACACCAAACAATCAATCAATCAAAAAAATCCATTCCCATAGAGACATTTTGTTTGGCTGTAGGCTTCTCCCTTGAGAATACTTGGCAAGAATCTTCAGTATAGTTTTACAAAACACAACTCCTATCATTATTTTCACCTCTGCATTGTTTCATTGATTTGGTTTTATATTTTAAATCTGCCAATCTTTGGATTGATATCTATTTTAGGTGGGAAGGAAGGCATTGTTAACCCTATGGTGCACAACATGGCTTTAGGCTATGACAATGCCAAATATGATTTCGTTTGGATCAGTTCAAGTCGAATAAAAGGTGAGTGAATTCACATTCAAGATTTGATGTAAGCTAAAAAAAAATCATTCAAGGCAACGTATAACTGGAAATATCTTGATTCGTTGATATTTTGCTCCACACTCAAGATTATTTACCATGTTGCTGTTTTATTTATTTTGGGGGTGGGGAGGAGGGTAAACTGGCGGAAAAAAACCTTCAGGTAGATAACGGACATGCTTTTCCAGTTAAGTGAAAAACCCTCCAGAATTCTGTTTGGACATTGAGTTTTGAGCTCACCATTCATCAATAGAAGGTTTGAGTTGGTGTGATAGACTGAATCAACATGGCCCTTAAGTAATATTTGCTTACTTGATTGACTTATGTTTTACACTACACTCAAGATTATTTCACTTATATGGTGGCTGTGCTACATGTAGGTTTAGTGAGGGAGAAAGGCGTGCTCTTTGCTCAGAGTAAGCTTTAGAAGACAACTGGCTTTAACTTTTAATGTACTTCTTTTACCACATACATGAGTTTGAAATCATATGCAGTTAAGATTCATAATCCAAGCCACTAGCTGTTACTGTTTATTATATCTGTAGAGGAGTTTGAATCCCACTCAGTCCAAAAATTGGAAAATTTTCTGACTGGGTTTTCACTGGAACAACCTATGTGGGATGGTTGCCAGTTACCAGCGGAAGGTCGTGGGTTTCCTCCTGGCACTGAGCCCGGTTTCCTCCCACAATAAAACTGGCAACGCCGCCATATAAGTGAAATTATCTTGAGCGCGGCGCAAAACACCAGACAATCAATCAATCTGTAGAGGATGACCAATATCTAGGTTTGAGGCATGTATTAAATATCCAACTTAATCGACCTAGCTAACATTCACTTTGTTTCTCTTTTTTCAGCCAGCACTGATATAATCAACGATTTTGCAATAAGATTATCCAAACCTAAAGTTGGCTTAGTTCACCAGTTACCCTTCACAACTGACCAGAAAGGATTAGCAGCATGTGTAGAGAAGGTGAGATATTTCAAGTCCCTATTCACAATTTCTGTATAGGTCTCCTTAGAATTCTATTTAATCCAAAAGACAAATTTCAGGGTGGATTTTTCACTTGATCACGCAGTGTCTAGATTAATTGATTGATGTTTTATGCCGCACTCAAGATTATTACGCCACACTCAAGATAAAAAAGATTATTGCACCGTAAACCGAGCTCTTTCCTAGGAGGAAACCCCCGCCCTTTTGTGAGTACCTGGCAACTCTTCCACTTACGGCGATCAAGTGAAAAATCCACTTTTTATTTGGTTTGAGTGGGATTCGAACCCGCGCTGCATCGACGGGAGGCCTTTGTCAGACTGAGGGACTCACTAACCAGAAATTCTATCATGTGCAAAACCGAAACTCTGTATCATATCTTTTTTTTTCTCATGTCTGCTATTTTATCCAGGACCCTATTTTGCAAAGCTGGTGTGAAGATGCGCATTGGCCTACAATATTGAAAAGTTGCGACTAAGTTCCTATAGTTTTAATACCGATTTACATTGAACGTAACATACATGCCAGCTTTGTAAGACGGGGCCAAGGTGAACAAATCGATCAACCAAAATATTGTGAATTTTCACTTGACAATGTGATTAATCATTAAAAATCGGTTCAAAATGTTGTTCAATGTATCTCCTCACTTTTCTTGTAGATATATTTTGGGGCTTCAGTTGGCAAATATTACATGGCCTTAAACTTTTTGGGAGTGCCTTGTTTCACAGGAATGTCATATGTGTTTAAGAAATCTTTACTGGAGGAACTCAATGGCTTAAGCTGGTATGGGAAATATTTAGCTGAGGATTTCTTCTTAGGAAAAGCCATTCATGAGAAGTAAGTTATAATGAGAGATTATCAGCTTTTTTAAAAACAGTGTTCATTACCGAACCATATTTCTCACTATTCCGTTGCCTTGTTAATTTGTATCGCAATGTGTCTATTAGCACTGTTTGTCATATAGATATATTAGTTTCGCTTTCACATCTCGCTACAGTAATGTTCTGTTCATCCATCCGAAAATGTCCGTCCGGCAAAAAACAATGTAACACAGAATACCCATTAATTACTCTTTGATCATATATTTTTTGCTTAAAATCGACCTACCCCCATTCATCCAAAGTCAAATCACTGTTTATTGTTTTTATTATAAAGGGTTGACATGCTGAGGGTTGACATGCTGAGTCAGCAGAATTGCTGATCTTCCCTGAGACCCTCCTTGTATACACCATTCATTCACCCTTCTATACCAAGGGAATAGATGAATATATATACAAAAAAAGTAAATAAGATAAAATCAAAATGTTTTTATTTATTTGGATGCATAAAAAGTGGTGTAATCACTATTAAATTTCTGAGCTGAAAACTATAATTGTGGTGTATTCAGTAAGAAGTAGTCTATGTTTCCTCACTACAGATAGTAGTATAGATATTTTTAGCATAAATTGTCAATTTCTTGTTGCCAAGAAAGACACTTATCAACATAAATGCCAAGTAATTTAAAATGGCCGACTTTTTCAATAGCAAAACCATTTAGTGGCTTGTTGAATTCCTGCTGATAACACATTTTGAGTTTGTGTGGCAATTATGAACATGTTGTTCTAAAATTTTGGATAGCACAAGTATTATAGATATAATTGAGGGATAGTTTTTAGCTCTGTTCATAGGCCCTGATTGATGAATTGGTATTACTTTAGCATCCCTCCATGGTTGAGGAAATACAGACTTTGTGATAATTATTTTTGTTATGGCAGGTGTTATAATGTCAGCAGAAAGTTTCACAAATTGACGACTACTACCATCTGCACTTTTTGAAATGTCAATGATTTCAAGCTGGTCAGATGTCATTTTTTATACGCCCGACTTAAAAAAAGTCGGTCGTATTATGGTATCACCAGCGCCGTCCGTCCGTCCCGGATTCCCTTCCGCTCCATAACTTGAAGAGTTTTGATTAAATCTTTACAATTCTTTCACAACATATACCTTGTGGGTAGAAGGTGTGTCATGAACCATTTATGACATCGTCGATTGCATAATGTGGCTTCTACATTGGATTATGTAGTATTCTATCTTAGTCTATATCTTCGTTCCGTTCCGCTCCATAACTTGAAGAGTTTTGATCCGATCTTTACAATTTTTTTAACAACATATACTCTAGGGGTAGAAGGTGTGTCATGAACCATTAAGAACATTGTCCATTGCATAATATGGCTTCTACATTGGATTATGTAATTTTCTGTCTTAGTCTATATCTTCGTTCCCTTACGCTCCATAACTTGAAGAGTTTTGATCCGATCTTGACAATTCTTTCGGAGTATATACCTTATGGGCAGACGCTGTGTCGTGTACCATTTCTGACATCACCTGTTGCATAATATGGCAGCCCTATTGGATTATGTAATATTCCCATCCGCTCCATAACTTCTAAAGTTTTGATCCGATCTTGACGATTCTTTCAGAGTATATACCTTATGGGCAGACGGTGTTTCACGTACCATTTCTGACATCACCTGTTGCATAATATGGCAGCCCTATTGGATTATGTAATATTCCCTTGCGGCTCCAGAACTTCTTTCGTTTTGATATAATCTCTCCAATTCTTTTAGAGTATATATACCTTATAGGTAGATGATGTGTCGCATACCAAATTTGATTTGGGTACACATATTTTTTGTCTGTTTTCAAGAGTTTTTTTATCGAAATGTGTACCTGATGTTTAATATATATATATTAATATATATCAATGCTTTTTGGAGTACACTTGGTCCAGAGTAATACTAGAAGCCAATTAATTTATACATTCTGAGACTGTTTTCTTGGATAGTTTAATGTGCACTATAATAACAAAAAAAGACCATTTTCCCACTTTATTACCCATCTGGTATTTATCAGATTGGCTGTTTAAATAGAGATAAGGGGACAATGACATCCAAGGTTTGTATATTTACACACCAGCATATCAGTGGTCAGCCTGAAGATTGTTTGCTTTGTAATAAAACTACAGCCAAGTCCAATAGAACAGTGTCCCAGTGAAAACTGTTAAAATTCAAGAATTGTAAGCTATTGTATTGATTGATAAGAGCAATGTCAAAACAGCCACATTTCAGTTTTTGCAATTAAAATGTGATTGAAATTAACAAATAATGTATGTGTACTATAACGTACTGGTATTTAGTTGCAGCTTCATCAAATTCAGAAAAGAAAAACTTCTAATGTGAACAAGAAATTCTAATTGATGAAATTAAAACAAATGTTATATTAAATGTTAAGTTGTTAATCGTTGCGGTTCGACTTTGCCACGGCGGGCGTATGTTGAGTTTACTAAAACTCTTGTTTCAATTGGTTCTTACTTTTTTATATACATTGTATTTCTTTTTCATTCACTTTACAATTTCATTTTCACTTGTTATAGAGGCTACCGCCTGGTACTTTCAACATACCCTGCCCAGCAGAATGTTGCAGGCCTTACCATAATTGGCTATAAAGATAGAATGGTCAGGTATGGTCATATATATTATTTGTAGTTATGATTTTATTTTACAAAAGTGTTTCATGGTTTGATTATGTAAACTTCCTTCTTTCTGCAAAAATAAACAACACAAGAACAAATTAATAATTGATTAGAATTTCACATGCTTGATGGGTGAATTGGTCACTTCATTATCAGTTGGTAGATATTGTCATTTCAAACAACATAGGCTGAGTAGGTAGAGCGTTGTACGCTAAATCCGAACCGCCTTTCACCAATGGGTCGCGGGTTCCAATCCCACTCAGTCCCAAATATAACTGGCAACGTTGCCATATAAATGAATTAATCTTGAGCGTGGCGTAAAACACCAAACAATCAATCTTAATTTTGGATTTGATTGCTGTGTGGATCATCAGATGTGAAATTGGAGTGATGAGAAAACAGCTAGTATTGATGGGATGGGGGATAAATGTGCTGTTTTTTTTTAACTCCTCTTACAACCTAACCGACTTTGCAATATTAGTAATACAAGACGAAGTTAAGGGTAAATCCTCTTTTTACAAGGAGAAATGTTATTACCACCGTGTGATAAAGCATATCGTAATCAACTTTGTGTTGTGTGTTTTTCAGATGGCTCCGTTTGAGACTGAACATGTTGACATTTGTAGCTGGAGTCCTTGAGCCTCTCGCAGATTGTGTTCCTTTGGGAGTAATGAATGCATTTGCCTTCTATCATTTCTTTGGGATTAACCCTTATTATTTCTTTATTGGTCATATCACAGCTTGGATATTCCTAGATTATTTACATCTAAGTAATGTACAGGTGAGGCAATTTTCTCTGTCATCAAAATATAGATTTCTAGAACAAAATGTCTGACCGTTTTTTATAAAATCTCTTTCAAATAGTTCATTGATACAGTAATAAAATGCAACTGTTACAAAGGCTTTTTGTAAAGAACTTTGCAAGGGGTACCTGCAGGTCGACATTACATTAGTGAAAGAGTACACTTACATGTAGATCACGCTTGCTATGCTGCAACATTATATATATTTATGAACACTAAAACACATGGGCACAACGAACGTGTCAATGACTGAAATGACCATGGAAACATTTTATTTGGTATACTAGCTAATATACTAGTATATTAGCTTTTCTTTAAGGTCTATGAGAAAGATTTTTTTACAGGTTTTATTAAACACCATTAAATTGACTTGTTTATTTTTTGTGATACAAAATGGACGATATGAAATCTTACAGATTCTTTTATTCCATTAAATTCAGACAAAAAAAAAAGCTGAAGAAAATGTGTATATCCAGCTGGATAAATATATTTGTTTTAGTCCTACTCATTTTTAGTGGTATATAAAAAATAAAAAAATAAATTAATCCCTACCTTTCTACAGGGGATTTTTAATGCCATGACCGTGAACACACAGTATATTTTCTAGACCTTACCACAGTTTACAACCTTCTATTTTTCTTTGACCTTGCTATTGTTTGAAACCTTTTTTTTTTTTTACCTTCTAACAATACTACTAAGATAACATGTGCTTTAACTTGGCTGTTTCATTTATATTTACAGTCTGGCCCATTGCCCTTCTCCAAGCTGCAGTTTTTACTTGGATGGATAGTTCGAGAATTTATCAACCATTTTGTGTTTTTTGAGGCCATACTGAACCCCCGTAGGATAAAATGGGGGAAGAGAACGTACAAAGTTACATTAGGAGGTCATACAGAAATTGTCAGAGATAAGAGCACTATTCCATTGTAGCTATACATACTTTGTGACATCCAAAACTGAGTAGAACATTTGATATTTTAACTTATATATGCTCAAAGGAATTGATGCTGGATGCCTACCAAGTGATCAACAACATTCCATCAAGTGACATCTCTAGGTTTTAATACATATCTACAAGACCTGTCACACCATTATCTTTAACCCTCTTAATGACTCTGGTGTCCAACTTGTGATCAAACATTTTTAACCCTTTTCCTTCTAAGCAATTTTACGGTGTACTCAGAACTCCTTCGGGGACTGTGTTTAAGGCCTGTTAACATTATTACTGAAGAATGGTTGGAAACATATGGAAAATACCTTTACCTCTTTCATGCCAAGAACCTTTAAATGGATGAGTCAAACCTTGATGGCTTACATATTTATTATTATCCAGAAGAGATGTGGTTTTCAACTTTTTAAAATTTCAAATCAAGATCTGATTAATTTGAAGAAAGAAATAAAAAAGGAAGTTGAAGTATTCAGCATATAATGACGGCAGCAAATCGAATGATATGATTATTTCTGTTGGTGTTATCATCCAGGAGAACATATGACCACATTGATCTGGGGCCGGAAATAATAAACTGTGAAACAAATAACAATGCTCTCAATAACCCTACATAAAGCTGAATAGCTTTTAAGCAATGTCATTTTTTGTTAACTATTTGAAAAAAAGAAACAGTCATTTGTAAACTAGCTTATATGTCAAGCAAAAATAATTCATTGAATATTGATCTCTTTTGTGTCATTGGATATACGTGTTTGAAGCCTTTGAAAGATGTTGTGAATATTGTCCTGTTCCATTGTTGAGGGAACTTGGATAGCCTTGATATTTAGCCTTCATAAATTACTATATTGATTTTTTGTTTGGAGAATTCTATGATCCTGAAATAATTGGTCAGAAATGGTATATAGACCCATATTGTGATATATCCCAGGCAAGATCCTTATTTTTGTGCAAAACGTCCACATACATAACAAAATCAAGCATGTATAGTCTTTCTAAAATGTTAATAACTCCATTCCTGCAAAACATGTTAAAACAGTTCCCCAAAAAATACATTTCAGTGAATAACTGTAAATTTTTTTATTCAAATGGAAGTTGAATTATGTTGCTCTCCAAAAAGATGTGGATATGTACTAGCCAGATCATAAATTTTGTCAAATGACAAAGTATAATATATTTTCATTCAAAACAATGTCCAATTTAATATGAAATTGTCATTACATACCATTTTCTGTGTTAGAAAAAGATGTTAACGGATGTTGTAAGAAGTCCATTGAAAACTTATGTTTGCAATGATTCTTAGGGTAGGGAACTTAATCATGACCGTTATTAACACTTTCATTCTCATTTCAATCTTTACACAAATCATGTTTTTTTTTTAATTTTCTACTAAGTCGTTATCATTATTTTATGCAGTTATTTGTATAGTTTGTACTACTGTTTGTATTGTTTTCTAAGTTAGCTTAGGTTGTTTGTATTTTTTACTTTGTCAGTGTTGTGCCTTGCCGAGATTGCAGATTTATTTGTAAGCCACAGTTATAGCCTTCACACTCCATATATGTTATATAGCTTATAATCTGTTCACTTATATAATTGATCATGCCTACTTATACAAGGCAATAACTTTCCTAATTTGGAAACCAGATTCAGAACTCAGGGTCCCCATGTTAATACCTTTTGTGATCTAAAGAACAGCCAGTAGATAAAAAATGAATCATTCAAAAAATTTGATCAGGCTATCATTCAGAAGTTATTAATCATGTTTGCATCATATTGGATCAATATAAAGAGGGTGTTACTACCAGTTGCCAATCTTATCTGGGTACAGAACTGTTTTTATACGCCCGGCTTGAAAAACGGGCAGTATTATGGTATCATCACTGTCCGTCCGGCTGTCCGCTTTCCTCATCCGCTTCATAACTTCCAAACTTTACTATTTTTTCTGAGTATATGCCTTATGAACAGACAGTGTGTAACTATATTGGATTATGTAATATTCCCTTTAGCCCCATAATTTCTTCAGTTTTGATGCAATGTGGACAATTCTTTCAGATTTGCATATCTTATGGACAATTGAAGTGAGGCACACTATTTATGATATCATACATTGCGTAATATGGCAGGCATATTGGATTATGTAATATTTATTCTTTTGCTCCATAACTTTGACAAGTGTTATCCGATGTTTTCACATAACATACCATATTCACAGGCCGTGTGTCAAAAATTGTTTATGACATCACCTGTTGCATAATACAGCAACCATATTGGGTTATGTCATTAGCCCTTTTGCTCCATAACTTGTACAGTTTTGTCCAATCTGGGCAATTCTTTCAGGTTGTGTACCTTATGGACAGTAGGTGTGACACAACATATTTATGAACTCATGTTGTGTAATATGGCAACCATATTGTTTTCAAGCCTTTCACATATATACCATACAAACAGACTGTGTGGCATAGGTTGTTAAATATTAGATTATGTAATATTCCCATTTATTCTTTCAATTTCATGATACTAACATTAAAATTGTGAATTTGGTTCTAGTTGTCCAATTCTCATAATAAAAAAATTCAAACTGAAATACTGTTTCTATACTAATTAAAACTACTTGACTCAATAAATAACGTTTAATCAAATTTAAAAAAAGAGATAACGATTTAAAGATTTATCTTCAGTCAAAGAGAACTCAGCCTTGTTCTATTTAACATGTAAACTTACACTAGTTTCCACCAGTAGTGCTAACAGCTTGGATGTGGATTTAGCCTCTCATGTGTCATATACAAGAAGGCTTTATATTATGTTGTCTTCTTTGACTGGCCCCCTGTTAAAAGCAGTGTGTATGATTTTCATCTAAACACAGTGTTGAGTAACAAGGCAAGGTGTTTATAGTTCAATAGATTTTAACTTACGGGATGGATATCTGAAAAGTGATATACAACTGTTTTGTAGCCAAATAATATAGATTATCATTATTTTGAGAAAGATTTTCAAATCTACTTGAAGTGGTGTGAGCTGCGAAAGTATGATTAGTAAATGCTGAACTGTTTTTGCCAAACAATGCTGAATACAAGTGAGACACTCATAATTAACCTTATGTTACAAAGAAAGCGCTTTGAGAAATAATTATATGGTAACTGTTGTGGTAATTTGTTTATGAGTTCAGCTTTAAATAGGATTCATTACTTTCTACAGTTTTAAGATCCAAATATTTCCTTTTGAGTTTTTAATTCCTATAGAAAACTTTTATATGTTATTCTGTTGTCAAATTTGCGAGTTTAAATTCTGTTGATTTGTTTTGTTAGTGTTTGACTTTGTTATGATGGAATTTGTATATTGTGCAGCTGACTGATGTTGATGTGGGTGTTACTGTTGCTCCAGTGTTAATTGTCCAATACCAATCATTGCTCATAACGTCAAAATAATATGAAGAAAACCGTCCTTTTTGTAAAGGCTTATCTCAGATCTTGTTCACGCCTGTTAAAAGTCTATATGATATGGCAACAAAAATGATTTTCTGAATTATTGTATATATTCATTTGTATATTTGGATAATGTTACTGTTATTTAGAGAAAAAATTAAACAAAATTTGTCTGTAATAAAATTATGGTAGGCTGTTTTTCATGATTTTCCCACATTTTATAATTTCTTTTTTTTTTTAAATGACCCTGATCACCAGGAAAGTGACATTGGATTGCTTTGCATCAGATCAATTTGTACATTTTTCTAACCAGGACCTTGTCTTAAGTAGCTGGCATAAAGATGCATGTACTTCATATGTCTACAACATGGACCAGTGGCCACCAAGGTGTATGTTTCCATAGTTAAACTAGATTTACTTTCTCCCACTTTGTTAAACTGGGTCTTTGGCTACATATTCTTCTATTTGCATGAAAGGTACCCCTGCAGTTCAGTCCAAACTTCATTTCACCAGTAGGCCAGGAGTTCTAATCTCACTCAGTTACCCCAACAAATGTGAAAATAATTGGACTTGGTTTCTAGGTACCAGCAAAAGATACACAACCAATATTACTGCTTGCAGGAAACCAAAGTCTTCAATGTCATAGCATCTGCAAACATGCAGAAAGTAAAATAAACTCAATGAAATAGACTCAAATTTAAAAATGAAATGTTGAATGAATCCAATCACAGTGTTGTTTGTTACTAAGATAAGGTCTGAGTTTTCCTCCCCCAAGTGCTCGGTAACACCACCCTAAAAGTGAAACAGTGCAGTATATAAAACTAAATCAACCAAGTACATGTAGGCAAATTAAAATGCCAAATTTTGTTAAATTTCAAGGTCATTATGGTTCCTGAAATCTCCTTATATCATTCCTATTATCGTCACATATTTTTATATTGAAAACTCACATCATTTGCCATGCATTCCTTTTTATTTCTCTATGAAGCTTAAAAAGCTTACATGTCTTAGTATGTAAGCAATTGCATCACTTTGTTTACATTTTATATGATGTACATAGTCTTTATACACAGATGCAATCTATGAATACCACAATTTGTATAAAGGGTCATATTTTAAATATCTTTTTATATATATACACATATGATAAAGTAAATATATATGTTTATCGATTACTTGTAGTGTTGTCAGAAGCGTACCAGTAGTTGAAATATTAGTCCCTATCTGTAAGACTGGTAGAGAAATAAATAAATTATCTGTTTTAGATGAAATGTCTGTTTGTGTTTATCTATTTATATTATAAAGGTTTATAAAATGTACAGTACACTGGTGTCTTAGTGTACGTTGGATATTTTAGTAAGGAACACTCAATGATGGTTTACGCCGCACTCAAGATTATTTCACATAATTATATAACGGTGTTACCAGGTTTAGTGGGGGAGAAAACCGGGCTCATTGCCTGGAGGAAATTCCCGACCTTTGGTAAGACTATCAAGTGAAAAATCTACTCAGAAAGTTTTCAATTTTTGTTTGGACTGAGTGTGATTAGAACCCGCGCAGTGTGTGGGACTGAGGTACGATCACTCTAACCCACTGGACCAGACAGGCCCTGGATTTATTTTTGGGAAAGCAAATCTATAAACATTTAGCATCTTCCTCAACAACGTCTCTTTAGTGGATTAAAGCTGACTATCAATGTGTGTGTAAACGTATGCGGTATCATCCCTCAGTCCCACACAGACCTTCCATCAATGCGGCGCAGGTTCGAATCACACTCCACATAAAACATTCTGAGTGGATTTTTCACTCGGTCAGTGTATATGAAAGAGTTACCAGGTACTCGCCGAAGTCGGAGGTTTCGTCAGGGCAATGAGCCCGGTTTCCTCCCCCACTAAATAAAGCAACGACGCCATAATCATCAATGCATCTAGTTGGTTGTCAAACCTAATTCGCCAACAGTGAATTCCTCATCTGAAATGGGAATAAAGAATGTTGAATTATGCCCAGACGCAAAAGAAACTGTTGATTCAATTACGTGTACTAATAGTTATACTATAATAACAGTTGTTTAAAATGGATGTGTAGGTTGATGTATACATTTTCCCAGCGTTAAGTATAAGTGATGTGAGGGCTGCAGCAGGAGAATATGCCATCGGAAAACTTTACATTTTTTTAAGACTTGTTTGCGTAGGAAAGGGACGACAGAAAAAAAAAATACAATATTTGAATTATAAGAAAGGGGAAGGCTCAGGGGAAAACCCTAATTCAATAATATTAATTATTAATTGTCTACAGGTACCTCGTTATTTATGTTTGGATATTTATTTAAATAAATGTCAAAAAATATTAATTTACGGAGGTAGACCTTTACTTGAGCGAAGAAGGGAAAACCTATGCCTTTTACTATAACTTTAAATCCGTGTAATCTGTTACTGTTAGTGTTATTTTAATTTTTTATTTTAAGAAAAAAAATCAGCGACGTGGATTTTTATGCCGTCCCTAGCCGCACACATGTGTCTCATCCTGTTTTACCTACTTTGCCTGTCAGGAGGAAAGTTGTGGATGTGAAAAAAATATAACCCCAGGCTTGATGTCTAGTGTAAACAGATAAGGACGAATCCGCTTTTAGTTTTACTTTAGCATAGCAAGCATTACCGTAGTCCGCAATATGTTGAGTGCATTGAAGTTATTTTGATACGCCAGCGTATTGAAGAAGCCCGTGCGAGTGTATCAGAATAACTTCAATCCACTCAACATATTGAGGACTAGCATTACCGTACACACCAGCTGACATCCAGCGACTTGGTAACATGCTGGCACTAGTAGTACTACTACAGCGCTAGTTTCACTTTCGCTTAAGAGCGAACTCTTTTGTGTAGGAGATAGCATTCCCTTCTATAGTTGAAGGATTATGGGTAATGGTTTCAAAATGGCAGCGGTAAAGTACTTGTCGGCTTTATCTTTTAACTTTGTAAATTCACTGATGTGTTGAGCCCCACTGTCGTTTTTCAAGGCTTTCGTTATTTCCTGGCTCTCAGGAATGCGATGGGGATCGAAAAACCAGAGTTTCAAGTGGTGTTTCTGATAGATCTATGGCAAAGACAGGCAAACGAAAATGAACAGACGGCAATTTCTTTGGGTGTTTTCCGGGTATTGACTTATTTATTTTCAAAAATACAAGAACGGGGGAAGATCGACGAAAAATGTTTAAACAAATCACACGAGAAATTGAAATGGGGCTGTAAATTTTTCAATTCAAGGGAACATAAGGGTAAGATAGAAAGGAGCCAATTCAAAAGTTTTAAACTTAAACACTTTGAAGTTTTTGAAAAGGAGGTTGAAAAAAGATTGAAGACTTTAAACCAGACTGACAGCAATTGTGTTAAGAATATCGGAGATAATGTTGATGGAAGACATCGTAGAGTCTCTCATGGTTACAAGGCTAAATCTTCTACACCTGCTCATAATGTTGGTAGAGTTTTATCAGAGGTCTTTGCTGATTTTCAATGGGAGGGACCCGACCTTATGTCACCAGGCAGACCACATCGAAGGAAAAGTAGACCTGCACGTTGGGGTCATTTGGGGCTTAATACTTCTAGAGAAGGTGACGACATTGCACAGACTCAGCTGAGAAACTTGCTATTTGTTTATAGTAAATGCCCCTGCAATGAGGAAAGCCTGAAGTTGTTTTGTGGTATGAAATGTATGGATGGAGATGTGTTTTTAGATTCTGTCCTCAGCACATCCATGCTAGAAAAACTGAGGGGAAATCTGCGCCTTGATCTTTACTGGGTAGACACAGGAAATGTGGTGTCTGAGGTAATGATACAGAAACAATGTATTCACTATTTTTATAAAAAATAAAGTTAGGTTAAAATGCAAAATTACAAGATTACAGAACGGGAAAAAATCAGCAGCTGGAATTGGCTAATGGGAATTGTATTTGACCTAATTATAAATTTTCGTACCCCTGTCTGACCTATTTATAAATTGCTGAAACCTTAATAAAGGATTTACAAATTTGTCCAATTGTTTTGATGCACTTGCAGTTCAAGATTTGGGCAGAGTGACATTGAATGCACGTTATGTAGGTGTTTTATCCCTTATGAACATAGGCCTTAATTAGACAATTGTTTAGATTAAAATCCAGCATGAAGATGTTTCATATGTTAGGAAAACTTTTCTTCTATTGCAATAATCATGACAAATCATGCACATTTTTGTTTTCATCTTGTGTCAGGAAACAGCAGACCCCAAAAGTATTCAAAAAGTCAGCCAAGCTTTGGATAAGGTTGGAGGCAAACTTATTCCCTTTGATGCCATTTTACAAATGCAAAGGGGGATATTGCAGGGTCCACAAAGTCTTCTTCTTCCTCCACCTAGTATCAATATCACTGGGACAACAGCACCTGATTCCTATGAGGTATCCAATCGCCTTACACAGACCTCAGTCAGTCTTGACCATTACTTATACAATAATGGTGCAAGATCCTCAAGTAAAAGGAAAAGTTTAGAGAAGAAACTACCTGAGCAATGCACACAAATTGCTGGACAATTATTTATGGATAGTGGTAAGTTTTGCAATGAATGGTTTCTATTTGAAAAGATTTTCCGAACAAATGCCAATTTAGGAAACTTTTGATATAAAGATAATTTAACTTTAGGCCTGAAGAAAGTTTTGTGTTTCGGTAACCTGACCGTATTGGTAAAATCTATGCCTATGGTACCTGAAAGTTTTTTCCTGGTTTTGACATATGTATTGTTTTATTCTATCAATTTGACTAAAATGAAAAGAAAATGTGTGTCATGTTTTATATATTTCTGATGTTTGCTGGTATTTGAAATTTGTATGGGGTAAACCTGTTTTTCGTCTATAATGATACAATCAATTTTCATATTCCACTTTGGGGGGGGGGGGGGGGGGGGGGGAAACTCTACCAAAAAAAAAAATCCCTAAAGCTGCCTGCCTTCCTGGAATTTTCTGTAACAGTTCCCAGAGTCAAAAGGTTTTTTTAGGCCTTATTTATTATCTCTCGTTAATTCATTTAATCTCAAAGATGATCATACAAAATTTAAGGATGCACCTTGCTGTTGTGGGGTTCTCAACTCTTCTTTATCTTAACTGCCCCATGACTATATTATTGTAACTATAGCTATAAAAGTTTGTTGTAGTGTACAGATCTTTTTTATTCCAGTCAACCTCAATCATTTATATCTTTTGTTGTTGCCAATATTCACTGTTTCAGGGGCTAAAGATATTTACATTGGTAAATTGAAGTTTCAAACACTTTTGAACAATACAACCAGGTAAGACATGTTATTTCATTGTAAATTTGTTATTGGGAAGCCTTAAAGGTCTAGTCATCACTTCAATGCTGAAAACTGCTAACAGCAAGGGTTATTGGGCACATGTTCTATTGATACATTTGTATTATTTGACTTACTTTCCCCAAAATTTTGAATTTCTTCCAGCGGTTGGGGAAGTCTTTCATGGCCGCCATACAACAGTTAAACACAAGCAATTGCCAGCAAGTTCGATTCCCACTTAGCAAGAAAAAATAAATTGAAAGTTTAGTGGCATGCGGCCACTTGCACAAAGCAATCTTAACTAAGAGTGTATGTCTACAACATGGGACTTAAGAGGGCTCGTAAACCTTCTATGTTGTAGAAATATGTGAAGAGTCCTCTTAAGTTAAAAACGCTTTCGTGCAAGGGGGCCATGGTTCTCACTCCATCAGCCTGTGTAGAATGGTTGGTCATGTTGAGGGGTTTCATCCAGGCACAGAACCCAGCATTCTCCGCCACAAACACAAAACTTACCCTAAATAGAAAAAATTAAGTTTGGCGTAAAATTTACAATAAGGGGAAAACCTTCCCATGCATCAAGCTTTTTTTTATGGAAGGTTCTGTCAAACTATTTATAAAATGTTGTAGCCCCTCTCAACGACGAAAGGAGCCAAAGAAAAAATATGACGATAGTAATATTAACAGCACATCCATGGGCAAAACTTGTTGTGGATTATCATGGAATCAGTTGACAGATGAAGATTTATCGAAGTATTACAATTTTTGTGCCATTGGTGCTATTAAGATGAACGGAAGTCTAACAGCTGTTTGTTCAAGAGGGTTGCAGTTCATATGCTGTGAGGAGGATGACAACGCAACTAAACCATCAAGCTATTTGCCCAAATTGATATCAGCAATGACCAGTCAGCAAATAGTTATGGTTTGTTTCCTCCCAATATTTATGAATTTATTTTTTTAGTTTTATGCAATTTTATGAAATCAGCTAATCTTGTGTGTTGCATCATACACCAATCAATCAATTTAGACATCAAGAGCTTGATGTTCAAATTTCTGAAGTAAATCAAATTCACATTTTTATACGCCCGACTTGAAAAAACATTCTCTTTTAGACAATATCTTGATACCCTTCCATTAGTTTTGACCTGATCTGGAAAAATTTTCCCAGTATATACCTAATCTGTAGATGGTGTGTTGGGAAAATCCCTAGTTACATAATATGTCATCCTTATATGTTCATCAAAAACTTTTATATGAACATAGAATTTCAATTGTTGAAATTTAAACAAATATTTTCTATAATGCTGTAATTAGTCATAGCGAAGAGCATATGTGGAGTTTGCTAAAACTTTTGTGGATCTTTTTTAAAATGTTTGCTTTTGTTATTTTCAGTTGGTCTCCATGACAACATTGGAACAGGCACCTTCTCAGTGGAAACCATGTTTGTCAATTCTTCAACCGCTGACCCCTAGATGTGCTCAACTTACAGTTTTATCCACTAGCCAAATCCTTCAATTAGAAAAACAACTTTTATCACCACATATATCTGCATCAGGGGAGATAACCGAGTGTCCAGGGTTTGAGGAATGGCAGAAGAGATTTATCACAAATAAAACCACTCCACGCCTGTTATCGGAAACAAAACCCGCTCATTGCACTTCAGGTAAGAAAACCTGCTCTTTTAAGTACAGATTCATGTGGCAATGTCATTTAGCTACCGTGTAGGTAACAACATTTGGTTGATTGATTGATTGTTTGGTGTTTTACGCCGCGCTCAAGATTATTTCACTTATATGGCGGCGTTGCCAATTTTATTGTGGGAGGAAACCCACGAACCTTCCGTTGTTAACTGGCAACCATCCCACATCGGTCGTTCGAGTGAAAACCCAGTCAGAAAATAACGACATTTGGAGCACCCTACCCCAGGCCATACATTGTTTTCTTTTCACAAAAAGCCAACCCTTATTACTTAAGCCTACATACGTAAAGACCTCTCAAAGAAATATGTTGCAAAAATATAAGCTCCCTTGTAATTATTTGTGTTTGAATTACAGCCGTCCAAACAGTAGAACCATTTAACTGTACAATATTAGAGAGATGGTATCCAGCTGGCAGGAGTACACGAATGGCCAGTTTACTGGAAAAACTCTCCGATAGGTAATTACCATGTTAACTCTAACCTTATTTGAAGATTTCTTACAACAGCAGCAATAGTAAGCCCTAATCAAAAAAGCATCCGCCATCATATTGTTGCAAATGACTGGCACTTTTTAAAATCCTGGCTAAAACACTGTTTCTTAGTTGGATCCGACTTTATTTCTGACTACAGAGGGGAAACATATGGTTACTATACCATCTGCCTTTAGTATAAACTATAAGGATGTGTTGGATGAATTACATTGTGCTATTTGACTGTTGTTTTTTATATAGATGAGGTTTCCAGATGGCCTTTGGTAACTTTCCAAGCTCCCACTGACCGCTGAATAGCGAGTTTTAAGTGGGGAATCCTTTGTTTAGGGACAGAGAATACACCTTTTGGCTGTTTGTTCACTGACTGTCAGACAGAAAACAAAGCAATTCACTAAATAACTCTTTAAATGTATATTTTCGACTTATAGTCTTTCATCCGAGATTGATCACTTATTTTTCTACTAATCTGAAGGTCAACAGAGACTCACAACAAACTTATGCGGTGTCTCCTTTAATTAGTGTGTTTTATCTCTTTTGATATTCATCAATGTACATTTGGTTTTGATTTAAAGTCTACAATTTGTATCACATCATATAAAAAAAACTCACATGTATATTTTGTGTTGACCAGGGTGAACAGTTTTGATTTCCTAAATGGGCAAGAGAAGGCATTATTAAAACAGGTTCAGAAAATCTACAGAAGAGAAAACCAGCCCATATTACAGTGTCAATATGAGGAAAAAGACCAACTGACAAAGTTTGATTCAACTAATACAGATATTGGTATGCTTTTGCTCCAGTTACTATCTATGGACATATTATGAGGAAGCACTAATTCAGATTAACACTCCATCAATTACTGAAGGGATTTATTTTTATGGCCATCCATTTTTGGGATGAGCAATTCTCAGCTTCTGCTTTACATTACAGGAGCTCTTCCAATCAAAGGTTGGATTGTTTAATCTCTGCCAGACACAGCTAGAGATCGGCATCTTAAAATGTCTTTGCCAACCTTGAAACAAAACATTAAATGATTATCACTATCAATAAAATAGAAATTAAAAAAAAAAGTGCTTTTTCTCCCTCATTAGCCAATGTTATTTATCACTTACTAGAAAATGGAACTGCCTGGATGTCAATATCAAAAATCTGATACTATTGTCTGTGTATTTCAGGTAAAACTAATGTTGAGGAAGAGTTTGATGAAGTGGATGGTGAAGTGGGGAAAATAGTATTCCTGGAAAGATTGAGGAGTATGTCTAAAATCATCACTGGCAGTCGAAGTGAAAAGATGCTCAAATCGGGAATACAGATATCCAAGAAAACGAGTTCTTCTACAGTGACAGAAGATGAAGATAGACAAGAACAACAGCACAGACACAAACCCATCATTGCAGATACAGGTCAGCTCTCAACAAATAAACATACTAATTGCAATAAAAATAGGATAGGTGTTGAGTGTCAACTTTGTCAGAGGGTCAAGTCTCACTGAAATAATGTTTTCAAGTCACCTACCGTTATCACCAACATCCCACCCTCGATTGTAAAAAAGCTATAATTTCTTATATAAAATATAACATATCTGTGTCTTTGCTTTGAGTGTCATAATGTAAGAATATTTCCCGCCGATAAACATGAGTGAGTTTATGAGTGAGTGTAGGTTCAATGAGTCAATAACAGCATTTTAAGTACAGAAACAGTTAATCTTGTTTTAAGCTTTAAATTTACATATTGGGAAAAATATATTAAATTTTTTTTTCCAGATTTCCGAAATGAGAAAGAGTTAGTTGACTATTTGCTGACAGTGTACGAGAAGACCTTGGTAGATTGTGGTTCTGTAGACACCTGTGTACAGAGTATTGTTATGGTGGCACTACATTTCCTCAAAGAATCAGGGGCAGATAACCCTGGGGTTAGTGCTTAGATTTATGATTTGGTTTTAAATTCTACATTCAACCAAAGCATTAACCAGGAATTCGAAGTAGTCTTTCCAAAAGATATTTTGCAGTAAAAGTCATGGAATAGAAAAGAAAAACCCAAACTTCCCTTGCCTGCAAATAACATTTATACATTGAGCCTTGTTGCCGAACTCCAATCTGTTTTCCATTATATATCATCTTGTAATAAATTCTGATAGAGCAAAACTATAGGATTTCTTCCCCAAATTATTCTGATAACAGAGAAATATCCCTTTAATATAGCTTTAAACAATCTAATCATTTGACCAGGAAACTGTGACTGAACTCTTGCTGATATTTCTACGTTGTAGGTCCAATTAAACAACCTTCTGAATGAAAAGCTGTCTCTGAATAACTCCAAGTTACGACAGAAACACCAGTCTGATGACTGCCAGCTTACAGAAGATCAGAAACTACTTGAGTAAGTATTACATGTATATGGGCAAGTGCTGGATTACAAACGACCAATTAATAACAATAAACAATCTTTAATGGATCAAGCACATTCTGTAATATCTGTTTTTAAAAACATACATGTTAAGTGTATCTATCAGTATAGTTCTTATAATATATTTTATAAACCCTAACATTTAGTATGAATATTCCTGTTACTCTGATAAATATAGTCAGTGGCATTGATATTTGTGTTACTCAGATACAAGATTCAAATCCAGCTGAAATTTGAAATAGCAGCTAACCAAGGTGATCTGGATTCTATGTCTGAGGATACAATTGAAGAGGTAGAGTTGTTTTATTTCTGGCTATTCAGTAAATCAGACTTCAAACGTAATTTTTTTGTCATCCTTACAATATTTCAATATGTAGTATTATTACAACTTGTGTTAACACCAGTGATCCCTCCGGGCAAAAAAGAGTCCGGTTTCCTCCCCCACTAAACCTGGTAACACAGCGATACAAGTAAAATAATCTCGAGTTTTGTGTCAAATGTCAAGCAATCAATCTAACACTAGTGAGTTTTGTATGATAGCAGTAATGTTTGAGGAGAAGCAAATAGGATAATCTTTATATCTTGATCGATTGTCTCAACAGAGGAGATTTGGATGATAATATTATATTGTTTTCAGATTTGTAACATGTTGAGAAAATGGTCCCTCTCAGGAAAATTGGACATTAGGAGATATCTGGAGGAAAGCCTTGTTGTGAAGTAATAACTTTTATAAACGTGATTTTGTGATAACTACCACATAATAACCTATGCTGTAGGGAGTTGTACAAATATTTTGGGATTTCTCTTAATTGTCAGAAGATGAAAAATTTACACTCAAAATTTCAACCCCAATCCATCAATTGACCCTACGCAGACTCCGCCCCTCACCAGCGAATCGACCAATCAGCTTGCCAGAATTCCGCCACACCTCCAGCTCCTGACCGACCTCGGACAAACAAAAACGAAAAATGGCGATCGAATAATGCTATGCGTGTCAAACGGATTCTTCTGAAATTACGTTTATCTGCTATTTACTTTTTGACACGGCAAAGTATTTAGTCGGATGATGATCATTGATCATTTCCACACCAAAAAGAACGGTTACACAGTGTTGTTAACGGTTGTTACCCTCGGACAGTCGATATATTCCGACCGTATCATAGCCTAGGGTACCAGTGGCAGTACGATCAAGGAGTAGAGATAGTCTATTTTAGTAATTATACTTAGGGTACGGTAGTTTATTTTCACCGCCACCCCGTAGCTAAAGCCACATTTTATATTGCCTATTTTTCGCTGTCGAAAGTGGATAAAAACTTTTAGTTTTACTAAGTTTTAGAATACCCCAAAATGCGAAGACGTGACGGCCTACTGTAAAAAAAATGGCATTTGAGTTAGATTTAACTAAGTTTAAACGAAAATCTGTCGTCATTGAAAAAAAAGATTCAGCTTGGACTAAGTAAAGGCTAATTTCATAATATGAATGGAAGAGTTAGTTTTGGTGAGGTTGCCATTTTCCCTATGGACTGTGGATATCACATACCAGTACATACTACATGAAAGGTACACAATTTGTACAGATATATACCGTTTATACGAACATTCACTGATTCAGATTGTGAAGTTTTTCAATACTTTGTTTTGTTGTTGGGCATGCCGAGAAGGTACTAGTATTACTTAGTGACCTAAATTAAAGTGGCATGAGCTGCCAAAATTCACACTTTTTTCATAATTACTGATCGTCACTACAGAAAGAGGCTTTGAAGGGCATCCAAAAACTAAATGATTGGCGTTGGAATGAGGAAATTCCGTACAGTATGTGACCTATACAAACTGGAATAGTGTTGGAAAAGTAAACAAAATTTGAATAACCGGGACGACCATTCATTCATTCTAAGCCAAAGATAGTTCAAATCAATACTTTATCTTACATTCTCGAGACTAGAAGCACTAAAAAAGCTTCTGAATTATACGTCTTGAGAAAAATAGCCAATAATTTCAACATTTTGTTTTAACATCAAAATATCAACATTTTGGCAGCTCATGCCACTTTAAATTAAACTTGGCAAACACTATCTAGAGGGAAATAATCTTCAGCATGCCGAAAATAAAACATCTATCAATAAATCTGTCCATCAATCTAAAGCTTGACAGGATGGCGGCCAACTAAAATATACCAGGAACTTCAGGAAGTCAAGCAGCTTTTCAGGTTGTAGGTCTTTCACTAAAACCTCAGTTAGATTTCATCTATGGAATCTACACTTTGGATACAATGCTATAAGCACAAGTTTTCAAACTGGTGACCAACAAATTTATTAAAAGAAAAATATATCACACATATTAAATTTAATTATTTTCCTCCACGCCATGGTACATATATAAAGACATACTTCCTTAAGCATGGTTAATGCATATCTGCCTGATTGGATTTATGGTATTTTAATTTATCCTGCTCAACTTTATTTCATGCCAACAAAGTCAAAATAAAAATCTGAATTCAAAAGAAAAATATATTTTGCATAAAATCCAGATTAGATTGAATTATTTCAATACTGGTAAACAATTCAATCACAGAATGGAAAACAGTAAGTACAAGTTGACGAGTATTTATGTGAAATGTTCAGGATATTGAATCAGCTCTACACCTTATTTATTCTGTTGGCAAAATGTCTTTTAAATATTTGGGAGCAGTTTTCAGACAGGGATTTCTTTATGAATTGTGAAATGTGCAGAAACTGGTTTTCACAATTATGGCTTTTGCATCAAAAAACGTTCATAGAAATTAAAAGTCAGGTTATATCTTGAGGCCAGTCATGAATATGATGCCTAGTCTGAGTCTCCTAGAAGAACACCTCGCTGGTGATTCTATCTGTAAGCGTTCCATAAACTAGTCATCGAAAGGGAGTTTATGTTGATACTCAATCCCTATTAGCTTCGGGGTTTTAAATTTTGAGAAACTCGAGACCGTCAAAGTCTCCAACCTCTTTTGGTATCAAAGAACACTTGTAAGTTGTATTTTCCTCCACTTTCCTGCCAGTATCCGTGTTTTACAATATTGTACTTTGGGCCGAGGCACCTCTTGTTTTAAGGAAACGTCGCCTTTTGGCAATACCAAGGGGGCCTATAAGGAAATAAAAAGCAAAATAAGCAAATTACAAGTGTGCTCTGACATGTAATTTTTTTCTCTAAGTTGGGCTCAGCCACTTTGTGAGTTTAATCCTTTGGAGTTATTATTCTGTAATATCACATATTGACAATAATATATCATTTTGGAGTATTCATTTTTAAATTATGACTGACATTAACAAATGTTGTGTTGAGAGAGTATTCATTCAATTATAAGTTTTATACATCAACACTAACAGTAACACTAACAGCTGAACGACCTAGTTCTCATAATACGAAAATGATCTATTTACTATGCAGACCAAATGACTTACAAAACACTTGATTAGTAAGAGGAAAAACTGATGACAGCAGGTCTACGAGGCATGTCTTCGCAGGATTACAAATACAATACATTGACAGTTGTTGTATCGGTATCAACCATTTGACGCTTCGTCACTAAGCCGTAAGCGAACAGCATTAAGCTTAAGTATTTATTCAATGACTTAGAATATATTAATTATCTTTCTTGTAATCTACTTACCCAATCGCACATCTACATAGCGCCACTGTCAGATGTATATCGGTGGTTGAAATCTCATGATTCACTTTTTCGTACGACGGAGTAATCGTCGAAAACACCTTCAGTCTTCACCTTGCCGAAATACTCGAAGGCACATGGATTTCACTCGCTGTGAACGATATTTTCACCAGGACATTGTGCATATATATTCCCCAGACAGTTTTGTTATACTATAATACAGTCGTGCGCTTCTGGAGAACTGCAGACAGAAAGTTATCGGTAAGAACCGTGCACAGTTCAACCAACAACCACACTAGCGGCCATGTTTCTCTCAATGTTTGTCCGAGGTGACCTCATTAGCATAAGTAGGCGGAGCGCCGCGTAAGGTCAATTGTTTACTTAAAGGCACACTTGCCGCGAAAATCAGGAATATTGTTTACATTAAAAAAGAAAGACCGTATTCTGTATTTTTCCCAGACAATATAAGTTAGGAACTTTCTATTTTTACCAAAATTTAAAAGTTTGGACGTCACTTTGTATTTTTAATTTGAATTTGAAAATTTGAATTGTTACGTACCCGGAACGTAAACAAACCGATCAGCCCCCTATTGGCGATTTTATGTTTCAGTCGAGTGAGTGAACTAACGGCACAGTGTAATTTTACGTAGGCCTATTTGTCTGAGAAATACAGACTGACGATCGGTTAACAGCGACTGGAAAAGCCTGCTGATAATTGTTTGAGTGTAGACCACAGATACAAAGGCCTGAAAGGAGGGTAATCCAACACGAAAGTTGACCGACACTGATCGTTGTTGTTGTAATCAGGCTTCGATTCTTCGTTTGGTTTTCACCCCATTTTTACAGTCTAAAGCTAACTAGACATGTTTTATGTGTCCTATGTTTAAGTTTAGTGGTATTAGTCGTAGTAAGCTCAGGTAAATTGGTTTTCTTAGCAAATTTAAACAGGCTACGGCGGCAAGTGTGCCTTTAAACTTTGTAGATGCCTATAATAGATGTTAAAAAACATCCTCTTTTTGATTGTATGTCCATTTCGGTTTTTTCTTCTTCCAGTTATATCCACACGCTACCCAAAAGCTTAGGCAGTTTATATCAGGATCTGATGCTTCCCATGCCAGATGAGCTGGCAAAACTTGTACCAAAGGGAGATAATTCATCCTTGGAGGACTCTTGTTTAAGTGATCATTTGAGCCCCTCATCTTCTGTGGGTCCATCAAGACGTTCCAATCCTCCTTCACTCAGTCAACAGCCATTATCAGATAGATCAGATATTCTAACCTCAGCTAACTTCAAAACCTCCAAGTATGATTAATTACGTTCTTGGCATTATTTTTAGGTTAATTTCTATTGATCTGGACCTATGTGGGATGGTTGCCAGTTATCAGCAGAAGGTCATGGGTTTCCTCCGGGCACAGAGCCCGGTTTCCTCCCACAATAAAACTGGCAACGCCGCCATATAAGTGAAATAATCTTGAGCGCTGCGTAAAACACCAAACAATCAATCAATCAATCTATTGATCTGATAGATATTTTAATTGCAGGAAGACCATAAGTCTTTCACATCAACGTTCAAATAATTAATTGAAAGAATTTAAGAACGTGTTTTCTCTCAATTACCCTATGTGGAAGGGTTTCAAACCATCACTATACCTGGCAACACAGTGAATTAATCTGTGTGTCATTAAACATCAATCAATGCCTATTCAAGGTGAGCTTTGATCAGAGGAAGGGGCTTCTAGGGTTTAGTCTGTAGAGTGTTCTATTGTCTTTTGTGGAATGGATACAAGGTATATGTGGAAGATGAGACAGTTTTCTCCAGGCACACAGACTCATCTTCCAGCAAGTGTTATAATCTTGAGTGCAGCATAAAACAAAAATAAGTGAATTTATCTAACAGAGTATCACTATGTGGCACTATGTAGAAGGGCTGACAAGTACAAATGGAAGGCTTTTTAGAGAATGGCCTCCCTTATTTCCCTCTTACACAAACTTGATAACGAATCCATCTTCAGAAATATGTACAGTGCATGCTTCAAACTTATGTTCAACTCAAAAGAGGTCTCTATTCTTGTTATTGCAGGCTTTGTGACACAGGTATCTTTTTTACTGATTTCTTGGTATTTTTATTGTTTAAGGTTAAGAAAACTGGCCATGCACCCTAGTCTTTCTGATATTGGTCCTAAGAGGCAGATAATGGTGGCTGCCAACCCTGCACACAAGAAAAGGGTAATTTCTCTTACAAATTTAACTAAATGTATACGAAACTTTTGTTGTCATCCAAATATATTTGATTTTTTCGAGTTCTCTAAGTTCTCTAGGGAATTTTTGGTAAGGATTGTCTCTTTTGAGTGTCTTATGTCTTTGGTTATTTATCTAGACAAAAAGCAGACGAACCAAAGGACCAGGCTCTGCTAGAAAAACTTCAGCACGAAAAGGCTCGGCTAGAAAAGGTTCAGCAAGAAAAGGCTCTGCAAGAAAAAGCTCAGCACGAAAAGGTTCAGCAAAGAAGGGTTCGGCGAGGAAAAGCTCAGCAAGAAAACTGACGAAAGAATCCTCCACAGGTATTTATTATAGCAGCCATTAGGGAATCAATAACTTGTGTTTCTTTTTTGCAGACTAATTAATGAACCTGTTTAATATATTAGGCCTCAGATTTTATTGAAATCCGAAAAGCCTGTGCCAGCAATGAGCTATCCTATTGCTTTTTGAGCCTTTTGTTTTTCCATTACATTATTGGATGTAATTAAGGTCATAAATGACCTTAACATGGGGTGTAAATGAATGCATACTCATGTCAGAAGGTATTATAATAATCCAAGTTTCACATGTCAATTTTACAATAAGAAAGCTGAATTACTTAATTGTAACCATACTGTGTTGAAAACTAATTATTTCTCTTTTTTCAATGTTATAGATGGAGATGTGAAAGCTGTTCGTAGAAATCTCTTTATGTCGGGAAATAAATTAGAACGACGCCAATCTGTGGCTGTGATGGAGAATCTGAGCTCACCCAAACGTCACAAAAGTCAGAGAAAAGGTGTGCAATCCAGTCCCAGCCCAAAAGGTGAATTAGATTGATTTGCTATTATTTCTGTTGAAGACAACATTGATTTTTAATTTAAAACTAAGGTCTGAGGTTTTTTTTTTTTTGCAAAAGATTCATTATATCATTTATCTCAATCATTCCAAGGAGCAGACTTTTTTCAAACAAGTTTCTTGAACTTGAAAGTTAAACGATGGGAAATCTCTAGAAATACATACGGTCTAACTTCGATAACAACCACAAAATTACTTCAAACCTCCCACTTTAATTACCACCAGTGTCCATGAAGGTAATAAAAAAAGAGAGAGAGAGAGAGAAGTATGTCCTTTCAGTGGCTTATGTTGCGTCAGCTATTTTTACATCAATAATGATATGTATGCTGTAGAATTAGAATTAGGTAAAAAAAAAGACATGGCGATAAACTTGAAGTGGAAAGATTGGTTCAGAATATTAGGTAAATGCTGCAACTGCACGTCATTTCTTAACCAAGCCATTGGCTACGTTGCATCACATGGCTACTCTATAACGCATCTCGATTTTATTCACCATTGATTGGATAAAACTTATGAAAAAATTGTAGCAGCCTTTTGAATGGTTCATAGAGCTTAATCTTCATTATAACGACACATTCAATATTCAGTTATTTGCTTACAAGGGGATAAAACATAAATTGGACAATTGTTTTAGACTACACGAACTTGACTATTTCCATCTAAACTAGTCTAACGGTACAATGTTCTTTTAACTCTCACAGGCAATGTTCCTAATCTGGTGGCGGAGACGCCAACTCACAAACAGAGGATCACCTTTTGGAAACGTAAAGACAATATTTCTTCAAGAACTCCTGCGACTGTCATCGAGGAATCACCAATGAAAGCATCAAAGTCTCCCCATTCTACCACCAGCTTAATAGGTACCCCACTGTTTTTTACTCTCTCCCCCCCTGCCGTATAAAAGTACTTCCAATGAAACAGTCTGAAATCAAGATATTCACGGTCAGAAATTTCTCCCCCCAGTAGATTGATAGTTTCCAGGAACTGTTGAAAAACGCCCATATATTTTTATACTGCAAATCTACATTTTCTACTAATGGATGCTGTCATAACATTTCAACACTGAATTTTGACCTAGAGAGAATGGCTCGCTGGTTCAAATTCCACTCAATCCAAACGTCGATTACATTCTCGGTCTGTGAAATGATATTGAGTGAGGTGTAAAACAAACATAGATTCATCGCTTTTTTAATTTTAAATTTATTTGATGAAAACCTGAAGTCAACGGCTTTGTTAGGTTTTCTTTCCTAATCCTATATGCAGACGGGGTTAGCATTAAGCTCTCCTAATTTTGATACCACTCTTTAACACTCTTTATCTTTTCAGCTAAATTTTCTGATGCTAAAAGTCCGGCAAAATCCCAGTTGCCACTTCTGTCTTCAAAGAGAAGTTTCTACTCGGCTGGGCCCCAAAGCAGATCAAGAAATTTGGAGAAATATCGTAAATTGGCGGATCGTCTTGCTGGACCTACACCTACCGGTGCAAGCCAACTGAAATCACCCGATAGATTGTTTGTTGTAAAACAGCTGAAGGGTAGTCCATCTCCCTCCTACAGTTTGAGACGTACTCCACGTAAACTTGACCGGACACCTGTAAAATCTGCTATTGATTCACCTAGTCAGAATACTCGGTCTAAAACACCCTCAAGAGCTCCAGTACCTGAGCTGGTTTTGTACAGAGAATCTCCCAAAACTACTGGCAGAACTCCCAAACAATCTGTTACCAGAAAGTTAGCATTGACTTTAACTCCAGAGAAAGTCAACAGTCATAATAATGTTGATGGAACTGTTGTTGTGCCCTCATCTCCTAACAATATTTTGTGCACGCCAAAACGACCTTTGAACGTTACGATCAGCTCTCCCAGTCAAAACACACGCTCACAGGTTGGTATAAAACCAAAAGCAGGAGTTCGCAGTTTGTCTTTTGATAAGCAGCCTACTAAAGAGAACCAATCATTAAGCCATGTGACTGTTATCCAATCAACCCCAGTTAAACAAATACCTGACATTGTGGTTGAAACCACCCCACAGAAAACACCAAGTACTCCCACTCACAAGTCACCCAATTCTAACCCACGGACCTGCAGACAAACTCCACCAACGCCAGCCTCTATTCTTAAAAAAAGACCAGTATCTGGTGACCAGCTACAAACACCTCAGAAGTCTGCTCACAAAGTCCATTGGAATGAAAGTCGGTTGGAAACTTTCGATACTGGCCAAGTTTCAGTGCCTCCAAATGCTTCCCATAGAGTTAGTCTTGTTAAAACTCCAACAAAATCGCCCAGAAAAACTAAAGTCCGTACACCAGATTTTGATTCATGGCGTCGAAGAAAGCCAAGGTTCGGGTCTTCTATTTCACCGAAACAGACAACGGAAACTGTATCCACAAAGCTTATATCCCAACAAGACAGTGTGAAAAAATCTCCTCTTTCTGTAAAAAATGTTCCAAGTGGGCAAACTGCTAATCCGAGAGCCGTCAAAAGCAAAAAGACTCCTTCCAAAGAAAACTCATCACTGCCTAAAATATATGATTCTGTATCTTTGAAACCTGAAATCAAACAGGTTAACTTGTCAAGAAGTCCAGAAAATAGAAATTCAAACATTGAAGAATTATCAAGTCAAAATATAAACAGGCCAGTTTTAGACATTGGTCCAAGGGTTGACCATGTTAAAGAATTAAGCCCTACTTATGTTCCCAATAATGAAAAGAAAAGAAAATTATCATGTGATTTTGAAGAGGAAAATAGTTCTTGTATTTCTAAGAAACAATGTTTATTGGGAAAGTTCCAAATTTCAGATAGCAGTAACACGCCAAAGGATAGTGATGTGGCGACTTCAAACTATTTCTCTGTGGCAAACCAAGAGGTGTTTATTAGTGCAGAGAGTATATCTGATACTTGTGTGAACTCACCCGACCAATCAGACAGTACTTCACCATTCAGTGTGAATCACTCACCAAGATTTACCAGGGTTCATAGCCTGAAGAGATTTACTGATGTCCTCAGCTCAGAAAGCGAATCTGCTATTGAAGCTGTTGATTCGCCATTGTTTGGCTCTCTGAGAACAGATATCAATGGCCCTTCAATCAGTACTGGAAGGGCAGTTACGGAAACGACATCTCCATCTACATTACACTCCCCAAAATCTGTTAAAAACGTGACCAGTACTTCACCTAATTGTTTAAAATCCTACTCTCCAAATGTTTCAGCTAAAGGTCTGTTCAATTTAATGAACTCCCCATTGATACGGTCTGGTCAGAGTAAAAGACTGAGGCCTGTAACTGATGGGGAAGATGCCGTGGTTAGATTTACTGCCGAAGCCGAAGCACCCAGTAAACGTCGTAAAACAGCTCGTTCAAGACGATCATTGAATCTTCTCGGCTAAGTTACCTGATGGGAACATTTTGATGATGAAAAACACATTTGTCAGGAGTTCAACTTTCATCATAGATAATTGCAGTTACCACAGTTTTACATTTATGTGGGAGGGGGGGGGGGGGGCGGATCTGTGTGTGACAATTCACCACAGGCCGGGTGTCCCAACATATCTGTCCTTGACCTGGAGCCTGTTTCACAAAGTGGCGTAGATGTATTTTTTGCGTAACTTTCATACTAACGTATCTCTACAGTATGGGTTGCTAAGGCATTTACGTAAAAACTTACGCTACGCCGTTTTGTGAAACAGGCTCCTGACCACTTTGGGTTATTTGCATGGATTAATGGTTTTTATGGCTCATGTATGAGCTTATATATTATACTTTTATATTACGGTTTTATTGCACTCGACTATTTAACTTTACTGGATGCGAAGTCGCATTTAGTAATTGAGATGTCTTACAAGTTCTGTAAAAAAACGCCTTTTTTGTTAATCCCATGTATAAGTCATTTTCGTATCCTCTTTAAACAATTCAAAACCACATTTTACCGATAACATCCCATCTCTAAACATAACTTTAGATCATATGTTATTTTAAGTTAACACAATTTTTTTTGTCATTTGCATAGCTTTGGAACTATAATTATAGAAAGGATTTTGATGAAAACCAAAAAGTGCTATACTGTATTTTTATACTAATTTAAATGAAGTTTGCTTGATGTCTGTGTATTTTTGGAATGTGTGTACTGTGTTTGGGGAATGATTTGTAATCTGTATGAAGACACCTCTACAGTTACTATTGTGAATAAAAACAGAAACCCTTTAAATGATATGCCATCTATATCCTGTTTTACATTTGTCAGTGTCCTTCTTTAGAACAATAAATAAAAATCAATAAGTCCAACACAGTCCTTCCATAAATGCGGTGCGCGATCAGATCCCACTCATACGAATAGTCCGCAATATGTTGAGTGGATTAAAGGATAAATTCTGATACGCCCGCACGGGCTTCTTTAATAGAAGCCCTTGCGGGCATATCAGAATTTATCCTTCAATCCACTCAACATATTGCGGACTAACATACGAATAGAAGTAAAAATTGGAAATTCTCGAGTGTATTTTTCTCTCGATCCCCGTATGTGAAAGAGTTGCCAGGTGCTCACCTAAGGTCGAGACAAAGAGCTCGGTTTCCTCCCCCACAAAATCTGACAACGGCGCTATATTGGGGAAGTAATCTTGAGTGCGGTGTAAAACATCAATCCTTCAAGGATATGGCAAGAAGTAGACGTCTCCATTCCACATTAAGCGGTTTGGCCAGAAAAGACATTTGCCGAGACTAGAAAGCATCATCTATTTGCATAGTTGAAGTTCTTCAAACTCTGTTGCCAAGATATTGATGTTTGCCGCCCATCATCAATATCTTGGCCACAGAGTTTGAAGAACTTCAACTATTTGCCCAGCTGCCAAACAGTCAGAAATCGTCTCAGGGCCGCGGGATTGAGGACCCAAAGACCAATCTAACGTCTTAAACTCTGTCAATCACAATTAAACGGCCTTAGGTCTGGATTGATATTGACTATGGAAGCCGAATACAGACATTTTAGTTAGCGCGTGCTTGGCGACCACGCCAGACTCTGCAAAGCAATTCATTTGCGACTTTCTCTACCCCGCCAACCACGCTATTCAATTAAATAAAAAAAGACTACTTTTTTCATGTTTTTTATAGTGCCCTTCGCTACCTTGACGGGGACGAGAAGGTCGCGAATATATTTCATTCGCAACATTCTCGGTCGCCAAACACACCAAGGTCGCAAAAAAATATTATTTTGTTCAATTTCGAATGGTGACGTTTGCGTGCTTGGTGGGGTCGAGAAGGTCACCAAACCAGCCGAAGAGGTAGGCCTACTTAGCTTTGACGTGTTTGGCGACCTTCTCGCCCCCGCCAGACGCGCCAAACGTGAATAATATATTTTAAAAAAATAGTACACTTTTTTGGGCATATGCGTAGAAATAGTATTAACGTTTTCACAACTTGAGAAGCGTTTCTCTGATACCTTTTCAAGCAGGACTATGTAACTTGTAAGTAAAGTGAGTAGGCTTTCAATAAGCCTTTTCCTGCATGAACGTGTCTTACTATATGACATCTCTGGATAGTTATGGTTTTGTTTGTGTTATACACCAACTGTTGATGAGTATTATCGGATCACTCTATTTATACCAACCCGTTCGAATCCTATTTTGTTTATCTATAGGCCTATGGGATTATCGCTTAGGAATTGTGACCGCTTACGAGAGGTTAAACTACTTAGCAATGTATAACCTTACGTCTCAAAATCCGATATGCGGCCCACACAATTCTTTCATAAGAGCAAAACGGTTCGGCTTTGGTGTGTTTAATGTCCACGCGTATACCATATATACTTCGTCGCTAGTTTCCATGTACTGAAGACATTGTTGACAATCATGAATAGTATGACTTTTAAATTGTTTAAAATATTGGAATTGGGAAGTCTCTAGTATATTCATTTACTCTCATGAGCTTATTTTCGGAAGCTGGAGAAGTTGAACTCTCAGAAAATGGCTCAAAACCAGATGTCTCTGTCCAAAGAGTTCAATTTACCTCCAATCAGACAAGGGTACAAGGTCTCAGAATCCGGATACATTCTAAAAGCGAAACATGTCAGAAGAAATAACTCGGGTGTCAAGTTACCAAACATTGAGCATTCATGGAAAAGTCAAAAGGTAAGCACTGCGGCCTGAGAACTATTTTCTTAATAATAAACTTAAAAAGATTCAGAGGCGGGTTCAGGATACCATTATACCATCAACCGCACTTTTGACAAACTTTGTAAACATACCCACATTCAATTCTCCCGCCTTCATTTAAAAAATACTAGGAAAAATGTCTTCTATACCCACCTTAGTATTCTGATCCGAGAAATGGCTGTGGATATACAGTACCTGCACTATTTACGTTGGCAACTTAGATCTTGGGTGAAGATCTATGGTGGGCACAGAGAAGTGCAATGACTTGTATACAATTATGAACCCTAAACACCCGGACAATGTTCTTGTCTAAAATAACCTTGGATATAAGTTTCTAACTGTGGTAAAAAAGGTATATCATTGAGACCTCTACATCCAATCATAAGTTGTTGTAATAAACTAAAACCTATATGATATTCCATTGATTACCAATGTTTTACCTTTATAAGTTGGGGGGGGGGGGGGGCACCAATGTTTTACCTTTATAAGTTCTTGGGTTTCGTCCGAAACATAGACCCAGATGATTTCCTTTATACGTCACCTTTGGGTCGAAACTATTGTTTATAAATTTGATTTTTCACAAGTAGGCCTAACCGTGATTAACAATATCACATGTTAAGAGCCGCAGCATGGAATTCCAACATTCGGGGACGAACCTTGTCTCCACATACCACATTGCAATCTTCTATTTTATTTTGAAAATTGTCAACGACGAATAAGGATCCCAGAATCCAGAAAACCCATCAGAGAATTTCAGATTGCCAAAATGGCTTTGAGCGTATTGCTTTGACTTGGGGTCAGCGCTGCACATCTACTCTATAGGCTACCCTGTAGGCCTATGTTTTACTGAAAAAAATCCGTCAAAAGTTATCTTTACTGTCCTAGCTGCTTGGTAATCTTAGATTCACACTGTAACCGTTTACCGTCAATTCTACAGTAGAATATTTTAAAATTAACGGTAAATTGCCGTTTTATACTTCAGTGGAAGCTTTATGGTCGTGTACCGTAAAATAACTTTGAGACAGAGTTGTCGTTTCCGAGCTAACGAGATCTGATCTCCTCGGTTGTTTCCGTGAAGGATTCGTCCAAAATACGTCATTGCCGGTCAAAGGGCGCAAAAAAACGGAAGTGCGCATGCGCACACCGAAGCGCTAGTAAGGCATGGAAATGTGGCCACAAGATCTACATATAAATAGTTAGTCTAGTGGTTAAAGGTTCAGGTTAAGGCTAGTGCGCATGTAATTGTGCGCAGCTCCTGTATGGGAGATTAGAGGTACGAATCCCGCCGTAGGCGATTTAATAAAAGAAAAAAAGTCACTATAGGCTAAGATAGTTCATTTAACATATCTGTGTAGATAGAGATACCTACCCTAAGGGAGGGTATGAAGAGATTTTTCATCAGCATTTTTTCGAATAAATATATGTTTGTCAGCTTGCAGAGGAAGTCAGTTTTACTATTTCGTTGGGGTACGTAACATTTGAAAATCTACATTAACAGATCCATTCTGGGATTGACGACCTGCTGATTTCATAAGGTTTTTTCTCATTCACTGATTAGGAATGTGGCTAGTTGGACTGGTTAGTTCAGTGTCATTATAAAGCGACAGGCTGGGTAATATCAATGGAATCCAGTTGTGTCCACTGGAAGCAGACCTGTCTCAAGGAAAATTTATATCTTACAATATCATGTAATGTGCCACACACAAGGGCAGCATATATCTCTCACATGTGGAGTAGTCTGGGGGAATTACTCATAGTTCCCTGGTTTCCCCCAATTTTCAATATAATGCCGTCCTTTTTACGATAACAATACCGTGCGTTTACGGTATTCAGACGTAGTTTTTCAAACATAACGTAAAAAATACGGTATTTCGTAACTTATGATTTTACGGTCTACCCTTATTTTTACGGTAGAAAGTTGGCAGCCCAGCTGCCAGTATTCTACCGTAAAATTTACGGGATACATTTTACAGTGCACTGAGTGGTTCACCTATGTCTAGATGTTGAATGTTATTGCCCGCTTAGGCCTCTGCAATTTCGTTTTGTTTTTGTAGATCTGTTCGAACAAGGAAAATCTTAACAGCAACGTGTCGGTGTCCAACATCTCAGAAAAGACCAGCAAATGTGAAACTGACTTGAATAAGGGCTTAAATTTCCGCTACGCCAAGACATTAGACCTACACGACGATAAAAGTTCCATCGGCCCAGAAAGTGTGATAACTAATTTTTCGTCACAATACAAAACAAGTCATATTTCCGGCAAACCTGTAAACACATGTTCAACAGATTCCCCCAGGATGACAGAGAGCCGCGTGAGTCAGTTACATCGTGCTAAATCAAAGATTTATAACGGCACTGGAAAACCGCCAAACATTTCGCAGATGGCATCAACACAAAATCGGCGTGGACCGTGTAGTTGTATCTTATGTTCATCTGAATTGAAAGAATGGGAATACGAGAACTTTGATTTCTGGCCGAGATATCCCTGTAGTAATTTACATCTTAATGGAACTTCGACAATCTCACTTACTACAACAGTTGACAATGATACTAATGAGCGAAAAAAAATATTTCCAAGCTGATTTCATAAGGCAGCCTATTCTGACAAAAGTGCTTTTCAAATATATTTTTGGTGGTCCTTCTAAAAAGTGGGCGGGGGAAAACAACAACAACTTCGACTTTGGATGAAGAGTTGCGCATCAATTTTCATCAAAAACTGTAGAATAAAAGAGAAATCCGATAAAATTCCAAGGTATTTTTTTTACACCTGTCGGCCAGACTCTCATATAAACGTGTCGACATGCATGGTACGAGGACTTGATTACATACGGTAGTTTTACGGCTACAACCAATTCGAATACCAACCAAATATGTACATTCTATCAGGCAATCATTAACCATTAACGGTTACAATCCCTTACGTTGGTTTTGTTATTATTAAATATTTTTTAAAACTTAGTCAATTAATGTTCCATGTTGAGCTTTTGAATTATCAGCATACCCGATGTTAACATGATAACCTAGCTTTGTCCGACCAATTTTGACCAACTAGAACTCTATTATTGGGTCAATGGGATGACAAGAGGTTGGCTCAAAGTCGTTTTGTCCACATACCCAAGATTGTGCCATGCATCATTGTACCAAATTCAATAATATTAAATGTCTACAGGTACCTCGTTATTTATGTTTGGATATCTATGGTCGATACCACGTCGACGACCATAAATGTCAGAAATTATCAAATAACGGAGTAAGACCGTTACTTTAGTGAAGTACTTTGTACCCTGCTAGAAATTGCGTTTTTTCCCAATAAGGAGCCAATGGGGAGACAATAGAGAGTTTGAATAAGGAACGAACCGGGAACCGGGAGCAAACTTCACACACATCATGCATCCGCCATTGAAGCGAAGTTATATCGAAATGTGCACGTGCATTGACACAGAACGCTGTTTATACGTTTAGAAGCATTATATGCAAAAAACTGCAGATCAAATATTGGTTGGAAGAACAAAATTATGTTTGGAAAACCTCTTTTGTAAGCATTGATCCATCAGCAACCCTCCAATTAGCCCAAAAGTCACACAATTCTTTCATAAGAGCAAAATGGTTCGGCATTGGTGTGTTTAATATCCACCCGTATGTATACATTCCATCTATACTTCGTCGTAAGCTTCCGTGTCCTGAAGACATTGTTGTCAATCATGAATAGAATGGCTTTTAAATTGTTCAAAATATTGGAATTGGAAAGTCTCTAGTATATTCATTTACTCGCATGAGCTTATTTTCGGAATCCGGATACATTCTAAAAGCGAAACATGTCAGAAGAAATAACCCGGGTTGCAAGTTTCCAAACATTGAGCATTCATGGAAAAGTCAAAAGGTAAGAACTGCGGCCTGAGAACTATTTTCTTAATAATAGACTTAACAGATTCAGAGGCGGGCTCAAGATACCATTATACCTTCAACCGCACTTTTGACGAACTTAGTAAACATACCCACAGTCAATACTCACGCCTTAATCCTTCAAAAAATACTAGGAAAAATGTCTTCTATACCTACTCTAGTATTCTGACCCGAGAATTGGCTGTGGGTATACATTACCTGCACAAGTTATGTTAGCAACTTAGATCTTGGGTGAAGATCTTTGGTGGGCACAGAGAAGTGCAATGACTTGTATACAATTATGAACCCTAAAACACCCGGACAATATTCTTGTCTAAAATAAGCATGGAGATAAGTTTCAAACTGTGGTAAAAAGAGGTATGTCATTTAGACCTCTACATCCAATCATAAGTTGTTGTAATAAACTAAAACCCATGATATTCCATTAGGTTGACGACAGACAGGAGCTTAAGTCAGTAGAATTTTCTGAAATACTATGTAAAACATACAGGTATACTGGACGAGTAGGCTATTTCTAAATTAGGTTTCCAAACCGTTGGCTTTGATTTACTCTCTACAGACCACACACTCGTTATGTTCCTGAGAGGCAGGGAGGGGGAGGGGCAATTTTTACCATTATAAGTTCTTGGCTTTCGTCCGAAACATACCCAGATGATTTCCTTTAAAAGTCTCCTTAGGGTCGGAGCTATTGTTTATAAATTAGATTTTTCACAAGTAACCGTGATTAACAAAATGCATGTTTAGAGCCGCAGCATGCAATTCCAACATTCAGGGGCGAACCTTGTCTCCACTGCATATCACAGACATTGCAATCTTCTATTTTATTTGCCGAAGTTTGTCAACGATAAAAAGGATCCCAGAATCCAGAAAAACCATCAGACAATTTCAGATTGCCAAAATGGCTTTGAGCGTGTTGCTTTGACTTAGGATCAGCGCTGCACATCTATACTCTATAGTCTGTATTTTTTACTGAAAAAAATCCGTCAAAAGTTTAGAAGCATCTTTTCTGTCCTAGCTGCTTGGTAATCTTAGATTCACTGAGTGTTTCACCTGTATGTCTCTATGTTGAATATTATTGCCCGTTTAGGCCTATGAGATTTCGTTTTGTTTTTGTAGATCTGTTCGAACAAGGAAAATCTTAACAGCAACGTATCGGTGTCCAACATCTCAGAAAAGACCAGCAAATGTGAAACTGACTTGAATAAGGGCTCAAATTTCCGCTACGCCAAGACATTAGACCTACACGACGATAAAAGTTCCATCGGCCCAGAAAGTGTGATGACTAATTTTTCGTCCCAATACAAAACAAGTAATATTTCCGGCAAACCTGTAAACAAATGTTCAAAAGATTCCCCCAGGATGACAGAGAGCCGCGTGAGTCAGTTACATCGTGCTAAATCAAAGATTTTTAACGGCACTGGAAAACCGCCAAACATTTCGCAGATGGCATCAACACAAAATCGGCGTGGACCGTGTAGTTGCATCTTATGTTCATCTGAGTTGAAAGAATGGGAATACCAGAACTTTGATTTCTGGCCGAGATATCCATGTGGTAATTTACATCTTAATGGAACTTCGACAGTCTCACTTACTACAACAGTTGACAATGATACTAATGAGCGAACAAAAATATTTCCAAGCTTCTGACAAAAGTGCTTTTCAAATATATTTTGGGTGGTCCTTCAAAAAAAGTGGAAACACAACAACTTCGACCTTGGGTGAAGGCTTGCGCATCAATTTTCAGCAAAAACTGTAGAATAAAAGAGAAATCCGATAAAATTCCAAGGCATTTTATTTACGCCTGTCGGTCAGAATCCCATACAAACGTATCGACATGCATGGTACGAGGACCATGCGGTAGTTTTATGGCTACAACCAATTCGAAAGATACCAACACAAAATGTGTACACCTTATCAGGCAACCATTAACCATTAACGGTTACAATCCCTTACGTTGGTTTTGTTATTATGAAATATTTTTTAAAACTTAGTCAATTAATGTTCCATGCTGAGCTTTTGAATTATCAGCATACCCGATGTTAACATGATAGCCTAACCAAATATTGGTTAAAAGAATAAAATTATGTTTGGAAAACCTCTTTTGTAAGCATTGATCCATCAGCAACCCTCCAATTAGTCCAAAAGTATATGTCAAAGACGGACGTCACGGGAGCGGAACATTCTAGTCTATGGGAACTCGTGGTACCCTTTTAAGCCAGGCGCACACTTAGCCAAGAAATCTCGGCTGTGCCGAATTTTTTTCTCCGTATTTGTCATAGCTATTCACATGACCAGCCAAATATAATACAACTCAATGTTAAAATTTGGGGCTGTTATAATCTGTTGTAGATATTTGCAATTTTTTTAATTCCTACAATTTTACGAACCGATGATTTAATTCAGGCAAATTCCGTGTCATCCAAGTGAACGTTTTCATGCCACAATTTTACTAAAACATGCCCATTTCTGCAAGCAAGAAGTCTGAAAATCTCCAGTCTTCAAAAGCTGTCACTTTCAAATCAATTGGCAGAAGGCAAAGTTTTTCATTGGTTAAGGGCCTTTAAAACCCAGAACAAAAAATCCTGCACATTACTCACGGTGTACGACGCCGGCGAATAAGACGATGTGTTGTTCACAGCACACAATTTTCTGACTGGGTTTTCACTCAAACGACCTATGTGGGATGGTTGCCAGTTACCACCATAAGATTGTGCATACCTGCGGGCATAGAGCCCGGTTTCCTCCCACAATAAAATTGGCAATGCCGCCATATAAGTGAAATAATCTTGAGCGTGACGTAAAACACCAAACAATCAATCAATCTACGGTTTGAAACGCCGGTAAAAAATCGTAGACCGCAAGTGTGGAGTCAAACAAATAGGTGTCATAAGGTGTACAGACAATTCGGCCGCATGGATAATTCGGCCGCCAGGAGTTAGGGCTATGGCTCACAGATATCAAAAAAAACAAATACAAAATGAGTATTTTTTTATATTTTAAAGTCACCTAATAAATATACAAGAAATATGAACGTTGTCAAAGGACTATTATTCCAGTTGTTGTTTAGCTTGAAGAACAGCTTTTCCCAAATGTATCACTTGTTCCTGCCATTGTCTATTGGCAGACTTCACTTCCTTAATCAGCCTCTTCAGGCGAGTCATTTGAGCAGCGTTCCGTTTCTGAAAATTGAGTTTGAAATTATTGATTACCAATATCTACAATATGATTATGACAAAAACTAAGAATAACATTCTTTTTTTTAAATTACACTTACGTGAAGCACTTCAACAGTTTTTTGTACTTGAAAATACTGGCAAATACTATCATCTATCTGTAAAAAAACGAAAAAGAATTTAAATCAATAATTAAATTCGCCAATTTGTACATTTACTTACAACCTTAAAGGAAGGATTTTCATTCTAAGTAAACTTTGTGTCATGACCTGTCGAATATGGATAAAATTTCGTTGAAACAGATTTAGCTCATAGCTTGTTATTTTTTATCAAAAGTTCAAAATAAGAGCTTATTTGATACCAATCTTGCAGGATGTAGGTTTCCATACTTTCAAAAGCATGAAAAACACCAAAATTGTTACTCCTATGTTCCGTTTATATGAATTTCGTCTATAAATTGCACCCTTTTTCGGTGAGTACAAGTTTACAAATCCTTAGTTTTTTCAAGATACTTCAAACTGCTCTTGACGATCAGACTGTAAGAAAAAAAGTCTGAATTTTGTCAGCTCATGCCACTTGAATAAGCATACAATACTTATTCATATGAAAGGCAAAGATGCTTTAATATATGACAAGAACAAAAAAAAATTTCAATGTAAAGGATCCTTCATGAAAGTTTTCAAAATACTTATTACTTGATTATCCATTAAAAAAATGCTACTGTCATAATATTCCATTTTATCAGTCTATAGGAGTATACGGTAAGAATTTCGCTAATTCAAGTACTCAAAACATTACGAACAGACTTTTCGTTGGGTGTCTTACCTCCTGCATGGAGCGACCGATAATCCTATTGAGCAATCGCTATTCTTGTTGTTTTAGACCAAACATAGCAGAAAGCAGTCTAATAATTTGTTATCTTCACATTGCTCGTCCTTGAATTAGCGGAATTCTTACCGTATCAGTATTTCATTAGTGAAAGGGTAAATGGTTCCACAGCCTGATGTCAATTTCTATGACAAAGCTACTACATATATATAGCATATCTTGAAACTCTTTACACTTTCTTGAAACTCAATACACTTTCTTGAAAAATGATCACAGGTCCCACATCAATCAAAAGTGGGTAGGAAAATTCTCAACACTTCTAAAGAAAACTTTATTTCCACAGATGATGTGAATACAGAGAATTCCATGATCAATTAAAACGAGTTTTGACTGTGGTCGATCATTTAAACCAGCTTAACTAACTGAGCGATTATTGAAACCATAGAGATGAATCCGACCAGACACAAGGGGCTTCTTTCTAAATTACAACGGTAAAGGTAAATCTTACTTATGGTAGACAAATGTTGATTAACATACCTGTTGTTTTTGTTTCCTTATTCTACCTTTGGTTTCCTCAGACTCTCTCTGAAGTCTATGTTCTTGTTGTAGAAGTTCTGCTGCAGCCTCCCCAGAAGTTACTTTCTTAGAGTCTGACCTATTATCATCTATTTCTTGCTCTGAAAGCATATTCAGCAATAACCACTTAAATTGTCATAATATTGGACAGTTTTCGCATGAACTTAGGGTTGCTACATAGGTGGCTTTAAACACTCGAATTCCACTTTCACTAATATTAGCCAAGAGTAACAAGAATAATCATAGGTCAGAATAACAAGAAATATTTAGTTCAGGCAATCATATAAAACTTTTTGCATGCACAATGTTCAATTCAGTGAGAAAAATTGATTTAAAAATAAGATTCCACCAGAAGTACATAATAACTAATACTGTTGGTATCTGAAATCACAGATATATTTTGGGCACATTTATCGCATCCCCAGAAATTCTTTCCAGTTCTGTGGAGTGATGCTCTGGAATCAGATTCCAGGGCAAATACAATTATCAACAAATATCAAAATTTTAAAGAACCGAATGGAATCATATATTAGGTCTCAGTCATTAGCAAATAGATATTTTTTCTAATCAGATTTATTAGTTCCAGAATCTTTTGTATTATTATGACAAATTTTGCTTTGCCTTTGTTTGCCTTTGATATTTCCTACTTACTTTTACTGAGCGAGTGTGTGCGTGCATGTGAGTGCGTTATTGAGGGACTCATGGAAGATTGGTATTATTTGTACTAAATGATCTCCCTCTTGAAATAAAGTATTATTATTATTATTATAAAAGCAAGAATTAAAAGCTTTAAAAACCTGTGTGCATCTACTTAAAACGACATTTAAAGGCAGTGACAATAATAGAATGTATTGTAAAGCACATGACATACTCAGTGTCTTCAGTCGATGTATTTCCGCTTGAATGTGTTGCATCTGTTGACGTTCAGGGATGTGTTCCTCTTCAAATTCATCCATCACAGTTCTATAATTGGCCATTTTTTCCTGGTATTCCTTCATCATCCTGCAAGAATCAATATGACATGTCGGTATCATGAGAATTACACAAATTTCCAACAATCAGCACGTTGTTTATAGAACATAGCAACAGTAAGTGGGTGTGGTCTGGTGATCTATGCATTACATATGCGACAGTTCAAATGAGATGCACAGTTTCAAAATGATGAAATGCAAAATGCATAATGGAATGACAATGTCAATTTTTTAAATTAATAATGCCCCCGGTTCCCTCCCATGTCCCTTTACACTATGAAAACATGTACAATAATATTAAAACTACTAACATAACTTCTTCTGAAATCTCTTCATCCATTTGTCTGTTCAAGGAATTCAATTTTTCTCCCTCTGATACCAGGGAATTCAGTTCTAAAGTGAGAGAGGACAGTAATATAAATGATGTGATACGAGATACAAAACAGAACTTACAATGTATAAAAGTAATCAGTTTATGGGTGGGGTATAAAGTCTCACTTACAGGAGGAGTATATAAACACACATTTTCATTTCATTTATTTATTCACCAGGTAATGTGTACAAGAGAAAACAAAACGTGAATACAAAGACAAAATAACACACACAAATACAAAGCACATGTATGTACATAGACATAGATATTTTACATATAATATCTGTATGATCATGGAACTATTCCTTGGTTTATTCTTTTGAGGAACAAAAATTTGATTGCTTAGTTGATCAGTGTAATTATCAGAAAACACTGTAGATAAGAACATTTACTGATAACTCATATAACCGATAGCTTTCATATCCATGGAGGCAATACAGGACACGTTACTCACAAAATAAATCAGCAAAATAATTTCTGCCATTTTTGTACTTTGTGTAATACCAAAAATAATGTAAATATTTGAAAGAAGAGAAGCTTGTTCTGAATCAATCCAAGAGAAGTATGATTGCATCATGAGAATAAAATCTAACGACCAACTAAACTTAAGTATCAGAGTTTTCATTGTTTTGACCCCAAGGAAAAAGGAAACAGGAGCCCCCAGAAGATGGCATATCAAGGCGCCCCAATTTAGAAATAGTGGCTTATCTAATGGAAAAGCTCCAAAGTGATACGACAAAGCACTCTCAAGTCATGGAGCAAACACCAAATTCATAGATAGGGAATAAGGTAAAATTGGCTGTATCCTAAAAAAAGCCCCAATCCCATCTGTTCTTTCCATGAGCTCAAAAAGCTATTAAAGTTTCAAAGTGATATGACAAAGAAGCAGACACCGAATTCATAAATCGGAAATAAGGTAAATTGGCTGTGACCCCCGGCGTAAGATTTGCAGAATCCTAAAAAGCAATCCCATCTGTCATTTTCAGGAGCTCAACATACTATTCAAGTTTTAAAGTGATACAGCAGTGTTCTCAATTTATTGTGCGGACAGCACAGTATATATTATGAGCAAGATAAATTGGAAGACGTCGTAAATTTTGCAGAATCCTGGAAAGCAATCCCATTCGTCCTTTTGGTGAGCTCAACATATCACCCAAGTTTCAAAGTGAGACTTCAAAGCGTTACAGAGTTTTTGAGCGGAGAGACGGTCAATCGCTATATTCCCTGAATTAATTCCATGGGGGATAAAAACAAACAAAACATTAACACCTTCAACCTATTATTAAACATTTGGGGCCTGCAAACCTCAATCCAGGAAAACAGACAATTGTATATTACAGCAAATTGAATTCTAATTAATAAAGGTAAATGAAAATGGTAAATACATACTGGTTTCATGTGATTCACAAAGCCTCTTCTTCTGAGCCACTGTGTTTTCTGTCAGGTAAATATCTCTGGATATGTGAGCTATGTCTTCCACTGCTCGCTCATGTATTTTTTCAGCTAAACAGAGAAAAGTGAAACTGAATCTCCCCCCTGCTTATTCTTGGAAAAATAGTCATCAGATAATTTTCTTATGAACGTTTCACAATGACATAATTTGGGTTTCAGCAAAATTTCCACTATTATATAGTTTGAGGGTTCGGTTGGCAGTAGGTTATTTAAAATCAACAAAGTGCTAATAAATAGTAACGTATAAATAGTCTTGATGAGAATTTTTCCAGAGAGAATAAGTTGTGCTTTCCAATTATTGTACACAAACATGAGGGCATTTTATGAAACAAACAAGCAAAAACAAAAAAGTCAAACTGAACACTGGAACTAAACAGTAAATCAACAAACATACTAAATTGGTAAATACCATCTTTCAATTTTTCCTGAAATAGGAACATGAAGACAACATTTTTTAGGAAATGCAGAAACAAATCTAGGAAAAGAAAAATCTATCTAAAATAACCAAGGGTTGACAATCATTATGTACAAATTCAAATTCTCATCGTAACCTGGTTTTTAGTTTTAGTAAGAATTTAGTGAGATATCCATAAGTTGGGAGTGTTTCATTTAAATTTGATACCTTAAATAAATGAAAGGAGCTAAAAAAAATAATTTCACTTTTACAGCCAAAGTGGTGTATGTACCACATCCTACAAGGTGGATTAGATGAAAGTTCAACCAGGGTCTGTGTCGGATTCAAACAGGATGAGGTCAAGTGTAATGATAGAACAAGTTTGATTGACAGCTCTTCATTACCTTCAAAGTGTGTCTAATAAGTTGCTGACGATGTATTTCTGAGGACTGGTCTTTCTGCATTAGGACAACTTCAGAGACGGCGTCTGGAAGACTGACCACAGTGTCAATAGCCTGTTCTACAAACTCACCCTCCATCTCTAGACTAGACTTACCATAAACACTATTGTCTGCTTCTAGAATGAGGAGAATATAAATAAAATTAACGGACAAGAGGATGTGAGATGTTAGTTTCCTGATATAATATGAGCCAGTGTTTAAACAGAATACATGTACTTCTTGCACAAAGAATGAAAATTGACTTTGTCTGGACTCTAGATTGATGTTTTACGACAGGCCGGCAGCTCAGTTTACTAGGCTATATGGAATTGTTTGAGAGCTTTCTTGGTGCCATGTTGAGTATTGGGACCTTTGGTTTAATACTGTGGTAATACGTATACAAGATTATACCTGATGGAATTGTATGAGAACTTTCTTGATAAGGTAACATGCTGAGAACAGGGACCTCTAGTTTAGGACTGGGAAAGTTATGTTTGCCTGACTTCCTTTCACAGTCTGAAGTTAAACATAAATACATTTTATTAAAAGGTTTGATAGTCAAGCAAGGTCATCAAAAATCTAAAACATTGGTGATGGAATGAGGAAAATCGATACAGTCTGTGGCCGGAAAGTTAACAAATTTAAATAACCAAGATGAACGTTCATACATTCCAAGCCTAATTCTAAGCCTATAAGAAAAAGTTAGTTCAAAACAATACTTTATCTGCATGACAAGAATGCATCTGAATTGTAGGTCTTGAGAAAAATAGGTGATAATTTCAACTTTCTGTTTTAACGGCCACATATCAACATTTTTGCAGTTCATGCCACTTTAAAGTTAACTTGATCAAATGCAGGAAGAGCTAGTCAGCTCGAAATAATAGGTCTATTTTCTGTGGCACATTATTATTTATGGATTATTTGTGGATTACCTAAATGGCGAAAACAGGGTAATTCAAATAAGTATTTACACGCTGTATCTAATGTGACAGAAAGCCAATCTTACTGTTAGAATTGATTTGTTCATTCAGATTGTTAAGATCAACCAGGCTGCACATCCCATCTTCTCCCATTTCTACCACACGTCGCATCTTCAAAGGTCTGGAAAAAACAGAGGGCCAAATATCACCTCAATATGATTCATTCGTTTTGAATACAGAACGGTAAATGTTAGCTACTGGGCCTAATTTGGTAATCGTTTATAGAATAATAAAAGAGTACCGTGCACAAAATTATCGTCTGCTATCACCACATTTTAAATATTTATGATCACTAAAACACACGGGCACAGGCCACAGGGAAAATCTTCTTGTCTAAAATAACTTGCTGCCTCGGGGTCAAACAACATTGAGCGATATAAAACTGTAGGCCTACCCACATATTACTTAGCTGTTAGACAAAAATAACTAAAAACTACATTAGTCTTACGTACGGACACATATCTGTAGACATTTTCGCTGCAAAAAACACTAAAAGTTTTACTAAAACTTTTAGTTGGCGAGAACACTCGAGGGCCCAGCTAGCATCCGTCGTCTGCTTGACAGAGATCGGTGGATTTCCTTTTCATGCAGACCAGAAATCTTATTCAAATGTGGATGATAGCTTTGATGAACATTAAAGCCGTAAAAAAAGTTTCCCGATTTGGCTTGATCACATTCACATTCGAGGACAAAATTCGTTCATTTTGACATAGAACTAAAACGATTTTGAGCCGAAACGTCCGTTTGACGGCGGTAACATTGCATGACAAGGGAGACAATCAGAATATTGAGGGGGACACAACCACTATACACAAAGTGAGAGTTTTTTGTTGTAGTTACACATAGCTTAAACAATTGTACCAATGTACAGGCTTAACAAAAAAAAAATTGATTCACGTAGCCTATGACTAATAAGTTATTATAAATATAAAGAAATAAATAAGTGATTAATATGACATGATTCTTTGTCCTCATTCATATAGCATTTTAGACACTGAGGACGGGAAGGGTGGCAACTACTTGAGCTAAAACTAAAAGCTCAGGAAAATGAAAACGTCATAGGTCGTGTGCGCGGAAGTGGTGTCTGGACAATATAATTGTACTGTAGTCATTTTTCGTTTGAACCAACCGAAGGCAGTGTTACCGTCCCGTCACACGTTTTCGTGGTACTCACGTTTTCGTGGCAACTATTTATTTCGTTGTATCTCCCGATCGCGTGCCGATAAGCTGCACCAATCAGTGTCATTTCACTTTGCAGACGTCTGTCACTTTGCTGAGTGAAAATGTTCTGTATATCTTCAGTCTGTGTAATTTTTTTTCTCAAATTGCCCAAATATTCTATTTTTGCTTCTGTTAACATAATGCCATATTTTTGGTAGAACTTAAACAGCACGTGCTTCGTAAATTTCTCTCCAAAGTTGAGTAATGAATATGTATAATCAAGCAGACGTATGTGTCAACATTTATGACGTGATATGAATATGCAAGAGTTGACCTAAATAAAAATATATGGAAGACTGTTTGGGTTACATCTTATATGTTTTTTAATTATAAATAAGATTTACCATATAGAAAACAAAGTTCCTATCGGACTTTCAGTCCTACCAAACTACATGGTGCTTATCAAGAGGTGACAGAGAAGGATGTGTCGGTGAATAAATTTGTAAATATGTGTAAATTGTTCTAAATTGAACTTGAAGCATGCCATAATTTGGTGGGCTGATGTTACAGTGGATCATATGGATGTATATAATAACAGTAAATTTGTATCTAAAATTCTGTTTGTTTGGCTGTGTATGAGAACTCAGTGGATTTTGACAGGAAATTACAGGTCTCTAGCATACAGGAACAGATAAAAATGATAATATTGTGCCAACGGGCTTCCATAGATTGACCCCATAACATATACCACGAAAACATGTGACGTCATTTCAAAGCTGAAGACAATGGCTTCCAAACTTAAGCGGCAATGTTTGGATTTTTTGGAAACTATTATCAGCGTAATATTACTATCGAAATAGAGAACAGTAAGCTGACTTTCATTAAATGTTGTTGCTTTCCTCTTTTAAGCTAGCGTTTCTCTATGCGCAGCGACTGATACGCTAATACCACGAAAACCCATGACGCGATGGTAGTGTTACCATTTAAATCAAATGCTAAACTTGCTCCAAAACTAACATGCCAAGTCAATAGGGCCTGGGAGTCTACCGAGAGATTTCGCGATATCCGGTGACGTTTTTTTATGACGTTTTCAGTTCGATTGGCGTTTTTTGTTCAAAACGTCAGAAATGAGCGTCATATTCGAACGACGAAAGGCTTCCCACATGCGTAATGACAACGCTGGTGACAGGAAATGTGTGGAATTGTCACGTGACTCCCGCTCCCTATTGAGTCAAGTGCACTTTGGGTTTGAACACAATGGTGAATTTTCTCTTTTCAAGGTGTCATATTGCACAAATCCAATGTATATCATATGTATATGCATGGTAGATGAATCCAAACATTGGTTTTGTTTTATCACACCAACCACAGATTGGGTATAACATCCGAATCAGAAATTAGTGTTTATTGTTATTTTAGACAAGAAGATTTTCTCTGTGCCTGTGTGTTACTGTTAGTGTTCATAAATATATCTTAACATGGTATACTCTTAAAGAAACTGGACCCACTTGGACAAAGCTCTCTTAACCTATAATGTTTAGTGTATTCCTCTAAAACGTTAGTGATGTGTATGTACACTAAGAGCGCAAGAAAACCCAGGCAGTCTTTTGTATCAAACTCTATAGATGCCACAAGAAAATGGCAATAAAATAAACAAGTTGTTGGATGAGTTTCTTTCACTTTATTTTTTCTCTCTAAGAAATGCATTACATCTTATGGCAGATATACAGAAAATTGTAAACATAGACCTTAACTTATAACATCATAAACATAGATAATATTTTCATAAAATAGCAACATAAAATATGACACAAAAAACAACCAAAGTGGCTGCAAATACAATTTAGCCTTGGTTAAGTGGGTATATTGTTTAAATACAAACACATGGTTGTGTAACAAAATGGACAAATTCAAAAATCTAAATCTCTTAGGAAGGAAGGATACAACAATGAAATCTGTTGTCATTTCAAATATATTTTAACTTCAAATACTTTAAAGAAAATAAATAAAATTTAAGCAGAATCAAAGTGAGAGTTTCAAGAAAAGAATCCAGATGTGTAAACAAAAACAACAATCTCACTTTAAACAGGGCCTATGCAATAAAACAGGTATAAATCAGAGAATAGTGAATAGAAAAATTATAATATAAATAATATATATGTCTTATTATATCTAAGCATTGACTAGCAAAAGCAAAAAAAAAATCCCTTCTTGAAAATTACAATAATAGAATAAACATTTAGCAAAAAGGAATGTAAACTTTTTATTCATGAATGAATTGTTATAAAACTTATATTTTGCTGCCATACTTTTAAAACTTTACTCTTATCACTAGTTAGGATTGGTCCATAAATTTGATTTATATCGCCTTACTTTTGAATTATTGAAACATAAAATGAGGTTTGCTAAATATGGCTAACTCTTCGCGAAAACCACCAATAATCCAGGTTTTATACAGTCGAATTTTAAAAGTGTTTAACCAAAACAGGCTAAGGTTTAAGTGTTCTGACTTAACTTAACTCACAATGAAAGTCCTAAAGAAACTATTTACACTAAAACAGGAAGACCGTTTTCTGTATTTTTCTTTGTTAGAAGTTAGGAACTTTCGTTTTTTGCCAAAATTTTACTAAAACAGAAAGACTGTTTTCTGTATTTTTCTTAGTTAGAAGAAGTTAGGAACTTTCATTTTTTGCCAAAATTTTACTAAAACAGGAAGACCGTTTTCTGTATTTTTCTTAGTTAGAAGAAGTTAGGAACTTTCATTTTTTGCCAAAATTTTACTAAAACAGAAAGACTGTTTTCTGTAATTTTCTCAGTTAGAAGAGTTAGGAACTTTCATATTTTGCCACAATTTTACTAAAACAGAAAGACAGTTTTCTGTATTTTTCTTAGTTAGAAGAAGTTAGGAACTTTCATTTTTTGCCAAAATTTTACTAAAACAGAAAGACTGTTTTCTGCAATTTTCTCAGTTAGAAGAGTTAGGAACTTTCATATTTTGCCACAATTTTACTAAAACAGAAAGACAGTTTTCTGTATTTTTCTTAGTTAGAAGAAGTTAGGAACTTTCATTTTTTGCAAAAATTTTACTAAAACAGGAAGACCGTTTTCTGTATTTTTCTTAGTTAGAAGAAGTTAGGAACTTTCATTTTTTGCCAAAATTTTACTAAAACAGAAAGACTGTTTTCTGTAATTTTCTCAGTTAGAAGAGTTAGGAACTTTCATATTTTGCCACAATTTTACTAAAACAGAAAGACAGTTTTCTGTATTTTTCTTAGTTAGAAGAAGTTAGGAACTTTCATATTTTGCCACAATTTTACTAAAACAGTCAGACAGTTTTCTGTATTTTTCTTAGTAGAAGAAGTTAGGAACTTTCATTTGTTGCCAAAATTCGAAAGTTTGGATATCTTATGATATTTAAAATGAAAAGTTCATTTCTTAGTTATCCGCAATGTAAACAGGTCAGGAATGTGCATATATGTAAGAGTCTTATATGGCTTGAGATATAACATTGTAACCAGCTGGCAAGTGGCCCTATTTACGGAAATAACCTGGGAATTACATACAGTCGTTCTGCTGTAAGGGACACAGAACGGCCCTCTGAAAAATTTGAGTCTGTAAATTTTAAAGATAAAGACATGATACATGAGTGTAATCTAACAGAGAAGGTATGTGGTTTCTGATTGCTGATTGACACATTTGGTTGATTGATTGATAGTTTGGTGTTTTACGCCGCGCTCAAGATTATTTCACTAATATGGCGGCGTTACCAGTTTTATTGTGGGAGGAAACCGGGCTCTATGCCCGGAGGAAACCCACGACCTTCAGTTGGTAACTGGCAACCATCCCACATAGGTCGTTCAAGTGAAAACCCAGTCAGAAAATTTTCCAATTTTTTTTGGACCGAGTGGGATTCGAACCCGCGACGCATTGGTGGAAGGCTGTTCGGATTGGGCGTCAACGCTCTAACTACTGAGCCACGGAGGCCCCCCTTTACACATTTTAAACATAACTGTCCCATACTTGATTTGAGTGATTTTACAGGTAGTAGGCTTGTATAATACCCCTCTCTTCATAAATGCAGAAAGACTGGGGTGCCTTTAAAGGAACCAAAATCAGTAGGAAAACTAGTCAATATTTTTAAGTATATGCATAAGCATAAAAGTTTTGCTTCTAAAAAGACATATTATGAGAAGAAAAAAACTGTCAGCATTTACTAAATTTTCTTTGATCATACTAATATCCCATCTGCTATAGCTAATGTGTTTAATAAAAGCATAAATTAAAATAAACTTTACTGACTACCAGAGGAAATATAGTCTGACAGTTGATATGTGTATTTAGTTCTGTGTGTATGAGCATTACAATTACAGATCACAATAGCAGCATTTCAAAGTCTACAAATATAGAAAGCTTTTGTATATACAGTGTACAAAAAGACATAATAAAAAGATTTTCTTAAAATACATGCCTACAACATGTACCATATGTTACAATGCCGATGAGTTTCTAAAATCATTCATTCTCTTTTTTAGATACATCTGCTAAAAATTGATATATTATTTTTTAAAATAAGATAAAAGCTAGTAAAAATAATCAGTATAATATAACACAGATGTTACAGTAAAAACATGACCGATAAAAAAAAAACAAAAAACATTTCACTCACAAACCTAACAGTATAATAACATTTACTTATCCTCCATGCTAGGCCTAAATAAGAACGCACATATAATGATATCAACAGCTTAATTGATTCAAACATATGCAATATCAGCAATGCAATGTTGTGATACAACAAAAATCCCAAAACAAAACAAAATTGTTTTGGGTTTAAATGCTACATAAAAAGCTCACACAACATATATTTTAATATTTAGGCCTACTCCTTTGAACATTGCCAGTTCTTTATGTGAATATATGTAGGCATGTATATAAATGTAATTTATACACACTGACCAAGCCTACATTTCTCTGACTTGACAGAAATAGTGATAAAACATATTTTGAAAAAAGCAGTTTTGTGACCTTTTGCATAAAAATGAGTTGCATTATCTCTCCTTAATATTATCTGGTCAATACAAACCATACCATAAACGTTAATCTCACTTTTAAATGAGGAGAAGAAAAAAAAAAACTGCTTGTTGGCAGAGTGCATACAAATTAGATTTGCTATAAAAAAAAAGAAAGGAGAAAAAACTCTAATAAGATGTGACTCCAATTTAACACTATTTTCAATAATCAGAATGATGGATTCTTGTATAAAAGGTGTGTACATTTGCTGGAAATACTTGTCTAATTTATTGATTGATGTTTTTTGCTGAACTCAAGATTGTTTCACCTTAATATATGGCTGCTTTGTCAGGTATATTGGGGGTGGGGGGACCAGGCTCTTTACACGAAGGAAACCTCAAACCTTCGGAAAGGAACCTGGCAACTCTCCCAGATAGCGTGACAGAGTAAAAACCCCATCCAGAAAGTTAACAAATTTTCATTGACTGAATGTGATTTGAACCGGCCAACCATTGATGGGCGGTTTGTATCTGACCGAGGGACTATTACTCTGCCGGATGAGCCATTGATGCTCCCGTCTAATTTGATTGATTGATTGTTTGGTGTTTTACGCCGCGCTCAAGATTATTTCACTTATATGGCGGCGTTGGCAGTTTTATTGTGGGAGGAAACCCACGACCTTCCGTTGGTAACTGGCAACCATCCCACATAGGTTGTTTGAGTGAAAACCCAGTCAGAAAATTTTCCAATTTTTTGGACTGAGTGGGATTCGAACCTCGTCTAATTTAAAGTTTGATGGATAATATGTGTTGTAATGGCCTTGTATATTTTATTGTACACGTGTCATCTGTAGCTTAAAGTCAAACACCTGTCTTGGATGAATCTCCATGGTGTTATATAAATACCCAGGTTCCACACATAACATAGATAAATACTCCTCATCTCCAAAGTCTGACATGCCTTTAGATTTCTCCCACGGATTCCAGACCACTGAAGACAAAAGTCAGACAATATATTAAAAAAATCAAGATTTGGCAACAGATTAGTTTTGCTATTGCCAATGGATCACTTTAGCGTTAAGAGAAATATCCATGGGAACATACATCATTCATGCACTGCACTGATACGCATTTGGCGAGTGAGTGATTTTGGTTTTACGTCCTGCTCAACAGTATTTCAGTTATATGAAGACGTTGTCTCCTTGTTGCAGGGCGAATTTCCACGGCTCTTTTAGGTGCTGCCTCACCGAGACGCCTTGCCAAAGACAACCAGCAAGCCCCCTCACCCAGTCACAGTATACTGACACCGGGCTAACCAGTCGCTGCTCTAACTCCTATTGCTGAGCGCTAAGCGAAGCAGCAACAGCTACCACTGTTAAAGTCTTTGGTCTGACTCGACCCAGGCTTGAACCCGGATCTCCCAGGCCTGAAGCGGACGCTCTACCGGCTGAGCTATCGGGCTGGTTCGCATTTGGCGAAGGCATGAGTAAAATTTGCTACTTGTTAGCCCTTAGATCCAGGACGGGGTGCGATTCAAACTACCTCTGTATTGGCAGTGTGAATAATAGTTTAGAATAATATGTGTGGATATATACATATAGGTTAGAAAGAATAAAACCATGTAAAGTACTTAACATTTATAGAAGTATGGCAAACAGTCTACAGTCTTTAAGAGTTAACAAAAAATTATGTATGTGATTTTGTTTAGAATGCAATAGGAGCAGAGTGAATTCCTTTTTTAAATCCTCTAATCCATATAATTTTTAAAACTCATTGTGTTTTTAAATGATAAATTTTTTTCACAGATTTATTTCCCAAAGATTTATCTATTTTTAGATCCAATATTTCTAAAAAAATGACTACCTGGAATTAAAAATACATACTAACCTATATCAGAGAATAGTTCTGTGTTGATTTTGACAGAGGACTTGCAATCTAGTCCTGTCACTGTGACCTCTGATGGGGCACTCTTATATATTCTGCAAAATAAACACAGGGATAACACTAACATTCTCTGAGAAACACAGGAATAACACAAGTTGAAGATCTCCAAACTCTGTTGCCAAAGTATATTGATGATGGGTGACCAACTAGGGTAACACTAACATTCTCTGAGAAGCTTTAATTGTATAGTTACATTTAACTGTTATGTCATATACACACAGGTTAAATGTCCTTCTCAAAATGAACTTGGAGGGCCTTGGTGGTCCAGAGGGTTAGAGTGATCGTTTCTCAGTCCCACATAGACTTACCACCAATGTGGCGCGGGTTTGAAATTAAAAAATGTCTGAGTGGATTTTTCTCTCGGTTGCTGTACGTGGAAGAGTAACCAGGTAATCGTCGCAGCTCGGGGGTTTCCTCCCCCACTAAACCTGGCAACGGCGCCATATAAGCGAAATAATCTTGAGTGTGGCGTAAAACATCAATCAATCAAAATGAACTTGAAGAATGAATTCCCATAGCAGAATGCTGAATTTGAGTTTATTTAGTAAAGACTTTAAATTGCCAAAAAAATAAAATAGTGCATGGCTCGAAAACTTTGGTAGGGGCCTCCGTGGCTCAGTAGGTAGAGCGTTGGACGCTCAATCCGAACAGCCTTCCACCAATGGGTCGCAGGTTTGAATCCCACTCAGTCCAAAAATTGGAAAATTTTCTGACTGGGTTTTCACTCGAACGACCTATGTGGGATGGTTGCCAGTTACCAACGGAAGGTCGTGGGTTTCCTCCGGGCATAGAGCCCGGTTTCCTCCCACAATAATACTGGCAACGCCGCCATATAAGTGAAATAATCTTATGTGCGGCATAAAACATCAAACAATCAATCAATCAATCCAAAACTTTGAACTTCAATAAAACCTTGTTAGCAGTTATTTTAATGTAGACTTTATGTTTACCATGATTTACAATAGTTATGGAGACTTTAAATTATTTTCTAGAAGTGTGGATTATGCTTAAGTCAAAAATTTCAATTATATGTTAGAGATTTGATGAATAATCTTGACTCTAGTCAAAACAAAGACACCAACAAAAAAGAAACTGTCAGAAAAAAAGTACAGTTTTTGGAGACAGTTGGATTGAACCAGTAACAGTGTTTATAGACCCCCAGTTTGATTGGACAGGTACAGTGACGTGTAGTATTACCTGTCATAGCCTTCTTGTACTTTAAGAACATCACGTTCCTCTGTATACTTCTCACCGTTTTGAAGCTGGGGGGGAGAAAAATACATGAATTTCAACTTTTAAATGCTAAATTTAAAAAAAAAAATGAAATTCTAAGTTAATACAGGGCTGTTGATAAAGAGATATTTTTTCATCATTTTATTTTTCAATGAAATTCATTCCCCTGACTCTTTTTTTCAATCAATGTATCTAAAGAATAACTATTTTGAGGTATTATTGTGATACAACATATGTTTACACTTGGACAAATAAATCATGGTACAGCCACTTTCTCACATCAATCCATGGACAAAAATGGTTGATAGAAGTTTAAGGCTGCATTCAAGAACTACACGTATGGGAGACAAACAGGCTATTTGCCCCAAGAAAAGCTGAACTCTTAGACTGGTGCAGCATGGCCACAATTCCACATCGACCAAGCGAAAACCTTCTCAAAATTTAGTTTAACACTCTTTTCTTTGAACTTCAAACCCACAATTCATGAACGGTAGACTTGTGTCGTTGTGAGACTAATTCTTCTACTGACTGAGTCACCAAGTCCATGTAATAAATCTGTATGACCAAAGACATGCAGTAGGTATAGTAAAATATAGTGGATGTCAAACTTGGCTTTGATTTCAATGATTTAAGGCCTACCTTATCAATATAGGTGAGTGCTTGTAGACCTTGTACTTTGGTTTGAGAAATATCAGGTGTGGCCAGGTAAGTGTGAAGGAGGCAGGTAAAGTCATAAATAATGCTGTCTGTAAAACAGATAAGATTGAAAACACAAATAAAAACATTCCCAAAAATGTATGTACACAGACAGAGAAACTGATATTTGTAGAAATAAAAAGGTAACATGTATTTAGACTGATATTCAACATTCTATCTCGTTAATAAAAATTAAAAGAATCTTTAAAAGATTGAATATGCCAGTATCAGAAAATGTCGTACCTGTATTTTCCACTGATAACGTTAAGTTTATGGTATCTGCCTCCAGAACAATCGTGTAAACCAACTTGAACCTATGAATTTAGAAAATAAATACAATAAGACAAGTGTGATAAATCACTGCATGAGTGTATGAGGCATCACAAACCCTAACAAAATAAGATCCTAGATGGTAGTAATCAATAAAACTAAAACATGAAATCAAATAGCCTAAATTTAAAGTAAGACTGACTTTTTTAAAAAATCTTAATTGGAGAAAACGAAACTGATTTCCAGATGAAATGAATTGAATAATCAATAAAAGCCACAATAACAATTATTTAGCTTTTTTTCTAACAATGTGAAGGCTGTGAACATAGGTAGATCAAACAGTTAATCTTACTTCATATTCCACATGTTCCTGGTCTCTTCATCATCTTGTAAGGAGAAGGATACTGTAGGGTTACCTCCCTTGTCCTAATTAAATGATAGAATACAGACTTGTTAAAAGTAAAAAGTAAAATAATTTTTTTTTAGAGAATTAACGATGGTTGTGCACTTGAGCCATGCCTGTTTCATTGCAGAACTAAACTAGAATCAAACATTACAAATTGTATGCACAGCCTTAATTAGAGTTTTCCTCAATGATATTTCTATTAAAAAGATTTTCCTCTTGCCAGTGTTTCCAGTACTAATATATGACAAGAAAAGCATATGGCTTAATCCACGTAAATGAAACTATCTTGAGTACTGAATAAAACATCAATCATCATTTAGCACATTCACTATATGTTTCAACTAAAGCCTAGCGCAGACGAGAGGCGCCGGCTGAGCTACAAGGCACGCGTGGCCAAGGGAGCAGCTATAAATTTCAGCGCAGACGATGAGCTCTCCGCTGAGGCCAGTTCCTTGTCACCCAAGTTCACTGACCTACACAAGTGTCACTATCCGTGTTACGTAATATTCTAAGTGGTCACATGATTTAATAGGCACACGTGATTCGACTATCCCTCCTCTCAGCTCAGCTGGCAGCTCACGTTGTGCGCACACGGTGAGATTCTTGCCACGAGAGGCAGAAAATATCAAACATGCTAAATACTTTCCTCACCGCCTCGAGAGGCGAAAATCTCACCCAAATTTACGCGCACACGGTGGAAACAGCTTAGCTCTCAGCCACGCGTAGCCGGCAGCTCAGCCGGCGCCTCTCGTGTGCGCTAGGCTTAAGCAAGCTACAAATGGTAGTGTATGCTGACCCAGCAAGGAGGAACATTAAGTTTGCCACATACGTTAGCCTTCCTGACGTTCTATGGTCTGTGGAGCCTAATTGTGGTTGAGAGGGGTAGGGGGGGGGGGGGGGGGTGATCTTTTGGTCGGTTAGTACTTTTGCCGCCACATGACCTTAGCTGTTGAGTGCGATGTTAAGCTCCATTCAATCAATCAACAAATGGTAGTCTTCTATTTGATTATTCTCATGGTTCTGGTCATACCGATCTTTGTTTCTCATTAAACTATCAATCATGAAAACCATATTTACTGTTGTAACTGGAGATTCCAAGTCCCATCTTTTAATCCGGGCAAACCCATGTTGGGGACGATTTTTCCACGGACCAAAATTGGCTGTAAACAGAAAAATTAAGTTTGGTACATGGAGCCTACTTTTTGGGAGTTGTAGTATGTTTGTGATAGATCAAGTGGATTAAGTTATTTGCACACTTTATCTAGGGATACCAATCTGTGTAAGTCCTAATTCTGGATAAGTTTCTTAAAATTGTTCACAGGTCAGGTAAAAAGCTTACACCTGTGTTCTGTATTATGTTGGATAGAGCCAGGTCAATCTAGAGTTCAAATGCCTTTAAAGCTTTAAATCCTTAATAAGTAGCCTAAAAACTGCCCAAGTGGCTAGATGTGGAAAACTCTTGGCTCAAATTTCCTGGGTGAATTCCAACTGAGCCTGTGGAGAGTGTACATGTATGTGACTGTTTGAATAGATCAGGTATATTGGTGACTAAGTCTTATCCACACAGCCAGGTAAATCCCTGAGTCAATAGATGACTGATTGAGACAGGTGTGAACTCTTCTCTCCTTTAGACACTGGAAATATACGGCAGATTGAGAGCGTTAATGAGAAATTGGGCTTGCTTCAGATAACCATTTACAGGGCGATAACACCTTTTTATGGACTTACAAATCCATTTATATTGGCCCAGAATTGTTGCAGCAGCTTGAGAGATATTGAGACCAGTTTTAATGAGAAATTGGGCTTGCTTCAGATAACCATTTACAGGACGATAACACCTTTTTATGGCCCTGCAAATTCATTTATATTAGCCCAGAATTGTTGCGCTTTTTAAAATAAATTAGCATAACTCACGGAAGACTATTGGTATTCCTCCACGAATGGCTTTCTTGTTGTCAAACACAGCGTCTTTACTGAAATAGAAAAATAAACCTGTTAATAAAGTGTTTAAAGGACTCATTGTGTATTATGGTTTACTTTTTCAAAATATTTCTACTAATTTGAAGAATAAGAATGATGTGACTATGATCGATGTAAGGTGATAGGTTGATTTTCAGAGAAAAATGTACAATTTATGAGCAATTAATGGAAATTCTGTGGTATGTTATTTATTGTTGAATTAGTAAATAACCGACACTGATAGACCCGGAAGAAATTCCGGGCCAGGGTGAGAATCTAAATCACGACTAAGGGTTTCATTGTTATTTATTGTTTGAAGGATGGTTTTGAGTGGATGTACAGTGGTCCTCTATGGGTGAACCCTACTGTAGTGAGTTGGGAAAACGTAACTTATATGTATCTACTTTACCAGTGATCATACCAACACCTTTCCAATATGTGTGTGACAGTAAAATGTGGGAATTTTTTATTTGTAATTTGCCTCAGACGCACAGTGCCCTTTTAAACCATCCTTAAAATCAAGGCAAGCTGGTATTTTAAATTTCTACCATCCACCCTATATAATATGTACATAAAATACCTAATAAAAAACTTAATAATAAGTTACTTTTGATTCATATTTGCTTTTGTAAAGGATTTTTACTGCATATAGCAATAGGTCTATTTCCTAAAGATCCCTAAATGTTTGGATTTTGTGTTGAAAGCTATGAACACCTTGAAGTCTGAATTTATCAAGTGATTCAATAGACTTCAAATAATATATGTAACTGTTAAAAAAAATGTTTTATTATGGTTTATTCCCATGATAGTTATACACACACTGTGTGCATGTGGACCGCACCTGAAATTCCATGTCATATTGCATGATGTATTAATTCTGTGGAACAGAGTGATATGTCCACCACCAAGAGAAATCATTCAAAGTATAGAACAAATTCAAATAATGAATAGTCTATCCTCAAGAGATTTTCATATTCTTATGGGAATTACGATTATTAAATTAGTATCTGAAGTGACAAACATTTGTATTATTTCTAGATAAAAGTTATTTTTAGAAATGAAGATAAATTGGTTTTAGCATTAAAAAATTATTAGGTGCAGCCTTCTATATAACTAGGTCAACTGTCCCTTAAAAAAACACACCCATGTTTACAAAATAAATATATTGAAGCTATGCACACAGTATACTAGGTAAATAGGTCTTCATACACCTAATTTATCTTGGGATATTTCAGGCACTACAAAGTATACCATTGATACCGGCTGGTAATGAGGTGGTATCACTTCTCCTAACCAAATATAAGACAGGTTGTCCAGATAATGAATGCAGATTAATGAGTTATCACCCAGGTAACTTTGAACTGTAAAGAAACTGACACCTTCAGGTAAATTAACGAGCTCAAAGGGCTAATTGGTAATCTACACCTTAATGAATTATTTAACAAAAAAGTTAATCAAAGACACTGTCCAATGGAAAACAAGTACATGTACTTCGGACAATGTAAAATGCTAATTTTTTTTAGCATCCCAAGCCATTTTATTTCTTTTAGGCTGTGAAGGCTTTTGGAACAACACAGGTAGTTAAATTTCAATCTTAATAAGGTTTTTAGGTTTTTAAAATTTAGGTTATATTCATATTCATCAGGGTTTTTTTTATCAAGAGCCCCAGATATATCAGCAAAAGTGAACAGAAAGAAAACTGAAACACGTGTGTAAAGAAGGGTTTCAAACATTAGAACTATGATAGTAGCTTTTAAGAAATGTTTTATTCTATACTTTTACACAAATAGTTTTGATGAATAAATCCTCAGGTTTACAACTTTACGTACTTCTGGTAAGTGAAATAATGTTACTTGTATAGGTAATGAATGGGATAGATATGTAACTAGGTCACAAACTATTACATACATAGCCCATTCATCTTCAACAGAGTATGACCGGGACAAAATGTTGAGAAAAAAAAATCCACAATTTAGGTCAAAATTCTATGCTAGCAGAATAATTAATAGGTAATATACCTTAAACTCTCTAAAGGATTTTCAACAATTAGGTTCACAATTAAGAAATCTTGGCTTTGGAAAATTATTTTCAATGACTCCCTTAATTGTTTTTCATTTGCAACATACTAGTGATGAATTTGTTGGGCAAAAGTAGGATAAAGGTAAAGTTACAGACTTAATTGATGAATGAGAATTCACTCCACATTATTTTAACTCAGTGATTGATTGATGTTTTACGCCGCACTCAAGATTATTTCACTTAAATGGCGACATTGCCAGGTTTAGTGGGCCACCTTATTTTGAACAGAACCTTCTAATGTATTTGGGTTTGTATAACACTGGTATATATATTGTCTGGACACTATAGCCTCTTTGTATTATTTATATATCATAGCCGATTGATGGATTGATTGAAACTCAACATGGCGGTGTTGCCAGGCTTATTGAGGTAGAGCTGTGCCATGCAAAACCCCTAAACCTTCACTTTGTATTACCATGGCAACTGCTTCAGCAAATGCAAAAATTGAGATCGTGGATAAACAATATCAGGCATTAGAAGCACTATTTAAAAGGAAGAAATTAAAACTTGAAAATATTGATGATGCAGCACAAACATGGCACAGTGTTATATATATACAGTGTTATATATAAACAGTTAACAAAAACTCACGATGTACACACACAAATTTTATGTAAACACAGATCGTAAGGCAAACCAGAATGTGCCCTAACAAGGTTAAAATAAACCTGTATTTTGTTTACTGAGAAAATAAAGTCTAGGCAATAAAAAAAGGAAGGAGGTAAAATATCAAATAAACATGTCAGAGCACTGAGTTGTCCTATTTCTTAACAATCTCATGCAATCCCGAAAAGCTGTTGTGCACTGTTAAGATGTTGTTATGGCCCATATATTGAAAACCTATGTACAGTAGAGTACTTTACAAGCAAATTGAAATGTCACCCATTTATCCCTGTATGACTCTCGACCCATAATGCAGGTAGAGTTCTGCCTAAAATGGGTTGGTCACTTTTGTGTTTTTTAGCTCTCAGCCGACTTTACTGATAGTAAACAGGACAAATAGCTCATACAGGTACTTGGTCCCATTGGATTGGGCAGTGTTCAGAGAGACAAACAAGCAATGTGTACTCAGCATAGCTAATTAAAATTAATGAAGTGGATTTTTTGTCAATCAATGAGTTTTATTCAGACGTTAATTTTTAACATGGGTCCTATGTTCATTGAGCAGACCTATTGCCAGCGTTACGTGCATATTTCTATGTGTCTGTCCACAAGGGGCTAATGCATACTACATATGAGGAAATCAGATAAAGATCAGGTAAAGGTATTGACCTGTTAATTAAAGATTTAATCTGACCAGTGCAGTATTCATGGATGAAATGAACATTCAACGTCGCCCAGTGTCAACCCTTCATAGGGCAATAACTGAACAGTTATCATACAGCCCTTAAACTGTATTCTTTCAATTACTAGAAAGCTTGCTTTGGTTTAACATCACATTGATAAATATTGCACTTAAATGAAGGGTATCAATCCTTCAAGAAAACCCTTAACTTTCATGCAAATTAGATTTATTTTAAAGGGGGGGGGGGGGGGGGGGGGCAAGGGCATGTGGTTGGGACCTGCAACATGTAGGTGGAATTCTATCAGATGACTTAAAGAGCAGCATAACGACCTTCACCTCAAAATGCTGAAAAAAGGAATACAATTTTATGATGGCTTATTACCCTCAAGGTGATATAAACAAAAATAAGCAGAAATTCTTGCTTTTAGTTAAGGCCGTTAACAAAGCAGGGAATTGTACTAGAGTAATTAAAGCTACAACCACCAACTTCGAATGCAGGTGAATGAACTTTTCTTGGTATATGTGAAAAATATTGAATACAATAACACTAACAGACTACTTTTCTTTATCATATTCAAATTAATTTAAAGGGGCATGAGCTGCCGAAATTCACACTTTTTTCATAATTTCTAATCGTCACGACAGTAAGAGGCTTTGAAGGCCATCGAATAACTAAATGATTGGCGTTGGAATGAGGAAAATCCATACAGTATGTGCCCTGTACGAACCGAAAACGTGTTCGAAAAGTAGCAAAATTTAAATAACCGGGACGACCATTCATTCATTCTAAGTCAAAGTTAGTTCAAAACAATACTTTATCGTACATTTTTGAGACTAGAAGCCCTAAAAAGCTTCTGAATTATACGTCTTGAGAAAAATAGCCGATAATTTCAACATTCTGTGTTTACGTCAAAATATCAACATTTTGGCAGCTCATGCCCCTTTAATAAATCTTTATTTATCAACCACATTTAGAATTGTAATTAAGAACCTTGTAGACAGACATGTCGTGGAGTCATTATCACCTTAATTACACACTTTCTATTATATAATTAATGATTTCAGGTATTATAGTGTCTTTGTGAGCACCAGGTGTATTATGTATTAGAGATTAACCAATCTACAGGTAAGACACATGCTACACTGCAGATTAAACTATTTCTTTAACTCAGACTACATGTATGCTGACGTCAAGGTGAAATACTGGCTTAATCAGACCAAATGTTCACCATTTTAAAAAGGCTACAGAAATACAAGAATAAGCTTCGACAAGCCAAGTGTTTCCAATATAAATACTTTAAGCTCTACAGGCAATAACAATCCTGGATTAACTTCAGCTTTACTCTTTAACCCAGAATTGAGGGCTTATAGGGCATTCACTGGGGGTCTTATTGAATAATTGAATTTCTCAGCTGGATACCACCATTACACATTGTCCTGATTCTGTCACTGGAATTCCAAACAGTATAAATTAACTACGTCAAAATCTCCTCCACTAACATGTGTTAGTACTTTGTATGAGCGGATAAAAAAAAATATAAATTTTAATAAATTTTAAAGACTGCATATTTCTTTTTTTTAAAAGTGTGCAGTTATAGACCTACAGACGAGAGAAATTCATTTGTTTAAAATAAATCTTAACTGTAATGCCCAGCGAGTAGGAACTGTAGGATTGTAAAGCTTAGTACATAATTCATATTTATTTGGTTTAAAAATGTGGCTTTCTTTTCTAGATGAAGTTAGTACCAATAATTCATTAATTGAAAAAGAAATCACACGTAAATCTCATAGGCATCGCTTGTGTGCATGTTCAAACGTGTCATTTGTTTGTTGCGAAAATGTTGACAAAAAATATGGGCGCTTACATGTAGCTTTTCTGTCTGGGGAGAAATACAGAAAATCATGAGCTATTATAATGTCAAGCTGTATTCTGTTAACGTAACATCTTGAGCTATTATAATACGAAGCCGTATTCTGTTAACGAAGAAGGTGCCTAAAAACTGCACAAAATACAGCTAGATTTGTTTTTTTCCCTTCCGTACAAAGAGTACACTTCAATAAGGCAAAGCCAAACTGTGCATGAAAGTAGATTCTACACAGATATGAAAGTGGCAACAATTATCAACACTGAGTCTTCATGAATGGAAGTAAAATGCGTAAAAAATGAATGAAGTGAAACGTAAAGAACTATAATGGCTAATGACGAATCCTTTAAAAGGCCATTTCTAAAGGACCTATTTTATACTCCCAGCCTTGGGTCTAAATTCATTACTTTTCATGTATTATTCAAAAACATATGGTGGCTGTTGACACAATCTTCAATCGAATACCCCTTTGTGAAGCCAACAGAACCGATGGAAACAGTCAAACACAAACATTACTAGTAAACTTAAGATACAATTGGTGACTGAATAAAATATAAGGAAAGGAATTTTGATGTAAATTGCACTTGGCCAAAGAAACTATATACAGAGTTTCTTGTTGTATTGGATCGATTACCTTAAAGAAAAATATGCATGATCCTATTTTACTAGACCAAAAAATAACATATAAATATACTTATATACAAACTAGTGGGAAAAGGAGATAAATAATTGATTGATTGATTGTTTGGTGTTTTTCGCCGCGACCAAGATTATTTCACTTATATGGTGGTATATGATCCCACATAGGTCGTCGAGTGAAAATCCAGTCAGAAAATTTTCTAATTTTTTTGGGACTGAGTGGGAGTCGAACCCGCGACCCATTGGTGGAAGGCTGTTTGGATTGATTTATTTCCATCAGTAGAGCTCTTCAAAATCGATGGCACATTTGGTGGTGTGCATGGGACAGCCTCTTTTTCATTGTAATGCACATGAATACAAACAAGTAAAATTCAAAAAAATATTTTGCTCTAATGACCTACAATTTCCCATTCATTAAACATTACGTCTGTCTCGGAAATCTCACGAGAGTAGGGCAATGATTCCTCCTTTAAGCAGATGGAAGGTTAGGAGAATGCATCCTGGTGAAAGCGGGGGTTATGTCATTTAGACCTTTCTACATTAATACACTGCAGATGAACCAATAAACTGCAAAAATCGTTTTGAAGTTTCATAAACTTTTCATTGGGCCTATATTGTGAAAACAATTAAAAAGGCTGAATCATGAAAAATCCATAAGCCATACAGACATTAAAATAATTCCTAAACATTCAGCCCAATGTCTCCAGAGACAAATTCTTTGGTCAATAGAAGCATGACAATGAAGTTGATTTTAACACAAAAAGAAATTCCTAAATCACCTGTGGGCAGATCTCTCTAATAGATAATATCTTTTCAAGCAAACAGTTGCATTCACAGTTGCATTTTTGCAGGTTCCACTTAAAAGTAAAAACACAGCTGCATTATCAAGAGAAACAGATGTAATGTTCTGATATGTTATAATATATGGGATGGAGAAATACCGTGTATAGCACAAACCAACCAAGAGGAGTCTGGAGTCTTTGATAACTTGAAATATATGTAAATAATACCTGAAAGTGAAACAAAGGTGATTGTTACCTACCTGACAAACAGCATCTCCTGTCCCCGACACTTCCATGACAGCAATGTGGCCCCTGGTTAAACAAAAGATATTATCATTTGATTAAATTCAATAAGGTATCAATCTGAATGGGGATCAGAACTCTTTGGATTGTTTGATTGTTTGGTGTTTTACACCGCGCTCAAGATTATTTTATTAGGAAATTTTATTTGTAATTTTATTAGGAAACCGGGCTCTATGCCCGGAGGAAACCCACGATCTTCCGGTGGTAACTAGCAACCATACTACATGTACATAGGTCGTTCGAGTGAAAACCAGTCACAGAATTTTCCAATTTTTTAGACTGAGTGGGATTTGAACCCACGACCCATTGGTGTAAGGCTGTTTGGATTGAGCATCCAACGCTCTACCTACTGAGCCACAAAGGTCCCGAACTCTTTAGAAAAGATGGTTGAATTTAGGTCTGCCGTGTTAAAGAACATATTTTATTCCTAACAATACTGGGCTGGCTTGTTCAAAAGTGTATTAAGGTTGAAGAGCTAATAGACAGATTGCCTTATGATGTCATCAGTGACTTTAGGAGGGAAGAACATGACAGACGTCAAGAAGCACGAAATAGGAGAGGTCTTCGTATATCAATCCTGGATATGTACATTATGATAGTTTTTATACATGTTTTATACCCGTAAAATGTTCTCATACATCCTGGCTATTTGAATTTTGTCCGTTATTAGCACCGATTTTCAGACCGTTTGAGTAACTGGCTTTACTGATATTGTTTTATCTCAGCCTCAATCACGCTCAACTTCTCACAACACTAACAAAAATATGAAAAAAAATATAAGAATTTTGGCAGCTCATCTCACTTTAAGTGATACCCATTCATAGACTTCTGGTCATACCCATTTTGATATTGTATGAAATGGCATTGTTAAGAAGTAATCTAGTTCTAGAATACTGAATGCATCAACCAGCATCTAGATCAATTATCTAAAATTGCAAAATCATTTTCGCTTCAAACAAGTTTCTGATTCACAGAATATTTTCTATTTCAATTCCAATCCTTTTGTTTTTTTGTGTAAAAAAATTATAATTTTGTGTGACGCATGCGCCTTTGAGGAAGAACATGTTAAGAATGAGCTTAATACATTCCCAGTAAAACACACACATCAAAGCAGGTTGATTGTGTTCATATAGAAGTGTGATGTTGTAATCTGAACAATGTGTTAAGTGCATTGAGTGGCTATTGATGGCTTGATTAAGTAGACGGATCCATTACATTGAGAGCTAATAAAACCTTCACAGGGAGACCCTGATGAAAACAAACACTTCTTACTTCATTTACATGCCACATACGCCACTGTGTCATTTCCTACAGATTTATCATCAAATTTAAGAGCGTTTCGTTGCCATGGAGACAATCAATAAAATTTCAATATGTGAAGAATAATTATCCCATTGTCTGCTGGGCATCACAGGTGAGAACAAAGACTTTCAGAAAACCCCAACTTGGAAAATTAAATCAATTATTTTGGGTGAATGGATTCCATGTGGAACTCTCTGTTGGCTCTGGTCTTCAGAACATGGTTCCTTGTATGTTGAAGTATTCTACAGGCAACCAAGAATGAAAACTTCTTCTGTTTTGTACATAACATTATGTACATAACAAAGGTTTACACTATTCTGACAGAACTCAGTAGAATACTGTAGGATCAGTAACGTTTAACCAGATTTACCCGCACTTTACCTGCAATTTTTTCCACTGACAATGTATGGCATTTATAGCCAGTCAATATTACATTTCCATCCTAAGTATTTAGTAGTATCTATCTTCATGATAAGTAAATATAATATAATAATATAATATTATCAGTAGCCGAGAAATCTGGCCTCTGCCAATTGTTTTTTCTCCGTAAGGCGACCAGACACATTACCAGCCATATAATACCATTCGCCTTTAGACCACACACATTACCAGCCATATAATACCAGTCGCCTTTAGACCAGACACATTACCAGCCACCATATAATACCAGGCGCCTTTAGACCAGACACATTACCAGCCACCATATAATACCAGGCGCCTTTAGACCAGACACATTACCAGCCACCATATAATACCAGGCGCCTTTAGACCAGACACATTACCAGCCACCATATAATACCAGGCGCCTTTAGACCACACACATTACCAGCCACCATATAATACCAGGCGCCTTTAGACCAGACACATTACCAGCCACCATATAATACCAGGCGCCTTTAGACCACACACATTACCAGCCACCATATAATACCAGGCGCCTTTAGACCACACACATTACCAGCCACCATATAATACCAGTCGCCGTTAGACAGAAAATCCGAGCTAATATTATCAGGTAATCTTATTTTCTGTTTTTAAATAAAAACTTTCCATTAATAGAGAAATTGTTGTGATGGAGCATACATGTACGTGTAGGTTCTACCCACATCGACATGGAAAACTATGTGTTACATTTAAGATAGGAAATCAAACCAGTTCACTTCTCAGATGAACTGACAATCCTAGTTTTTGTTATCCACATTTCCATTCAGTTCAATCCTAAGTTTGTTTAAAGAGGCTGCATGTCAGAATGTTATTTTTTGTGGGGGTGGATGTCTGTTGCTGTTGGCGATTTACTGAGGGATTATGGGATTGCCAGTTTGCTACTATGCATCATAGACGTGGTATTTATTCCCGGCCGAATGTTGTGTTTTGGGAACAAACAAAACCTTGAAAATCTCGACAGGGTTTCCCCAAACAAAAGTGATTATAAAGCTGTGGCTGGATGAAGTCACATAACACGATGAAATGTGTAGCCTAACTGAACATGTACCGTATGCATTTCTCTTCTCTAAATCTGCGTTGTCAATAGTGATTACATGTTATGGTCCAAGCTACCTGTGCTTGTAATAAGATGGAATAGAAAGTCTGTTGTATAAGAGAGCTTGATTTGATTATAGTATTGGTCTCCCGAGAAAATACACATTCTATTGGATGAAAATCATACATTTTTTTAATTATAAAACCAATAAATGAAACTTGTCAGAAACAATGCCAATTCTGGTGAAAATTCAGTAAAGTTGTATTTATGCTTTTACGCCGTCAGTCAATCTATGTCAACATTTCAATACAACAAATTTTCACAAAAATGGATATTACTCTAAGCGACACAAAATCTATTTTTACACTTGTGCAAAGATTTCAATGAAAACATTGATTTTCCTGTTGGAGATTTGCAGAAATCTGAACAAGTATTTATTCAAGATTAATAATACAGCGGTTTTCACCATAGCGAGTCATTGGATTTTAAAAATAGTAGAGTATTTACAGCTGTCTATAGGGAAATCTATACAAATAACCTGTGTAAGGTTGGAGAAAATCAATGGGTAGCTTTTGTCAGGTAATATCCCTGTGTGACAGCATTAGGCAATCCATAATGTCAATGGAAGACATTTCAAGTAAATACTTGGAAGCTTTTATATAACGTAAATATGATAAAAGACGTTCTTTGTCCCAACTACATTTACCAACTATTTTGCAGCCTGCTCTCAAGAACATTAAAGATTTATATTTTTGAACACCAAAATACACGGGCACAAATGATTACCGTATAAGATTTGCAGGCTTATTCCAACTCTATAGATTACATGTATTTCCCTAACATGAATTCCAGACATGCAATTTACCAGTAATGCCCGTCCACCTCTTTTAGGGGTTAATTTTATGGGGCACCCTGAACTTTCTAGAAAGACAATAGAACTACCCTCGGTTGATTTTTTCCGTTCTCCCAAAATTTCGAAATTGTCATACTGTAGGATTATCCAACAACAAACTACCTCAGAAAAGCGATGACATTGGAGATACGTATTCAAACATTGCAAAATGGACAACCCCCACCCTTGGCCTAGATATAATTTATGAAACGGAAACTCACATATCTTATTAGATAATCCAATATGGAAGTCATAATCCACAATATATGATACAATCAATAGTTGGCAAAAATAGCTTAGAGAGAGTACTGTTGGAAAAAATTGTGAATATTACATGAAAACCCTTAAAACTATGGAGCTAAAGATAATATTACATAATCCAAAATGGCAGAATATTATATTACAATGTACATACAGTACACTCAAAGAGAATGGCAAATATCGGATCAAAACTCTAGTATCTATGGTGTGGATGAGAAAAGGGATGATCGAAAGTCATCATGGATAGTCTAGCTTATAATTTCAAACAAACATATTTTGAAATTTAAAATTAAGGTAAAAATTATGTCCAAAATATGACCAAAGAACCTATAAATCGCAGTACAATATACCAGTCAGGATAAATAGTAGGACTATATTTTTAGTACTGAATTTGATAGGCCTACTGCCCAATGAACCTTATTAAACAGATATTTGAAGATAAAAATATGTTTAATTTTGGGTCATCAGTTTTAATCAAATGGAATCATTAGGATGATAAGACCTTGATTGGATTACTGATAATATGGGCGTGTCTTTAATAGATTCACGTTGAGTACAAGGCCTGGTTGTATTAAACCCCCCCCCCCCCCCCCTCCCCCTCCAATTGCTGCAGACGTTTGTGGGGTTTTTTCTGCTTCAATACTGATTTGCATTATGTTTACAAGTTTTGCTATTTTCACATGTTCTGCTATGGAAGTCACATTTTACTGCAGCAATCTATATATAAATTAATGTAAAAAGAGGATAAAAAGTTAACAGTACAAAAAAAAAAAGACAAAGCAAATGTAAACATGTAAAAAAACAAAACATTTCTATCAAATAATATCTATCATCATATCAAAATAAGCTGTCTCTGTCACAAAAAAGGAATTTCCTGTTCGAAATAGGCCTACTACCTTCATGATACGTGAGTTTCTTGAGGAAAGTGCATCATGTTCTCAATTCCTCCTAGTTGTACGTCCTAATTGACATCCTGCTCATATCATTACACATCCTTAATGGTACTATCATTAAATTCCTTTGTTTTATTTTTCATTAAAATATTGGATTAAATGTTAAATTTCTCATATCAAAATAACAGTAAATTGTAATAAAGCATATCTAATTTCAATTTCAACAATATTTGATGTTTTTGTTATCTTTTATTCAAATTGACAGGACTTAAATAAAAATCAAATACAAGAGTTAATTATCTTATAAACAGTCAGGGGTTTATAAAAATCTAGTATCTAACACTGCAATTTTTTTTCGATTTCACTTGAAAAATATGCATTTTATTAAATATGAATTTCAGAAAAAAAGGTAATGTTTATATAGTCTTTTTAATTATTCATTCTTGATGTTTGGCCCCCAAATGTTCAACCTTGGAAGTTGTTTTCTCCTTACTAAGGTCTAATTTCAATAACATTGAAGATTTTATGACCAGCAGAAATAAAAAGGTGTAAATCTCCTAAAAAAACAAGCAAACAAAAATAAGTAATTTTTTAGCTTGTTTCCCATTTTCTTTTAGATGGTTGGAAGGGTGGAAAGGTGGTCCAGACAATCATAGTTTAAACTTTTGATAACATCATACAACTTACAAGTATATTTATGTGTTCTTAGCAATTGGAGATTTGTAATACAGTTACACTCACTTTTAATATCATATTATCTAAGCATATAATGTAGTGACAGACATGAATTAATGATGTTAATTACAGATAATGGACAGTCAAATCAATGATTATACACATAGACACGGTTGTGAAAACACGGTTGCATACAATTCTTTTAATTTTATAATGTTTTGAATCAACAATAAAAAATGAGTGTAACACTTGACTAAGAAACCGGTATATGTGTCGAAAGCTTGTGTTGTTCAAAAACAACTAACTATGTGGTGATGTCTTAATTTTTTATCATTAGTAAGGAACCCATGTTTAAAGAGAGATTCAAAAATTTCTTAAGTTTTGAATTGTCAGTTGATTTTCAGCACGGTTTTAGAAAATATAATATTAATGTAATTATTAGGCCTATATGTTTGTCCACCAAAGCATCGTCTTTGAATTTAACAGTTTACAATAATATTAATAAGTAATATTAATGTTATTGTTAATAGCCACAGGGCACAGGCTTTGACAGATCAAAAAGACGATTACTATTTAATTTAGTTCAATGGACTACTTGAACTATTTTTAATGTTACTATTTTTATTTTAATTTTTAGTACAATATTTATAAATACTGGTAGGCCTACATGGCATGGCAATGTGTTCATCACAAATCAATTATATCGGCCAGAGTGCCAGTTAAATGATTAAAATCGCAGTATTTAAAAAAAAACAGGATTGAAAATGTTTCGCAATTTCTTACTTTGACAGTTAGAGTTAACTTTTGGGGACTGTCACTGGCAGAAGTCAAAGTCACTGTCAACATTTGAAAGTTGTCAAACTTGCGACGCAACATATCAAGAAATTTCGCTTGTGACAGATCAAAAAAACAAAACAAACGCAGACTTACCGTGGAAATGAACCACAGCTGAAGTACCGTCTCCTCTTGATAAACTAATCAAATCTTTCGGACTGGCAGACATTTTCGTCTGCTTGCTACCTGAAGGTTTCTAACACGCCTTCCTTGCCGGCCACTCACGATGCACTGATCCAGTCATGAAAATAGGTCAAGATCCCAGACATGCGAAGGTCAGAGGTCAGTGGTATTGAGCGATAGACTAGCAAACGTTTTTGAGCATAGTGTATACATTTTATCCTAGGTACATAATCATTTGAGACGCACCGACCATAAAGAATCTATCTTTTGGAAGTCAAATTTTATGGCTTTTTTGTTGCTTTTGTTTTTACTTACATCGCGGATGAATATTTTTATGGCTCCGCAAAGCGAAAGCGGAGCCATTATGTTTTCGGGTCTTCCGTCCGTTCGTCCGTCCGTCCGTCTTTCCATCCTTGTCCGGGCAATAACTTGTGGATGATTCATCCGATGAACTTCAAACTTGGGGTGTGCCTTGACATCGGACAGAGGACAGTTGGGATTGATTTTCAGCAATGTGCGCAATCCAATATGGCCGCTATCCGTCATATTGGATTATGAGCATGATTTTCTTGTCCGGGCAATAACTTGTGGATGATTCATCCGATGAACTTCAAACTTGGGGTGTGCCTTGACATTGGTGAGAGGATGGATGGGATTGATTTTCAGCAATGTGCACAGTCCAATATGGCCGTTCGTCTGTTCGTCCGTCCGTCCGTCCGTCTTTCCATCCTTGTCCGTACAATAACTCATGAATTATTCATCCGATCAACTTCAAACTTGGGGTGTGCCTTGACATCGGGCAGAGGACGGTTGTGATTGATTTTCAGCAATGTGCGCAATCCAATATGGCCGCTATCCGTCATATTGGATTATGAGCATGATTTTCTTGTCCAGGCTATAACTTGTAGATGATTCAAACTTGGGGTGTGCCTTGACATTGGTGAGAGGATGGATTGCCTTGATTTTCAGCAATGTGCGCAGCCCAATATGGCCGTTCGTCCGTTCGTCTTTCCACCCTTGTCCGTACAATAACTCATGAATGATTCATCCGATCAACTTCAAACTGTGCCTTGACATCGGGCAGAGGACGGTTGGGATTGATTTTCAGCAATGTGCGCAATCCAAAATGGCCGCTATCCGTCATATTGGATTATGAGCATGATTTTCTTGTCCGGGCAATAACTTGTGGATGATTCATCCGATGAACTTCAAACTTGGGGTGTGCCTTGACATCGGGCAGAGAACGATTGGGATTGATTTTCAGCAATGTGCGCAATACAATATGGCCGCTATCCGTTATATTGGATTATGAGCATGATTTTCTTGTCTGGGCAATAACTCATGAATGATTCACCCGATCAACTTCAAACTTTGGGCGTGCCTTGACATCGGTGAGAGGACGGTTGGGATTGATTTTCAGCAATATGCGCAATCCAATATGGCCGCTATCCGTCATATTTGATTATGAGCATGATTTTCTTGTCCGGGCAATAACTTGTGAATGATTCATCCGATGAACTTCAAACTTGGGGTGTGCCTTGACATCGGACAGAGAACGATTGGGATTGATTTTCAGCAATGTGCGCAATACAATATGGCCGCTATCCGTTATATTGGATTATGAGCATGATTTTCTTGTCTGGGCAATAACTCATGAATGATTCACCCGATCAACTTCAAACTTTGGGCGTGCCTTGACATCGGTGAGAGGACGGTTGGGATTGATTTTCAGCAATATGCGCAATCCAATATGGCCGCTATCCGTCATATTTGATTATGAGCATGATTTTCTTGTCCGGGCAATAACTTGTGAATGATTCATCCGATCAAGTTCAAACTTTGGGCGTGCCTTGACATCGGTGAGAGGACGGTTGGGATTGATTTTCAGCAATATGCGCAGTCCAATATGGCCGCTATCGGCCATATTAGATTATCACCATGATTTTCTTGTCCGGGCAAGAACTCATGAATGATTCATCCGATCAACTTCAAACTTGGGGTGTGCCTTGACATCGGCGAGAGGACGCTTGGGATTGATTTTCAGCAATCTGCGCAATCCAATATCAAACCTGGGGTGTGCCTTGACATTGAGGAAAGGACGATTGGGATCAATTTTCATCCATGTGCCCAATACAATATGGCTGCCATGAAGCATATTAGATTATGAGCAATATTTTATCGGGAGTAAACTTGTGATAAGGCATTATTTGTTATAAGTTTTCAGCCATCTAGCTTGATTTTAAAGATGGCAGCCATCGTTTAAAATAATTAATGCCAAGAATATCATACATCATCTTTATTGTTTCATTTCTTCTTTATGTCACCTCTCAAACCACCCTGTCGGTTCTAATACCCTTGTCAATCAATTCCCCTCCTTCGCGGAGCCATCTCCAGTGATTGCGTGCAATCACTTAATCTCTAGTTTCTGTATCTAATGCACGTCGAGTAGAATGTCCCATTAGTTGTATATCGCAGCTACATGTATAAATAAAATTCCAACCAACAAGCGCTCAAAAAAAAAAATTAGCGCAACAATTATGAAAACTGTAAACTCTATTGGACAATAAGTCGCTTTAAAAAGTAGACCCACGCACAGCGGGCCATATGGCTTTTTCATCGGGTCATATTGCAGCCGTCCATTTGACTGTATGCAATTCATATATATAAACTAAATTTCAAGAGTCGTGACATTTATTTTTATTATTGGCTGAAACCAAAAAGCCCCCCCCCCCCCCCCCACCCCCATCACCAATCCTGGCAACGCCGCCTTATAAGTGAAATAATCTTGAGTGCGGCGTAAAACATCAATCAATCAACTAAGGGAAATCGAGTCGACAGAGAGCGTCGCCATCTTGAATGATTTTGTTAAAATGAGACTTTTTCGTGAAACCGACTCTCCGTTTCCGTTACTTGTTCAATGGTTTCCTTTATTCAAAGTATAAATTCACGAAGTGTGATGTCAGGATTGTTATATTTTTCTGACAGCTTTTAAAAATGTTACCCAAGCTGACATGTGAAAATCCCTGCGCTATATATGTCTGATAAAGGCGTACGAGGTCTGTCTTAGCCGTCTAAAAGAAATATCGTGCGAATACGCTAGTCTCGCGTGATTTTAGCCAAACTGGAAAGAGGCATATGTACGCGTGTCCGTCAACGGACGATTTGTACCATAAAGATTTGAATTGACTCTAGTCTACGGCATTATATTTATAGTTCCTTGCTGAGCCACATACCCATATAGGCGTATCTACATATTTCTCCGAATAGGGGTCAAAATGGGCTTTTCCGAGTTTTGGAAAAAAAGGTTTTCCAAACTGCCCCAATCCCAGTCTATTATCAAACTGGATATGTGGAAGTACAGAAAACACAAAAAGCAGTACACTTTCGCGGCTCCATGACATTTTTTGGATAAGATAAAAAGCAAACTCGGAGAAAGCTCGTCAACTCCGTTGCAGTAGTTTATTTTTCATAAACTTTAAAAATTTACAAAGAAATTTTCCAGGTACATGAATATTGTTTTTTCAGAATGAATTTTCTGAAAGTATGTTACATAAAATGAGTAATAGTTTTGACACTCATGTAGGCCCACGTCTTTTACAACCTTTTATAATATAGTGTCACTGCATGTAAAATGTTACATATAAGACCTACAAGGAAATGTTATAACGTGTGCAGAAACTGTCTCTTATATTAATCTAATATTGCTGCATAATGACATGGAAAACTCTGCCACATGCCTAGACAACTTAATGTTGGGCTTTCCTTGTAGTGTAGAGCTATGTGAAGCTTGCTTGGGGGTAGTGTCAAAACGTAACGGAGTTGATATTTTTTTAATTATTACTAAAATACATTAACAGAAATTTCCAACGAATGTTTAGGAACTTTTCAACAGTATTGCGCCAAATTGCGAGAAAAAAACAGCCAACAATAAACATATTTTGCAGTATTCCAGTGGAATGGTTGCAAACTTTAACAGGAAAGTAACCCTTTTTGAATTTGAATTTTAAAAACTGAACAGGAAGACATTGAGTAAACATTAAAGGAACATGCTTATGTTCTGGTTTTCATTTTCAACAAATGTCATTGAAGTAAATGTTCCAAATTTCATTGCCAATGCCCAGCAGCCTCTTTGTCAGATGTGTTGGGGGCGGTATAGAAGTTAGTATTTTGTCATAGTCATACCAAAGTGTCATGTCCTCGTCGTCAGACATAACAAATTTGTTGAACCCAACTTTGCGCAGTTCTTGCACTTCAACAGAATCCCCTTCTTGAGAAATAACCTTACCAACAAAAGGTTTTGCATCGTAATCTACAACAATCCATTTGTTTAAGAGATCCTGATTCTTTGAAAACAGGTTGCAGAAGTGCTCGTATCCGACATAGACCTAGATTCAGGCAAGTCAACGAGAACAGGATCATTTCCAGTTGAGAAACATTCTTCAGTATCATCTGGTGTTTCGGTTACACACAGTTCACCTAGTGTAAAGGAATGTTCATTGAAGCATGTGCAAGATGTCGGCCATGAACAAAAACAACTAAGGCTCTTGGTCAGAATTTGTTTCTCCGACAAAGACCAGACTTGTTTGGTTTTCATTATACCGCTAACAGGTTTGATCACTGCTGGAACATTCTCACCCATATCATCAATTGATTTTTGATTGATGAAGTGAAATTGTATTGAGCTGTCTTCTTCACAAAGTGCCTCATATAAGCTCTTAGGATCCGGAAGGTCTTTCCCTCGTGCAACGATATCATCTGCTTTCCTTTTGACAGCCCCACCGATGGCATCAGCAGCCCCTTTCCCATGCCCGGCCTCAAAAAAGTTCCACGTGCCTCCCCCAAACCCTTGTTCATACAACAGTTTGGAAAACAGATACAAGTTGGTACGATTTCTATACTGGGTAGTCGGTCCATCCGAGAAGAAATGTACACAGGTTATCCCTCGGTTTTTCAACTTGATCAGTACGGGTGCAAGATGAGCCCATATGGCTACTGGATCATGTCGTCGGCTTTCGGACACCGTGCAGAATGAGAAGAGGCCTTGACTCATGTAGCACACCCCAGTATGAAGTGTGGCCTGTTTGTTTGAATCACCAAAATGTGCACTCTGAATTTGTTTGGCATATTTACATTGCCAATTTTCAGAAAAGTCAATGTGCAAAACAGCCCCATCATCATCCAAGTTTTCCTTCAGATTTCGATAGCATTTGAATTGGTGACGTATGTTAAAAACGTGCGGACAAAGTGTTTCTTTGAGCTCTTCTGCAAATGATTTTTTCAACTGGAACACTTTTCCGTGAACTTTTTCCTTGACAGTTTTCTGAGCATTTCTCTCGACATTGTCTTTGGTCGTGTATTGTTCGCGTTTTGTTTGCCACTCCCACCAGAAACATTCTTCGTCGTCCTCAGCATTACTAGGGAATTTAAATTCGTTAGGGCATGATTGACATTCATTGTACATACACGCTCGGCTGTTTGCGTCACATACAACCAACCTCATATTTTCTTCTATTCCCCCTGGCTTTCAGTTGACGTAGCTCATGCAATTTATCGGCTTGTAACTGCAAATTTTCATGCTTCTTGCACAAACATGTGTCCCTGTCGGAAACCTTAGGACGTAAAACCCAAAATGGCTTGCGCTTGGAGAACTGAGAGAAGCAAATTTGGACATGTGGATTCTCAGATCGGAACTTGAGATATAAATTCCGATTTGAATCGAGGAGGTACCTCTTTGTTTTCTTTACACCATTCATCGTTTTTGTGTCTCTGACGCGAGTGCTTTTTCGAGTGTTATCATCTCGTTCGAAGAATATGGTGACTGCTTTTGTTGTCTCATCTGTTATGGCATTTCTGTTGCGGTTTCGTTCGTATGTCCGTACTCCTTCCGTTCGTATCATATTTGAAAACAATCTTTTCCTTGAAACAGCTCGGCATGTTTTCTTTGCAAAATTTATCAACCTATACTTTTTCAACACTTTACCATTTAACACTTTGGAAACTACCTGTCGATCTTTTTCTGACGTGGAAGACATAGAGGAATTGATCTCAGATACAAGTGCATGGTGGAAAATCAAGTTTTTTTTTTACAGATTTGCATCCAGCAGAAAGAAGTCGCTTTGTAGCGCTCCTGGGTGTTACGGGTTGTACCCGATTAAAACTAGCCTCAGCTCTTTCAGCCCTCTTTCTGTATTTTTCAGAAATGCGTGTCAAACTTGACACCTTAACAGTCAGTTTAGCATTGTCCCTATATACTTTTGCACGGTGTTTATACATGCGTTTTTTTCCATTTGCCTTGTTGGCACGGACCTGGTTGTTTTCATTTTCAGCAGCTGCAGAATGTTCAGCTTCAGGTGCTGGTGAATCGGGTGGTGTACAAGTATCTTGCAAAACCTTGGTTGTGTTTTTTTGTCGTGTCCGATAGTTAGAAGATGCGTCCTTCCAACGTTTCCTTATGACTGTTTGTTTGCTGGCGGGCAGTTCCCTTATTGCCATCTTTCGTAAATGCCAACGCTTGCGGTCTTTTTCCTGGGCCTTCTCTAGCTTTTCTGGATTTTGTTTAAGACGTTCCCAGTAAGCCCGCATTCTTTCTTTTGCGGTCTTTGCCATAGTAGATCAAGCTGGAAAATGAAGATAAATACTGAAGCTAAGTCTAAATAACTTGAGCGAAATACAAGTCGGGTTATTTTATCTCATTTCTATTTGGAAGACAGATACTTTCAAAGTCAAAGGGACCTTGGAAATGCAATTTTCGACCAGTTATCAACTCCGTTACGGCCAATTCGTAACAGAGTTGATCGTAACGGAGTTGATGATTTTCTATTATTTGTCCACCGAGGGACCACATGGGACAAGGTAGACTTGAAACCAAAACACCAGTTTTGATCGATTAACATGGTCTGTCTTCAATCATATGCATTTTTAGGTTTCCATGGTAACTTTATGCTGCTAACTGCGTAACAGAGTTTGATGGATAGGAAAAGCTACTCACGAATTTTTCGAAATTTCCTCCTCAAAAACTTGTGAAATCAGTTTCCAATGTCATGTCGCCATTTTAAATTTACCTCAATGTTACGAGTGATGTGATTGGCTACTGTGTTTACTTTGATTGGTTGTCTATAGAAGCCAGATGGGAGCTGTTGTAACGGAGTTGATGGGAATTCAGGACAGTTCTTTCTCTGTGACCCGAATAAAAAGTATTTACAGCATAGGCGTGAAACTTATGTGAAATGAACACTGATTGAGGGTACATGTTACAAACACCTATTAATTACCATTGAGCTATAGCAAGTGTAAAAAAAAGTCGTCTTTCTACAAAATACCTATATTTAGGACAGGGAGTTTTAGCATACCACTCTAACTGGATGTGAAAAAATTTCATCTAATTTTTGTTTTGAACAAACTAAAATGGCTTCACCTTCTTGCCTGGAATTAAGAAGTCATAAAAACATCCAATTAAAATCATTGACACCTAACTGATGTGTGAACAAATCAAGCTAAAGTCTTCGGACACGATATTGTCCCCTATTCGGAGAAAAGCTTCTCTAGACCATTACTAGGATTTTAGCGTAGCAAAACAAACCCTAGCATCATTTATTTCATGCTGGGCACTCGATCTTTGTTGTAACCTAACGATCAGCTGACGATGTGCCTGTAAAGCTAGTTGATAATTAGCCGCACTCATGTGTCTCATCCTGTTTTACCGTCAGGAAGATATAATTTTTATGTAGCCTATTAGCTGTGGTTATAGGTTTAGTCCTAGGGTAAAATTTCGGCAAGATGTTTATCTGTAAAGGCGACTAAAGTCTACTCAGCCAAAAACAAAAATGTCTGCACTCAGGCATGTGCTTTTGCGATCAAGACCGAAAATTGGGTCTTTTTTCAAAGACAGCTGCAAAGGAGAACCCAGTTCAACTTATTTTGGTAAAAACAGATCATCTTTTAAGTTTTGAAAATGAGTTTTCTCACGTATATCTGTATATGCAACACATGATGACAAAGACTTATAAATATTCCTCTTCTACTTTTACAAGTTACTAGAATAGACAGATAGTGAGACATACTCTGTGAGTGTGACAGTGACTGATACATTAGTGATATTATCTGACTGAGATGAACAATAGTGAAAGTTGCTGGAAACAGATATAAATTATTGTGTTTTGGCTGCAAATAGGTTAGTTGGAGATCTCCAAAGTAATAAGTATAGCCATAGGATCATGATCTGATGATGGGTGACCAACACCACCATATACTTAATTCAATAACATTAAATGTCTACAGGTACCTCGTTATTTATGTTTGGATATTTATTGGTCGGTACCAGGTCGACATTTAATCGGCATTACCCACGTCGATGAACGCAGAGCAAAATCTCAATCTACACAGACTTTTCAGTCATAAACGATGTTTTTCCAGCTTCCTAGTTGCTCCAAAAACGGTTTTGTCAAAGTAAAAGTTATAAATTGATCATCTACAAGAAAATATGTGCCTTTTTTAACGGATTCTGTTTGACGTTGCCGTTTTTTGATAAAGATAACTGCCTCCAGCTTGACGAAACAGACGTCATGCGCAGAAGAGTGCTCAAGGGGAGATAATTTCAACTTTATTTACGCAGACTGTTCCCTGGCAATGATCCCCAGGAAACATTTTAACTTTATGAAGAATTCTCTGGTTTAGTTGATGAACTACAAATCTGTCTTACGCATTTTTCATTTGATGTCTTTTATTAGTAGTTTAACACCCACCCCTGGTACCTGTATGGGTGAAATAATCTTCAGTGTGGCGTGAAACACCATGTAATCATTCCCCGTGTTTTTATATCATACAGAAAAAGAATATAAAAATTCATGTAGAGTTTGGTTTATTTTGCGTACTAAACCATGTAATCATGTCCACAGGTTGCACGTGAGCGTCCCTAAAAGTAAAAGTAAAAGTGTCACAAAATGACCGCAATTTTCAATGGCTTCTCATTTTCCTATCTTTCACTGTTTTTTTTTTCACAGCTGCAGGTTGATAAATTATTCTTGGGAAATAACAAAACAATAACAGCTGTTTCTCACTAATTCAAAACTGTTGACAATTTCTGCCTACAAGCCCTCAGTTCGGCAGAAAACGAAAGTTTGGTGACGTTTGAAAAACATTTCTAGCTCGAGGGAGCAACCATTGTTATTTTCATTGGAAAAGTACCGGTATGGCAGATACTCACATAGAGTTGTATACAATAATGACTGATCCCTTTCGCGGAGAAAAATTTATTTGGTTTGTGATCACATCCTTGTATGGCGTGTTTTGAATTATTTTGACAGAAATTTGAAAACCTTTTGGATAATTTTAAAACTTTAGTACTTTTCTAAATCTTTTGTCATTTAATGACATCATAATTTCAAAAAATTTTACTAAAAATTCTTAGATCAAAAAAGTGGCTCACGACTGTCCGCCGAAGTCTTGTCAATACTGTGCCAACACACGGTTACTTTCACTAGTCCGTGGTTTAATCAATCAAGTTTTTAACATTTTCATTTGTATATTTTTAAGACTAAAGGCCTAGTCAATATTGTGCACGGTTTTTGAATAAAAATTACCAGCTGACTACACCAAATGGAAGCATTTTTGGTTAAAAAGTTGCTCACGACTGTCCGGCGATGCTACAAAATAAAAAAACAACAGTAAAATTAAAAATAAGTGCTTGTAAAAAACAAAATAAGTGTTAAAATGACGATTGGATATCAAGACAAACGGTTATTTATTAATTATCGATTGTCGTTTTAATTTGGAAGAACGGGAATAATTTATCTTGCAACAGTCACTCTGTCGCTGTCAGTTGGCGCCGTTGCGGTTTAACAGGCAGTCCACTTTTTACACGATACTTTCTTGAACGATCGTCTCCGCAAGTATGCGCACAGGATGTAACATGGCGACGAGTAAAGGTCGACGACCAATAAATATCAGAAATTATAAATAACGGAGTAAGACCTTTACTAAAGTGAAGTACCATATACTTTGACCACAGAGTTTGGAGATCTCCAACTACAAATACCGTAAATCACGTAGAATTTAGACGATTTTGTTTCCAACTAAGGTCATGCGATAAGGGCGGCTGATGTTATTTCCCAGGGATTGGTGAACAAAGAATCGATTAGTGACACTAACGAGCTCACTGCAGGGTATTCATGCCTGTCGCTGGGTTGTGTTGATAGTCGCTTACCGGTCGTCTGAATGCACTCTTTTGTGTATTGTGAGTTATTAATTACAGATAAACATAAATTCAATAAAATCAAAATCCGAACCTTACTACATTTGGTTGGTTTTCTAAAATTGAATCCCGTTATAAAACTTAAAGAAAAAGAAAGAGAGTGGCTAAAAACTGACGCGTCAAACTCAACTGTGTGTACTATTATTGCCATATTGGTATCGGTCAAACCGTCATTTTCTCAGTGTTTTTATTCAGTTGGCCTCAGAAATGGTTACACAGTTGTTGATATCATTTTTACCTTGTATCTATACGTTCTTGTAAAACATCGGTAAATCCATGTTATTATAAGTCTGTTTTATAAGTTTGCCCTGGAAATGTACACGCGTTTCTGGCGAGTTGAAGAAAGCCAGTTGGAATATTCTATTGTGCTTCAAAAGGGGGGGAGAAAGTCCAAAGTTCAGGAGATCGGTATATTTTTTCTTCACCAGGCTTTGTTTAAAGGGACATGAGCTGCCAAAATGTTGATATTTTGACGTTAAAACAGAATGTTGAAATTATTGGTTATTTTTCTCAAGACGTATAATTCAGAAGCTTTTTAGTGCTTCTAGTCTCGAAAATGTACGATAAAGTATTGTTTCGAACTAACTTTGGCTTAGAATGAATGAATGGTCGTCCCGGTTATTTAAATTTCGTTACTTTTCGAACACGTTTTCGGTTCGTACAGGTTACATACTGTATGGATTTCCCTCATTCCAACGCCAATCATTTAGTTTTCCGATGGCCTTCAAAGCCTCTTACTGTGGTGACGATCAGAAATTATGAAAAAAGTGTGAATTTTGACAGCTCATGCCACTTTAAATGTCACTTCGTATGCATTTCGCTATCGCCGCAGCGAAATTAAAGTGACTTTGATAATACGGTATCTTTCGATTTAAATCTTAAAACATAAAAAAATGAATATTTAATTATGGAGCTGTATCTTCTCTGATTTCGAAACTGTCAGTCGCATGGTTTCATCATACAACTATAGTCTATAACCAGAAGTCTACCTTGATAGACTTCTGCTATAACACATTACGGCCGTAGTGCTATGGTTTCATCGGATGCAGACTTAGTTTTAGCCTACAGACTACAGTATTTTTTCAGAGCAACTACTTGATCGAAATATGGCTTGTAATCTCCGTACAGACGACGGGGAAGTGAAACAAGAAACATTAACAGGAACCAAAAACATGATCAAGAATAAGAACTATTTGAGAATTTTACAGATCTAATTCCTCGAAAACCGTTTTCGTTATTATTTGTAAGATCTAATATGTGATCTATTTAGTGACTCAACGTATGAACAAATGTATCGAGTCTCCGCCTTCGAACGGTAGGCTACATGGGGCCAGTCAGTTTAATATGTGGATTTTGATTACAGCAAAACACTTTAGATTGGTTGAAGGTCAACTACTTGCTGAATCTTATTGGCTGTTTCGCTTAATGAAAATTCTCTGACAGTGAGTGACATTTACCACCCCGCCCATACTGGCAATAACCCTTTGTTGTATTAAACTGTTCCAATGATACGCTACGGGTATCCGATCAGTTATCGTACAGAACCAATTAAGCGATTAAGCTTTCCCGCCGATGACAACATGCTTACGTATCGAGGCATCTTCTTGCAAAATTTAAACCTTCAAATATAATAACAACTTTTTGTGGAGTTACATTTGTCCGCCAACCCAAGAATATTCGACTTCGGCCGTGTCGGGGACTTTTCGAACACGATAAATGACGTCACAACAGCTTCAACGTTGGATGTACGATAACTGGTTCCCGTCACTCTACAAAAACATGCAGACGAGTGGGTGAATGTTCGGTCCCTAAAACTTTATTTCAGAATCCCGGGAGAAATTAAACTATTTTAACAAAAGTCGACTGAGCCCAGCTTCACTTCCGTGGAATTTCTTGTCAATGCAAACACTGATGTAAATTTTAGCATTGAAAAACCGGCAAAAGTGTACGATAACTGATCGGATACCCGTAGTGTCGGCAAGCGCATTCTAAAAAAAATAAAAAATCTGACATTAATTCCCATTATTCATGCATCGTAATTCATGGACCAGTTATAACTAAATAAGGACCAGTTGTAACTAAATAAATACAAAAATAACGATGGTTTAAACACTTCACGGGAAACTGAACTGATAGATGGACGTGTCGTGCCTACTACAGTAAACGTAAAGAATTGAACGGGGAATGGCGCTGACGAAACTGCTGTACAAAATATAGACCGGCGGAGATCAACACATTTTTTATATGTGCACCTTGCTTTAATGATATAAATCAAAATAATTTAACTCAACATTTGGTGAGAAGGGAACAGTTAGTTTTGGGATGACATAAAAATACGACATGAACCAGCGAAATGTAAAAGAATAAGACCGCATAGAAGAAAACCATAGTATAAGTTTACCGTTGACAAGAACAACACATTCACTTCCATAATGATTTATTTCCTTATTCCAAAAGCGAATTTCGGGAATCTTCGAATAGTTATTAGAGAAAATCTGGTCTTCAGTCCGCAGACAGCCCTTTGTTAGTACATCTATGGCGCACGCTGAGCCAAACAACATGCCTACTTCCGCAAGTGATTAAGCTCTCAGCTGGCGCCCTCCTTTGAAGTAAGCCAGCCTTCTCGAAGTGTCGGATTTTAAGTTAAGAATTAGGTGTCGATGTTCTAAGTGATTTACGGTAGGTATAAAACTTTTATAGCCATAGGAAGTAACCAATCGGCTATATTAATATTATAATATATAAAACAAGATTATAGAAAACAATTTTCGAATGAGCTAGTATTAGTAAAGCTCAAATATTGTAGAAAGGTCGCTATTTTCCAACGATCTATGTTACAATTCAATTTTACATGGACCCCTTTTTTACATAAAAAGTCGGTCGTAATATGGTATCACCAGCGCCGTTCGCCCCAGATTCCTTTCCACTCAATAACTTAAAGAGTTTTGATCGGGTCTTTAAACATTTTTTACAACATATACCTTATGGGTAGAAGGTCTGTCATGAACCATTTATGATGTCTTCGGTTGCATAATGTGGCATCTACATTGGATTATGTAACATTCTCTTTAACGCTACAAAACGGAGCTAATAAAACCAATGCTTAACCAATCCAAGAAAAAATTGATTAATTTCCGATTAAACAACTGTTTACCAAATCATGTGTAATTTTCACTTGGTCAGTTGATTATCATTAGTATTACTCCTCAGTCATTACATCTCTTAAATATTTCCATCCGTGGTTGAAATTCCAATTATTTTTAGACATCATGTGATTTCTCATCGCGGTGGAAAGGTTCTCATCGCGGAGAAAACTTTTCCACTGCGGTTAAAATTCAAATTATTTCTAGACATCATGTGGCAACCTTTCCATCGCGGAGAAAAGTTTTCTCCGCATTGTAAACATTTCCATTGCAGTGGAAACTTTGACAGTTTACATTCGTTTTTCGACTTTGAATTCTCTGCATATCGTTTTACTTAAAGGTATGATTCTTATGATACACGCTTTATTTTCTTCAAAATACAGAGTCTCTCGTCTCTAAACCAAGTTTGCACTTATGCAAAATGCTGTTAAAGACGGAAAAACACTGGAAATGTCAAAATTCCACCCATGGACTTGGCAGTAATAGGGCTCCGTATGGATGGCAATAATTTGGCCTGAAAGTGGTAGACAGGACAAACCGTCTGTCTTTTTTTAAATTTCATAATTTTTACAAGAAATTTTAGAAAGGAAAACAAACATTGTGATCATTTAGATTTAAATGAATTAAGTAATGCGAAAAAATTTTGCATGAAAAAGGAGCTTGACTGAAATTGATTGCTGGTCTGGCTTGACAGTGAGGATTAGTCTTTGAAACAGCCGCCTTCATATAATTGCCTGCTTCTCGTTTTCAGATGAAAGCTGTCCAAAAATGTTGATTACCAATGCAATAAATCACTTAAAATGATCAACTGTTCCCAGGGCATAATCTAGGACAAAAGTTTTGGCACCCAAAGTTGGACTTGACCATTCAGGCAGCCTGTAATGCCCCACGGTCCCTGAGCAATACATGGAGAGAACTCCTGCTTTAATCAATCATTTCTGCCTTATATGTCCCTAATATTTATGTTTTGCATACTTCGCAGAGCAGTTTTCACTTGTATTCCATACTTACAACAATTTTATTTTCTCTTTCCCTTGTCTTGGCGCCCAAACTGCAGATTTGGTCTGAGTTGTATTCGAGGACCTTTATGGAAGGCCAGTGTTGGGCTGAGGGACTATCAGTGTATTGAACCGACTGAACCACATAGGCTCCTGAACTAAGTTAGAGGACAACTATAAATATTTACTGAACTTTTTTTTTCATATCAGACAAGGGTTGGTCGTTATTATAATTACATTTTCAATGAATATGACTAGTCTCAACTTGAGTTACTTAATTTTTTAATGTCAGAACTTCAAACCCTTTTTCCAGGAAGACGGTTTTTATTTTCCAAAGATTTTTTGGGGCTGGATAACTATGAGAGGCAGAGATTAGCTACATTGGATAGGCTTGGGGACTTGAGAGGTGAGTTAATGGCACAGGGGGCAGTTTATCAAAACATTTATCCCGATGTAAGTCCAATACAAGGCCTCACTGTCATGGTTACGGGTTGCATATAACTTTAACATTACGTTATGGTCAGGCACAAAGTTACATCGGGCGTAAATATGTCGAGAGACTGCCCCCGGATCTTTGTATATGCTGCATATCACATCCAACAGGACAAACAGTCATTTTGTGAAGGCTGGGTTAATATGTTGTTTGATTCCTCTGAACTTGGCTATGGTTCACATCAAGCATCTGTCATGAGGACAAAATTCAGACTTTTCCATTAATTCTGATTGTCCCGACAGTAAGAGGCTTTGAAAGTGATGGGATAACCACATGATTAACGTAGGAATTAGGAAAATCCATACAGTTTGTGTGCTCTAAGAACTGGTATTATAGTGTTTAAAAAGTAAACAAAAATTAAATAAGCTACTTCATTCAAAACACTACTTTATCTTACATTCTTGACACTAGTCAGGCTAAAAAGCCTCTAAATTGCACATCTTGAGAAAAATAGCCGACGATTTCCACATTCTGTTTCAATGGCAAAATGTCAATATTTTGGCAGCTCACTTTAAAGTTGCTGGAACTAGATAGGTAGACCTGGAATATGGAATTACTGCCTTAATATCTAGGTCGTGGGTTTCCTCCGGGCACAGAGCCCGGTTTCCTCCCACACTAAAACTGGCAACACCGCCACGTAAGTGAAATAATCTTGAGTGCGGCGTAAAACACCAATCAACCAACCAACCTTAATATCTAGACCTATATATTGAAATAAATCAGAAACAGTTATTAAAATTACTAATTAATTAGATATATTAGGCAAAGTTGTTCAAATAAGGATTAAATTAAAAACAAATGAGGTGTTAATTTAGGGGATGGTGGCCACTACTTGTGTATGTATTATCCCCACCATCTATCATATTATTTCCTTTTGTCTTATATCATTTATCATTTGCTTTTTTAGAGAAATTCTGTTCCAGAATGCAGAGTTATGTCAGTGAGAATTCCACAGAAACTGTCTTCACAGACGATCTCAAAACCATGTTACATTTAGCAAAGACAGACGAGGATCTAAACACGGCAATCAAAATGTATAGGCGGTGAGTGGAATCTGTTGATATTGTAAACTGTCGGGATGTGGGTGGAATGTGTTGATATTGTAATGAGTGACTGTCTGTCTGTCTGAGGCGTCGGGATGTGGGTGGACTGTGTTGGTATTGTAATGAGTGACTGTCTGTCTGAGGCTTCGGGATGTGGGTGGAATGTGTTGATATTGTAATGAGTGACTGTCTGTCTGAGGCTTCGGGATGTGGGTGGAATGTGTTGATACTGTAATGAGTGACTGTCTGTCTGAGGCTTCGGGATGTGGGTGGAATGTGTTGGTATTGTAATGAGTGACTGTCTGTCTGAGGCTTCGGGATGTGGGTGGAATGTGTTGATATTGTAATGAGTGACTGTCTGTCTGAGGTGTCGGGATGTGGGTGGACTGTGTTGATATTGTAATGAGTGACTGTCTGTCTGAGGCTTTGGGATGTGGGTGGAATGTGTTGATATTGTAGAGAGTGACTGTCTGTCTGAGGCGTCGGGATGTGGGTGGAATGTGTTGATATTGTAATGAGTGACTGTCTGTCTGAGGCTTTGGGATGTGGGTGGAATGTGTTGATATTGTAGAGAGTGACTGTCTGTCTGAGGCTTAGGGATGTGGGTGGACTGTGTTGATACTGTAATGAGTGACTGTCTGTCTGAGGTGTCGGGATGTGGGTGGAATGTGTTGATACTGTAATGAGTGACTGTCTGTCTGAGGCTTCGGGATGTGGGTGGACTGTGTTGATATTGTAATGAGTGTCTGTCTGTCTGAGGCTTCGGGATGTGGGTGGACTGTGTTGATATTGTAATGAGTGACTGTCTGTCTGAGGCGTCGGGGTGTGGGTGGAATGTGTTGATATTGTAATGAGTGACTGTCTGTCTGAGGCGTCGGGATGTGGGTGGAATGTGTTGATATTGTAATGAGTGACTGTCTGTCTGAGGTGTCGGGATGTGGGTGGAATGTGTTGATATTGTAATGAGTGACTGTCTGTCTGAGGCGTCGGGATGTGGGTGGAATGTGTTGGTATTGTAATGAGTGACTGTCTGTCTGAGGCGTCGGGATGTGGGTGGACTGTGTTGATATTGTAATGAGTGACTGTCTGTCTGAGGCGTCGGGATGTGGGTGGAATGTGTTGGTATTGTAATGAGTGACTGTCTGTCTGAGGCTTCGGGATGTGGGTGGAATGTGTTGATATTGTAATGAGTGACTGTCTGTCTGAGGTGTCGGGATGTGGGTGGAATGTGTTGATATTGTAATGAGTGACTGTCTGTCTGAGGCTTCGGGATGTGGGTGGACTGTGTTGATATTGTAATGAGTGACTGTCTGTCTGAGGCTTCGGGATGTGGGTGGACTGTGTTGGTATTGTAATGAGTGACTGTCTGTCTGAGGCTTCGGGATGTGGGTGGAATGTGTTGGTATTGTAGTGAGTGACTGGGGGGGGGGGGATCTTTCTCTGATTATTTCCATAGTTTCCCTGTTTGAGGCAATTTAGGTGGATCAATTTATATTCTGTGGTGTTGTCAAACATTACATGAAATGAGCAAGTTAATCTGACAAATCAATCAATTAAGCAATGTTTTTTCAGCCTTATCAGAGATCTTCTTTGTAAGACTTTTATACAAGGCTCCCACTCAGTCCAAAAAATTGGAAAATTTTCTGACTGGGTTTTCACTCGAAAGACCTATGTGGGATGGTTGCCAGTTTCCAACGGAAGGTCGTGGGTTTCCTCCGGGCATAGAGCCCGGTTTCCTCCCACAATAAAACTGGCAACGCCGCCATATAAGTGAAATAATCTTGAGCCCGACGTAAAACACCAAACAATCAATCAATCAATTTATACAAGGTTTACAATGAAGATCTCGGATTAAGCTCAAGACTCTCATTCTTGGCACGCATCTCTCACATAAACAAATGCTTGGTCCATTCAATATACAAATATAAAAAAACAAACTTTATCCGCCCCTTTTCAGAAACAAATTCTGAAAATAATGCGAACCACATTCTAACTCAAACCGTAAACTCTGCACTTCTGGAATCCTGATAAAGGATATAACATTAGCAGACTATATCAAATCTGTTACAATAAGACCCCACATAAAAGCTCTCGCGTCTCTTAGACTCAGCTGCCACAACTTGAAATAGAGAGGGGTACGCCCAATACAGTAGAAAGTGAAATCCTCCTCGACTGCAGCATTTATGATGACCTACGCAGAACCTTTGAAACAATTCCTTTGAAGTGGCATGAGCTGCCATAAATAGGATTTTTTTTCCTAAAATTGCCAAAAGAAGTTCAACATATGAAGTACCTTGAACAGTTAGTACCCTGTACGAACCAAAAATATGTGCTAATAACGGACAAAATTCGAATAGCCGGTATAACTTTTGTAATTTTAGATAAAAAGAACCCCTAATTAACTAATCAGTTACTATTGTAAATATTCACAAGTTATGAATCTTACCCCTTTTGTTGTTTGTATTCTGCTTTGTTAAAGTGCCAAGTACAATAAAGCTGAATTGAATTGTTTATTTTACACAGGTATTTAGATCAGGTAAATGACTTACCTGTAGGAGAGTTTAACTTTGGCCCTGTGATATTGAGAATGTTATATTACCTGGATAAACCACAAGACTCCTACAATTTGTTTGTCGATGAGGTAAGAATTAAAAACATAGAGTTTCAGAAGAAAAAAATCTACATTTTTGAAGCTGTTTAATTGTAGTACAGTATTTTCACACACATAACCGGCCCCTTTGTAAAGTTTTATTACCTGCACTGCAGCAGCATTTGTATTACAGATGTGTTGTCACCTTGATTTCCAGTGAACTGCCAGGACCAAATACAATAATGACACTTTGCAGCGTGGGAGGCAAAGTTTAAATCAACCAAATTGAGCTATGACCTCCTTGTGAAAATAACTGTTGGAAGAGTTTCTATTTTTTCGCCCTCGGACTGGAGCATTGTGGCTCTGCTTTAGCCATTTATGCTGACTCAGAAATTATGTCACATACATTAGCCATGCTGACGTTCTGTGGTCAGTGAAATCAAATGTCCATATTTAGATTTAGAGGTGGGGGGATCTTTTGCTTCAGTCGATAATTTTGTCGTCCTATAACGTCAGCTGTTAAGTGTGACGTTAAGTCCTAACCAATGATGTATGAGTTTAGATGTGGGTGGGTGGGGAGGGTGATCTTTTGCTTCAGGCGATAATTTTGTCGTCCTATAACGTCAGCTGTTGAGTGTGACGTTAAGTCCTAACCAATGATGTCTAAATTTAGATGTGGGTGGGTGGGGAGGGTGATCTTTGGGTTCGGTTGATAATTTTGTCGTCATATACCTTCAGCTGTTGAGTGTGACGTTAAGTCCTAACCAATGATGTCTAAATTTAGATGTGGGTGGGGAGGGTGATCTTTGGGTTCAGTTGATAATTTTGTCGTCCTATAACGTCAGCTGTTGAGTGTGACGTTAAGTCCTAACCAATGATGTCTAAATTTAGATGTGTGTGGGTGGGGAGGGTGATCTTTTGGTTCGGTTGATAATTTTGTGGTCATATAACTTCAGTTGTTGAGTGTGACGTTAAGTCCTAGCCAATGATGTCTAAATTTACATTTGGGTGGGTGAGGAGGGTGATCTTTTGCTTCGGTTGATAATTTTGTCGTCATATAACTTCAGCTGTTGAGTGTGACGTTATATCCTAACCAATGATGTCTAAATTTAGATGTGTGTGGGTGGGGAGGGTGATCTTTTGGTTCGGTTGATAATTTTGTGGTCATATAACTTCAGCTGTTGAGTGTGACGTTATATCCTAACCAATGATGTCTAAATTTAGATGTGTGTGGGTGGGGAGGGTGATCTTTTGCTTCGGGTGGCACTTTTGTCACCATATAACTTTAGCTCTTGAGTGCCACGTTAAGCCTCAATCAATAAATCAATCAATCTTTTGTTTCAGTCGTTAGGAGATACGTTTGATAACATGAGCTGTTTTATCATTTTATTGGATCAACTCTACGAACAAAAGGATTATGAGAAAGTACTTAAAGTTTTTGAAATAGTTCAGAAGAAAGAGCTAAGAGGAATCAAGTACCCAAATGACGCCACAACAACAGCTTTAGCAGCATGTTATAAACTGGTAAGATTTGATACTTTTCTCATTTGTATGATTTAATTTGTAGTGGCTAATTATTGGTAAATTTTGTTTACTTGTCAGACATTATTTTTGCGTGTACAGCACAAAGACTGGGAGTGGATGTTCTTCATTCCAATGTCGACCAGCCCTGATAGCTTAGTTGGTAGAGCGTCCGCTTCAGGGCTGGGAGATCCAGGTTCAAGTCTGGGTCGAGTCAGACCAAAGACTTTAACAGTGGGAGCTGCTGCTGCTTCGCTTGGCGCTCAGCAATAGGAGTTAGAGCAGCGACTGGTTGGCCCAGTGTCCGTATAATGTGACTGGGTGAGGGGGCTTGCTGGGTGTCTTCGGCAAGTTGTCTCGGTGAGGCAGCACCAAATAAAAGAGCAGTTGAAATCTGCCCTGCCACAAGGAGACGTCTTCATATGACTGAAATACTGTTAAGCAGGACGTAAAACCCAAATCACTCACTCATTTCAATGTCATTTAGTTTTTTGATGACTTTCAAAGCCTCTTTCTGTTATTACCATCAGAGTTTATGGAAAAAGTTTTAATTTTGGCAGCTGATGCCACTTTAAGGTTACTTTATTACTCCTGTTTAACGACATGTGTTTTTATTCCTCAGAACACAGAAGATACTTTGAATGTAATGTTGTCTATATTCCGTGGCTGCAGAGAAAGGGGGATTTTTCTCACCCCTCGCAGTGTCTCTTTCGCAGCATATTTGGCTCTAAATCAGGTATTCTTTACATTTTCTTTTTATGGTAGACGTACATGCCCGTAAGATAACCAGAAGCTGTTTGATCAAACTGAGCCATTTTATATCGAAATAAAATCTCAAACTAAATTGCTTTTGGGAAGGTAGCCATTGAATTTTGTCTATCACAAAAAACTCATAAAGAGATGGACACCCATTGCATCAAAAGAGAGAAGCTTGAGAGAGAAATTCAGATTCGTTCACGGCTCGGTTGGTTAAAGCAATAGACGCTTACACCAAGAAAAGTTTACCATGGATAGGTTGTGGGTTCAAATCCTATAATAATAAAAAATGAAAACATTCTTACTGTGTTTTTACTGTGTGGATTGGTTACCATGTACCACCAGAAGGTGAGGGATTTCCTCCAGGGAACAGAACCCTTGCATAATAAACCTTGCAACCCTGCCAAGTAAAATAATCTTGACCGCCTCATTATATCAACCTGTGGCCTATAGAACTGAATGTACAAGTGACACAACAAATACATGCAGTAATGTTCACCCCTACACGTCATTTCATTTTTTCCAACAATTTATTTTAAAAAATCATCTGAACAAGTTTTGAGAGAATTTTCTTTCCTTTTAGAATCGCCCAGACATTGCCCTAGAAGTACTTGTGTCTAGGAATGATGAGAAAATCTACACCTCTATAAATTTGAAGGTTGGTGGGATGTAATGTGATTTCTGCTTTCAATGTTATACCTCAGATTAGTTCCAGTTATGTGTGAAATGGTTGCCCAAGGTTGGGGTTTCCTCCGGGTGGAAAAGGCTGGTTTTCATTTTTATACGCCCGGCTTGAAAAGCGGGCTGTATTATGGTATCATCTCCGTCCGTCCGGCAGTCCGGCTGTCCGGCAGTCCGGCTGTCCGGCGTCCGCTTTCCCTTCCGCTCCATAACTTTTAAAGTTTTGATTCCATCTGCACAATTTTTTCTAAGTATATACCTTATGGGTAGAAGGTGTGTCGCGAACTATTTTTAACATCACTGGTTACATAATATGGGAGTTATATTGGATTATGTAATATTCCCTTCCGCTCCATAACTTTCAAAGTTTTGATTCCATCTGGACAATTTTTTCTGAGGATATACCTAATGGGTAGAAGGTGTGTCGCGAACTATGTTTAACATCACTGGTTAAATAATATGGGAGTTATATTGGATTATGTAATATTCCCTTCTGCTCCATAACTTTCAAAGTTTTGATTCCATCTGGACAATTTTTTCTGAGGATATACCTTATGGGAAGAAGGTGTGTCGCAAACTATTTTTAACATCACTGGTTACATAATATGGGAGTTATATTGGATTATGTAATATTCCCTTCTGCTTCATAACTTCTAAAGTTTTGATTCCATCTGCACAATTTTTTCTGAGTATATACCTTATGGGTAGAAGGTGTGTCGCGAACTATTTTTAACATCACTGGTTACATAATATGGGAGTTATATTGGATTATGTAATATTCCCTTCTGCTCCATAACCTTCAAAGTTTTGATTCCATCTGGACAATTTTTTCTGAGGATATAGCTTATGGGTAGAAGGTGTGTCCTTGGATAATTTAGTGATAGCTACATGTATGGTAGCCAAAACCTAAAAAGTTTAGAATTATAATTATTTCTCTGTTTTAAAGGCTCTTCAATTCAGTTTTATTACCCATATGGTAAAGCAAATATAGCTGCTTTGACAATATTCATAAACCTGGTTGTAAGTGTAAACAGATAAGACTTGTATATTTACACACCATTGACCATCTCAGAGATTAGGCTCTGTTCAAATATACCTATATAAAATGTAGCAAACATCCTGACCAGTGATGTCTTGAGCAAGTGATTGAACCCACTGACCAGTCAGAATTAGCTGGACTCCATTAGCTGGACTCCAAGCTGAAGACCTGGACATTTAACACCAGATGAGATTTAATATTTGAAGGACCCCCTTGCATATATTCAAAAATATATATAAGGGAAGGATTTGTTTTGGTATGGCTGCAGTGACTGTGCCTTTCCGGGCGTATTTTGGGTTTCCCGAAACTCTTGTTACTTAATAACGTGCCATATACATGTAGGTGAAATAATCTGGAGTGTGGCGTAAACCTTTAACCACCAATCAATCAGACTAGTTTCATATCTATATGACCACACTGAGGCACACTTTAATGTTTATTAATGGCCTGTCCAGAAAGCGAATATCTTTGTATCCAGTGTACTGGTGGAAACCTTATGTTTGCGAAGAATAGCGTCTCTTGTTCATGTACCTCATGGAAGCCATTCATCCATTCTACTTCTGTGTCCAGAGTTCTTTGTTTTGCAGGGTGGGAAATAGGTTTTTGTTCCTTGAATATTTTTAATAATTTGCAATTAGGCATTTATTTATACTGACATTAAAGGGTATCCCAGATGCCTTCAATCCCTTAAGAATATAGCAAAAATAAATATATTTCACAGTTTCGAGTCCTTTCATTTGTTGAGCAATTAAAAGTTCATATGGGCCACTTTGATCAACCTGATTTTTTTTCACCCAGCTTTTCAGTCTCGGTTTTATAATACTAGTATAATGCTTTCTTTTATAAGCCTGAACATGCTAAAGTGCCAATCAAATTTTTTTTATTCCTTAGTTTTTACGTACTATCTGTAGTAATGGCTAGTTATTATCAATATTTAAATAGTTGCTTGTGTTTTAAAACGACTAATTTAACGAATCTTTAAACATATTTTTTCATCTATTTCAGGCTATAGCGTATTCTAAACTGGGTCGTATCGAGGATGCGTTTCGACTGCTTCTGAATATTGTCAATCGTGATGTACCACAAGGTTATCGCCGTGGTAACGAGGTGTTCCAAGACACGGTGAGTTGCTATGATACTTTCTCTTGTAATGTGAGATTTGTTGTTTGATAAAACATTACATGTACTTTGATTTTAATTGAATCACAGGTTTTTGAAATATGTATTCATTCAATGACATGGTTTGAAGAGACTGTATGACTCCCTCAGTAGACCCCTGGCTGATGGTTCCTGTCAATAAAATAATGGATACAGGAAGTTGTTAGCCCAATGCTTTATAGCTTAACAGGATCTCCATGGCTCAGTAGGTAGAGTGTTGGACGTTCAATCCGATCAGCCTTCCACCAATGGGTCGCAGGTTCGAATCCCACTCAGTCCCCAAAAATTGGAAAATTTTCTGACTGGATTTTCATATGTACGACCTATGTGGGATGGTTGCCAATTACCACCTGAAGGTCGCGGTTTCCTCTGGGCATAGAGACTGGTTTTCACCCAAAAAAAAACTGGCAACGCTGCCTTATAAGTGAAATAATCTTAAGCGCTGCGAAAAACACGAAACAATCAATCAATTCATAGCTTAACATATCACTTTGATAGAAGTCTGTGGAAGAGTTGCCAGGCACTCACCCAAGGTCAGGGGTTTCCTCTGGGCAAAGAGCCCCGTTTCCTCCCCCACTAAACCTGACAACGCCGCCATATAAGTGAAACAATCTTAAGTGAGACATAAAACATTTATCAGTCAATCTGATGGAAGTCTGGCATTAGTGCTAACAAAGTTGTTCACACATTGGTAAAAACTCCCATTCAGATCCTACAGGGTACAATGATCTCTGACTACAATTATATCTGACCAATGCAAAGTGAAGGATTTAATTGAAACAATCTGAGATCAAGAGGTTTCTCCTGCGAGTCCGATAAGATGACAAAAACAGAATTTGGCATGTTCTGCTAAACTTAAAGTGGTATGAGCTGCCAAGATTTTGATATTTTGACATTAAAACTGAATGTTGAAATTATTGGCTATTTTTATGAAGACATATAATTCAGAAGCTTTTTAGTGCTTCTAGTCTCGAAAATGTACGATAAATTGTTTTGAACTAAATTTGGCTTAGAATGAATGAATGGTTGTCCCGGTTATTTAAATTTTGTTTACTTTTCGAACACTTTTTCGGTTCGTACATGCCACATACTGTATGGATTTTTCTCATTCCAAGTTTTTCAGAGCCTGTTACTGTCGTGACAATCAGAAATTATGAAAAAAGTGTGAATTTTGGCAGCTCATGCCACTTTAAATTGTCTAATCTATAAAATGTTTGCTGCATGACTTTGAGGTCAATTTATCTTCCATTGAAGGAAATTAATCTTCAGAATTGCCAGTTGGAATCTTGCAGCTTTCTTCAATCAATTTTTTCTTGTTTATTGTGATAGTTGTTTAAGCATAACTTCAACTTATTCTTATGTCTTTGTTTTCTGTTATTCAGTTGGTAGAAGTAGAGAAAGCCCTCAAGGAAACGGATTCTGCAGACCTTTCCAGACAGTTTGAGCAGATTACTCAGCGGTTATCCAATGGGGGACACATTTCAGAGAAAGGATTGGATGAGTTTATCTGTCAGCCTATAGTCAAACAAAGACAATTACAGTCGAGTTTTAAGTCTCGACCTAGATCTAGACCATTTGAATATCCAAAACTTCAGAGAGAAGGCCTAACAGATATGAACTGAGGAACATTTTCTCTTGGTTGTGTGTTTTTATAGTGATAATAAATTGATGAACTAATATCATCAGGTGTTCAATTTTTATACGCCTGACTTAAAGAAAATCAGTCGCATTATCGTTACGTATACCCAGTGATGTACCCATAATACAGCATCTGTATTAGATTATGTAATACTCTCTTTTAGTGTATATCTTTTAGTTTTGTCCGTATGTGGAAGAGTTGCCAGGTACTCGCTGAAGGCCGGGGGTTTCCTATCCCACCAAACATGGCAACGCCACCATATAAGTGAAAAAATCTTGAGATGCAGCGTAAAATGTCTATCAATCACTTTAGTTTTGGTCCTCAGACTAAAGCATTGTAGCTTAGCTTTAGCCAGGTTTGCTGACCCAGCTAGGAGGAACATTAAGTTTGGCAATTACATAAGCCTTCCATACGTTCTATGGTGTGGGGCAGCGGTATGTCCAAATTTAGCTGTGGGTGGGGAGGGTGGTATTTTGGTGCCATATAACCTTAGATGTTGAGGCGAATTAAGTACCAATCAATCAATCTTTAGTTTGGACATCTCTTTCACAGCATTTACTGGGGCCTCCGTGGCTCAGTAGGTAGAGCGTTGGGCGCTCAATCCAAACTGCCGTTCACCAATGGGTCACGGGTTTGAATCCCGCTGAGTCTAAAAAATATTGGAAAATGTTCTTACTGGCTTTTCACTCAGACGACCTATGTGGGATCGTTGCCAGTTATTACTGGAAGGTTGTGGGTCAATCTGCAAAACAGTAATCTCTCACTGTGTCACAAGCCTTCTTGGGGTTGAATCTCAACAATATAATTTTCTGACTGGGTTTTCACTCAAACGACCTATGTAGGATGGTTGCCAGTTACCAACGGAAGGTCGTGGGTTTCCTCGGGGCAAAGAGCCTAGTTTCCTCCCATAATAAAACTGGCAACGCCGCCATATAAGTGAAATAATCTTGAGCGCGGCGTAAAACACCAAACAATAGACCCAACAATACAAAATGAAAACATTTCAAAATAAGGTTTTGAGTCACCCATGTGGAACATTTGCCAGGTACTTGCCTAAGGTTGGAGGTTTTCTGCAGACTAAAAGTCTGATTTCTTACCCAATGAAGCCTAAGTACATTGCAATTCCGACATAATGGAAATAATTACTACTCCTGTGTCCGTTGGAAAACATGAATCGATATGTATGAACACTAGATTGTTTGGTGTTTTACGCCGCGCTCAAGATTATTTCACTTATATGGCGGCGTTGCCAGTTTTATTGTGGGAGGAAACCCACGACCTTCCGCTGGTAACTGGCAACCATCCCACATAGGTCGTTCGAGTGAAAGCCCAGTCAGAAAATTTTCCAATTTTTGGACTGAGTGGGATTCGAACCCGCGACCCTTTGGTGGAAGGCTGCTCTACCTATTGAGCCACCCTATGAACACTAGAAGTTTATCTACATAGGCCCCTCTTGGTAAAACCCTTCGGCATTGCTTCAGCCATTTTTGACAAGCTAACAAGGAGAAACATTTAAAGTATGCCAAATATACACAAATAAAAAAATATCCTGAATAAATTGTATAGCTTATTGCCATTAATGGTGATTTCTTATTGCTATAATGTTGCCCTTTATGATGATTGATCACAAGCGTTTCTGCAACATCAATTTGCGAACAATCTCTCAATCTCAATTTGCGAATGGCATCGAATATTGGTCTTTAAAATGGACTTTTATGAATCCCTAAAACCAATTCCAGGTATAGCTTTACACTATTTAAATTGATTGTGGTTTTGTGCTGCTCTTTGCTCAGAGGAAAGCCTCATTGAGTACCTGGCAGCCTCTCAGTTTAAACATCTCTTAACCCATAGTATGAATTTTACTCGATAATCAAAAGCAACCATTCAAATAAACCTGTGTTTTGTACCTGTATTTTAATCAACATTCAAATGGTTTATCAAAATATAAGAAACAGTTTCTATGACAAATTACATCCTCTTCAAAAAGATGGATTTACAATTTTTTCGAGAATTACATAAACAACTTTAAAATTATAAATAGAGAGCAGTCAAAATTTGTAATTTAACCAAATTATTCCATCAAACATTTTAATTCAGAAGGAGAAGTTAAGATTACATGTTTACAGAATACAGGTGAAACAATGCTCAAAGTTCACAAGAAGTGGCCATTTACCAAAAAAAAAAAAAAACTACGAAACCACCGTAATCTTGACCAGTTGCAATGTGCCCAATATGTTTAGCAAAACTTATAAAATACTGACAGAAACAAACCAAACATGTTTTATACTGTAACCAAGCCCGAAAACTATGTGTGTATCAGTTGACTTGTGGAAAAAATTTGCTACTAAGTGAAAAGATAGTACATAGGATTCTAGAAGATTGATTGATGTTTTACGCCATCCACAAGATGATTTTACTAAAATGACGGCATCGTCAGGTTTAGTGGGGAATGAAACCTGGTAATTCTTCGACACATGGTGATCAAATGAAAAAAATGTTTTAAGTATTTTTTTTTTTTAAATCACCTGTACTAAACATGTGCACATTCAACCATGTCTGGGATAATAAAAAAAAAATGGATTCCATAGTCAAGTTTATTGAAAATATAAAAAAGTCACCAGTCAAAGATCAAGAAGTGCAGAATATTTTAGTGGAAGTGTATTAACAGTTCGCACCATTTTTTTTAAATGTATGAAAATGAGTGAGAGGGGGCGAATCTCTTAATAAATACGAGTGGGAAAATAAAAAAAATATTGGTTAGTTTTTCAAGCACAAATCCAGACCACTGAGGATCAGAATGAATATAATCAATTTTATAATAGCACATGACATGTAGACATTCAAACATAAATATTTTTCTTTCTCTATTCCTTAGCGGGTTCCTTTGCCACAGCAAATGGTTTATCCACGGGTATAGAACCACTATCAGCAATAGCTACATCAAGTTCCGGACGATCATTAGCACCAGTTTTACTATTCTCTATTTTACGAACAACATCCTGAAAGAGAAAAAATACAAACATAGGATGTGAAATTGAATATATTTGATCGATTGGACTTTTACAGTGCCGCTTGTGAAGACATTCGATTACCATCAGAGAGATTTAAAGGCATTTTGAATGTTGAAAGTCATAAAATATGCATCGAAATACTCTTCTGTGCAAGTAAAATGCAATCAAGAGTTTCCTTTAAAATGAATCAAAAATGGTACATGTATTGATATAAAACCAAAATGTAGGATATTTTCATATATACATTATGTATTACTATTAACAGCGCTTATCCAAGTGCAATATTTCTAAATATACAATCTGCTGATGAATTTTATGATTTAGATGGTTTTACCAATATCATGCTAGTTTCTCACAGCATTTATAAGGGAAGTTGTAAAAGCCATCCAGGGCCATGTTAACTTACTAATAGCTTTTATTATATATCTGGCAATGAAATATAGAGAACTATCAACATGATATAAATCATATCAGAGGGAAAATAGCAACTGATATCGTCACTGTGACGATAACAATTTTTGTGATATCATCACAGTGATGATATCACTTTTGATTGCCGGAACTACTTTGACCACTACAAGCCAGGCCTACCAAGCCGTCCTTCCCGTTGATGTCTCTGCCTGACTTGACGCTCCACTGCCACAGGCAGCGCAATCTTCCTCGACCGTGCTCCATTATTAAGCATTTTTTTCCTACACTTTCTTTTTGCACTCAAGCACTTTCCGTCATCTAATACTCTTTATAAATTTGCAAGTGCAATACGAACTATTTCAGTTGAACTGTGATCATATTTTTTTTTTAAATCTTAAAATTGGTTTTGCATTTTCATATTTTTCCTCGCTTAGATCAAATTTGACACTGTCACTCCACGTGATTGGCTATGTGTAAATGCGCGCGTCTTGAATAATGACTTTGCGAAAAATAACAAAAAAGCGACGAAAGACTGCATATCTTTTTTTTTGTTGATCCTAATAAACAGTATAAGTAATTTGATTCTGGTGTTAAGAATAGTTTTCTTTAATAAGCATTAACCGAATGAATTTCTTTATCAAACTACTTTGTCATGCGCACCTTGGTAGTTCGGACCATTGACCTATATAGCTCGGTATATAGGTCAGTGGCTGAGACATAAACCCTTGGCATAGTTTTGTTTTCGTTACGTACAATGTAGTTGTTTTCGAATCAAAATTTAAAATATGTATCTTGTTAGATATATAATAAAAAGAAAATTAACTGGTCTCGATGTGTATACCATAAATATTTCATCTCGTGTGATGCAAAAATGTACATTTTCACTCGTGGCTTTGCCACTCGTAAAAATATCACTTTTCGCATCCCACTCGAAATATTTATGGTATACACATCGAGACCAGTTAATATCCTCTATATCTCTCTACAACATGCCACTTAGAATACTGTTGATAAGTGTCATCCTTAATTATTGGGAGGAGCTGCCAAAATTCACACTTTAAATAAAATTACTATTGTCAAAAAATAAGGCTTCATAAAAAAAATTAATGATTGACGTTGCCATAAGGAAAATCCATACAGTCTGACTCCTACGTCTAAAAAGTAATGCTAAATTCAAATAACCTAGAGAAACTAGACCTTTAATGAGTTCAATGAGCGCGGCTTAAAACACCAATCAATCAATTATTAGTTCAAAACACAACTTTAACATACGTTCTCAAAAGTATAGCGATAACATTTTGGTTTAACAGAAAAATATCAATATCTTGGCAGCCCATGCCACTGGCCTAAGAACTTAAATAAGAACATCCCCTGAAAGGCCAGTTAAAATCATACTAGATGTTTTCAGTCTTACCATTCCTTCAAGAACCACGCCAAATACAACATGGCGTCCGTCCAGCCATTCTGTTTTTTTTGTTGTGATAAAGAATTGTGATCCATTTGTATCCTTGCCAGCATTAGCCATAGACAACCATCCAGCACCATGGTGTTTCAACTTGAAGTTCTCATCGGGGAATTTCTCACCATATATACTTTTTCCTAAGACCCAAGAAAAAAACGTTAAGATGTTCATACATTATTTCAGCAAGATCTTTTTATACAGAAGTAGGATGTGCTATTTTGCCTTATATTCAATCAAGACAAAAAAATTGTTTGTATCCAACAAGTTTAACTGTAACAAAAAATATCACTATTTCAGCCAAGCCACTCCAACTGCAAAACATTGCCATTTGGTGGCGTGTTACTAAACAAAAAGATGAAGAATTTACCTCCTGTGCCATCCCCTCTAGTGAAATCGCCACCTTGAATCATGAAATTCTTTATCACTCTGTGGAACTTACTGCCTCTGTATGATAATTTTTCTCCATTGACCTATAATGAAAAATTAATGAGTTAAAAATTAGGAAACAATATATAAAAACTATTAAAACCAATCTGAGCATTGAGTAGCATTTCATTCTTTGGCTACCAGAAAATTAGTTAACGTTTGACTAGTTACATGTAAGATTGATGTTTTACGCCACGCTCAAGAATATTTCTGTTAAATGGCGGCAATGTCAGGCTTAGTAAGGGAGGAAACTGGGCTCTTTGCCCAGCGGGTACCGAGTAACTCTTCCACAGTTACGATTTTTTACTCCAGACTATTTCACTTACATGGCGACATTGCCAGGTTTATGGAGGGAGGAAACAACGTTCGGAGCGCACCAAGCAACAGAGAACAGAGGCCAATGGCCTTTTGATTGATTATTTCACTTATACGGTAGCGTTGCCAAGCTTAGTTGGGGAGGAAACCAGATTTGTTGCCAGGAGGAAACTCTTGGCAACTCTTCCACATACGGCGACCGAGTGAAAAATCCACTCAGTAAAAAATCCACTCAGTAAAAAAACACAGGCAACATCACGCCCTCTTAAAGCGGAGAAAATGGCGACACAAAAAAGACATCAATTGGGTCTATCAGGGATTCATAAACGTCCAATTTACTTACCGATATTCGGTTCGTAAAATTGAGTTACAAACTGAATTTGGTGTTGAAAAACTCAATATTTTCAGTTTAAAATTTCCTTTTGAAAACTAAAATTTCCAAACTCAATTTGGGCGTGAAAAACTGAATATTGCTTGATTGATATCCACTGTTTATGATGAAAAAATCCAAGTTCAAGGGAAAAGTTTATTAAGAAACCGCTGTCAAACGACCGTGGCCGTCATTCTCTTGTTGTTGTTTAAATACTGAGAAACATACATCCTCGTTTTCAGTGTCTCCACAACATGGCTTATTTTGCACTTTGGAAGTCTTTTTAATTACCTAAACATTTCTAAACTAAGCTGATTTTGATGAACTCAGTGGGGAGTATTACCCACAATAATCGTAATAATTCGTGACTTGTTATATTTATTCAGCTGTTTAATTTTGGTCGTATAGAAAATAAAAGGGGAGACAACTAGTGTCTTACAACATGAAATATGTTAGTAACCTCCCCTGAACCATAGTCCTCAAATAGTTCCGTTCATTTGTAACTATATCATTGTGTATTTTCTTAACTAGATAACTTTGATCTAGGTTTGACATTACATATATATTATTATCATTAGTTTTTTGTCAAAGCTGATTTTTTTCTTGGAATTCACTCTTTCATGAAAAAAGAAATATTGGATTGGAACTGGTTTGTAACATTGGTTTTATCTCAATTTCAACCCTGTAATGGTCGGTAAATTTAAAAAAAAAACTGAATTTCGCCTTCTAAAAAACTGAATTTTTTAATTTCGGTTCGTAAATTTTAGACTTCTATGAATCCCTGGTCTATTAGCCTTAAGGTTACTGACCGTAACAAATGTTAGATGCTTTAAGTACATGTACTCTGATCATTGCTATCAAAGATAAACCGTATGTATTTTGAAAGAATTCCCATCCCTTAAAGGAACATGCCCGAGACAAATATTGCTAAAATGTGTGCCATTTGACTGTTCAGCAAACCTGGTAATAGTGTGTGGCGCAGTCTTGACTGTATGTTCCCTGACTGTCAGACGGAAAACAAAGCAATAGGGAATTCCGTAACTAACTGTTTAAATGTACATTTTGGGCGAAGAGTCAACCTGAAGCCTTTCATCCAAGATTCATCTCGTCTGAATTTTCTACTTATCTGAAGGTCAATAAAGAATCGCATATTTTAACTAAGCCAACTGCTTAAGTGAAGGCACACTTGCTGCGAAAATCAGGAATATTGTTTACATTAAAAAAGAAAGTCCGTTTTCTGTATTTTTCCCAGACAATATAAGTTAGGAACTTTCTATTTTTACCAAAATTTAAAAGTTTGGACGTCACTTTGTATTTTTAATTTGAATTTGAAAATTTGAATTGTTAGGTGCCCGTAACGTGAACAAACCAAACTGCCCCCTATTGGCGATTTTATGTTGCAGTCGAGTGAGTGAACTAACGGCATAGTGTAATTTTACGTAGGCCTATTTATCTGAGAAATACAGACTGACGATCGGTTAACAGCGACTGGAAAAGCCTGCTGCTAATTATTTGAGTGTAAACCACAGATAAAAAGGCCTGAAATGAGGGTAATCCAACACGAAAGTTGACCGACACTGATCGTTGTTGTTGTAATCAGGCTTCGATTCTTCGTTTGTTTTTCACCCCATTTCTACATTCTAAAGCTAAGAAGACATTTTTTATGTGTCCTATGTTTAAGTTTAGTTGTATTAGTCGTAGTAAGATCATGTAAATTGGTTTTCTTAGCAAATTTAAACAGGCTACGGCGGCAAGTTGGCCTTTAAGTGACTGATTTTATGTGGTGAAAACGGTGACTTTCTGTCTCGCAATTTATGGTACGGTCGACTGTTCTCTTGATGACAGGCAACCAATTATATGTTTTTTTAAATATCAAGGCATAATATCATTATGATGTAATTTATAGAACTTTAAGGTCTTACCTCCTTGCCTTCAGCCAATGATTTGAAATTTTCAACTGTTTTTGGGACAGTTTTACCAAATAAACCTATGACAATACGTCCTACTTTTTCATCTCCTATTTGGATGTCAAAAAACACCTGAAAAAAAAACAAACTTTTAAACAGTGGTCAGGACGTCCGATTCAGGTAAAGTGACATTTTAATATAACCAGGGTGGGAGGCTCATGTCAGACTGAGAGACCATCGCTCTGTCGATTGAGCCACCAAGCCCCAAAAAAGTTATTGAACCGTATGTCTCATCATCATGATATGGACAATTCCTACCTCAGACCTCGTTAGAACTCTTATTCTTGTCCTCTTTTATTACATGTAGCTATTCCAAAGGGCGTACATGTACTTCTGGTCTTAAACAACGACTGACTAAGTTTTTCTTGACTTTGTTGCCATTTTGATCGACATTTGAATTGGGTCAAACAGTACAACTAACTTGACGAACAGCTGAAATGGACTTTTAACAGCTAATTTGAGATAGAATATTTAAATCCAGAAAATTGTCAGCAATGATATTTATTTGAACAAAACAAAAACAATCAACACGGCAAAATAAACAAATGGGTATCGAGTGAGCATTATATTCGAAAGTCTGTTTCAACTGCTCGTCAAGTTCACTCATGACCCTGTTTGAACGTCAATCAAAATGCCAAGAAGTACTGACAGTTAGCTGTTGTTTGAGACCAGGGGCTCGTTTCACAAAGCATTTGCATCGCAAACAGAGCGTAGTTGCCAATGGATACCATAGTGAAGAGATACAGTCATGGCAACTGCGATTGATCGCACTTTGCGACGGCTTCGTGAAACAGCCCCTAGCTATATGATTTATACACCCTTTGGAATGGCTAAAGATCTTAGATGTAATCTTTAATGAATACTAAAGTCTGGGGTAGGAATTGTCCATACCGTAATACTGAGCAGTTGCAATAATATTTTCATTAGGCAGGTCGGTGATGTCATCAAATGTTGGTACAAGCCAAGGTATTCCATCATATAAGTTAAAAATAAAACGAAAAGTGTAGTCAGACCTGTATATTTTTTCAGGGCCCTTTCACTGGACCCTGTTTGCTCATTTTCGCTTGAACAGAAAAATAACTACCATTCATAAAAATGCTTGGAAAAGGCCCATATTAATTTAGAGACAAAAGTTGTATCTCTGATTGATTAAATACCATTTTTCTAAGTAAATATGATTATACATGACAAACGGAATTCTAATTACATCTTATAACTGTGTGAAGAATAGTTTGGTATAGGTTTTAGAAACAAACTATGGTGATTAAAATTGACCCGACCTGCCCATTTTCATGGCTTTTAATTTCTGCATGAAAGTCTGCGGATATTTACCACCTTGCATTTCAGAATTGTATATCGAACGTTGGTATATGCAATATAACCAGAAGTTCCGTAAAATTGAACTAAATAAATAGGTGCCCAATATGGAAGATTTGGTGTTAATTTTAGGGACAGAATATAGAACTGGTCCTCACTTTCTTTGGCTAGGACATTCGCCCAATGTAACAGCAAAATTTAAGTTTTTGAAGACCGAGAGCAAGTGGTTAGATCAAGCCAGTGTCATTAAACTTATTAGTTGGAGATCTCCAAACTCTGTGGCCAAAGTATATTGATGATGTGTGACCAACAGAGTTGGAGGACCTGCCGTATAGAAACATGTACATTCAAAGAAACAACAAAATTTTCTCTCAATTTCTCCTAATTTAAGCAACACAACCGGTCCAAACTTTACACAATTTCAATTCGATCTTTTAGTTCGCCGTTTGGTGCAAATATAGAATACGTCCGTCGTTTTTAACTTCTCTTCAAATTCGTCTTTTAGATGTTATTTCTTTTAGCTTTTAGTAGGGATAGTTTAGTTTTAAGCGTTGTAATATTAAATTAGTGATAAGTTCTAGAAGAAATGAATAAAACGGGGGGTTTCAGGGGGGCCTGCCCCCCCTGACGATCATAGCGGTTTGAGACTGACGGACCTATTCTATAGTCTGTCCCGCCGTTTCACCAAAAGAAAGCGTTCAAACACTTACAAGTTACATTTGTGTTGCATCCTGGTCATTTTTCCAAGGACAGCCCCAATCTCCCGCTAGCCTCCTCGTTTCCTTTAAAATTAACTTGGGAAATGTACGAACACAAGTTGACCTCTGAGCCTCGCTTTCGGATTAAACAACTATGTTTATCAAGAAAATCCAAAAGCATGGCTCAGAGGTCAACTTGTGTTCGTACATTTCCCAGGTTAATTTTGAAGGAAACGAGGAGGCTAGCGGGACCTTCGGGTTGTCCTTGGAAAAACGATAAGGGTGCAACACATATGTAAGTGTTTAAACGTTTTTTTTTTTTTTGGTGAAACGGCGATCTAAAAGATCGAATTGAATGTGTGTAAAGTTTATGTCGGTTGCGTTGCTTAAATTAGGAGAAAATTCAGAGAAAATTGTGTCGTTTCTTCGAATGTACATGTTTCAATATGACAGGTCCTCCAACTCTGTTGGTCACCCATCATCAATATACTTTGGCCACCGAGTTTGGTCTTTGGAGATCTCTAACTAAAAATTCATATGTTGACTTGTTGTTGTTGCAACTCACTTTGTCTGTCACTTTTGGTCCAGTCTTTTTAGGTTTTTCTTCTTTTCCAAATGAAAATGTTGGAAGAGTGAAAAAGAAAATCAGACCCAAGATCCCTACAAGAAACCTCTGATCCATGGCGATTAGTTGGAGAAGCCTCAGTAAAAGAAAAAGTTCCTTTCCCAAGCGACCGGTTTAAAGTTTGAAAGATGAAGTATTGTAAGCGTGGCGAAAGCATGGGGCGCCGATAGGGGGCGTTACCTTTCTAAAAACATGTGGTGCCATTTGATTGGACAACGGTATCTCGACTGGCAAAGTCTTCAAGGAAGATGTCTCATGATCGATTCCCGGTCCCTGAAACTTTTCGCAACTTCTTTTTTTTCTTCTTCTAGTGGCTATTTCAAATAGACCAGGCCTTATCGTTGTTCGGTTCAATTTAATTCACTACTATAAGTATTACAGTTAAAATAGCAAAAGATAAAGTAACATCAGTGGGAGTTATCTTGGCCGACAAGAAAGTAAAACAATCAATCAGTGCGACGAGATAGGACATTAGGGGTGTGTCTAATCCCTATTGGAAAAAAAAAATAAAGACCTCATTGCTCGTTAATGTTAAATGAAGAACCACGTGATTATAGTATTTTTTGTCAAAGTTGTTTTTGGAATATAAGTCTACTCCTAAAAATTGCAACCTTTGCAAAAAGACCCAATCGCTTTCATTGGAATTCGCCAGAATAGGCATAGATAGGTTAGATGCCTCTAAATATCCTTTTTGTGTTATAATGTTACATTAATCTGCCACGGATCAACTGATTTATCTGGAACGGTCGACCCCAAAATCTGTTAGATGTCAGACCGTGGGTAAAATAAACGGCCAACCTGGAAACATGCTTGTGCCTTAGGCCTATATGAATTAGGCCTACTGCATTAGGTACCCTAACTGAAATTTGTTCTAAAGACATAAAAAAGCACTTGCTCAGAACTGGAATATGGTGAAAGTTAATGAGGTCTATATCGTCCCCCGTATCGCTTTTTTATCTACGAAGCCAGATGCGGAATAATACATCAACAATTTTGATAGTCTGTTTTATAACACTAGACTCCCTTCTTAATTATTGCCATCCAACTAATAATAGATCTATACCGTACATCACGTACGCCGGTATAGCCTAGTACAGGCTATAGCTATCCGTGCAGTTAATATATATACTAAATGACAGCATTGCAGAAAGATTTTTCCCTTTTACTAAATTCTTTGTGAATTAGGTATACAGCAGTCATTTTCAAACCATGTAAATTTATCATCGGCAAAAACTCCAAATCAGATATAATCGCCCAATCAATACAAAAAGTTGTCTATATATTTACTGTATTTACATATATAGCCTACATTATAGGATATGTCGGGTGGACGCGAAAAGGTGACTCCTTTTATTCAACATAAATTACTTAAAGGCTAAGAATGGTATCTTATAGATAAGATATATAGATCATTAGCAATCTGTTTCCATCCACTGGGTAGATTGTCAGCGAGATATCATCATAGAATTTGAAAGAATGGAAAAATGAAAATTCCTGGAAACAATTAAATGCCAGACTTAGACATACACTTATTAACACATATTTAAGATAACGTGGATTAGAACTTATAATGAACCATAAATATCTTTCATAAACTCAATAAGATATTTCATCTGTACAAAAATGACGGCCGTGAAGATTTCAACAAGCTTAATTCATCTCGTTTTTATACATATACAGTGATGGATCTTTCGAACACTGTAAGAAATGTTACCTGATGCATCTCTTTTTTAGTTTTTTCTAAGGTCCTATAGACACATTGAAATGTGTTGCGAAGCCCTTGATCATGGCTTAATTATCGGCTTGTGTATTTCCTTCATGCCGGTATATTGTACATTTTAATACATTTCTTTTCTGTCGTTAGGAAAACCTATGGGCTCTCCTACTGTCACCAAAAATCTGCAAGTCGTTAACCCCTGCTGAAAACCACATTCGATTTTTTTTTTGCTTTATGCCACATATATTCAATACCATACGTGTAGGTCTTAGAGTCAATAGACATTATTGATTTTAATATCAAGTGGCATGAGCTGCCAAATATCAGAGAAAGTTCGTTGAAAGAAAACAAGCTTTCGTGGTTTTTATTAAAAACTACAAATAGAGTTTTCCGCTGATAGAAATCCTGGGAATGTGTATACGTTAGGACTGTTTTTATAAGCAGCAGAAACTTTCCAATGTCCTCATACAACCCGTCTATTTGAATTGTGTCCGTTATTAGCATAAGTCATCGGTTCGTATGGTAGCTGTCGATACTGGTTATAAATTGGTCGGACATCTGAATTTTGGCAGTTCATCCACTTTAAGTACTTATGAAATCTTGTATATGTAATTAGTGTGTAATTTCTGTTATATGAAATTAACTTTTATAGTTAATGTAGATAAACCTTGATTTCACTGATGTGTTTAAATAGTCATTTATCCAATGTATTCTTTGGTTTATTCTTAATAGAAGCGTTTTTTTCTTTCTTTATTTTTGGTAGGCCCTATAAATTACAAACTGAATTCTTCAATCACTGCACTTGTAGAGATCTGAAATACACGTATACGATTGTCACTTCACGGCACATGTTGCGCACTCGGTCTCACGGAAAGAAAAGATGATCCCGTCCCTCAAGTGTAATCCTTTCCCACGTAGTTTAAATCCCGTCCATGTGGTGCCAAACGCAATCTCATGCAGACTAGAAAAGCACAGAATGAGAACAAAACCCCAAATCCGTCACACCTTTTGTTATATCTTCGTTATCTGTTACATACACTACCCGTACATATCTTCGTTATCTGTTACATACACTACCCGTACATATTTCAGTCAAGAAGATTTTCACTGTGTCCGTGTGTTCTATAGATCTAAACAATTCCAATGACCAAAAGAAAGCTTGGAATTTGTCGAAACTCTCCAAAAGCTCACCACACATTGAATCTTCAGATAGATAACACACATTGTGGACAAAAAGCAAGGCCTAGTATGTGTTGACATTCTGTAAAGGAATAATATTGGTTTGCACATGTAGCATGAACTACCGAAAATTTGACTTTTTCATAAATTCGGATTTTCAAGATAACGATTGACGTTGAAATAAAAAGTATTTGTAATACCATGTAACCCGAAAGAAACCCGAAAGATGTATGCTAATAAAGGTTGGTATCCAGGATTTGTATCAGAGGAAAGTTCTTATTTTCTACGTATTGATAAAATGGCGAACAATTAGAAAGTTCTGTTTCATCGAAAATTTCCCCATATTTGACCGCTCATGCCAATTCATACAGACTGGCTTGGAGTTTGTTGTTTGATTGGGTTATAAGCCTGATGCCCTGTTTTCGAAGCCGGATTAAGGGTTGAAAATAAGTTATGTATGTATTTGCAGGTAATATATATTGGAGTATCATAACTAAGAAGGAATAAGAACAAAATAGAGAATCAACAGTGTCTTCTGATTGGTTCGTGACACTGATGTTATTTTTGCAGATTATTGTTATTTGAGAATTTCAGTTGTAGTAGTATCAATAAATTTGATGAACAAAAGACTGAATCTGAGGGGCGAGTGGCCCATGTTATACTGTGTATTTTGAAGGTTTACGTAAGGACTATTACTATATATAGAGAGTACAAGTATAGAGTTTGTCAATTTCTGTTTCTACTTTTTGACCAGATAGGGAAGATCACGAGAATATGAGAGAATGATTAAGAGCTAGGGTTAAATGAATTGGTAATGTCATTAAAGTGGCATGAGCTGCCAAAATTCCACTTTTTTCATAATTTCTGATCGCCACGACAGTAAGAGGCTTTGAAGGACATCGAAAAACTAAATGATTGGCGTTGGAATGAGGAAAATCTATATAGTATGTGGCCTGTACGAACCGAAAACGTGTACGAAAAGTAAACAAAATTTAAATAACCGGGACGACCATTCATTCATTCTAAGCCAAAGTTAGTTCAAAACAATACTTTATCGTACATTTTCGAGACTAGAAGCACTAAAAAGCTTCTGAATTATACGTCTTGAGAAAAATATCCAATAATTTCAACATTCTGTTTTAACGTCAAAATATCAACATTTTGGCAGCTCATGCCACTCTAATCTAAGTTTAAGAAAGAGAAGCGGGTCAAGAATAGAACCTTGTGGTACACCGGTGTTTGTGGTGAGCTAAGGCGACGGCTGATTGTTATAAGAAAGGCAGTGAGTTCTGTCTGATAAAATCAATAGATCAATAGAATAATTAAACCACGCATACGTAAATACCGCCCAACCATCTTACACATATGCCTTTAGTGAAGGAGGAATTGATAATCCTTGTTTTCCCAATATTTAATTATACAGTGAGATGGACATAGGATATGTCTTTTTTCTCCAATGCCATAAAAGAGATTGATTCATTTGTTTTACACCGCAAATTATATCTTTATTATTTCAACGCTTGGAAGGAAACCAATGCCCGGTACAATACCCCCCTCCCCTCACCTGTATATTCAACAAGCCCAACCGTATACCTATAAAAAATGAATCTATAAAGAAAGTTGAGAATTTTTACAAATGAGTGGAATTCCAACTCATACAACATATACCTGTTAATTAGTGGATAAGTGAAATAATCTTGAGTGCGACGTAAAACATCAATCAATCTAAATTAGTCAAGTTACTCTGAAAAAAAAAACGAGGGCAGCACGTTGAGTTTTAAGATTTCGTTTTATTAAATTTCATAAATCGGTAGGTTAACTGATATAAGAAACTCATACAGGCCGCTTACATTGGTAATGGCTCTGAATTACTGTCATTTACCTGGTGATGATTGCTATTTGCAATAAAACATCCAGTATTACTTTGTATCTTTAAATACCCCAACGTTTTACATTTTCAAAGCCGTGATATGGAGTCCATACTATTCAGGCGCCCATACTATAATATTCCTCTTGATTTACATACAGAAAATAATGCGGCCCATATATTGAAATTAATCGAGTGAAATAAGAAAAGATGAAAGACAAACAATTTTTCTTAACGCTATTAGGAAAAATGAATGGAATTGAATGAAAAGTAGATAGAACGAATGAAACTCATCAGGAATGGCGTATGATTCGTAGTACGCTACACGTATTTTACATTAAAATTCAAAATGTCACCGATGTGCGCGTCAGTCGTCTCAAGTATCACAGTTAACATTTGCAGTGTGAATTTCTTTTGTGCTAACATCTCCCAACAATAGCCTCTCGGTGCGACACCTTGCACGGAGATTACTTGAAAAGGTACACATAGACAGAGATGATCTCACAAAAGGTACTCTGAAGCATGGAAAGAATCGATGCCACGAAGATGGCTATATTATAAAGATATGGCCCAGGTGGGAGAGATATCATTGGTGATTGGTTCAAGATTCCATCGTGGCACGCTCACCCAAATTTGCTCTTTAAAAGACGCCCGGTCTCTTCACAGGACATCATTCCTACAAGACGATTCATCACTATACTTCTACAAGTGAAGAAAACTTTATACGCCGTAAGTACAACTTGACTCTTGCTTAAATTACCCTCTGCGCTTTTTGAACCTCGGGTTATATACATTATGCTCTTCATACGGGACTTCATTGTGAAAGTCTAGTTGAACTTTAAAGAAAAATGCAACAAATTTCACGAGGAGTTAAACAGCTGTATAGATTCACTCTAAATGGGGAAAAAATGCAATGTTGGGTGCATTGAATATACACATTACAAACCGGTTTATTAATTTCATGAAATGTATAATATTTCGTTTGTAACTTACTACTTGTTTATGTATTCTGTTGAAGTTGGGGGTGGGGGTACTTCTTAATAAATTTTTCAATTTTGTTTGCCCTCTACCTTTATATAGAGAGGATTTATATGTTAGCGAATAGCCTTTATGAGTATCGGCCAAATAATTCATCATGTCTCCGTTTTCAAAGAATCACTATATGTGATTATTTTGTTTCCAACTGTCTCAAATCCAAAATGCGATTCATGTCAAAATTTAGACAGCGATTTAATCCAAATTTTAATTTCAAACTAAGCTCGTTGATAGTTTGATGGGTTAGTGAAATGAAGAGGATAGCACATTTTTTTTAGAAAATCTTACGCGTTAAAAATATTGGCAATAATTTAGTGATTTTGTTTCTTTTCAGAACCATGGGTTCTTACTGGTTGACGGTCATTGCCGCACTTATTGCTGTAGCCTATTGTGCTAAAAGTGACGATAAAGACGAGAAAAGTCCCGATTACACGATAACCCACGAGGCTGTGTTCGATATCGAGATTAAGGATTATGACGGACCAGGAGAGGATTATCGTGGCAGAATTGTTGTCGGACTTTTTGGAAAAGAAGTTCCCATGACAGTTCTTAATTTTGTGAAACTTACCAACGGATTTGATAGAAAGAAGGAAGGCGGAGTGAGTATATCGTTTGTTATTCTGTATTACTTCACATGAACTTACCTACACATAACAAATATGCAAAACAGATAAAACTCATTATACAGCAAAACAAAATGCAGACTTCTCTGATAAAAAATCGGTACATTTTTTTTATCAAATATCAGCAGCCATGCACTATAAGCCAAACGCCAGTCATAGACCTAAAGTTATATCAATTATCTATAGTATATGAGGCTAGATATTTATTTTAATAACATTGACTTTACCGGTCTAGAATGAATGATAACTTGCCCACAAAAAGAATTTAAGAAAGTTGGTTGAATAGCTATATGCCCCATTGTTTTAGTAGGCTGGTAGAATTGAAAGTTCTGTGTCGAAACTTATTTTAACCAGTTAACGAACCAGCCGTTCAAAATGTTTGCCGAAAAAGCACTTAGAAGATCAATTTAATAACTATAATAGGATCTATGTTGATTTCTGTAAAGTTGGTTTTCTTGGGACAATTTAGAGAGTTTCCTTAGAGAGTTGTGTTAGCTTAAATCTGATAACGAGATTCGGCTTTTTGATGAAGAATGAATCCACGTGGTAAAACGTGGCATGGGTCTATCCTGACCACGTGGCGATGTACCAGCCTTTTACATCAGTATCAGATGTAGTCGATTTCAACAATAGGACATACGTTGCAATATCGACCAATGAAACATTTTCTAACAAAAGGGAAGTCGTTTGTAGTATCGACCAATTATACTTACACTATATAAACCAATCACAATCACATGAAGAGATTATTATACTTCGTTGTATCTTGTTAACTAAACACTTGTTTAATGTGACACGGGCTGCCAAAATAATGATATTTTTTAAAAAATTATCGACCATTTTTCTTAAATACAAATTACTGTGTCGAGAATGTGCGTTAAAGTATTGTTTTGAACTAGCGTAGTCCTTTTGTTGGCTTTGACGCTGTACCATCGAACAAAGCTCGTTATATATGGTTAACTAAACAATGGATTAAAAATGCAGCTAGACATTTCATGAGTAAAGCAGCACGTGTTACACATGAGCAAATATAATACCAATACCACATATTGGTCGTTCACTTTAGCCAACTCTCCAGCGTAGTTTAGTTATTTATGATGCAGGTATTTTATTTTATTTTATTAAAAAAAGTGTTTTTTCCCTTTTGAGGAACAAAATTTGAACATAGGCCAACTCGAGATCTTGTTTTTCAGTTGAACAAGAAATTCCCTTAAATTATATTTGAAGTTATTGCGCACTTCTTTATAACAACTAGTAAAGTAATTCAATGTTTCTATTTGCCATAACCGTAAACAAACCGTAAATCAAACCGTGTTCTTGAAAGTTTTAACACCACTAGGAAAACGAGCTTAATGCGTCTAATTGTCTTGCAAAGAGCGATGTCACCTGAATTGCATTTCTGGGAGCTTTTGTCATAGATCCACACACGTATAATATACAACTGCATACAAAACTTTGGTGACTTCTTGCTTGTTTTTAAAACTAATATTAGGAGTGTACGGGAATCCATACCGTTACAAGGGGAACAATACAGTGTACCTCCTAATTGTTGATTTTTAGTCCATTATTTAGGCCTAATGGCTGCGTGCATAGACAGTCTTCTAAATACATACCCCCTCCCCCCAAGAAAGTATTGCTGCTTATAACAAAGTTACATTTATATTTTTATCTTTTTTTCAGAGGACAGAAAAGTTAAGCTATAAAAACACAGTCTTCCACAGAATTGTTCGAGATTTCGTTATTCAGGGCGGTGACGTCACTACTGGTGATGGCACAGGAGGTAAGTCCATTGAGTTTATTTTTTAGGAAGAGAAAGACATTGTCATAACGATCAAATTTCTTAAAAATATCATACAACATGTCTTGCCGATTTCACCCGCACAAAAGACTATCATAAGGCTATCAAGACATAACTGAATGCATTAAATCTACCAAAAGTATACAGATACACGTGTCTGTTTAGTTTTAACAGAATTTAACTGTCCAAGATCTTTATTATCAATATAAATTGATAAAGATTTCAGGAATAATTCTACTTCAAAAATATATGATTTTACCTTTCCGGTATTCAGTTTTTAAAAAAATCTGTTTCTTTTCTTTTCAAGGAAAAAGTATTTATGGTAAAGAATTTAACGATGAGTCGTTCACACTCAGCCATATTGCTGCTGGTTATCTGGCTATGGCCAACCACGGCAAAGATACCAATGGATCACAGTTCTTTATCCTTTTAAACAAAGCTCGTTGGTTGGACAATAAACACGTTGTTTTTGGAAAGATCATTAAAGGCATGGTAAGTAAAGCTGTTCTACGAATTCACCCAGTCTTTTCCATGAGATGTTAAATATTATATTGTAACATAAGAGCTCAGAGGTGCATAGCCACTGGTATGTCCATACCTTGAAATGGCCCATATTAGTGCTATACATATATAATGTAACGACCCCATATATCTTGTCTCATAGATGCGCATTTAATCATTGCGTTCCCTTGGCAGTTGAAAGAAAACAAGAAAAGATGAATATTACATACGTATTAAAGTAAACTAGGGCTATAGTTTGGCATTGATACCAAAGACAACAGCTGATCATCAAGAAGTTGCATTAAGTAATATCAAGAAAAAGTCCACACCATACTCAGGTCCCTCAGAGATAAAAAAACAAACCCTGCAGTATATTAGACCATAGTTTGATCAACGTTTTGTTTCTTCTTTCTTTCAGAGCGTCCTTAGAGATATGGGTGAGGTTCCCACTAACGCCGACACTAAGCCTAAGAAGAGGATTAAGATCATCGACTGCAGCGCCGACGAACTCGATAGAAAATACAAATTATCTGCAGAAGAAGCTTTATCTGAAGAAGATATAACTGGCCGTGATGAGGATAACTAAATAACCGCATCTTCGTTTTTTTTATTTAAGTAATTAATTTTCACCCGATTTTAACCTTTGTTCCATTATCTTATACCCAGAAACACGATTCATTTTTGGTTCAGTAATTCTAGCTCAATGTTCTATCTGGCAAACACTACTTATCAAAAAGATATGCGAAACACTTTAATAAAATATGTACGAAGAAATGACAAACAATACGAAATAGGCCTACATTTGCCAAATGAAACTTCCTAGAAAATTTCCAGTCAAAACAACGAATGAAGTTTTTTTTTATAAAATTACTTTGTATTAAAAAATCTTTTTGAGGCAGGATATTTATGTATTCTGCAAGTAACTTTATAACTGTACCATATTGGATACATCCGTTGAAGTTTTGTACTTTGTTTTCATTAATGTTTGTTTAAAACCCATTCCAGACAATCCATAGTGATGTTTATTGTGTCGTCTCTTTTGTTTATATTGTGTCTTTTTGTATTTGTGTGAATATATTACTTTGAAGGACTTGCAGTTTGATCAAATTCTTTGAAAAAAAAATTCAAAGCCAAACGCTATGTTCAATACATGTTTTATGTAACTGTGTGTTGTCTTTCCGAAAAAAATAAATGTTTGTGAAAAGATATTATCTGTTTATCTTTGATATATTTTTGAGAACGTTCTCTAAACATAGAAAACTTTATTATCGTGAATTGTTCCATTCGGTCACGTGCTTCACCCTACCCCGTTAAAGATATGATTGGTAAACATGTCTCATCGCTAAAGAGTCATTTGATTTAGGCCTGATTGTTTATGTATATAGGTCAGGGGGCTGTTTCTCAACACCGACGTAACTTTGCGCCTAGTCGTAATGTCATGGCAACATATACCTTCAACATTACGTTACGACCAGGCGCAAAGTTACGACGGGCGTAAGTTGTGTTGAGAAACAGCCCCCTGGTACATTAAACTGTAAACTATTTACCTGTAAGTTAATAAAATGACCTAATAATATAAGCATCAGTAATCAGTATATATGTATTGAACCGAACGAGTAAATATTTGACAGTTTAATGTACCTAAAACAGATCTACAAATGAATACCGTTATTATATGAATACAACTTATACAAGCTAGTCCAAATTAATTTGGTAAATAATGGGTTATTTTTGAAGACAGAGGCACTACCATTTAAAGCAGCAAAACACCCACAGAAGTATAGGGAACTTTCACATTATCAGCATATAGGCCGCTTATTTTTTCAAGAAAGCATGCTATTGCAAATTTTACTTTTTTCTAGTTTTAGTCTGCATGCGAAATTTTCAAGATGAATATTGAGACCTCCATATGTAAATTGTTGAGAAACATACAACAACATTGCATTGTATGATTCGATTGTTTCAAGTCAGAAGTGATTCATAAGATGCATTGTAATGTAACAAACGGTTATCATCGTGAGACTCACAATCGTCCTCAGCCTGTTCAACTGGTTTCGTGAGACCGAACAACGAGTTTCTTTCTTCAGAGTTACCTACTGAAATATCGGAACAAGATTCTGCTGAATCAAAAACAGACGAAAACCCTGAAAAGTCGGACACAAATGTTAAAGAGTTTTCTGCCAAACTGGACTCACCAATCTCCTTTGACCTAAATCCACTTTCCTTACATTTAGAATTGCAACTTTCTGGTGCTCTCGCATTTGCAAAATCTTTCGGAGATAAGGTTCCACGATTTCGGTCTTCGCAACCAGTAGAAGTAAGAGAAGCACCTACTTGAAGACTGCGAGGCTTATCAGAGAAGTTTACGTTTTCAAAAACCGGGTTAGGTGGATTTACTTCATTAGTGTTGCAATCCTCCCATGAACTTGGGTTGACGCCCAGTGTCTTTGGACTTGAACAAATGTTACCTTCTTTAGAATTGGGTGAGGGATCCCTTTCGAGTCTGTCTATAATATAAATTTGTTGCTCTTGATTTAAACTTACACCCTCTTGAGAAACATTTATAGTGAGATCATTGTAGTCCATGTCAGTGTTTCGGTTCCTCGAAAAATCACAGATCGGTTCGAAGAATGGAGATAATTTCCTTGTAAGGTGTGTCAATTCTAGAGGCGGGATTACTGTAGAGGACGCTGTTGAACACTCATGTGACTCTTCTCCAAGCAAGTCACTTGCAGAAGAGTTTCCAGAACAACTGGTCCAATCTTCAGAATTTGAATCACAAAGATCAACACTCGAGGGCAATTCTGTGTCCCCGGGTAAAAGGAAAGCATTCGTTTTGTTTTCTGTGCAACGAGGAGTTTGTTTAGAACATACAGATACAATCAGATTTGAGTTTGGTGAGATTGTCATCTGGGGTTGCATTAAAGGTGAAATTGGCATATTTCGAGATTTGTTGGTTTCGGTGGAAGCAAACGACACAGGGATGATGGGTTGTGGTTTGACGACGTTGCCCGCCGTAATATACGGTAGATTATATAAATTGTTTCCCATATCAAAAATGGTTGGTAAAGTTTCACAAAGACTTTGCCCGACAGTTGCATTCGTAGAAATACACTCTTCTTTTTTCTCTGTTTTTGTAGTCTCCACGTTAGTGTTTGTTGGCTGTGGCGGTGATATAGGTTTGAACAGTCGTTCCATCCTGATCTCATCAGCACAACTGGTCTTCTGGGAGTCATTGCCAACATGGTGTGGATTCAGACCAAAATATCGTTTACAAGGTCTTGATTCACGATTATTTGTACTCGGATATTCAAGACAAAGATTCTTGTTGTTGACAGTTTCCTCACTGCATCCCAAAGGTAGTTCAGAGAGATTAACTGGACTTACCAAACAGCGATTTGTGTTAGGGCCGTGTGCACCTACATTGTCAGATGTGTTCGTGAGCATTGGTTGGTCAAAAACACGTGCATTTAATGTCCGTGCAACGTGTGGATTAGATAAATATGTCACTGGATTTTTTCTGTGCCTTGAAATACATGCATTTTGAAGACAACTTGTATCCACACATTGCCAGTCGATATGTTCTCCATCTAAAGGGTTTTGTGGAGTGTGGTCAGATATACATTCGTTTCTATCCGTTTGTGAAGTATCTGAATGACAAGACGTGTTACTGAATGCCCAGGACTTCGTTGATGAATCATGTGGAGATTTCGTTGGAAACAGAGCAGACAAATGACTGCTTTTCAAGAAGACTTCCTTTGCACTGCGATTTTCATCAGATGAAGTTGACGACAAACCTATGGTACTTACTAGCGGGTAAGTTAAATTGTTCGAATAGTTTGAAACACTCTTGTTTCTATTTATGGTATTTCGGTTGTGGGCATTAAAGCCAGGCAAATCAATGAAATCAGTGTCGCTGGATTGGGTGTAGGATCTTTCAGTTAAAGCGTCGTTTTCGTGGCTTCCTTTTTTTGTTTTACTTTCCTCTTCAGAAAACCCGTCCAAAGTCATAAAAGAAACAGAAGAACAGGGTACTACTGACGATTCACTTGGAACTAGAGTTGAATCACTTTCGTTTGTCATTTCAGATGATCTTGCATGGTTATTAGATGAGTGATTGCTATGCCCAATTTCGGAACTTGCATACACCGTACAACCGTCTTCGCTTTCATCGGAAAGACTTACCTCCGAGTCATCGGATCTAACTAACAAGAGTTCCATATTATTATTGTTTCGACCCGCAGGAGTTTCGTCCCCGTCGATGTCGGGGAAAGTTCCTGGGCCATAGGAGGGAAATTGTTTCCAGTCTTCACCGAAAACTTTGTTTACTTTAGCAACGTAATCGGAATCCATTCCTTTCTTTTTCATTTGCTCTAACAGCTGAAAGCCAACAAGGTATAGAGATAAAGCTGTATGTGCATATACACAAGATCGATGATAAGAGAACAAATATACTGATTGGAGAAAGTATGGAAAACTTTCTTATCGATATCAACCCCAGGACAGTTGCACTTCATTATTGGAAGACCGGGATATGGAACGGAGAGAACATTTATTTTCTATATAACTTATTTGTGGGGTTGAGTAGATAATTATTGATAATATATCAATATATTGGACCAAAAACATATAATTGATTAATATATGTTTTATGTAACATTGAAGACTATTTTTCACTTAGATGGCGACATTTCCAGGTGAATTGGGACTGAAGGGTCTTCTCTGTGTTATACCTATACGGAACATACCACACAGGAATCTGGATGCAGACCCGGTCAAATATTTTCTCCATTTGTCAGAAACATGCTCAGTATGTCCAACGCCCGACCATCCAAGACATGTACATCTTCGCAAGCCAGTTAAAATCTTCATGTCCCCATTCCGTGTTTTACCTTGGCGGACTACTCCACTCCAACACGTAATGGGGACATGCATATTTTATCTTGGCTAGAGACGATGAGACATGTAGTGACATGCGACATAGAGTAAGGTACCATTAAATCAAACGGACAATAAACTCAGTATATATCGATTACCTTCTTGTTGATTGTCGCAGTGCCATCCTTAGTGTTCTGTAAAACGTAAAAAATAATGTTTCAGAGGGAAGGGTGTTGTGAAGTGGGATTTGCTAACAGTTGCTTGTTCCAAAAATGTGTATTTCCATAAAGAGGGTTAAATAATCATTATGGTTGCATTATCTGTAAAGGCAAATAATAAAGTCGAGAGGATTTAAGTGCTATAGGTTGTTCGCTTAGCCAGTTTTTTGTATTGAAAAGGATAGTAAAATATCACTTCCAATGTGAAATTCGCCTCACCTCGTTCAGTAAAGGGACTTTGTCCTTCGATGTCCTGCTTCGATCGTCAGTTTTAGTCTTAAAAGTAAATGACATAAACATCTTGAGATTTTAAGAAGAAAAACACACATTATGACCAGAATTGGTTCGTCCAAAACAAAAAATGGTAAATAACAAATCTTCTACACTAAACAAACGTAATTGAGGAGAGGTTTATTGGATTGCTGTTTCAGTAAGGTAATAAGTCTACAATGTATACACACACTAAGTGGAGCATATATTTACAGTGTAGGCCTACAATTAAAGGTTGGCTGATTGAATATGGCCGCACTCAAGATTATTTTGCTGTTATAGCGGCGTTGTCAGGTTAAGTGGAGGAGAAAGCCGGGCTCCCTACCCGAAGAGGGACTCAAGTTATTCAGATGAAAACTCGAGTCGGTTTCTCGAATCGGGTTCAGTCGGCTCGTGTTGCGTCGTGTCGTGTCCATCTTCGCAAGCCAAGTTAAAATCGCCATGTCCCCATTCCATGTTTTACCTTGGCAGACTACTCCACTCCAACCCGTAAATTGAACAGCGCCCACTGGTGAGAATGTAAGAGTTGTCTTTCCTAGACTTACAGATTCTTGGCCAATCAGCACTCGTTAAACAAAAGTTCAAGGTGTACAGTGACTGTACACAGTCGCCATTACGTCATTTTCAGTGTAAATGCCTGAGGATTTGATTAGCTGCGAGAAGTTTTACTCGCATCCAATCAAAACGAGCTGTTCGATTTACGGGTTCAAGTGGAGTAGTCCGCCAAGGTAAAACACGGAATGGTGACATGCAGATTTTATCTTGGCTAGAGAAGATGTGTCGTGTCGTGAAATGGCAGGCCTATATACACTGTACGCATTCAAGCCAACGGGAGGATAATGTTGGGAGATTCCTGGAGAAATTTGTCTCACAAAGTTGTTTTAATGCAATTGCAGTTTAGTCAAGAGGTCATCTGACTGTAGTGAATTTTGAGGTTCTGGTTACAGATTCTGACACTATGAGACGATCGTCTTGGATACACTGTGTGACATGAACCCGACTCAATCCTATTCTTGAACAAAATATCTGACTCGTCTGACCCGACGGCACCGAATTGTGTCGTAGAGTTGTATACACTACTAGATTCAGTTGTGACGCGACGCGATTTGTCTGTAAGATGCAGCAAAACACTTAGTGCATACCGGACCACAATAGGCATAAATTTCACAGTTAGATTGTGATTAGGTTTAATGTTACTCCAAATCAATTAAGGTTAGTCTTGGCAAAAAAACAACAACAAAGAACAATGGACCCGTCAGTAAGCTAAAACAACCAACCAACCATATAGACGTATACTGTTACCTTTTTCTTTTTAGACTGCAAAAAGCTAAAAAAAAAAAAGAGGCAAATAACATGATTTGAACAAATATGGCAGAAAAAATTAAAACAATAAAATAAACTATTACGAATGGAGACTTCAATTGATTTTTGAATTTCAAGTTTTTGTTTTCTGAATTTTCTGAATGATAATGAAGGACAGAATTCAAATAGCTGGGATGTATGAATGCATACAGGGTTCTTTGTTGTAAGGTTCATTATCATTAGGTTCTTTGTTGCTTAAAAAAACTAGCTGACAGTACATCTTCTAGATCGGTATGAACAGAAAGATCTTATTTTGTCCTTCTGTTTCAACGCAATGTTCCCTATATTTGCAGCTCAGGGGACCGTTTCACGAAACTGTCGCAAAGTGCGATCAATCGCAGTTGCCATGACGTCGTATCTCTTCACTATAGTACCCATTGGCAACTACACTTCATGTGCGATGCGACTCCTTCGTGAAACGAGTCCCAGGTTTTACTGACCCGAAGAGTCCTGGCGATGGTTTATCGTCTTTCCGTATTTCGTCATGGATAACTTTGCGTTTCGTTTTTTTCTTTTGTACCTGAAATCAAATGAACGAATTCAAGAACTATTTACCTGTAAATTATTCATGAATCGGCAAATAAAACTTAATCATTTTCGAAGTTTCTATGCCATCTGTCTTTAACGTTTTTTATTATTTCCTTTTTTTGGGTAGAAGAAATATGAAATATTCATGGTGAAATTCGTTATTCTCCATCGAAGTGGATACAAGAAACGGGGGTTGAACCGGCGACCAAATAAAACACAAAAGTTCTGAGATTAAAGCGCCACTTAAGTTGTTCAAATGATGAAGAGGTGTTAATTCTAGCATTATCATATGCATGTTGTATGCTTGTCATTCCACATTCGTCCCATATTACACTTGAAACATACATAATTGCCCTCTCACCTGGTACATAACCAAGAAGACCAGTCCGCAGATTACTGGAGTCATAACACTAACTAGTATAATGATGATATAGATCAAATCGTCTGTCTTCAGCTCGTCGTATGTTTTATCTTTTCCGGGCGTTTCTGAAATTAATCAAGGCAAATCCATACAACTTTGCCACAACAATCGGTCTCTATGGCGCATAGGATCCACATACATGTACACTCCTTCCAGATTTCATAAAACTGTACCTAGCACAAACCGTTATGAAGATATGTAGTCATTATACATCACTAGATTGGACGTTTTTTTCTATATAAGCAGGAAGTTATTGAGCCTGTAAGTTGACATAGTTGATATACTTTTCTGCGGATAAACGTCTTGTTTTCTTTGTATGGGTTTGAAATCAACGATAATATTTTCCGAAAAACAACAACAAACAAACTATTTTTGGACGCAGCGTCTACCTGTGACCTTTTTAATGGCGACCCAGTCCTTAGTATCTCCTAATATTGAATCCCAATGTGAGGGACCAAGGTCACCTGGACTCGTGTTATTGGGCGAAGGCTCGGCAATCGGGTGATATTCATAATCGTGAGATATGTCCGGAGAAGGTGTCGTTTTCTTATCTACAAAAACAAATAAATATCAATTACACCAATCCCAGAGCAAAAGTTTCAGCCTGTTTCCGTTCTCACTGTGAGATTTGTCGCATCAACTTGTAGGATGCAAATTAAATAGATGCTTTTAATTGGTCAATACGATTTATCAACCAGTCAAATGCATCCATTTGAATCGAGTGCTACAAATCGGTACTACAAATCGCACAGTGAGGCAGCGCAGTCCTTTCACAGTGAGGCAGCGCAGTCCTTTCCACCGTGTGCGGCGAACTTTTGGTATGATTTTGGCCACAAGTGGCGTTGTGGAAAATATCTATCGTGTTTGATATTCTGTGGCACGAGTGGTTGATGGCACACCGTCTGCGGACAGCCCGCGCCAAAGGCGCAGCTAGAACATTTGACTGACCAATATAATTAGTTTACAGGGACATGTGATTGGAAACAAAATAACATCATGGCGGCATTATCTGTCACGTGGGTACTAAAAGTCACATGGCACACATTCATGAGAGTGGAAAGGGATACCGTGTGCTCTAAAATTTTCTGCTGCGCTGCCTGCCACGAGTGACCGAGGGCGCAGCTATATTCCCCCGTGTGCGCCAGGCTTTACAGTGGATGTGTAGCATGGAGAGGAACAACCAGTCCATAAGAGACGTTGCTGCATGCAATTCGTTGTATGTAATATACGACTTTTTGAAGAGTATGCATATCAATGTGACTATGATAAACATTTTGAATGTTACAAAACCCGGCTAATTAAATTGTATTTCTTTTGACTTGGTTTGTCATATTGTATGAATCAAAGGAAAGGAGATTTTAATCTGCTTCCAAGCGTGCGAATAATTCAATAAAACGGACAACAATCCAATATAATCTAATCCTGACTTTTTGTCCTCAACTTTACGTATACTTCAATGTGACATGAGGCTGTTCCTCAAGACATAAACACCCGACGTAAGTCCAATGCAAGGCCAACTCGGACTTACGTCGGACGTAAATGTGTTGACGAGAGAAAACAACATGTTAATACTTACGACATATAGGTGAAGCTCTTTCTAAACAGGATCGAACATCTGGTGTCGTGATCAAATGAACCTTCCTGTCGACGATATTGGTAGCAAAGTGATACCACTGACAGGTACATATTAGATCATACACACGCATCACACTGAAAACAACGAGAAATTTAATTTACAAAGAGACACAAAGATAAAAATAGCATATTGCCCCTTGTATTGAATTGCTGTCTTATTGCGGTTCAACTCTGTTTGATGTAAATTTAATTTCTACCGATTCTGCTATAAAAGTCTGTCGTAGAGGAACCATATGCTGATTAAAGCTCCTGTCTGTCTAAACAGTCTTCGACCTAATGAGTTTTGGTTTGTTGCAACAACACATGGTTGGGTGTGCGGGTCATGACATGAACCCCTTTTAACACAATTAGAAACTTGTCTCCATATACATGTATAGTTTTCTTTTTTAAAGTAAAGACGATTTTCCCTGTATCCGTGTGTTTATATATACATACATTGTGGAACTATATAATCTAGTAATAACGTCGTTTCGATTATTATGTTTTTGACCGATTTATTTCGGCGAAATTATCAGAAACTGAAATATGTCCTCCACATTTTGCATCAAAATCAAACGCAGTGGAAGGGTTTATAACGTATGCACAATGTTTAAAGGCACACTCGCCGCCATAATGTATTTTGTATTTTTAATTTGAAATGTAAAATTTGATTTGTCAGGTGAGTGTGTCAGGAGAATGTTTTGAATTGCTGACTGCAGATGTCGCAGATGGTTACACTCGAGGGGCCAGGGTTCTTTAAGGGGATATATATAGTAATCAGTAAATCAACGAAACGGTTATCATTTAGAAAAGCTTCGATGTCGCACTAATAAAAGAGCCAATTGACAGTTTGGTCAATATGGCCTACGGCGTTTAAACTACAAAACTGATGGTAATTGAAAGAGTAGGTTAACATTAATTCCAAGTGGCATGAGCTGCCAAAATGGCTATTTTTGTCAAGACGTGCAATTCAGAAACGTTTTAGTGCTACTGGTCTTGGGAAAGTGCATTAAAGTAGTGTTTTGAATTAACTTAGGCTTACAATGAATGAACGTTCGGGTTATTTGAATTTAAATTTGTTTACTTGTCGACACTATTTCGGCTCGTATACATGCAACACGCAAACTGCGTGTATTTTCCTCATTCCAGCGTCAATCACTTAGTTTTTTCATGGCTTCAACAGCATCTTTTTGTCACGACAGCTCATGCCCCTTTAGTCCTTGCAAATTAACTTACACCACATTGATTGACGGTACCTCTGTAACACATTCGAGAATCTGCCGGAGATGTTCACTGGTTTTATTGCCCTGACAAACCAGCTCTTCGGATTTCAACTCACAACTCGGTGAACACATCATCTTGTCAAGGGGTTTTGTTGTTGTTTTCGGGCGGGCCGAAAGAAACATGGCCGCCATGATCGACAAAATCAGGTACAAAAGGATGGATTTCATCTTGAACCTCTAACTATAGGCCCTACATGTGTACGCCTGACTTGCAGGATATAATTTACCAAAGAATGGTAGAGACACAAGGGAGGAACTATAATGTGGAAAGTAGATATGTGTGACATTTCAGTGGTACACCCACTGTGGTAAGAGTCAGTTATCGAAACGAAGGACTTTAAACAGTATATATCGGTCGTTATGAAACTACATGTATTAGGCCTATGATATTTCGTTTTACCGATAAGAAATTACGACACTCACATTGATACAAATAATATCTACACGTGGTAAATCAACAATTTCAATATATATCTAGAAGCAGAGACGTGAAAATCCGTCCCTTGAGACTTAAGGTGGACATTGGTAGGCCTACAAAGTTCTTCTTGATTTAACCAACTAGTGTAAACAATAAGCTATCAAGTTATTACTGGTAAATTGAGCCTGAATACCATTGTCCGACCATCACTTTGCTCCAGGAGACCTCTTTCACACCATCCTCCAATCTCCTTTCACTTGCCAAGAAGTGAGTTAAAAACATGTTACCCTACAGGACCTAGTACCGGTATTACCAGTGAGCCAAAGATATCCTCTGCCATATTAACGGGGACCCAGCATGAAACAGTATAACAGATACAAAGATGGCTGATTGTCCAGTCAATTAAGATAAAGTATTGCAGATAACAAGTCGCCCAACGATGCCATTCTATAAACACGTTAAAATGTTGTGGTTGTAGGCCTTGCACCATTACGTGTGACTAGGACGCGCACAACGTCACGTCTCGACGTCAATTTCTTCTCGATCGAATCTCGCCATAATATAGCTTTCAGTTTAGTTTTGACGTTTGCGTGTAATGCAAAATGACGCAACACTGATATTTTGAATCAATCTGACGTTGAAATTGTGCCCATTCAGTCTATGGCACAATACGATTCAGAGCGCCTGCACCCGCAATTAGAACAACACCGTGAAAAACATCGAGCTAAACCGAAATGGTCTTTTCCATTTTCCGCTTGAAATGAACATTCTAATATGTCCATTTTTTGGCATTTAGAGCTACTAAGTTTAAAATTCGGCCAAGAACTCAGTTAGGTTCGACGTCTAAATGTATAATCCGACCGACCTCATTTTCACCACCGTATACAATCGATCGGGTGAAAGCCGCTATCAAATATTTGTCCAATTATTGGACTGTGAGATGCGAACCACCGATGCTCAAGTTGGAAATATCTAAACTTCTACGGCCAAAGTAAACTGATGTTCATTCTGACTAAACACGAGATGTTCATTCAAAAGTAATTTGGTTTCTTGTCAATGAATTTCTCGACTGATGTTGTGCTGCATAGCCAGTAGAGTTGGAAAGAGAAAAGCGTTGAAAAATTTAACTTTGAATGCACACTTAGTGGCTTTTCCTCCCGATCGCCCTTTATGGAAGAGTTGTCAGGTAGTCGTCGAAGGATTCTTCCGGTCAAAGAGTAAGTTTTCCTCTCCACTTAAAGTGGCATGAGCTGCCAAAATGTTGATATTTTGACGTAAAAACAGAATGTTGAAATTATCGGCTATTCTTCTCAAAACTTATAATTCAGAAACTTGTTAGTGCTTCTGGTCTCGAAAATGTACGATAAAGAATTCTTCTGAACTAATTTTGGCTAAGAATGAATGAATGGTCGTCCCGGTTATTTAAATTTTGCTTACTTTTCGAAGACTAATCCGGTTGGTATAAGCAACATACTGTACCAATTTTCCTCATTCCATCGCCAATCATTTAGTTTTTCGATGACCTTCAAAGCCTCTGACGGTCGTGACGATCAGAAATTATGAAAAAATGTGAATTTTGGCAGCTCATGAAACTTTAACCTGGCAACGCCTTAGTGCGCTAATCTTAAGTGTGGCGTGAAGCGTCAATCAATCTTTAGGTATGCCTTTATATCACCATTTACATATTTTAAACATATAAGTGAACATATTCAATTTTAATAAATGTCTGAAAGGTTACTATTTCGAATGTGCTTTTTAAGATTCACCTTATTTTTATCGAATTTTCCTAGCCAGATGCTTTGCTCTTTTTCTGAAAGAGGAAAATACAGAAAACCGTCGACTGTTTGAAATGTAAACAGAATTCTGGATTTTATCAGTGAATGTGCGTTAAGGTATTGTTTAAAAAAGGTCAAACATAAACTTTGAATACACATTTTCCCAATTATTCATGGTCATTTTGGGTAGAACAGATTTTAAAATCGGCATATAATTTTGATTTCAAGGAAAAATGACAATCATTTATTTTTTTCACGAGTTTCAAACAGTTGTATTTTCTGACTAACGAAATTTACGGGGAAAAAAACAAAGCAAATTTTGGCAAAGTATATGTTTCAAAGTACCCAAACAGATCAACCAATTAAAAAAAACCCACATGGTTTACATGTGCAGTATAAAACACCAACTTAAAGGCTGACTTGCCGCCGTAGTCTGTTTAAATTTGCTAAGAAAACCAATTTACACGAGCTTACTACGACTAATACCACTAAACTTAAACATAGGACACATAAACCATGTCTAGTTAGCTTTAGAATGTAGAAATGGGGTGAAAAACAAAAGAAGAATCGAAGCCTGCTTACAACAACAACGATCAGTGTTGGTCAACTTTCGTGTTGAATTACCCTCATTTCAGGCCTTTTTATCTGTGGTTTACACTCAAACAATTATCAGCAGGCTTTTCCAGTCGCTGTTAACCGATCGTCAGTCTGTATTTCTCAGATAAATAGGCCTACGTAAAATTACACTGTGTCGTTAGTTCTCTCACGTCTCGACTGAAACATAAAATCGCCCCTGCGAGCAATTTGGTTTGTTTACGTTACGGGCACCTAACAATTCAAATTTTCAAATTCAAATTAAAAATACAAAGTGACATCCAAACTTTTAAATTTTGGTAAAAATAGAAAGTTCCTAACTTATATTGTCTGGGAAAAATACAGAAAACAGTCTTTCTTTTTTAATGTAAACAATATTCCTGATTTTCGCGGCAAGTGTGCGTAAGAAAAGGAACAATAAGAAAAATCAGCATTCATTTATGTATATTAAATCACACAATATTACAAATATATTGAGCAAAATGTGGATTGCAGACATGATTATAAATCAGTAATTGCTGCATGAACAAGAAAATTAATGTTGGATATGTTACTTATTCAACTTTTCAACAAAGTAGCTGAATACTGGGAGGGAGAGAAACAATTCAGTTACAAAACACAACTCAGCGAGCTTTGCCAGGTTTAGTGGGGAAGCGAATCAAGCTCTTTGTCTGGAGGAAACCCCCAACCTTTGCTGAGTATTTGGAAACTCTTCCACATATGGCGATTGAGTGAAAAATCCACTCAGAAAATTTTCCATTTTATTTGGTCTGACGGAAAAATTTAAAACAAGGGTATGGTGATACAGAAACACTGTCCCCAGTCTTGTATGGTCTTCTAGAGATTGCTTATGTTTATCTATACTGTCTCTCTCACAAGAGACTGGAATTATTACACAAGAAACACAAAGTTATATCTTTTGGAAAAACAAAACTTTTTGGAGTTTTGAGAAATGAACAGAAGTATTTCAAGACTTTATCATAAAATGATGTATTTAATAGTCAGTTGTAAAGTATTCAGCCTGGAGTCAACAGGACGATTTACACAGGCAGATATGCAATACAAACGGGATTGGACGAAATCTTTGAGACACAAGAGTATAAACACAATAAGCATTTATGTAGTTTTCTGCTGGATGAATTTTGGGAAATATTATGTTAGCGTTATAACTAAAGATCTTATAACTCAGACAAGTAAAGCAGAACAACACAGATATCAATTAAGGCATATAGAATCATTGTCCAGCAACTTTTCCCTAAAACGACATCAGAGTAATGTTTAGGTATTTTACTTTACGGTTAAAGCTTTTGGACTATAAAGGAGACAAGACTTTTACAACAGCAGGTAAACCATGGAGCCAAAAGTTAACAGGTGATCGTAGGTAAACCATGGAGCCAAAAGTTATCAGGTGATCGCAGGTAAACCATGGAGCCAAAAGTTCACAGGTGATCGCAGGTAAACCATGGAACCAAAAGTTAACAGGTGATCATTTTGTCAGAATCTACTTGGCATGTTTCTTGTAAATAGCTTCAACATCCTCAACATCTTCTTTAGACCCCAGGAATATTGGTGCCCTTTGATGAATGTCTGTGGGCTGTATGTCTAAAATAGGTCCTGTCCCGGAACTGGCAAGGCCTCCAGCTTGCACCATTACATAGGCCATTGGGATGCATTCATATAACAGACGAAGCTGCAAATAAAAAAAAAGTTTATAATTTGTAAGCTATCAAAGAAATCGTTTCATGTTAAGTATTATTTGATTTTTTATAATTGACAAGATCCTTAAAATTTACTAAAGATGGAAACAAAGGAAGACCTCAGCCCATTACACTAGGCTTGAATTAAATTAGTTCAGTTGCCAGGTTTAGTGAGGAAGGGAACCCTTGACTCTCTTCCTGAAGGCTACCTGGTCATTCCTCCACAGGGTGATCAGTTTTTCTCTGAACTGAGTCAACATATTGATTGTACCAGTGAACCACTAGGGTATCCAGTTGATGTTAAATGTCACAGCCAGCTCCTGGTACTAGATGTGGATACGGACTCTTAAAGATTGTCTATTAATTATTTCAGCAATGAGAACCTACAGGAGTATATAATTAAAGGCACACTTGCCGCGAAAATCAGGAATATTGTTTACATTAAAAAAGAAAGACCGTATTGTGTATTTTTCCCAGACAATATAAGTTAGGAACTTTCTATTTTTACCAAAATTTAAAAGTTTGGACGTCACTTTGTATTTTTAATATGAATTTGAAAATTTGAATTGTTACGTACCCGGAACGTAAACAAACCGATCTGCCCCCTATTGGCGATTTTATGTTTCAGTCGAGTGAGTGAACTTACGGCACAGTGTAATTTTACGTAGGCCTATTTATCTGAGAAATACAGACTGACGATCGGTTAACAGCGACTGGAAAAGCCTGCTGATAATTGTTTGAGTGTAAACCACAGATACAAAGGCCTGAAAGGAGGGTAAGCCAACACGAAAGTTGACCGACACTGATCGTTGTTGTTGTAATCAGGCTTCGATTCTTCGTTTGTTTTTCATCCCATTTTTACAGTCTAAAGCTAACTAGACATGTTTTATGTGTCCTATGTTTAAGTTTAGTGGTATTAGTCGTAGTAAGCTCATGTAAATTGGTTTTCTTAGCAAATTTAAACAGGCTACGGCGGCAAGTGTGCCTTTAAGTATAGTTCTCTCCCTGTACAAGGTCTGGAGCTACATGCAATCAAGTAGCGATAATCCCCGTCATAACAAACGTAAGATGGCGACGAAGAAATATGACCAGCTCAAACCTGGCTTTATTTTCTAATTCAAAACATACTGGTGCAGGGAATACCTTTTCGACTCAAACCCCTGTTATACTTACTTTTCCTTGGGGTGATTGGGAAGATGCTGGGTACATAAATATCCCTCCGTACATCAGAGTCCTGTGTACATCAGCCACCATTGAACCGATGTAACGACCTCCATAAGGTTTCCCAGTCTAGCAAAATAGAAAACCAAATGTATAGATTAATATTGTTAACAGCAATTACAGGCAAAGCCATCTGGCACAATTTTGGTTAAAAATCGTTAGAGAAATTAATGCATTTTTTTTTGGAAGTAAAATGATTCAATGATTCAATAATCATTATCATTCAGTTAAACTGGCATGAGCTGCCAAATATAGGGAAAATTTGAAAGCAACAAACACCCTTAAACCAATATTTTTTATTTCAATTTCAATCCTTTAGTTGTTCAAGGTACTTCAAACACTCAACTTTTCTTGACTTTAGGAAAAAAATCCTAATTTTGGCAGCTAATGTCACTTTGAAGTGGAAAGAGCTGTCAAATATAGATTAAATTTAGTACAAAATAAAAGCTATCAGTTTGTGTAGTTTTAAAAGCAACAAAAACACCAAAAATGTCCTCCTACATCCTGGCTATTGGAATTTTGTTCATTATTTGTACACATACGTAAGTGCTGCTGGCTATATCAATATTATTGTCAGTTTTCAAGGAACTTAATCTGAATGTCTGAAAAAAATATCTGAATTTTGGCAGCTCAAAAAATATTATTCTAAAAGAGACAAATTTCATTCCGTATGGGATGTGGAAAAAAAACTAACTTTTCAAGAAGATGAACATTTTGAATTTAACTTACAGCAGGAAATTTCTTGCTCTTCACATATTCTGTTGTAGGCTTGTCCCAGTACTGTTCATAACCCTCATTGAGAGAATATATTTTACCTCTGGGCTTTACTCGTATGTCCTTTTCTGTTAATATAAACTCCCCAATGGCCTACAAATGGCACAAAGCTTATAAACTTGAACAAGAAGGGAAATTCTGTTCTCATTAAGACATTGATAACCTACATGTAGTACAATCTTGGAGCTTTAGACTTGCTGACTGTTTTTTTGGATTGATTGATTGTTTGGTGTTTTACTCCGCGCTCAAGATAATTTCACTTATATGGCCGCGTTGTCAGTTTTATTGTGGGAGGAAAGCGGGCTCTATGCCCGGAGGAAACCCACGACCTTCCGTTGGTAACTGGCAACCATCCCATATATGTTTATTGGAAGAGGGAACCTTTTGTATAACCTGATGGAATTTGTACTGATGAAATCAAGCTTCCATAGCTTTAGCGGGAATCAACCTTGCCATTGGTGGAAGGCCTTCAGGATTGACAGCCATTGGTGGAAGGCTTTCCGGATTGAATCTAATATCCCAGAATCAAAGTATACACTGACTCCAATAGAATGGTGTAACTGTTTGATATTAAGACTGAAACTTACCGGATCCAACATAAAACCTTGAACACCGCTACCCACAGAGAGGACTACCATTGTGGCGCTTCCATAAAGGGCGTACCCCGCTGCAACAATTTCACGTCCCGGCTGGAGAGCATCCTTAATTGTAGGTGGCCCTTCAGTTGTCTGTTTCAGAATAAAGACTGAGTAATATAAGTCTGCATGTTTTCTGTTAATTTACTCTAATACATGATAGAAATAACTGACTACTATAAAATGTATGTTCATGTATCATCTGATTTTAAATAGCAAATTATTATTTAAATTACTACGACAAAATGTAATAGGATTTTAGAAGACCTGACTGAACATTCAGATCCTCAGATTATTTACTTAACATAGATTACTTTAACAGCATTTTCAGAGTAAGTACATTCACACTCTACCCGGATTTGGTTCGGGGTCCTATATAGTTAAAAAAACTAAACAATCTAGCAAAAAGAGTTTTGAAGGCAAATCAAGTAAATGGATCTCCCTTTTCCTATCACTGTTAATTATATCTGAGGTGTGTTGTGGTTGTGTGTGTATGAAATTGGTGTCCTGTTTGAAATCCCGTTCTGACCCCAATCCAAATTTTTTGTGTGAACAGACCTATTCAGAGGTTAAAAAAAGTAGGCCTTTGTATTGGTTGATTGATTGTTTGGTGTTTTACGCCGCGCTCAAGATTATTTAACTTATATGGCAGCGTTGCCAGTTTTATTGTGGGAGGAAAACGGGCTCTATGCCCGGAGGAAAACCACGGCCTTCCGTTGGTAACTGGCAACCATCCCACATAGGTCGTTCGAGTGAAATTTTCCAATTTTTTGGACTGAGTGGGATTCGAACCCGCGACCCATTGGTGGAAGGCTGTTCGGATTGAGCGTCCAACGCTTACCTACTGAGCCACGAGGCCCCAGTAGGCCTTTGGAACCTGGATAGGTAACGAGTCAATTTACTACATTATCATTTATTGTATAAAACTAATTACAAACCTTTCTGTAAATTCCAAAGATAGAGCCAATAGAAACTAGACAATCAATGTTAGATGAACCATCCAGGGGATCAAAACACACAATGTATTTGCCCTGAAATCATAATTACAGAAAAATTATCAAAATTGATTATATTGGCTATATGTGTTTTAATAAATTATGGACATACAAAATTGGTTTTACTTTTTGCCTAGAGCTTAATTATTCCTTTGACCAGTTTAACTTACTTAATTATGATTTTCTACCTGAAGAAATTTGATTGATGAATTATAAAATACAAAAATCGTTATATAAAATTTAATGTCATGGTTCAAAAGCAGCTGTGACTTCACAACAGAAAACATTTAACCGAAGGGCATTTGTCCTACGTTAATCGTTGACAAAAACAAACTCTCTTTCATCAGAATTGTAAAAAATATTTTTGTTTCTCTTTTAATACACTTTACGTATATGGTGTTAAAATCCAAATAAGCTGAGCATAATTCCATTTAGGCATTCAAATATGTGTGAATTTCACAGCCCAAACCATTGCCAGTATGTAGACTTGAAGCAAACACTGAACATCCAACATACAGTGTACTTATGGCCAGCACTGAACATGTATCGCTGTTCGTCTTTATATATTTAACACAATTTACCCCAATTGATATTATAACGTAAAAACTGAATGTTGAAATTATCGGCTATTTTTCTTAAGACGTATAATTCAGAAGTTTTATTAGTGCTTTTAGTCTCGAGAATGTGCGATAAAGTATTGTTTTGAACTAACTTTGGCTTAGAATGAATGAATGGTCGTCCCGGTTATTTAAATTTTGTTTACTTTTCGAACACTATTTCGGTATGTACAGGCCACATACTGTATGGATTTTCCTCATTCCAACGCTAATCATTTAGTTTTTCGATGGCTTTCAAAGCCTCTACTGTCGTGACGATCAGAAATTATGAAAAAAGTGTGAATATTGGCAGCTCATGCCACTTTAAATAGAAAAAGAAAGGGCCAGGGACCGATCCAGGGAAAATTTGGGCATACCATTTCGGTTCAAAATGTTCCAACAATAAGACAAAAACATCTCTGGCCCAAAATTCAACATTAAATGCTATTTTGACATTAAAATCTGTTGGTTTTAAGAATTTGGGCAGATTTTTTGCTTGTGAGTTTGGGCGCCCATACCTGTATACAGGTATCAAAATGTCTCTGGATCAGTCTATGAGGGTATTGGGTATTTCCACACAGCCACACTCTCCATTGAACAGGCCGAAAGTTAATGACGTCAGTCAACAAAAATTATGGGATGGAAGAGGTATGTTGTTTGAATTGGCCACTTTATTAAGCCCTTTTTACTGACACACATCACTGCACATCATCACTATTCAGTGCAGATCATTTGGCATGCACCATTTTATCCCTCCTATGACGTTATTAAACAATGAGTATTCAAGGACTGCTGATTTTACAAACTGATGACTATATTTGGAGGAGTTAACTGATTAACTACACTATGGTAAAGACAAGAATTATCAATACACAGGTGAAATCAAACACAGCAAGCAATGGTTGTGTCAATCAGGTTGAAAAGCAAATTATGACTTACAACATAGAAGCCACCTATTAATTAATACAAATACAAAAGTTAAAGACAAACTGTAAACAGTGAACAAACCTTGTCACTGACAAATGTAAGTCCGTCCGGCTAAAAAAAGCAATCACCAATTTATGGTTGATGACTAGAAGAAGTTCATAATTGAAGACTGAACATTCTTATAGAAATGTAGCCTGATGGACTCATAACCATTTATGATAGATATTTTATGCCGGCCGCACTCAAGATTATTTCACTTAAATGATGGCGTTGCCAGGTTTAGTGGCAGAGAAACCAGCGCCTCATCGATGAAAGGCCTGTGTCAGACTGAGAGACTATCCATCGGTCTCCCCATAACCATTTATGAGTTTTCGCAGCACACAGTCAGTGACACATAAGTTGATCAACCTATAATACAGTACCATTGTCAGAAATGTTCCAAGAAACAGCCTGGTGAGTCAAGTCAACCTTTCTTTTTTATTGATTGATGTTTTACTCAACACTAAGAATATTTCACTTTTATGGCAGCATTGTCATGCTATGTGGCTGAGGAAGCCAGACTCTACACCGAAAGGGAACATCCAACTTTCTGGAGGTAGCTGACAAACATAAGTCAAATGGTTCAAGCTTTGCTTCAGACTGAATAAGATTACCCATAATATAATATAGGGCCTACCTCTTTTTAACACAATTAGAAACTTGGCTATTTTAGACAAGAAGATTTTCCCTGTGCCCGTGTGTTTTAGTGATCATAAATGTATAATATACCGGTACATAACATAGTAAGTACATTTAGGTAACTGGTTGGGGAGTTATGCTTTACTAATTTATGACCTATGCCCCATTGGAAACCCCAGTTCCATCAAACCTGTATCATATAAGAATGGATGTTTACTTCAGTCCACACTCAAAATAGTTTCGATCAGCCTCATTGAATGTAGTAAGAAAATTTGAAATATGTGTATTATAAATGTAGGCACTAAGGCAGGCCGGTCAAACGTCTTCAATCAGTGTGTCAGTAACAATAGTTTATAATCATACTGATAATCTTTATGAATATATGTCTGTTCAAGATTGCTTACCTGTCGTTCCGTTTCCACCTCAATCACATTTTCATTTTCTTCTGAGACTAATAGACAGGTACTGAAGGAGGATTTTAACATGTTTATAAATAGATCATTGGCGATGACATCCAGTTTCTTCTGTTCATCTCCAGTAACATTGGTATTGCCGGCTATTCCATATCTGTAACAATTATATTGAATATATGTAAAAAATTACACTCATCTTGGCCAAAAAGTTCCTAATTACTGAAAGCTGAGAAATACAGAAAAAGATCTTCCTACTATATCCATCCTGAAATCTATTTATATTTTCCCTATTTGTTGGCCGGTGGATTGCCATTTTCCAACGCCAATCATTTAGTTTTCCGATAGCCTTCAATAAGATCAAAGCCTCTTACTGTCGTGACGACCAGAAATTATGAAAAAAGTGTGAATTTTGAAATTGGCAGCTTATGCCACTTTAACTAATTAATGATAATATCACAATGTCGGTGCGTCTAAAGACCCATATGATGCCCAAATGTCCCAAACGATGTCAAATTAAACAGATATAGCAAAAATGGTATCAAATACGATGGAACAGGGTCATCTGTGTCACTGTCAAAATAATTTAAAGGGGCATGAGCTGCCAAAATGTTGATATTTTGACGTAAACACAGAATGTTGAAATTATCGGCTATTTTTCTCAAGACGTATAATTCAGAAGCTTTTTAGTGCTTCTAGCCTCAAAAATGTACGATAAAGTATTGTTTTGAACTAACTTTGACTTAGAATGAATGAATGGTCGTCCCGGTTATTTAAATTTTGCTACTTTTCGAACACGTTTTCGGTTCGTACAGGGCACATACTGTATGGATTTTCCTCATTCCAACGCCAATCATTTAGTTTTTCGATGACCTTCAAATCCTCTTACTGTCGTGACGATCAGAAATTATGAAAAAAGTGTGAATTTCGGCAGCTCATGCCCCTTTAATAAACAAGAATTTCAATTGTTTAGAATAGATTAGATATTTTGATTATTTCAAAAAATAAAATGCAAAATGATGACATTCATGTAAAGTAAATTAGGCTAGTCTGTAATAATGAATCTATTCAGATGTATATGCCAAGTCTTTAACTGTGTGTATCAAGACAAAACAAAATATTTTCTTTTTGGTCGCAAATGCAGCTTTGTGCTAGTCTGGTACCCTGCCCCTAAACTCGTACAAGATAGCTCGTTATTAGGGTCAGGCAACATCCGCCGCCATTACACTTTATTCAAGATGGCGGCCCCCATGTTTACACATGTGACAGACAATCTTACGTCGACTGGATTTCAGTAAAATATGTAAGTTTTCCACAATCATAAGCTTTTCTAATGTGATGATGTCATTTAGGGTATCCGACTGCAGCGTTATATTCGTTTTAATTAGGATGACAAGCCATTTTGACTTATTTTGCACGCTTTTATTAATATTTTGACATTGCCTAAATCCGGACGTTTTTAGCTATAAATGGGGTCTAGGGGCTTGAGAATTTGTGGCATCGCTGTGAAAATGACTTTAATAGCAGCCTGAGCCTTTGACCTATTGGGAAACATGTCATTGAAGTGGATGCCACAATTATTTACACAAAAATTTCCGGGTATAAAAAGACCTCCACCTATCTTTTCTAGCAAAACTCTGTAGTCAGTGGGCTATGGTACTGGCAGTTGGTGGCATATTTCAGAAAACATTTCTAAATGTAGCCTGGGCCTCTGGGCTATTACATAAACTACGATTGAAGGGGATGCCACAAGTATTTGTGTACATTTTTCGGGGTAACTATGGCTTACATAGCATTTCTTGCATTAACAAACAACTAAGGGGTCCAGGGGTATGGTATTTGGTGGCATCTTGTTAAAACAACTTTTAGAGCAGCCGGGGGTATATCATCTAATAGTGAAGATATAAATGAAGCGGATGCCACAATTATTTGCACAAATTTTCAGCCCGAGATTTAATGCATTTTATCCATTTTAGCATTTACACATAGCTAAGGGGGGCAGGGGCAATGGCATCTTCCTAAAAACACCTTTGAAAATAAACAGGGCCTAGGCTTATAGATAAATTATATATTTAAAGTTGAAGCCACAACTATTAGAACAAATTTTCTAGGAGTAAAATTGCTAACTCGTCTTTACTAGCATAGGCATTTAGTTAAGGGTAACCGGGGCTCGGCAAATATGGCCTTCGTTATAAAAACAAGTTTGAAGGCAACCTGTGTCTATAAACAGAATTAACAGATGATAAAAATATAAGTGAATGCCACTTTAATTTCTACAAATTCTCTGGGGTTGAAAGGCCTAGGCCTTCTTTCATAATTGTTTTAAAATATGATTCTATGGCTGAAAAGAAGCCTATATCTTCTGCTGGTATCTTTCAACACTCCAGCATAAACTTGTAATCAAATAAATCTAAATTTGATTAAAAAACTCAGTCTGAAAATTGAGCTTATTTTGTTATAATCTATAGCTCATTTGTGAATTTTCTGAAGAAGAAAGATTGAGATGGTCAGATGTCCAGTTCTATCAGCATTATCTCCACTTATAGTTGTAATTTTAACAAACATGTTTTCTATTTACAGTGCCAGTTATATGCTGCTAATTTCAGTAGTGCCATGTCCCTGTGAATGTTTAATATTTAACATATGCATTTCATTGACATGGTATTATTGATTCCTATTTACGCCCACCAGTTGATGCTCTGTTTAATCCAGTCTTAAACTCTAAAAGAAGTTGCATTCAAGCCAGGTGTTATTTGGTGCATGAGCGTTATTTCAAGTTTGCATACTCCAAATCATTTCAATGAAAAACTAAAACTGGGGAAATTGTATTTTTACTGCCTAGTGTCTCATACCCTATATGCCTCAAATTTCTTTGGAAATTGGAAGGATTAAAGGTTATTTCATTTACTTTATTTTTTATACAATAATGACTATTTGAAGAAGTTTACATTTGTTACAAATCTGCAGACAAGCATGCATTTTAGTGACTGCACTTCCATGCCTGCATTGTACAGTGGGCAGTGTATAGTTCGCCAGATATGAAATGAAATTTAAGGTTGTCACTGTTAGCGATAACCTAATATCTACAACACAATAATACCAGTTAAGATTTTTAATAACTTTATTGATGAACTCATAATAAAGATGAATGGTTCTAGAAAAAATGGTGTTACCTACAATACTTATGATTGATCTGATGTTACATGTAAAGAACTTAAAGGGTATAAATTATATATGACAAATGTGGATACACCCACAGGATATATGTATTCTTATCTAAATATGCCCCCCTCCCCATCTGAAGGCCTTTGGTATGTTTATAATTGAATTCATTTACACAATCTTCCAAAACTGATCTTCAGATCAAAAGCAGAGATCATCACTCTGAAAACAGACAGGATTGAGTTTGTGTCCACCAATGACTTGTTGAGTTAAGATGAATTCTTAACTCACATTCAGACATATAAATTGTTATAGTATCTTTCCACTGACTCTGTCACTCAGATTCACAAATAAGCTCCCATATACCGCATGATCTTCCTGAAAAAGAAAACGATTAAATTTTGGTTATGGCAGTAATATTACTCGGATTTACTCCTATAAAAAATTGGTCTAATAATTGCGGCATCCAATTTAAATATATAATTTATCTATAGGCAAATGCCATGCCCCTGCCCCCCTTAGCTATGTGTAAATGCTAAAATGGATAAAATGCATTAAATCTCGGGCTGAAAATTTGTGCAAATAATTGTGGCATTCGCTTCATTTATATATTCACTATTAGATGATATACCCCCGGCTCCTCTAAAAGTTGTTTTAACAAGATGCCACCAAATACCATACCCCTGGACCCCTTAGTTGTTTGTTAATGCAAGAAATGCTATGTAAGCCATAGTTACCCCGAAAATGTACACAAATACTTGTGGCATCCCCTTCAATCGTAGTTTATGTAATAGCCCAATGGTTCAGGCTACATTTAGAAATGTTTTCTGAAATATGCCATCAACTGCCAGTACCATAGCCCACTGACTACAGAGTTTTGCTAGAAAAGATAGGTGGAGGTCTTTTTATACCCGGAAATTTTTGTGTAAATAATTGTGGCATCCACTTCAATGACATGTGTCCCAATAGGTCAAAGGCTCAGGCTGCTATTAAAGTCATTTTCACAGCGATGCCACAAATTCCCAAGCTCCTAGACCCCATTTATAGCTAAAAACGTCCGGATTTAGGCAATGTCAAAATATTAATAAAAGCGTGCAAAATAAGTCAAAATGGCTTGTCATCCTAATTAAAACGAATATAAAGCCGCAGTCGGATACCCTAAATGACATCATCACATTAGAAAAGCTTATGTATGTGGAAAACTTACATATTTTACTGAAATCCAGTCGACGTAAGATTGTCTGTCACATGTGTAAACATGGGGGCCGCCATCTTGAATAAAGTGTAATGGCGGCGGGTGTTGCCTGACCCTAATAACGAGCTATCTTGTACGAGTTTAGGGGCAGGGTACCAGACTAGCTTTGTGCTAGAAACCCGACTGGGGTGAAGGACAGTTTAACTACAATTCTAGGGGTCAAGGTCGTTGGGCAACTGCGTAGCACGTACACATGCAAGTGTTACAGTTTTTTTTTCTTCGAAACTCTAAAGCGGCGATCGCTTGCTATTAACCTTCCAAATATTGAATACTTACAAACTAGCAATGCCTGCTTTTCTCACAGCTGACGATACGGCTTTGACGGCCGTTAGAAGTGCTGTTAACAGTTGAGTTAAATCGCCGGTTGCGTGAGGATGTCTTTTCTGTTCGGCCAAAACATATCTGGTCAGAGTGATGCAGTTTGTATCGATGCCCGCCATATCGATAAAGTAAAATCTTCAGGTATTGGATGATCGAAGCAAGAAGATCTTTCTGACACCGATGTCCCTTCCAATGGCCAAAGTCCACCGCAAGCCAAAATCCCGGTCACCTTGTCAAGTCTGATAAACGAACTGGGCAAATGTTAAGGAAATGAACACGTTGATTGGATGATGTGGAACACACCTCCAGTTTGCAGAGTTAGCTCCCCTTTTGTTATTCCTTTTTTTTTAAGGGTTCAATGACCAGGCCAACTATTTAGGCCGATAAATACCGATGAGGATCGCAGCTGAGGATAAGCACATAAGGCCGGGACAATCAGGTCTGAAAAGGGGGGCACCAGGAGTCGCGGTCCACGTCGGCGTTAGCCGCACATATGTTTCTCATTCTGTTTTACTTAGGCCTACGTACGATAGGCCGGATACCGGTATTGAAAACTACATTAAAAAAAAAGTACTCAATGGATTGTGAAAAAATTTATGTGACAGCTTTATCATATCGATACTCTAGCTCAAGGTCGTCTTTGAAGTTCGGTAATTGGACTTCTTAGAATGACAAATGACACCATATTTTATTCAGAGAAATCATGAAATAAAAAAGTAAACTTTTTTTACTGTGATTTTGACCACAGCAAGCCTAGGGGTTGAAGCCTCATTAAAATAATACAGGTAAGTAAAATAATAGGCAAACAAAATACTTAATAATTCGTATAGGGAAACCTATACGGATTATCATGAAATTTTGTCTCCACGACAAAAACTAGTAGCCTACCAAGTATGACAAACTTCATTTTAGCCACCCTTGTGGCCTTATAACTATTGAATGAGGCCTTATAATTAGGCTTCTGACCTGATTATGATAAGTGTAGTATCCGCATCCGCATCTCCATTGATGCAGCCTTCAATATGTACCCATCGATAATAAAGGTCAGAGTTGAACTGGCAATCAAATCGTTGTTACGTTCGTCAACGCTCTCAACTATAAATCCCCAAACGGGTTATTTAAAGGCACACTTGCCGCGAAAATCAGGAATATTGTTTACATTAAAAAAGAAAGACCGTATTCTGTATTTTTCCCAGACAATATAAGTTAGGAACTTTCTATTTTTACCAAAATTTAAAAGTTTGGACGTCACTTTGTATTTTTAATTTGAATTTGAATTGTTACGTACCCGGAACGTAAACAAACCGATCTGCCCCCTATTGGCGATTTTATGTTTCAGTCGAGTGAGTGAACTAACCGCACAGTGTAATTTTACGTAGGCCTATTTATCTGAGAAATACAGACTGACGATCGGTTAACAGCGACTGGAAAAGCCTGCTGATAATTGTTTGAGCGTAAACCACAGATACATAGGCCTGAAAGGACGGTAATCCAACACGAAAGTTGACCGACACTGATCGTTGTTGTTGTAATCAGGCTTCGATTCTTCGTTTGTTTTTCACCCCATTTTTACAGTCCAAAGCTAACTAGACATGTTTTATGTGTCCTATGTTTAAGTTTAGTGGTATTAGTCGTAGTAAGCTCATGTAAATTGGTTTTCTTAGCAAATTTAAACAGGCTACGGCGGCAAGTGTGCCTTTAAGGGGCTTTCACAATTGAGATACGGCGGGTTTACGGCTCTTGCGGTCATGAATTTTGGTCTTCCGTGGATGGACCGCAGCCAATTCCTTGCGGGCAACCGCACCTTACCGCGCGGAATTTTTGTGCTGCTCGGTGTGCACATGGAATCCAATTTTCGGCCGTGCGAATTTTTTTATTACCTCTGATCCGTGCGGGCGCTAGTACATTCACCGTAAACCGTTGTATCTTGACGCGCGGTTGTTGCACGATTTTTTTGTGTGTCGTAAGATGCTCCGTACGATGAAATCTCTTGTTCCGCCAACCTTGCGGCAGTCGTAAACCGTTGAACGATTCGCCGCCTCTGTCTTGCACCGCCTTGCGTTCGTCGTGCGAAAAATACCCTCAGGTGTGCTATAGGTATATATTTTGGGGTGCTTCAAAATCTTCCTCAATGGATTGACGTTCTTTTTCTAACGGGTTTTGGATCTCTGCGCCTTTTTATACTGCAATCACGTCTGCGGAGTCCAAAATCGCCGCACGATTTGACAAAACGCCGTAAGGCGCCCGCTCATTGGTGCGCGGCGAAAAACAATGACGCACGATGCATCTTGCGGCACGCCGCACGTTCCAACCAATCACGTACGTAGCACCTCCGCGTAACTGTCTCACGGAACACGTGTGCTAGACGTGCGTTGCTTGCGTCACTCCGCGCGGTTCGCCGCAAGAGTATCGTGGATTAAAATGTGCGGGAACCTTGCCACGTCCTTACGATGCCCCGGCCAATCGTTTCTTGCGGTAATTTTTCCGATTCTACTGCGGCCCGAAAAATTTCATCTCCACAGTGCGATCGATTTCAGTATTTTGACCGTGCGGCGAAAGTCTCAATTGTGAAAGCCCCATTACACAACACAATAAGACTTGAGCTTTATCACAGCACCCAGCTCAAGTTCATCTTCTCCAGCCAAGTTAAAACCTCCATAGCCCCAATCTGGGTTTTACTTTGGCGGACTACTACACCCCAATCCGTAAATTAATCAGGGTCATTAGATTGAATGCGAGTAAAACTTCTGGCATCTAATCAAAACCTCTGGGACTTACAGAAGTTACCCGGAATGGGGCCATGGAGATTTTATCTAGGCTCGAGAAGATGAGATCAAGTACGACTTTCGCTAAAATTCGCACATATTTAATTACTTTTCTGGCTTTACATCGTTTATTCTCTGCGCGTCTTGAATGCTTGTACTATCTATTCATTGGCTATTGGTTTCCGTGCATTATTTTGAATACTGACGAGATTTTGACTTGGAAAACGTCACATCAATTTCAAAAGAATAGTTTTACTGGGAATAATTAGTACAGCATAGCGCACACAATCTGGTGGCTGAGAGCTAAGCTGTTTCCCCCGTGTTCTCGTAAACCCTAGCGCACACGAGAGGCGCCGGCTGAGCTGCCGACTACGTCGCGTGACTGAGAGCTAAGCTGTTTCCCCCGTGTGCGCGTAAAATTTTGATGGGATTTTCGCCTCTCGAAGCGATGAGGAAAGTATATCTAGCATGTTTAGCCTAGCGCACACGAGAGGCGCCGACTGAGCTACAGGGCACGCGTGGCCGAGGGAGCAGCAACAAATTTCAGCGCAGACGATGAGCTCTCGGCTGAGGCAAGTTCCTGGTCACCCAAGTTCACTGACCTACACAAGTGTCACTACCCGTGTTACGCAATATTCTAAGTCGTCACATGATTTAACAGGCCCACGCAATTGGACTATCCATCCTCTCAGCTTAACTGGCAGCTCACGTTGGGCGCACACGGTGAGATACTTGCCACGAGAGGCAGAAAATATCAAACATGCTGGATACTGTCCTCATCGCCTCGAGAGGCGAAAATCTCACTAAAATTTACGCGCACACGGGGGAAACAGCTTAGCTCTGAGCTACGCCTACGCGTGGCCGGCAGTTCAGCCGGCGCCTCTCATGTGCGCTAGGCTTTTGATATTTTCTGCCTCTCGTGGCAAGAATCTCACCGTGTGCGCACAACGTGAGCTCCTAGCTGAGCTGAGAGGAAGGATAGTCCAATCGCCCGTGTCTATTAAATCATGTGACCACTTGGAATATTACGTAACACAGGTAGTGACATTTATGTAGCTTAGTGAATTTGGGTGACCAGGAATTTGCCTCATCCGAGAGGCGCTGAAATATTTAGCTGCTCCCTGGGCCACGCATGCCTTGTAGCTCAGGCGGCGCCTCTCGTGTGCGCTATAGGCTTTAAGAAATACTTTTCCGTGCGCAATGATTAGAATTCAAACTGGGCCTAAATAGCTTAATTTTGAAGAAATATAACCATGTCAAAATCCTAATCTGATGTGCCACAAACCTACAATGTAGTCTTAACAGGCGAGGACCCAGAGACCGCATATACATAGGCCTAAGCCATGGAGTACGATTGGTGTAGACAGGCTTGGAGGTTTTTTTCTTCAGTCATTCCGGTTGGGCGAACTATGTATGTACACGAAACGGTCATAATGCTATCAAAAATATTTTTTGGGTGAAAGTAAGGGCTCTGTCCGTATGAGGAAAATTACAGGTTATTGCAATTCAGATGATCACAGACAAATTTATTTATTTGTGTGTTTTGTCGATGAGTTAATTTATAAATAAATAACAGGAGGTCCGCTATTCACAGTTTGTCAGAGAAATAAATATTAGTAGCACGCTGGTTTTATTATTTTCAGAGTTGCTGTCCTTTTCTGGCAGTATAGGAAGGTGTATGCTTGTTTCCGACAATTACGTACAGTGTTTCAGGGCACTACATGTCCCTTATCATAACCCTGCTTAACCACATGCTCCTGTTTGAACTAAATTGTTACCTTCCGGAATGCTGTGCCTGTTGTATTACCTGGGTTCCACCTGATCTTGGTGTCTCAAGATAGCACCGAATACTTGTTGAGAATGATTGGTATCAAGTGAGGATGTGGATATCCTGTTTGAAAATTAATTTTTATCTGTTCTAAGAATGTTTCCACTTTGATCAATCTTATGTGGGGCCGGGGAGATACGTTATCTTCTGATGATTCTTGTTATTATTTAAAATTAAGTTAAAGAAAAAGACATTTGTTTCATGTGTACACTTGTTACTGGAAATTGGTTCACGGTATTCAAAGATTCATATCTGTTTAAATACATTTTTATTACTCCAATTGACTCGCAACCATTCAACTTTTGTAACCGTTCTACCTCAAATTATTTAACTATCCTCCTTTATTTCTCGATCATTGGCATTTAACAAGCCCCTTGGGGTTTTATTTTTCCTTTGACTGGACACAATTAATATCCATATCTAAAACTATTACTGATGCTGTGCAATTTTGTATGTCAGTTAAATAAAATGAATCTGAAATCTGAATCTGTAGTTGACAAGGTTTAGTGGGAGAGGAAACCGGGCTCTTCGCCCCGAGGAAACTCTTCCACATATACGGCGATAGAGTGAGAGATCTCTATAACTGTTTTTTAAATGCGTTGACCTTTTCTTGTCTTGTCTGAGACTCGGTACATCCTGGCACTGAGGGATTCAGTCATAAATGTGTCGTTAAGGAATTGCTTTTCTCCAGGAACCAGACTGGCCAGTGTCTTTTCCCAGTAAAACGTGAACTCGTCTTGCGTTCTGGCTGGGCATGCTATAAAACTGTGTGATCTGTCTCTCTTTGTTGAATTGAAAACGTCCCGACACAGAAAAACGTTGAGGGAAACCTGACGATTGATTTTTTCCTGTGCTATTTCGTACTGAGCTGGAAGAAGCCCATACAAATACACATCATCTACCCAAAACAGTGGCGTAAACTGAGCCGCCGAGTATAATGCCTTTGAAGTGTCTGTCGACATGAGAACAATGAACCCACTGCAAAATGGCGGATAATATTTATATCTTCTAAAATAGTCCTCACTAACGCGCCATTTCGTGCTCCGGCGTTGGATACGCATTCGACTGTTTTTATTACACAAAATGGTATATTTTTTATTTGAATATCTAGGAATGTAATAGTTCACTACTTCAAAAATGTTCACAAAGATATCGTCGTCCATTTTAACAACAAACTTAGAATGAGAACAGTGTTGATTAATCCATCGAAATCCCATCACACCTTTCAGAGTTAAATTGTGATAAGTGTCTAGGAATTCTCCTTGAATAATATCCCCATATTTCTCGTTCTCGTCTCTCAACATGCTATTCACCCATCTGTTTTCGGTCAAACCCAGAAGAAAAGCTATTCTCACCGAATACTTTGATTTGTAGAGAAATTTACTGCCAATAGATTGGCGTAGCAGACTTCTTTTTAAGAAATGATCCGTTGATGTGTGAACAATGATTAGTACTGTTACGTTTCCCTTACAGATGTTCGGGTTTTCTATGGCAAACGGCGCCGTTAGTGTCATTGCATAATCAGCCTTTGTTACCAGTTGGCGTTTGACAAACAAAAAGTAATCCTTCATAGTTTCGTCCGTTAAAAGATCCATGTGACCCGGTAAGTGTTTCCTCTGCCTCGTGGCCAAACCATTCGAATAACGAGGACCTGTTAAATCCACCTGGTATTGTCGTGTGATTGCAGATGAATTTATCACAGTGGACATCGCTAGACCAATGATAAACAGACACATACTCATCAATAGGATGATGTTGAAAACGCAAACAGTACGTCGTTTAATTAATCGGGAATTCAGAGTCATTGTTCATGTATGTTTCTCAGGTCTGTATGTTGATCTCTGTTACATTATTTCTTCTGACCCTTTTTCAGAAAGAGTTGTCATCGCCAAAGAGTGAAAGCCTATAGCAAAGAAGAAACAAAATATTAGGTGCAAAACAGACTTCTATATATACATTTACGAACACTAAAACAAACGGGCACAGGGAAAATCTTCTTGTCTAAAATAACCATGCCTCCAGATTTGTGGCATGCATGAGCTGCTGACGATGGCTATAATTCTCCTGACGATGACTTAATTAAAGACGAAAATATTGAGATTACACCATGAATATTTTCGGAGTTTCCTTACTACTTTATTATGTTAAGTTGTTCAGTGGGTCAAATAGATTATGAGCTGCTAAAAACCACACATTTTTTCATTAATTCTAATTGACAATTAGATAGTTAAAGGTACATCAATAAACTAAATGTTTGACGTTTGCCATAAGACAATTCCGTTACTTCCATGATCGGTACGAACCGAAACCGTATTCGAAAAATTTAAATAACCGGGACGTACCGGGACGAAAATTTAAACAGCCGTGAAGAACGTTGTTTCGTTTGAGGCTTACGTCAGTTCAAAGTGTTACTTTAACGTACATTCCGGAGACTGCAATTATGAATAAAACACTTCCAATTTGTTCTTCTTGAGAAAAATAACCGCTAATTTTGAAATTTTCTTATAACGGAAAAATATCAACATTTCGGCCATAACAAATGTTTTTTGGGGTCGTATAAAGTAGCAAATTCTGAATCCAGTTGATGACCATGGCTTAACAGTGTGTATACCATCATATATTTATAGGATATTGATCTGTGTTTTTAAAGATTATTTCACTAACTTTTAAGGTGGCGTTGTCTTGTCTTTTGGCCTCACTCGGTTTATTTATGGACGTGTTGTAAACAGGTAGCTTACCGATTGTTCTCAAAGTGTAACCTAACAACATTTTATTCACATTTCGAAAATTATACGATCTGCAGATTATCAGCTAACTCAGCCTTAGTGCATTTTTGTACCACAAATTATCTTGGTCGTCCTCTAAAAACTAGGACCCTGGGAACAATCAGATATTCGAAAGGGTAGCATAAATTGTCACCAAACTAGGACCAAAGCAATCCATAAAATCGACACCAACAGCATTTCTAAATTTCAAATGCAATAACCCATCCGATGTAATTATAACTCATTTGGAAAATATGTCATTGTTCTGAGTCGATTAACGAGCATTAGGCCGAGGCCACACTATGAGCTTTGAGCCGCGCTGTAGCCGCACTGCAGCTGCGCTGTGAAAAACATTACATGTGTTTCAGATTGAACCGGCCACACTATAAGCAGTGGCCTAGCAGTGGGTGCTAGCCGCAAGCGAGCATTGAGCGGCGCTTTACTTCTCCATGTTTACCGCCGCTCAAAGGTCGAGTCGTACTTTTAAAGGTTACTTTTAGAAATCTGGCGGAAAGCAACGATAATTCACGAATATTTGCGAACGAACCAAGGTGCCTTTCTTTAATCAGAAAGACCATAGGTGGGTGGGGGTGGGGGGGGGGGGGGGGGGGTTTGGATTGCTACGATCGGCTTCAAGAAATGTTTTAATCATCGTATTTTGGGGTGAAAGGTTATTAATTTATTAATCAAAGCACTAGAATTATTCATGATACAATAACTTTCATGTTTCTGCAAATTGCAGCTTGTATATATGTTATATATGTAGACAGGTACAAGTTCGGATCGACATTGAATTATTCTATTGTCTTCAATTATATTTCGTGGCTTCCTGCATTTAGTTGTTTGAGGTGACATTTTATGATGCCTTACATCGATCGGTAAATGGGTTCAAATGTCGTTCAATCCAATAAATAAATTCTGACTCGATTTTCATTTGCTAGCCCTTCATGAAATCGTTGCCATCGGAAGATCGGGGGTACCTAAAACATCAATCAACTCATGCTTTCCGCGGTCATTGTAGGGGTCTCGAACAGAATTTGATCACTGGACAAATTTTGTCCCCCAGACAAAAACATCTTACATGTATAGGTCTTTTGTCAACAGACCGAATCCCATATTTTTTTTTTAGATCTCCACCCTGCACCTAACCTTGCCTTGTTATACTTCCTAAATAGTATTCATGCAGTTTTAAATTCAACCAGTCTCCATTAAGAAAAAATATAAAGCCCTGGGATTGAATAACAAGAAGGGACAATCCTTTGGGTGTCAAAGGCGACACAATTATTCCAAATATACAATTTTACTATGAAGAAAAATATATTTATCGAAGCATGAGCTATGGAGAAAATTTCGTAGAAACAGATTTATTCGTTATTTCGTTATTTTTATCAAAAAGTGCAAAATAGAGGCAATCCGTTGATGCCAATCTTGCAGATGTATGCATCATTAAACACCAAAACTTTAACAACCTGTAAACTATAATGTGGCACCAGTTCAAGTAACTATTATATAGTCATTTAATTAGTTTTACATCTTATTTAAACTTCTCTGTATGAATAGGATATGGGATACATGTTCGAGCTAGCTGTATACGCTAGCAGCCTATCAAGCTATAACCGCTTACAATGTGGCCATAGCAGGTTTTATGAGCTTTTAGCTAGCTGGCCGCTAGCTGACAGTTTACTGTTACAGCTCGTAGTGTGGCCACCCAAAGCTTGTCGCTCGTAGCTCGGCTACAGCTTGGCCAAAGCTTCTCCAAAGCGCGGCTCGTGGTGTGGCCTCGGCCTTAGAGCAAAAAGTCTGACAGGGTCGAAGTATATATAGGCTGAAAGTAGTCCGGGTTTCCGACTCCAAAACTACTATTTTTTTTATACTGACGGCCGTATTTTGGACCGTCGGTATAAAAAAAATAGTCATTTTGGAGTCAGAAACCAAGACTAGGCGTAAAGAAGCACAGCTTTTTGTCTTACAGGCCTACTTTCAAATTTCTATTGGAATCCAGAGCGGAAAAAGAACTGAATCGTAATGACGTCACTCGAAACTTTATGGGATATTTGAGGGTCTGCGTTTGTAGTGAGCCCTTTATTACAAGGACTTGCAATGACACGCTTGACTGCGCATTCATAATTTTCACTGCAAATTGTTGCGTCCGACATGCTGCTCCCTCGTAATATCCCGTTGAATCGGTCCCACTCGACATTCTTGAAATATTGCACATAGGTCAATTGCACATTGCACAATTGCTGCTTCGGCTTAATGCGACCTGTTTCAAAATAAAGTCTCACTTTTATGAACTTGCTTTATATTTCCTTTGATTCTTTTCATGGGACTCCGGGTAAGCCAGTGGTGTTTGTCAGATAAATGTAACTGAATATCCATTCATATAATCTTGCGAATATATTTTATATTTATGAAAGCTAAAACACACGGGCACAGGGAAAATTTTCTTGTATTAAATAATCACGGAGACAAGTTTCTAAATTATTGTGTTATAATATACTTGAATTTGACCAAGGCACAACAACCGCCAGAGTCTCTCTGGTATTTGTGAAGTACACACATTTGTACATGGCTAGATTAGTCGTTTGTTGACATTGCCGTTACCTAATTCAACTTCAAAGTATAAATACAAAATGACCCCGAAAGTAAATGGATTATAACCTATAACAGCTTGCCACCAGTTGAATCTTTCATGAGGACACCCAAAGCTATCCAAAATGCATCTGCAAAGCTTTGTAATATCGGACAATTGTACGTTTCGCTTTTTCCTAAGTAAGAAACAATATATTTTGCATTCTCTGATATGACGCTTAGATCTCTTTACGGCTACAGCTACAATGCAAAACTAACTGTAAGTTAGCTTGGAATACAGGTTAAGATAAAACGATAACCATAGGATATCCGTAGTAACCGGTTGTATGGATTCTGCCAAACAACTTTTATATTATCTATTAAAGTAAGACAATCTTACCTGTTCTAGCTCTCATATTTGTCAATTCCTAGCAATCCGTTTGTTATAGCCTCTTTATCCAGAAAAGATATTCTCCCTTTCACGTCTGATACACGTATGTGTTAATTTCTAGTGTAGTCTAAAAACTAAAACAAGAGTTTAATATAAAAGATCATGAAGTATGATTGTTCGAACAAACCCCACAACTTCGATATAATTAGACGAGAGCCTGGGGGTGAGGAGGCTTTCAACCGTAACCGTCGGAAGTTTTTTTTACTGCAGCCTTCATCTTATGGTATATACAGATAAATATTTTTCTGCGTATCGTTCAGATCCACTGGTTTCAGATTATAATGAAAAGAGTCGATGGGGCAATATAGGATTTATTTTAGTTATATATACGGTGAACAGTTTATATACCCCCGTCTTGCTCTAAGGATTGCGCATGGAAATTCTCAAGTGAGACTGCATGTGGCGTAAAACACCAAGCATCTGAAGTCTAGTCCAGATAATTCTATATTTTTGATCACTAAAACACACGGGCACAGGGGAAATCTTCTTGTCTAAAATAACCATGGAGACAAGTTTCTTATTGTGTTGAAAAGGGGCATATCGTTTAGACGTTTATACCCAATCATAAGTTTGTTATAATAAACCACAACCCATGATATTTCATTAGGTTGATGACAGGCAGGAGTTTGGCCTTGAGCTCTGAAATTCTTTAACTTTCACTACCAAAATCCGAGATAATAGGACGCCCTAGGGGGGCATTGAAAGCTTGGGTCATTTTCCAATGCATGGGTTTGTGTATTTTCGAAATATAGAGTGTCCTGTTTATAGAATTTAAGGTCAGATTCCAAAGAGCAATAGCGCTCTTTACTAATATAGCCTTTTTCTTCAAGGGAATAAAGAATTCCATTGCAATCTCCTACATTTTCAGGCCTAATTTCCTTATCAAACGTTTGACAAAAAAGGGTTGTTTAGCAGCCGTTCTACCTCCTCAATCCTAATTATGCCTATAGACATACATGTAATAATTATTTCCGAGCATTTATCAGCAGGTTTTATAAGGATATATACTTTGATGTCCGATTAGCTTAAGCCCCAGTCCCATATAGGCCCCGGATAACCCCGGATTAGTCCGTAGCGATCCGGGGTCCGATCCGTTAAGCCCCAGCCCCATATAGGCCCCGGATAACCCCGGATTAGTCCGTAGCGATCCGGGGTCCGATCCGTTACTTGGCCGGAATGGTCCGGAATGGTCCTTGTATGTCCGGGATGATCCTTGGGCATCCGCCAACGTCCTGGGAGTAGTCCCGGAAGTTTTTGACTGTCAAAAACTTCCGGGATGATCCGTGACGAGCGTTCATCCGTAGTCATCCTGGACAAAACCGGGACACATCCTGGAATCCGCCGGGTAGGTCCGTATCGGTCCTGGAAGGTCCGTGAAGCCGCCTGCATGGTCCTGGACGATCCGAGACAGTCCGGGAAGGAAAAATACATGCCGGATCATCCCATTTGACATACGGACTGTTACGGAATGTTCAGGACCATGCCGGCGGCTTCACGGACCTTCCAGGACCGATACGGATTCTAAATGAATTTCATGTTTTACAGGCCGGAAAAGTCACGGATTGACCTGGACTCTGCCGGGATGAACCGGGATGATCCGGGCCTGTCCGGGACGGTCCGGGGTCACATCCGGGGTGGTCCTGGACTCTGCCTGGATGATCCTGGACTCTACCTGGATGGTCCGGGATGATCCTGGACTCTGCCTGGAAGGTCCGTTACTCTACCGGGACTATCCGGGCCGGTATGCAACTGAGAGGAAATCTTGCATTTTTTCGTGGTCCGGGACGAAAATCATCCCGGATTAGGTCCCGGCAGTCCGTGATAGATCCGGTGCTTCAGATCCGGGGTGTCCCCATATGGGACTGTAGCTGTACTTGGCCGGAATGGTCCGGAATGGTCCTTGTATGTCCGGGATGATCCTTGGGCATCCGCCAACGTCCTGGGAGTAGTCCCGGAAGTTTTTGACTGTCAAAAACTTCCGGGATGATCCGTGACGAGCGTTCATCCGTAGTCATCCTGGACAAAACCGGGACACATCCTGGAATCCGCCGGGTAGGTCCGTATCGGTCCTGGAAGGTCCGTGAAGCCGCCTGCATGGTCCTGGACGATCCGAGGCAGTCCGGGAAGGAAAAATACATGCCGGATCATCCCATTTGACATACGGACTGTTACGGAATGTTCAGGACCATGCCGGCGGCTTCACGGACCTTCCAGGACCGATACGGATTCTAAATGAATTTCATGTTTTACAGGCCGGAAAAGTCCGGGACTACCCGTAACTCTGCCTGGATGGTCCTGGACTCTGCCGGGATGATCCTGGACTCTACCTGGATGGTCCGGGATGATCCTGGACTCTGCCTGGAAGGCCCGTTACTCTACCGGGACTATCCGGGCCGGTATGCAACTGAGAGGAAATCTTGCATTTTTTCGTGGTCCGGGACGAAAATCATCCCGGATTAGGTCCCGGCAGTCCGTGATAGATCCGGTGCTTCAGATCCGGGGTGTCCCCATATGGGACTGTAGCTTAACTTAAGGCAAGACGTTCTTACTAAGTAAGGTTATGTTTGTTTTCTAGGATTTGCTAAACCATCAAATTTCCAGACAATTTTATATGTATACTTTAGGGCTCTTTATTAAAGCAACCAGTGAGATGACCATTTGGACAAGATATAGAATGGAATAGATAACATAGTACACAAGTACATGTAGCGTAACTCCGAAAAACGTAAGACCCACATTTGACTCAATATTTCGGCACTTTATTTCGCCATCATCAGGAGTCAAATATGGGTCTTACGTTTTTTGGAATTACGCTACTAGTGTACTACATGTATGTTAAACTTATCAGTGGTACAAATGGACAATAAAAAACATGATTGGCGTTAAATTAAAATTTGTCAATGCTTTAATTATATCACAGTGTACATCGGTGTGCTGATATCCCCGTATGTTCTGTAGTATAACTGAACCACATTTTAGTTACAGAATGGTTTAAAAGGACAAACATTTTTGCTACTTCCGGGTCTCTCCTTTAGCTTCATTGTTTGAAACGTTATTTACTTCCTCAATTTGAAAGATATCAAGACAATTGATGTTTTGGCCAATCAGGGCTCGACTGTTTGGCAAATGCTTGTGACAGAGGTTCCATCAACATCATTTTATTCTTCCTCCCAATAGTGGCCAGCAGTTTCTAGCAATTAATATACTATTGTACGCCTAAACTGCTTTAAATGCAAAGGCACACGTGGATCAAAATTGGAAAACAAACAAGTACCTATAGATTCTAAAAGTGTGCGTTGACCTAATGTCTCTATAACGGCCTAATCTTTGGCTTTTAGATTTTGGTAATAACGTAGCAAATCAATGAACTGCAATGTCTCTACATAATATTATCTTCACAGACTAAAGCCGGTATTAGGACTTATGCCTGTGCCCGTGTGTTATAGTGTTCAGAAATATATATAGACAAGAGGATTTTCCCTGTGCCCGTGTGTTATAGTGTTCATAAATATATGCTGTATATTGGTGATATGATAATAGTATATGACGATGACACATAGTTGCGCCATTAAACATCGAGCATAGTGCCAGTCAGTACTTAACCAATCACTGTAGATTAACATCAGGAGTGATATATATATATCATTTTAACTTAAAACATGGTGGTTGAGATAAAGAAATATTGATCATGTTGTAATCTTGGTAGCTAATCTACAAATCCATGCTTGTTGACATTCCTATGGACTTTGGTGTCTCACTGATATAGACAGTAATCAAGGTGTAGTCAACAATCTTGTGTTGTTAAGAGCACTTACCTATATCTCACCATTTACCGGCCAGCATGTATAGAAATATTCGAATATATGTTTTACTAAGGAACGTTACACGGACATTGCTCAAGTAGCCCAAAACAGTAAGACTGTTAAACATGGAAATAATACTCCACCGGGCCTTCTGTTCAATCATATTCCTAGCAGGAATCACAGTCAATCAGGTAGACTAACTCATTACTACTTTGGTAAAGCCGTTTGTCTGATAGTATTTTGTAACCTTCAAGTCTTTCCGTATATTTCTCGGTGTTGCCTATGTGTAGGGTTATGTCTAGTATAGGTTTGGAGACGGATTTTCACCGGTATTTAATGATCATTTTAGTTATATATCCACGGGATTATACACTAAATCTAAAAAGCCATTCCTCATAAACCAACAAGGACAAGAATCCATCCTCTTATCCCGACATTCCATTCCTGGTCCATTCAAGTTTGTACCAGATGAACATTTTCATAGGCTATAGAAACTTGATTGAGTTTGTGTGTATACTATACTTTATGCATTATTTTTTTCTGGATTGATAATCTCGATGCCATTCTTTGAAAAAAAGGCCTCATATGGTGTCATTGAGATGGTTTATACAACTTAGAAAATTATTCTCATAGAACTTATAGAATTATATGTTTGTTTTTAAGTGGTACATCTTTGCGAACACCGGGAGTGATTATTCATAACTTTTGCCGGAAAATATAACCATCCAGTAGACCATGAAATCAAATTTTGAGATCTATACAGAATTTTCTTATATAACGCGATGATTAATTTTTCCCTAAAAATATTAACCGGCAAGATTTGCTCTATAACCCAAATCAAACATTTAGGAAATGATTATTCAAAGCTATGCTTTTTTGTATCTCAAAATCTCCCTGTGATGGATATGGGTAATGAATGGAATTTACTAGTCAATACTACGAACAATACATTCGTGCTACATCAAACAACGAGTGGATAGGATGATGTTACTTGATTGTATGTGTCTTTTTGACTGGACTCGAACGTAAAGAAGTACGACAGCAATGGTTTCTCGGTTAGGATTATGTTAACGAGGGTCTATAGCTTATCTCACAGATTAAGTTGGCCATGGGTGTCTCAGTCGTATACATTTATAACACAACGTGTAGGATAGAACACTGATAATGCCTTCTTAAATTTGGGTCATCGGGTTGAACTGATAACGTACGTGCAACTAGCTAAAACGGACAAATTTCGTTTGCTGTTTATTTTCTTCTTCATGGTATTCCTTTGCAAAGTGCTTCAAACACTAGCTCATGAAGGGTTGGAATTTCATATATGATTACAATAATATGAGATTAATATCGAAGTCACGACAATGTTATCAATGTCGTTTTCCCCATCAAGTCAGGTCACTGCAAGTTAATACAGTAACATAGTTTACTAAAATCAAGAAGCAAATGTCCTTGTATGTTTTTTTTTTCTTTAAGAGGTACTAGTATTTAGAAGTTGAGGTAATAATATTAACTCAAGAGGTTTGTGGATTACCTATGTCGTAATCGAAATTTAAATAAGGATCATCTATCTCTAATTGTCTATCTCTAATTTCATACTAATTATTATTGGGGATGGTTTGAATGGAAAAAACGATTCCATCTTTTTCTTATTTCCTTTGACCCTTTCGCACATAGAATGTCCTGGTCGATGCATGAGTGTAGTGTTTGGCTTCATATGTAAGAACCGTTTCCTTATTTTTCTACAGGCCAGATTTGTCCCAGATGACGCTTATGATCAAGGTAATGTTTTTTTTCTCCAGATTCCCTGTTCACACAATTTTCTTTTATTAGGGTAGTCATAGCCGAGAAATCTGGGCTCTGCCGAATTGTTTTTCCTCTCCGTTGTTACAACACATTAGCTAATGCGATAAGACACATTAGCAGCCATATAATACCAGTCGCCGTAAGACCGATAATCCGGGTTAGAAAGTGATACTTCGTCAATTTACAAATAATTAGATGACTATGGGATTTTATTTAGTTCCAAAAACCTTCAAATATTGGTTTAACACTGTGTACCTAGATATTTCGGTTAATTTTGTTCACCGTATGATTCCAGATATATTGGGAGGGGAAAAATCAGACAAGTCATTTCCGATTTGAGTCACCTTACTTACAAGGAATTGTGCTCTTAAAAGATAAAAAAACTTGCAAAATATAGACCTACGAACTGAGCCAAAAGAGCTAGATATCGAAATTAATTAGCTTTGGTGCCGTGATGTCATAGTTGACATCTGATATGTACATTACTATTGTTGTGACGTCATACACAAACGACGTTGAGCCAGGGCGTCTTCGTAGTTGGTTGAAATTACACCGAAAACGTCAAAATGTCAACCATGACGTCAGATACGAAGATATTTCCGATTGGTGGCGGAAGATCTGCATATTTTCAATCGCAGTTTCTTTGACACTCTGTAATCTTACAGGAAGTTCGTTTTGTTTAAACATTATGTTTCTAGATACATATTTACTCAATTTACAATAACAAATCACCGCTAGGTGTTCAGAACGAACTTGGCATTTACCCTTCAACACACTTATGTTCTTCGCTGCATTATTTGAGGTGAACAGATTACAATCAATATACATCTCACCTTAAAGTGGCATGAGCTGTCCAATTCCCGCTTTTTCATAATTTCTGATCGGCACGATAGTAAGAGGCTTTGAAGGCCATCGAAAAACTAAATGATTGGCGTTGGAATGAGGAAGATCCATGCAGTATGTGGCCTATACAAACCGGAATAGTGTTCGAAAAGTAAACAAAATTTAAATAACCGGGACGACCATTCATTCATTCTAAGTAAAAGTTAGTTCAAAACAACACTTTATCGTGCATTCTCGAGACTAGAAGCACCAAAAAGCTTCTGAATTGTACGTCTTGAAAAAAATAGCCGATAATTTCAACATTCTGTTTTTACGAAAAGATATCAACATTTTGGCAGCTCATGCCACTTTAATTCTAAAACTGGGTCCTCTTTATTTAAAAAAAATACACAAGCCCATTGAAAAATGACCCAAGCCTTCAATGCCCCCCAGGGCGTGCTTTGATTTTGGTAGTGAACGTTAAATAATACCAGAGCTAATTGTTGAATATCTAAAACCTACAGAAAATCAGCGTGTTAGCTTTACCAAAAATACTGATGATTTGTTGCCAAATTATCTTTTCCAGAAAGTTATACTGACCAAGGCCAAACTCCAGCTTGTCGTCAACCTAATGAAATATCATGGGTTGTGGTTTATTATAACAACTTATGATTGGGTATAAAGGTCGGAACGATATGCCCTTTTTAGCACAATAAGAAACTTGTCTCCGTGGTAATTTTAGACAAGAATATTTTCCCTGTGCCCGTGTGTTTTAGGGTTCAAACGTATACATCTTTAGCTACTGATATAAGGGTGAGGCCTACTCGTTTGGGTTGAAATATCACCGCCAGTGAATCCTGGTGTTTGTAGATTATCAAATTGACAAATAGATTAATGTTATGTTTAACATTTTTTTCATTTGGGAAACAGAGACCAAAACCTGTTCTTGTATAGTAGGCAGTATCTTTTATGAAGAATTAACTAATTCTGTTTGCTTTTTTTACAAGTAAAGAGTGGCTCTCCGGTGAACACAACAATCCAGTCTGAGAACTTCACCGTTGTCGATTCCACACAGTCACAAAACGAATCAAATCATTTGGTAACATCTACTTTGGAAACGTCAATTGACCAGTCAGAGAGTGTGAAACAAACTCAGTTTGAGACTTCTTTAACTTCCAGCCAATTAGGAAGTGCAGCAACAAAATATGTGAAACAAGCCTCAGTGGACCCATCAAATAGCTTGTCGGAAACATCTTCAAATTCCACCCAAAAAGTGAGTACTTCAACAAAACGTTTTGAATTGTCATCTTCAATAGAGAGTATCTCGAACACCCAATCTCAGACATCTAAAACCTCTAGTCAATCAGAAATCAGAACAACAAAACATGCCGAAGAAACATCTGTCAGCCAATCAGAGGGTGTACAGCCAACATTCGAGACATCCATGGCTTACGGAGGCTCTACAAGTAACCCCTTGTCAAATGTGTCTGGCACTCAAATGCAGTCTCTATCAACAACGAGACAATCCGAGAATTTGACGGAAACACAACTTGTGACATCTGCGACGACCGCCCAATCAGAACTTCCATCACAAACTCATTTAGAGACGACACAAGGAATTTCATCGAGAGAAAACAATAATACATCGCCTTCAACTGCAAACCGTAGAACAGACATTGTTACAACAGAGGTAAAAGGTTAGTGCGATGGTTCTAAATATATATCTGTATGTGCAAAATTTGCAAAACAGTAATTGAAACTTGTTGATCCACTGAATAGCTTCGCATAATGCAGTAGCAAGGTAACTCAAATCACATCGTATTCTTGTATATATATCTGTATCTGTATTTACCTCATCACATTTTCCTGAAGAGTAGAGGGCAAAATGGGCATTGAGACGCACCTCAAGTGAGCCAATGCCGCGAGGCATTGACCTAATTATATATGCACCCAGTCTAGTGCAGGTCTATTAAGGGACGTGCGCATCAGTCAATATTAAAGTACATGTGCACCTATTCTTAAAAAAATATGCTGAATAATACACTCCCACGGAAAAAATATGCTTAGTAATGCAATACTGGTCTAAAGAACCAATTAAACCGACTGACACTGGTGATAGACAATAGATAATACACGAATGTATAAATAACCTTGGACAGTATTACCTTAATGTATAGATCATATCGGTAAGTATGTGTATATCACAGCCGAACGGCCTCGGGGGGCAGATGCATCGGACCGTATCCAATTAAGTCGACTGCCAAAGAGACGTGTGCGTCCAACCGTAACAAATTAACGGAATAGAATATGTCGAGTAATGCAGTCAAATGATTGCGCCTTCCCGAAAAAAAAATATGCTGAGTAAAAAGTGTCAGCCTTAGGGCTCAGCCAATCTGTATAAATACGGGTGTAAATCAGATCCAGTCATCATTGGAAAACAGGACTGGCCGGCAACACTCTCAACACTATCCAACATCGTTTAACATTGGACAACCACTAAACTTTGAGAAGGTAAGTTGAAAACTTTTTTATGCATATCAAAAATATACTATGTATAATACTTAAGTCTTGACCACTGGTCATCAACCCGGAAGTGAACCGGAAGTGACCCGGAAGTGGACCGGAAGTAACCGGAAGTGACCGGAAATAGACCGGAAGTAACCGGAAGTGAACCGGAAGTGACCCGGAAGTGGACCGGAAGTAACCGGAAGTGACCGGAAATAGACCGGAAGTAACCGGAAGTGAACCGGAAGTGACCCGGAAGTGGACCGGAAGTAACCGGAAGTGACCGGAAATAGACCGGAAGTAACCGGAAGTGAACCGGAAGTGACCCGGAAGTGGACCGGAAGTAACCGGAAGTGACCGGAAGTGAGCGGAAGTAACCGGAAGTGAACCGGAAGTGAACCGGAAGTAACCGGAAGTGACCGGAAATAGACCGGAAGTGACCGGAAATAACCCGGAAGTCACCGGAAGTAACCGGAAGTGACCCGGAAGTGGACCGGAAGTAACCGGAAGTGAACGGAAGCAACCGGAAATAGACCGGAAGTGATCGGAAATAGACCGGAAGTGAACCGGAAGTGAACGGAAGCAACCGGAAGTGACCGGAAATAACCCGGAAGTAACCGGAAGTGACCGGAAATAGACAGGAAGTGACCGGAATTGAACCGGAAATGACCGGAAGTGAAGTAATTGAGCCAAAAATAAGTCCCAAGTCCGGAAGTAGCCAAATTCTAACCGAATTCGGTCGTGTTACATATCAAAGTAAAGGGTGTAAAGATATCTGCAAGACTTACTATAACTCGTGGTTTTCTCAATTCTGGTTTTACACAAATCGATTGAAACGTTCAAATCTGTACCAAATCCCGGCACTCTGGTTTGGCTAGTATCTACATGTGAATGGTCGCAGGAAGAGATGGTTCGATGCAATATAACTTCCGCTTAATCAAATATGAATGGAATAAAGTTGTTTTAAATGGCTCAAGATCCGCTAAAATTCATTGTTTTTACGTTTTGGGTAAGGTTTTATCACTTTCCATTTAATAATCGCATTTTTAAGTGACAGTCTGTCGATAAATAATTGTGTTAAACGGAATTTAACCTTGTCTTGGTTTCTCATTTAGATGGATAAGTCATTTGAAGAAAACGGTTTAACGGTAGAAGACAATCTCGACAGAATCATGGAGCTTGCCAATCAACTGTGTGGTTTGACCTGTGAATTCTGTCAACGGACATGGGAGACCAAAGAGCTTCTCGAGAGCCACAAAAGACGTGAACACAAACACAGATGTCCCCACTGCGACAGAATATTCACCAAATCATTCAACCTCAACCGTCATATAAAAACCGTACACAAACCTGGTAAGTTGCTTCTCAGTTATTGTTCAGCCTGACTAAATATAAAGCTGATATAAGCCCATAATATAGAAAGAAGGACAACTAACCAAACTTATTATTATTTCTTCCAGACGAGCCGCGCCCATCCACCTCGACGGAAGGTGAACAATGTAACTGGTGCGGAAAACAAACAATTCTTCTAACGGGCAAGCCTTTTTGCGGTGTGTGCGCACAACGAGGAGTGGAATGCTCCGCCTGCAGACGACCTCTTCCCCAACGGTTTTACACACAGAATGAATCAAAGTGTGACACCTGTCTCCGCAAACAACGGAAGCAGGCCGGAAGAGGACCTCCGAATCACACCACCCTGGAGGGGCGTGCAGAGACATTCGAATTAAAGCCCGATAACACGAACAATGGCGACCTTTTATTATTTTTTAGAGATAGCGAGGCCTCCGTGTCGAATATTCTAAATGGACAGCTTCTTCAGCACGGGGGCTTCAAATTGTATTTAGTGGTTACACTTCGTCTCGTTCGATACACATCCGACGGCGATGAAGTGACTTCGGAACCATCTTTTCGTAGTATAAACGCTATTATAACTAACAACAGTCAGTTTGAACTAACTTTAGCCAACGCCTTCCACAAAATTTACGAAGCTTTTCAGAGCTATCAAGGGGAAGGGTCTGGGTGGTCACTGGATGAAATCGTTAAGATGGAAGTGAACGTCGCTAAATATAATCCGCTACACGGGTCTACATTTGTTCCTACCCCACCAGCATTGGTCAAGAAAAAGGCTATAGTAAACGTTAAAAACTCTGACGATTATTGTTTCGTATGGAGCGTCTTGGCCGCTTTACATCCCGCGGATAAGGATCCCAATCGCGTAAGTAAATACACTCCCTATTTCGACACGTTAAACCTCGAGGGTCTTAAATTCCCTATGACGTTAGACCAAATACCTCTATTCGAAACCCAGAATAATATATCCGTGAACGTCTTGGGATACGATAACGATGTTTTCCCGCTTTATGTGACCAAAAAGCGTTGTGACTCGCACGTCACACTCATTCTTATATCGAAAGGCGACGTCCGACATTACTGTCTCGTCAAATCTATGAGTCGTCTGTTGGGTGATCGCACCGCTCACCACGGTACAACCTATTACTGCGACTATTGCCTACACGGTTTTAGCGCCGAACATCTTTTGGAAGAGCACCTTCCACAGTGTACACCACTAGGAATACAGAAAACGATAATGCCGAAAGACGAGTTTCTTGAATTCAAGAATATAAAAAATCTTTACAGAGTTCCTTTCATCGTGTACGCCGACTTCGAATGTTTTACTGAGAAAACCCATGAGACTACCGCTAAAACCGAACGGTATGAGAAGCATCAACCTTCCGGCTTTTGCTACGTAGTCGTCAGCAGTGTAGACGCTTATAGTAAACCGGCCACCGTGTATCGCGGGCCTAACGCAGCGGAAAAGTTCCTGCAAGAATTGAAAAAGGAGAATGACTACATTTGTAAGATTCTCAACGAAAAACGGGATATGGAAAAACTAACGCTCGAACAGGAGCGTGAATTTCAAGCGGCTACCCATTGCCATATTTGCGAGAAAGAGCTGGGAGCCGATCGACATCGAGACCATTGTCACTTGACCGGCCGTTTTAGAGGGCCTGCCCATGAGCAGTGTAATTTGCAGTTTCACTTTAGAACCACCACTAGACAGGAAGCCAATCGATTTTTTATTCCCGTCGTCTTACACAATTGCCGAGGGTATGACAGTCATTTAATATGCAGCGAATTGGGCAAGTTCAAACATTTGAAAGTTAATTGCATCGCTAATAACATGCAGAAGTATATCAGTTTTTCTCTCGGGAATCTGCGCTTCATCGATTCCCTTCAATTTTTGAACGCTTCGTTAGACACCCTAGTGACGAATATGGCCAAAGAAGGCTCCGACAAATTCCATATGTTGAAAACCCATTTCCCCGACCCAACGCACCAAACACTGCTATTGAGAAAGGGCGTGTACCCGTATAGCTATATGACCGATGACTCTAAATTTGCCGAAACACAACTCCCTCCTATTCAAGCCTTTTATAACTCTTTGAAAGAAGAAGCTCTAACACCGGATGATTACGCTTATGCCAGGTCGGTGTGGTCACGCTTTAACATCTCCAATCTCGGAGATTACCACGATCTATACCTCAAGTCTGACGTCTTGTTATTGGCCGATGTATTCGAAAATTTTCGGAACATTTGTCTTTCGTACTATAAGCTAGACCCCGCTCATTATTACACCAGCCCGGGGTTGTCCTGGGACGCCATGTTAAAAATGACTGACGTACGACTGGAGTTGTTGCAAGATATCGACATCCACTTATTCGTGGAGAGAGGTATAAGAGGTGGCGTATCTATGATAAGTACTAAATACGCCAAAGCCAACAACCCGTACTCTGAGGAGTTTGACCCCTCTATGCCTACGAATTACATAGTGTATTTAGACGCGAACAACTTATACGGTTGGGCCATGTCGCAATATTTACCTCTTCAGGATTTCGCGTGGCTGACGGAACAACAAATACAAACCCTTGACATCGCATCCGTCTCGGACACCGCTGACACGGGATACATCCTCGAAGTGGATATTGAATACCCGGAACAGTTGCACGATCTACATACCGACTATCCACTCTGCCCGGAACGTCTGGTAGTAACTGATGACATGCTGTCCAGTTATTCGACTACTTTGAAACAACTACTGGACTTAAAAGGTAAGCCAGCGGAAAAACTGGTGCCTAATCTCCACCACAAAACCAATTACGTCGTTCACTATAGGAACTTGAAATTCTACTTGGCCCAGGGCATGGTATTGACGAAAATACATCGGGGAGTCGAATTCACACAATCCGCCTGGTTGAAGTCGTATATCGATTTCAACACCGAGAAACGTAAAGCGGCCAGGAACGATTTCGAAAAAGATTTTTTTAAACTCATGAACAACAGCGTGTTCGGGAAAACAATGGAAAACCTCCGGAATAGAACCCGCATCGAATTAGTGCGAGATGAGGCGAAACTGGAAAAATTTGTCGCAAAGCCCTCATTTCAGAGTTTTAAAATATTCAGCCCAGACCTTTGCGGGGTACATTTAAAGAAAACGAAGTTGACACTGAATCGACCCATTTACGTCGGTCTCGCCATATTAGACGTTTCGAAAGTATTAATGTACGACTTCCACTACAATTTCATTAAAGCCAAATACGACCAAAACGTTAAACTTTTGTTTACCGATACAGACTCTTTCTGCTACCAGATACAGTGTCCCGATTTTTATCGCGATATGGCGGCGAACTTCCATCTGTTCGATACTAGTAACTATCCCAAAGACCATCCCCTATATAGCTCTGGTAATGCCAAAGTTCTCGGCAAGTTTAAAGACGAGGTGGGGGGTGCAATAATCGACGAGTTCGTAGGATTACGGCCAAAAATGTACTCCCTCACTTACGACGGCCACGAAAAGAAAACCGCTAAAGGTATATCAAAGTATGTAATTAAGAAAAAGCTAAAACATAGGATGTATAAAGAGTCTTTATTTAAAAAACGTTCATTTACAAGTACGATGAATTGTATAAGAAGTTTTGACCATCAGCTGTACACAATTAGACAAAGTAAGATAGGCTTGTCACCTTTCGATGACAAGCGCTATGTGTTAGACAACGGTTATGACACGTTAGCGCATGGACATTACAAGACATAATACAACGAACTGTTTAACATGACATCCATCTAACTCCGAAATAAATGTGACACTTGCTTATTATATGCCCGTGTAAACGGAAAATTGTTATTTCAAAATATATATGTTATATAATGATCAATCTCTCTGTATGGCCTTTGGGCTACTGTATATATACTGTGAATAAACTTTCTACATTTTTTATTCTTTGTCTTCCGCGAACAATTTATCGAATAAATGGTTTCCTAGAGAAATGCTTTCCTTCAAAGCTTCGACAGAGTTCATATTATAGAGAGTTTCAAGCGTCCGACATGTCCTTTCAATGTTGCGATGAATAGAGTCGTTCTCGAGAGCGGTTCTGTTTATGAACCAATTCATATATTTCTGGCGTAACAAGTCTCTCATCTCGTCCGAGTGCTCGTCTTCTGCGAGTTCAACGGCTTCTGACGTATTATATCCTTCCAATTCGTATGCCTTAGCTGTACGGTCAATAGCATTCCTCATCTGCTCGCGAGCCGAATTGGCGAACATCGTCTTCCACTTATCATACTCAATTGTATACCCTCCGCCATGTTGTTTGAACCAAGGTGGTCTGACAGTCGTGTAAAGACCTTCACCATTTTGGGTAAGAAAGTTTTTCCTGAGACGCTGATTTTCCGGTGTTGTGGGTTTCAAATCGATTAGGAGCGAGCCGTAAGGCGTGCTGGTCATAGCATCGTTATATTGTTTCATGAAGTAATCTCCCTTACCGGGGAATATACGCCGTCCGAGTAGAGCTACTTGCTGTCGATCCACCGGGTTGTTGAAGAGCACGATGTATTGCGAGTTCAGTTCAATGTCTCGACTTGCCTTGCCTCCGTGGAACATGTTTTGCACGATGTATATGACCGATACGTTGTCGTGATGAGACCCTTTGCTGAATAGGTCAGCTATCCTGGTATCTTTTTTAATGTCGGTCATCAGATCGTCAAACACGATAATCGAGCGAATAGTCGGATCGAAGAAATCATCATCTCCCAAATTGGACGGCAAACCTCTGACGAATTCTATGTCGGCTATCGATTCTTTCATTTCCTGGTAGAGCGGCTGCCACTTACTATAGCAGAAAATAATTCTGTGGGGGGTCGGCTGAATTTTTCGTTCCTGGAGCAGGCGTTTTACCCACATGGTTTTCCCGACGCCCGTAGAACCTATAACCCTCATCGTTAGAGGGTGTTGGAGTGCCATGTTGAGTGTCCGTAGTCAACTGATGACGATGACACTACGGCATCCTTTTTATAGGGTGTGGATGTCGTCGGCTCTAACCCAGCTGTTAAATTTGGTAGGCCACCCGACGTATTGGACTAGTTTTTCGACGCGACCTCCTCGTCGTCTAGTTTTTAACACTTTCTCAATACGCCACAAAGCATCGACGTCTTTTTCCACCTTTTGGAGTTCGGGTTCGTAAAACGTTCCTTGAATAGGATCTTCCGTGAAATCTATCAGTTTATATACGGGTATCGAACGTCTACGCCAGCGCTTGGCGACTTTAAATAGCTCTTCCGTATAAGTGGACATATACGCTCGTTGATATATATATCTCAAATGGGAGATTCTGACCGTGTCACCTACTTTGAATTTGAACGGTCGTTTTTTGATCGGCTTGGCCGTGTCTACGTATAATTCTTTCCACACATCGGCTTCGTTGCGCGGGACGATGTCGATCGGGGCTCTTTGTTTTAACGACCTATGCGGTCGACGGTTGTAACTTTTAATCAAATCGACCAGTACTTCTACGTATCGGTAGGTCTGGTTATGAGTGAAATACCGGTAAAGATGGGTCTTGATGGTACGGATAACTCGTTCCACGTAATTAGCCTTCGTCTCGTTGTGCGTCACGTAAAATTTAATGTCTTTCTTTTTCAAATAGGATTTCATCCATCTGTTATTAAATTCAGATCCTTTATCCCACCGAATTAGAGCCGGTCGTCTTCCTTCGTTCAAAACCTTATCGAGCGCCGATATGACGGTTTGATGTCGTTTATTAGGGAGTGTTTCGACCCAGAGATATCTGGAGAAGACATCGATGGCGACTAAGAGAAAGCGTATACCGTCATTATGCTCGGCTATATTGGAAACATCTGCCAAATCCACATCCCATAAATCGTCTAGGCCCGTGGTGATTACTCTATTACGTTTGAATTTGTATTTCACCGACTTCTGTAAACTGTAGGCGTCTTGATCGCTCAACCACTGTCTCAATTCACTGGGGCTTACTTTATATCCGTTTGACTTTAACCACATTCGGACTTTTGTAGGACCGGTAAATGCGATGGGATGCTTCGGATCGAAATATACCTCCGTTAGTCGGTCCTGCCAACCGTTGCTCGCCATGGCTCATATCAACAATGGTGATCTACATAATGCGCTACTTATATATAAATACACACAAAAACACTCGATTGGTGGTATGAATACCTTTTTATTGACAGACTAAGTGAGATAGAGTAGACGATATACAATGATTAAAATAGTTTAAAACGAAGCGATATACGAAACAATCATTATGACAATAATTCTGGCTAAAGTCAGATATAACGTCTATTAACGATAACCCTCTGACGAGTTGAAGAAGGAAGAATACACAGTAATGTCCACACGTTAAGCTTAACTCTCCCTGTAGTCTCGTAGTAGTAAACGATGCATGCCGACAATTTGTAAGGAGAAACGCCTCGAACTGTGCACCGTAAAAAGCTGGAGGATTGCCCAAAGAGTCGATAAAATATCCTTCTTCTCCATTAAAATAAAACGCAGTCCAATGGAGGCCCGAAAGAAAGGAAAGGTCTGTGTTTACGATATAGGCCGCCGGTTTTCTGGATACCCGTCTCGGTAGGGTGTCGGCGGAGTAAATCCCCCGTACTTGAGCTTCTAACTCTTTATCGGCCCGGATAATGCATCGTAGTTCGTCCGAATTCATGGTGTATTTAGTAGAATTCTTCGGCTTTTGTCAATCTCGAACATCGCAGGAAATTCTCCCAGAATCACGCAGTTCACCGTTTCCGGGAGCGGCTTGTTGAAAGTAGCTTCTATTCTAATACTTCCTTGCTTAAGAAGATGGATGTACTCGCCAGTCGAGAATGCTGGATCTAACTCGAAGACGTATAGAGCGTATCCGTGGGCGAAATCGAATAGAGATATATCGTTGCCAAAGTTTTCTCCCAACTTGCCAGTGCCTCTGAACAAGTTTAAATAGGCAGTGCTGCATAGATCAAATCCGTCTTCTTTATATAGCGTTCTCACCGTCGACCCCGGAATCGTGGATCCATCTACGTGTACGGCTAGGTTACCCAAGTCCCAGTGTTTGAAGTTGAACGGGTTTTTGGAATAATCACCCGCCATAGCCTTAGACGACACGAATCCTATGATTAGTCTACTCGGGTATATCGACGGCCAGATGTTTTCCCATCGAAACAAGACTTCACCCTTTGACAACGAACTCGTTTTTATCTCGGTTCTCACGTAGGGGTATTTCGCTGTAGCCTGTTCGAGAGCTTTGGCGTGACCTAACTCGACTCCGGCATTTAGACGTACTTTACACGCCTTTAGAACTATATCCTCGATAACTAACTTATAGTTTTTATTTTCCTCCGCCGACATGAAGATGAACTCCGGAGGCGATCGATATAATTTGACGTGGACATCGACGTTGTTTATTACATAGCGATCTTGCTGGAAGATGTCTTGCAGCATGCGACCCTCCATTTCAAACGAGTTGCTCTCTTTCGTACGATCATAACGTGTGGCTAGCCCCGGGTTATTACCTCCTACGGGGTCGGATTCGCCGATGTCGTTGCCTACGTCTTTGTCGTATAGCTGGGCTTCCAATTGAGTCGTCGTAGCCTCATAACCCGTATTTAGAACTGTTTGAATATAGGCTTTATACGGGTATCTGTTGTCCATTACAGTCATGAGCGATCCCAGCATCGATACATCGATTTGCGACCACATGCTCGACAATAGTAAATTGGTGGGCGCGCATTTTTCATCCTGTACTAGTGGGCTATTATTTTTGTGCACGATTTTCGCTTTAACGTATAAACGAGACGATTTCAAGTCCAAATAGTCCGATCCCTGTCCGGGGATAAGAAATTCCACCGGTGCTTCGTCCGTTATTTGGGAAAATGGTCTTATGTCGATGTAGTATCTACCCTGAATAGCGGTTTGAACGGGAGGTAATTCGAAGAGGCTAAGTTCATCCGGTTGTCCCTCGTCAGCGTCTCTATCTTGCAGAAGGTGTGCCATGTTTTAATCGGAATATCTGAGGAGCCGTCCGTTTCCTTCGTTTGCTTAGACTCGGAATGTCGGAATTGGGAGAACGTCTTCTATTTATATATTTTTCGGGGTTAGCTTTTATCTCCGACTTCGCCCGTTCCACAGCCGCTTGGGCGGGAGTCACGAGTTGTATAACGGGGGTCTTTACTCGGGCGATATGCCTTTTCGCTCCACCCCACTTCGTCTTCCTCTTTTTAGGTCTTTTACACGTCGGATTTGCGGCCATATTCTGATAAAAGGCGATCCATTTATTTACGTCCGGTACATATCGTCTCCTCTGTATCATGATTTAAGGTGGAGGGTTACGGTTACCGGCTCTGTGATGAAGGTAGCTAACGATCCCCGCTCGTCTAAAATACGGATTTCTAACACTTCGACTTCGCCTAGGATGACGGGATGATAGTATGGCCGTATAAAGACTTCGGCAACCCTTTTCCTACCAGAAACGTCTACTTTTCGTAAAAGCGGTAAAGTCGTTTCTCCTACCAGTGAGTGAGCGCAAATATTGGAGCAGATACTCAAAACCGCCCTGGGCTGGAACTTCAGCTGTTTCTTTAAGATGATTTCCGTTAGCGCGACTGTACTGGAATCTTCGAAGGTTATGCTTCTATTCAAACGTACTCTAAAGTGGTATGGTTTGTTATCCGGATAGTGTTCTACCGAATCTGTACTGCTGGCGATAATGAAGTTTACCATAACACCGTTTGTACGTAATGGTCGGTTATATAGCGTAGGACAGGCTTTTATAGTATTCCCAGATCTCACGTCTCGCCGAGGGAGATAGTTTGTCGCAAACCGCCGACGTGAATGCGTAGAGCGTGATTAACCGTCCAAAATTGATGATTCCATCGTCGAACATGGAATCTACTATGGCTTCGTAAGCATCCAGGTTCACGGCCGAGTCGACCATCTCCTTCCATCTCGTTCTATCCGTCGAGCACATGGCTAATCGCCTTATCGATGAGGTGTGACTTCGTTTTCAGAAGGGACCACTGATTATAGTTAAGGACCACGCCTTTCCTAGTAGCCGTGTCGTCGATGAAATAGCGTAAATCCACTCTGAGCTTGTTCCCGTATTTACACGCTGTAGCTCGTAAACGTCTATCTATACGGATTTGTTGCATAGGAGTACAAAGAGTCCGATTGGGGATAGTGGTGATGATAGATTCGACCTCTCGATTACAACTCGCAGCTAACGTTACGATGACGATGAATGATATGACGAACAGAATGATCAAGACGATGGTTACTATTTTCGTTTTCTGATAGTTATCCATCCTCTGCCAAAGCCTGTGTGGAAATGAAGACGGTCCACGTTTAAACGTAGTTATATAGACAAAAGTATCTGACGTGTAAGAATGTAGGTTTTCAAATTACCCCAACAGGCTGGGTAATCCGGCTGTACCGACATCGACAGATTGGTTAGACAGCGTTCTTTCGTAGAAAACCATTCATCAGCTTCCGCTATTACTAGTTCTTCTTCTAACCCGTGGATGGTCTTTGGGATAGTTACTAGTATCGAACAGATGGAAGTTCGCCGCCATATCGCGATAAAAATCGGGACACTGTATCTCGGCTGTTTCTTTAAGATGATTTCCGTTAGCGCGACTGTACTGGAATCTTCGAAGGTTATGCTTCTATTCAAACGTACTCTAAAGTGGTATGGTTTGTTATCCGGATAGTGTTCTACCGAATCTGTACTGCTGGCGATAATGAAGTTTACCATAACACCGTTTGTACGTAATGGTCGGTTATATAGCGTAGGACAGGCTTTTATAGTATTCCCAGATCTCACGTCTCGCCGAGGGAGATAGTTTGTCGCAAACCGCCGACGTGAATGCGTAGAGCGTGATTAACCGTCCAAAATTGATGATTCCATCGTCGAACATGGAATCTACTATGGCTTCGTAAGCATCCAGGTTCACGGCCGAGTCGACCATCTCCTTCCATCTCGTTCTATCCGTCGAGCACATGGCTAATCGCCTTATCGATGAGGTGTGACTTCGTTTTCAGAAGGGACCACTGATTATAGTTAAGGACCACGCCTTTCCTAGTAGCCGTGTCGTCGATGAAATAGCGTAAATCCACTCTGAGCTTGTTCCCGTATTTACACGCTGTAGCTCGTAAACGTCTATCTATACGGATTTGTTGCATAGGAGTACAAAGAGTCCGATTGGGGATAGTGGTGATGATAGATTCGACTTCTCGATTACAACTCGCAGCTAATGTTACGATGACGATGAGTGATATGACGAACAGAATGATCAAGACGATGGTTACTATTTTCGTTTTGTGATAGTTATCCATCCTCTGCCAAAGCCTGTGTGGAAATGAAGACGGTCCACGTTTAAACGTAGTTATATAGACAAAAGTATCTGACGTGTAAGAATGTAGGTTTTCAAATTACCCCAACAGGCTGGGTAATCCGGCTGTACCGACATCGACAGATTGGTTAGACAGCGTTCTTCCGTAGAAAACCATTCATCAGCTTCCGCTATTACTAGTTCTTCTTCTAACCCGTGTTGAGTCACGCTTCGTGGGTCTGGTTGCACTGTTATTACCCACGAATATTCTATAAATACACTTCGAATGCGCCCTTCACCCGTTTTCTGCATACTGGACATTTTAGAGAGTCGTTGTATTCCTCCAGCTTATATAGACAGTCAAGGCATATGCATACGTGATTACAGGGATGAAATACCGCTTGACAGACTTCGATGAGGCAAATTTTGCATAGGCCCGCTATATCGCTGTCAGATCTTCTAGACCGACTACCTACATTACCCATTATATTAGGGATGGAATGATTGACACTGGTGCGTTAACGGTTTGACATATGTATGAGAACATAGAAGAACTACTCGACTATATATATATACAAAGAACAAACAGATAAGTGGTAAGATTCATTCCGTTTATTAGGGTTCAGTATAGTATTTTAATAGTAGATATAATGTTGATGACGTCACCAGTTGACGTAGTCCCCTGGATTGCAACGTCTACACATCATTGCTCCGAGTTGATTAGCGTGGTCGTCTCTGGCACTACAATCTTCATCGTCCTCTTCTTGAGTTTCTCCCTCCGCATTGTCGTCCGATCCCGGATCTTTCATCGTTTTGGAAAATTCATCGGCCATTTTAAATACGGATTCCATTTCTCCTATATCTCGGTCTATGTCCGAAAAATGCTTTCTTAATTTACGTCATCCAAATTCGTTCATGGCATACCCCATCTTGGTAGGCTTCAGGCTAGTCGAAAGTGTTTTGTCTTCTATCCATTTCCGCAGATGAATAAATTGTTTCCCATTGTATTGACTGCAACTTAGATATATGTCATCCTCTAGGTTGTATGGTCTTTCTAGCGGCTCTCCCATCTTTAACATCTCGTCAATCCTATATGCAAGCGTGGTTAGTCCACTCCATGCAGTAGATGATAACGTTATGGGTATACTGTTTGGTCTGCTTTCATCTGTTTTGCTCTGAATCCTTTGGAAGGATACTCTGGCCTGTCCATCGAGACTAATGACTCCCACACATAGACTGGAGCTGATGTTATACATTTCGAGGAGCTTCTCAAACTTTAGTGGTTGTCCAATGTTAAACGATGTTGGATAGTGTTGAGAGTGTTGCTGGCCAGTCCTGTACGCCGATGATGACTGGATCTGATTTACACCCGTATTTATACAGATTGGCTGAGCCCTAAGGCTGACACTTTTTACTCAGCATATTTTTTTCGGGAAGGCGCAATCACTTGATTGGTTGATACCTAAAGCCGGAGTCTATTACTATTTATACGTGGGCACATGTACTTTAATATTGACTGATGCGCACGTCCCTTAATAGACCTGCACTAGACTGGGTGCATATATAATTAGGTCAATGCCTCGCGGCATTGGCTCACTTGAGGTGCGTCTCAATGCCCATTTTGCCCTCTACTCTGAAGATGACAAATACAGTTGTATATCTTTGTCGAAATATTGAAATTGTCACTATGCGTTTGTTAAATTTATTCGGAGTTACCTTGCTACTGCAGTAATTGAAACTCTAGGCTAATGATAATATGATAGTTAACTGCCTACAGTTTTTAACTCTCACCAATATACTTTGGACATATAGTTTGGATCTTTCCAATAACAATCATGCGTCTTATTGATGCTATGTAATGAATGATATATATACAATTTATATATCTCTCTAAGCAATCGACACGAGGCAAACGGTATAGTGTGACCTTGATCAGAATAAACTTGAATTTTCCTCTTAAGCTAACTCTTTTATTTATCTTTCAACCTTGACACCTACCTAATTAAGTGTTACAAGTGATATCACTATGATATCACCAGGGTCAAGCAAATGTTCCCTAAGATAATGTAAGGCACTCGGTACAACTTATCAGATTTTAAGGTGTTTTTTTTATAAGTTAGGTACCAGGTTTAAATCTTCAAATGGACATGATATAATTTTGTACCTCTTGGTTATTATACTATTACAGAGCAACCAAGTTCAAATGAAGTTACCAACAATGGAATTTTGACCGAACAAACGACCGAATTCCCGGAGATAAATACCTCTGAAGAAAGTGTAACGGACCAAACTATCTCTTTCACCACAGCACCGGAAAATGTAACGATAAAACCCGTGGAAGTGGTCACAAGTATAGGTAACATGGTAACATCTAATCAATTCATTTTCTCCTGGATTTTCTTACTGATAACGATTTAGATGAAGATACTTTTCGGTAATTTACATTGGTTGTTGTGCTATATAATTTCAGGTGGCTTTGGGAAAAAACATAACATCAACAGGATGCGTTTGGTATCTGTTTGGTACTTGATAAAACCGCAGAGGTTTATCAATTTGTTAAAGTATAACCACTAGTTTATAATGGATGTTTTTAGTATTCTTGTTGAAAATCTTTATTTTTGTCCATAGCGGAAATGATAAGAACTCGTATCGAAAATGGTGATGTTACTGCAATAGTTCTTCTCACGCTAACTATTCTGGTAGGAGTGGCAATCATTGTCGCCATTGCAGTCGGCTACAAGTAAGTGCATTTGGTTTAGTTAACTTCCCCCGACGAATTAAAATGCTGGCTTTTTAATGCTTCCAAATGACTGAAATATATATTATCATAGACTTCTGATATTATTCAAGAAATTTAGACTCTTTACATTGATTTTGGTTTGCCAGAGTAATTGACTGAGCGATCTCTATGACTTGTACACTTTACATATATTTTATAACTCCAGAACTTGTGCAACATCTCAACCCCAACAGAATCACCACGCCTTGTGCAATAACTTGAGCAAGGAGACAGTCAAAACGAGGATATACACGCAATAGACGAAAGTAATCATTTGCCCATTGCACTTTGAAATGTTTCTTGCATTTATCTTTTTTTCTCTTTGCAGGATAAGAAAAGCAAGGCATACTTCTATGGTGTTGGACGACACTTACGGAGAAAAACCTGACGCTAGAAGTGCTGCTAATTTTCATAATCCGGCTATAATGTCGGAGGTAGATGAACCAAATGCTATGAAAATGGAAACGCTTCAAAACGGAACCACAGACCATGTGACAACGCCAAACCAATCAACGCTCTCCAAAAGTGACAAAGAGGGATATACGACGGTTGATGTTGTAGCATCTACATCGGGCGAATGACTTCACATCGAAATCTGTCGTTAACGCCCCTTATTTTCATTGATACGTGTATAACTTAAGATCCCTAGATGTTCAAGCTGATAGTGAAACTGATATTAATAAACAACGTAATGTTTTTATTTATGTATTTATACTAGCAGCTTTTGTATTTGTTGAATTTTCCATCAGAAGATGACATATCCTTTTACGCTATACAGTTAGAAATTAAGGCTAACATTACAGAAAAAACCCAGCAGATTTTTGGTAAAGTTGAGTACAATCCCGAAAAGACAATCCCAGTGTGTGGTAGGTCTAATATATTAACATATATTAAATGTTACCGAAACTTACAGTTACACAAGATTCGGATACGACATACTCGAGGATTATTATTCTTGAACTTTTCTGGGATGGGGATATGACAAGCCATGATTATAACGTCATTCTAAAATAGAATACAAAACTGCTTACATCATTTTTGTTCAGATTTCTACTCTAAAGGACTTGCTCGCCATTTTCTCAACAGAAAGTCCGCAAGTGAGAAGAAAAATGACCACCCCCCCCCCCCCCCAAAAAAATAAAATAAAATAAATAAAATGCAAGTCTTTTAGTCTTTTAAAGTCCAAATTTTAGCAAAGTTTTAGTTTGTACGCCATTTTATAATGGCCAAATCGGGCTTTTTTCATAAATTCTGGTTGTCCGGAAAGGTTGAGCGTTTGAAGTAACTTAAAACAAACTATAGGCTTGACGTTCAAATAAAAAATATCGACATAAAGCCAGTAAAGCTGTACGAACTTAAGATGTGTGCTAATAACGGTCAAAATTTAAATACCCGGGATTTAAGAGTACTTGTTTTGGGATTTGGCTGCTTATTATAAGTACCTTAACTGACATTCCTGAGATTGGTATAGCTCCTGTTTTATACATACTTTTTGACAAAAATTATGAGCAATAGCACATTTTTTTCAACGAAATTCTTTCTTTGAAAACAACTCCATCCATTGTTTAAAATGTTTCAGTGTTAACCTGATATCCCCAATAAGAGGGGGGGGGGGGTAAAAAAATTTACATTTTGCAAAGCAGTTTTTTAAGAACAGTTACACTAAATGTTTAATACATCATCAACAGCAAGTTTGGTTAAATTTGGTCATTTGCAACAACACGTACTTACATAAACGTTGAAACAGAAGGGACACAGAAGGATACTCTGGTATGTATTAAAAAGTTCCATTATGCGTCAAACCTCACCAACTTCAACAAGCCTAATTACTCGAACTTCTGTGTCACCTTGCCATATCAAAGAGAGTAGATTGACAAGAGTGGTCACTTCGTCCGCGCCATGTTGAATTTGAACTGACACGATTCGATTATTAGGAACCTCCTTTCTGTAGGGGGCGCCCTTCAGTCTCGTGTACAGTCGGAACACACCTCCGCTAGGGAGCCAGAGGAACATGCCGGCAATGCTGATTGGACGAAGTGACCACTCTTGTCAATCTACTCTCTTTAGCCAGATAACGTTCATGTGGAATGGTTCAAAAGGTGGGCTAAATTAAGTTTGTTGAAGTCGGTGAGGTTTGACGCATAATGGAACTTTTTAATACATACCAGAGTGTCCTTTTGTGTCCCTTCTGTTTCAACGTTTATGTAAGTACGTGTTGTTGCAAATAACCAAATTAAACCCAACTTGCTGTTGATGATGTATTAAAAATTTAACTAAGACGCGAACCTTGGTTTTTAAGATTACAGTTATGTTGCGCATATATAAATTTATGAACCCTAAAACTCTCGGACACAGGGAAAATCTTCTTGTGTAAAATAACCATGGAGATATTTTTAATTTTCTAAGTTTCTAATTGCGTTGAAAGGAGGTTTATCATTTAGATTTTTATACCTAATCATAAGTTGTTGTAATAAACTAACACCCATGATATTTCATTTGGTTCACGACTGACAGGAGCTTGAATTTTCTGGAACACTTTGTAATACATTGACAATGCTTACGAATCTTCAGCTATGGTAAGAATATAGGTGGACTGAGATCAAACCCCATAAGATCTCAGGAAAAGAAAGTTTGGTTCCCCTCAGAAAAGCCTAGGTAGAAGACAGACACGGGAGTTTAGCACTAAGCAGTATCTTCCAAACACTTGTTCTTATTATTATCAATGACTGACCTCTGGAACAGAAGTAGTGCCATTTTATGTTGAAGTACTTTGTATTTTCCTACTATAATCTTGGCCATAACGATGCTGGCCTTGTTATACTGAAACACAAATGGTATATTACAGTTTTTTTCAAACCCAAGTTCAAACCTAAAGGGTAAATAGTTTGTATCGTTTGAATCCAAAAACTCCCCCTTTCCAAACGTGTGCTTGAGCTGTCAAAATTCACATTGTTTTCATAATTTCTGATCGTCATGACAGTAAGAGGCAGTAAGAGAGGGATGTTGCAACGAGTTTTGTCACAACGTACGAGTTTTATTCCAACTCACGAGATTTGTTACAATGTTGACGAGTTTTGTCACAAAAGGTTACGAGTTTTGTCACAAGAGCGCCAGCTTTTGTTACATGTCCCAAGTTTTGTTCCAACCCTGCCGAGTTTTGTTACAAAATCGATGTTACGAGTTTTGATACAAACGGTCAACAGTTTTTGTAACAGATTTAATAGGACACGAGTTTTGATACAAAGAGCCAACAGCTTTTGTCCCAAAATGTCAGCTGTAGGGAATTTTATAGTGGCTGATAGCTTTGCTCTCCGAAAACTTTCGGCGAAACATTTAGTCGCCACCTTGTCCGTCCGTGAGTCCGTCCGTCATGATTTCTTGTCCAGGCCATGTCCAGGTTAATATTTTGAGGATTGCTTTGAAATTTGGCTGGTATTTTTCCCTTTTTTTGGCAATGGTCACATTCTGTCGGTATGTGCCGGTGTCTTAGTGTTACACTTGACGAAGACACCGGCACAGGTGTCGAAAGCTCGTGTTGTTCAAAAACAACTGACGACGTGGTGATGTCTTAATTTTTTATCATTAGTATGGAACCCACGTTTAAAGAGAGTTTCAAACATTTCTTTCTCGTATTTTGTCAAATTTCTTGTGCAGTGCATACGAGCTCATTTTCATTTTGGTTTTCAGTTCAGTGACTTCAACAGGAATTACGTCTGGTTACAGGCCTAGACGTTTCCTTGCAAACGAAACAAAAATCCAAAGTATTTGAAGAGATCGAATAATCTGTTCTCAAACTAACACTGATTATTTTACTAGTTAAAGTAGAAATGGAACCGTGATATGGTTTGCCTGCTACCCGGTACAGTTATGTTGAATAACCCAAAATGAACAAAAAAAAAGCTTTCCCTTGGATTGAACTTTACCTGTTAGCCTGTACAGGTAGGCCTATGACGAATTACCCAAATGAAGGCGATTTTACCCAAATGAATTATTTTTCATCGTTGCGTTCCCAAGGCTTTGCAGGGAAATTCCACGTTCCCCCTTTCCCTAGCCAGGCTGTTCTTAGTAACCGTTCAATCCCAGAATTTTAACCAGAAACATATTGACGTACTGAAGTGGAATAGAAGCCACTTTTGTAGGTACGCCAATCACAATTGCCCCCTACTGTCTATTTAGGTATTTTTTTATTTGGCTTGGCTTTATTTGGAAATTCAGCATAATTATACCGGCAAACAAGGTCGGCCTACATATCTCGGCTTCGAGTTCAATTCATGGGTTCGGTTTTTTCGTTCTTTTGGTGAAAAGTTGTCTTCATGTTGGTAATTCGGCATTTTTTGTCTAAATTGGGTACCAGGTAATAAGATAGCCGAAAAAAAACAATAAAACCCATCGCCACTTCGAACTTTCCAGTGACTAGGATTAGGCCTTTGTTATATATAGGCCTAACTGATTAGTCGATCATATGAAAATCAATAATCAGCATTTTATTTTTTCTTTGTGTTGATTTAACTACCTTTCCAAAATAAATTATGGTAATCTAATTTACTCCAAACTCAATCAAATTTTTTAAAAAAGTTAAAGACATCAGCCAACATTTGTTACAAATCCTGTCGACTGTTTGTATCAAAACTCGTGACATGTAAAATTTGGTACAAAAGCTGTCGACTGTTTGTATCAAAACACGTGACGTGTATAGAACAAAACTTGTCAAGATTGGAACAAAACTCGTGAGTTGTGACAAAACTCGTCGACCATGTGACAAAACTCGTGAGTTGGAATAAAACTCGTACGTTGTGACAAAACTCGTTGCAACAGGGATTTCCCTCCAGTTTGATAAGGCAGTGATTTTTAGAGGTTTTTTCTTACACAATAGTTTCTTCCTCGTTTCAAAACCAAAGTAATATTTCATTATACCCCAAAAATATCCTTGTTACTTGTTTTTGGTGGTAGATGAACAGTTTTTTTCTATTTTCTATTATTTTTATATCTATGCGGAAACTACAGTTTGTATTATGCCAATGCACTTAGATATATTCTGTGTTTAACAGGCGCTGTGCAATTAGACGAAGAAGCCATTTTCAAAGCTTATTGAAAGCTGGTAAAAAGTGTCTCAAAAATACATCCTTTATAGACTGTGTCCCGAAATCGAAACTATCATGGTTGTTACGCAACTGAGTGCCTCGGATTACCTTTGAGTATGTTTAAGAAAAAGAAACAAAACGCGATATCTTTACGAGTTTAAAGTTATATATATTTATGAACACTAAAACACACGGGCACAGGGAAACTCTTCTTGTCTAAAATAACCATGGAGACAAGTTTCTAATTTTGTTAAAAAGATATATATCATTTAGACCTTTATACCCCATCATAAATTGTTGTAATAAAGTAAACCTATGATATTTCATTAGGTTGACGACTGACAGGAGCTTGGTCTTAGTCAGTAGAATTTTCTGGAACACTTTGTATTACATTGACAATGCTTACGTATCTTAAGCTATGGTAAGAATATCAATATTCTCGTTAATTTGGGATTACACTTTCTTGAAAAGAAAGTGTAATCCCAAATTAACGAGAATATTGTTATGTTCACTTTCTAAAAGACACTACCTAGGTAAGAATATCGTCAGACTATATATTATAGGGTCATGGGTGAAAAGACACTGAAAATTTGCCACCCCACCCACCCCCACCCCTTTCCCAGAAAAACCTAGGTAGAAGGCAGACAGGGGAGTTTAGCCCTGACCAGTATGTCTTTCAAACTCTTGTTCTTTTTTAAGCAATAACTGGCCTTTGGGACAGAGGTCGAGCAAGTTTACTTTGAAGTAGTTTGTATTCTTCTACTATAATCTTGGCCATAGCGATGCTAGCTTTGTTATACTGAAAGACAAATGGTATTATAGTTTTTTCATGACATCTTCCTAGGTCCAAGTTCAAACCCAAAGGATAAATAGTTTGTAATGTTTGAATCCAAAAACTTTCCCTTTCCAAACGTTTGTGCTTGGTATCTGCAGTGGAAGTGAGAAAAGGGATTTTCTCAATAGGCATGATTTCAAAATGGTCCTTGACCGAATGACCTAGAGTATTGAAATATTGTACCACAGGTAGCCTACATCATGTTTAAAGGGGCATGAGCTGCCAATTTTCATAGTTTCTGATCGTCACGATAGTAAGAGGATTTCAAGGCCATCGAAAAACTAAATGATTGGCGTTGGAATGAGGAAAATCCATACAGTATGTGGCTTGTACGAACCGAAAACGTGTTCGAAAAGTAAACAAAATTTAAATAACCGGGACGACCATTCATTCATTCTAAGGCAAAGTTAGTTTAAAACAATACTTTATCGTACATTTTCAAGACTAGAAGCACTAAAAAGCTTGTGAATCATACATCTTGAGAAAAATAGCCAATAATTTCAACGTTCTGTGTTAACGTCAAAATATCAACATTTTGGCAGCTCATGCCCCTTTAAGTCTATAAAGTTATATATATGTATTCCCCAAAAATTAAAAATCCCCAAAATAATGAATTTGTTTTCAGGACCTCTGACCCATAGGTCAGTCATTGTTTATAAACAGAAGTGTTTGAAAGATCTGGGCTAAACTCCATTGTCTGCCTTTAACCCAGGTATTTCTGATGAAACCAAATTATCACTTTAATTCTTTTTCCATGATTATGTTTGGTTTTATGTCAGTTTACCGATATTCTTGCCATAGCTGAAGATCCATACAACCTTGTTACAAAGTGTTCCATATGTGGGATGGTTGCCAGTTACCACCGGAAGGTCGTGGGTTTCCTCCGGGCATAGAGCCAGGTTTCCTCCCACACTAAAACGGCAACGCCGCCATATAAGTGAAATAATCTTGAGCGCGGTGTAAAACACCAAAAAATCAATCAAAGTGTTCCAGAAAATTCTACAATCTGTCTTCAAGCAATGAAATATGGTTTTTTTTAAAACAATTTATGATTGGGTATAAATCTCCAAATGACCTGTTTTTAACGCAAGCACAATCTGTCTCCATTGTTATTTTAGTCAGATTTTTATGGTGGCTGATTTGTGCCATTTCGCGTTCACGCTTTTTCGCTTCGAGAATTAGAAAATCTTGCCGCGAGAATGCGAAAACGCGAGAATGAAATATAATCTCGCCGCGAGAAAGCGAAAACACGACAAAAAATATAATCTCGCCGCGAGAATGCGAAAACTCGAGAATTAGTCAAAGGTGCTTTATTTGTGCCATTTCGCGTTCTCGCATTCTCGTCGCGAAAACTCGACATAAGTTTAAAATCTCGCCGCGAGAATGCGAGAAAAATAAAATCTCGCCGCGAGAACACGAAAACTAGAAAACTAGTCAAAAGTGCTCGTTTTGTGCCATTCAATTCTCGCGGCGAAAACTCGAAATAATTCTAAATCTCACCGCGAGAACACGATAATAAACTTACTTTCGTTTTCTTATTCTCGCCGAGAAAACGAAAGTGTGTGGAGCGGGAGTAATCTGCAGGCATGCGTATTATGTCAATAGTATAATGAACCGATTACATCGAACAGATTAACTTCTCATCACTGACAACTAGGAGCCGTCATATTATTCAGATGAATGAACTAAATTAAAACGCCTTGCAGCTTATTTCACGACTCTGTAGTTTTTTTTCCATGGCCAGGAAGGGGGGGGGGGGGGGGGGGGGCTCCGTGGCTCAGTAGGTAGAGCGTTTGACGCTCAATCCAAACAGCCTTCCATGGCACCAATAGGGCGTGGGTTCGAAATTTTCTGACTGGGTTTTCACTCGAACGACCTATGTCGGATGGTTCCAACGGAAGGTCGTGGGTTTCCTCAGGGCATAGAGCCCGGTTTCCTCCCACAATAAAACTGACAACGCCGCCATATAAGTGAAATAATCTTGAGCGCGGCGTAAAACACCAAACAATCAATCAATCAATCTATGCCCAGGGGCATATTTATTGGGTGTATAATCAGCATTTACATATTCTTACCTTATAGATAAACAACTGTTAGGCTATATTTACAAACTGTACAAACATTTATCTCGTAAGAGTTGTCAGTGGGCCGATTTCTTATATTAGAAAGCCTGCAAGATACATTGTTTCAAAAAACCCAAAGTAAAGGTCACCTATTTTTAGACTGTTAGCATGGCGACACTGTATTGACTGTGGCGTGCACAGATTTATATATAATCATAAAACCCGATATTCAAAGACCGGTGGGATAGAATGGTCAGAAGGGGGAGGGGATAATAAAAACATTCCCACACATATATCGTCAGTTTGACAATGGGGGAGTGTTTAACTTTAACTCATAAGACTCGTATGACTCTCTGAAGTTATTCTGTAGTGTATTTCGAAAACGAAAGCAGACCGTTCAGGCGGAAGTGTAGACAGTATACGCGCAAGCCGTTGGCAAGTTACTTTCGTTTTCTTGTTTTCGCGTTTTCGCGGCGAGATTATAGTGGCACAAATAAAGCAGTGGCACAAAAAGAGCGCTATTTCCTTATTTCTTGTTTTCGCATTCTCGCGGCGAGATTTTAAATTTATGTCGAGTTTTCGCGGCGAGAACGCGAAATGACACAAACAATTCTCGAGTTTTCGCATTCTCGCGGCGAGATTATATTTTTTGTCGTGTTTTCGCATTCTCGCGGCGAGATTATATTTCATTCTCGTATTTTCGCATTCTCGCGGCGAGATTTTTGTTAAATTTCGTATTCTCGCGTTTTCGCCTCCTAATTTTCGAAGCGAAAACGCGAGAACGCGAAATGGCACAAATCAGCTACCATAGATTTTCCCTATGCCCGTGTGTTTTATTGTTCATAAATATATTAAGTCGGTTGGTAAAAAGCAATGCATATGGTATGAAGCCAGATTCGAGTTTTTTTTTTCTCACAAGCTCTTCATGAAGCAGGCTCCGTTTGACCAACAATGTTATTTCGTGCCTTTTAAAACAAAGTCACAAACATTGGATTTAAATACATCGCATATTAATTTAGACAGACATTATCAACAATCATAGGAACAATATCAGGAGGTACCACTTTCAATAGGCTTTATTGTTCTTGTACTTGACAATACACGTGTGAAGTTTGAAACCATAGAAGTTTTATATACCGGTACTACTTTTGGGTAGCCTATATAGGAAGCCCCGGATCATCCAGTAATATATAGTTAACCATGCCGTCTTGGTTGGTTGATTGATTGATTGATGTTTTACGCCACAATCAAGATTATTTCACTTATATGGCGGCATAGTGGGGGAGGAAATCGGGTTCATTGCCCGAAGGAAACACCCGACCTTCGACAACAACCAATTAAACCTAACCAAAAGTCAAGAATTTCCACGGCATCGGCTTATGTGGAAGACTTGCCTCAGGCCGGAGTTCCTCCGGACAAAGAACTCAGTTTTCCTCTCCCACTGAACCTGGCAACTCCGCGATATAAGTGAAATAAATTTTCGTGTAAAACATCAATCAATCATTCAGTCAATCTTATTCTTGGTGACACTTTATTATATGTGAATTCTTAAAGGGGCATGAGCTGCCAAAATGTTGATATTTTGATGTTTAAACAGAATGTTGAAATTATTGGCTATTTTTCTCAAGACGTGTAATTCAGAAGCTTTTTACTGCTTCTAGTCTCGAGAATGTACGATAAAGTATTGTTTTGAACTAACTTTGCCTTAGAATGAATGAATGGTATTCCCGGTTATTTAAATTTTGTTTACTTTTCGAACACGTTTTCGGTTCGTACAGGCCACATACTGTATGGATTTTCCTCATTCCAACGCCAATCATTTAGTTTTTCGATGGCCTTCAAAGCCTCTTACTGTCGTGACGATCAGAAAGTGTGAATTTTGGCAGCTCATGCCACTTTAAGAAACAAATTATCCATGTTAAGTTAATTCATTTGGAGAAAGAAACACATTGAACACATATCTAAAAAGCAAAGGAGAAAATCAGTTTTATTTTTCTGATGTCAAGTTTTTCTGCAAAACGTCAATGTTTTAATATTTTATCTTGGCATCGGAGAACGACCCTCCGGCAACGGACTGAGGATGTCCACAGCGTTTGGAGCTGGGTGAACCCTACATTTACGCCAGCGCCGATGTCTTCTCTTGCCGGACTCGCGTGGATATGGTGGAGGTTTTGACACAATAACAGGGCATTTGGAAGACGGGTTATTTTGAAGATCAGCTTCAGCTGTTGGACAGGAGTCGGGGTCCGGAACCCCGAATACCAACAGGTTTAATTGATTGGTTGTTTCCTGGAGATATCTCTCGTGCATATCAGTCTTGACTCTCTCAGGTATGTTGTCTAAATCTTTCATTCTCAACCATTCTGTTCTGAGCTTTGTGTAAGAGACCAAATCTCTGTCCGTCTTTCCTGAAAACAAAGGATAAACGTTTAATTCCAATACGTTTATATGAAAGAGCTATTACTGAGAGAATAAACAGTTTATATGCTCTTATCCATGGACGAATCAAGTGGGGAGGGGTGAGTTTTTCCAACCTTTAGTATTGCCTTAACAAAAAAATCAAGCATGTACATGGAAAGTAACATTTCGAAAGTGAAGAGGGGGGATGGGTGCATGACAGACAGTTGAGAAACCACAAAATATTATAATACTATGCATTAGCTTCCATTTAAAAGATAATTCCAGTAAGACTTTTTAAATAAGTGTTGAGCTTTAAATGTTTATGCTTGTGCGGCGCTACTTACCATTAAGATATGACTCAGAAGGGAGCTGTCCATTTCTAGGGCGACCGTCTTGGTCTGCTGTAGGTGGAATTGATGGCAACACTTGAAACCTGGACCACTTTTCTAAAGAAAAGACAAGATAAACTTTTCAAGGGTATATTCTTCGACTCATACAGGCAGTTTCATTGAAACCGTCTAAATGATATGCAGTCAAAAACATACTAGATCTTTATCATATTTTATTATCACCAAAAGCAAAAACAATTTCCCAATTGGTTACCCATTCGCTTCTCTCTGACAAAGACAAACAAACTTGTAACGCGTACCTTTTAAATAGGTGGGTAGTTTCGACAGTCGATTGGCTAAAGATTGAATCTGGACGAAAAATTGTCGGTGTTGGTCCGACTGTCTGGGAGAAGCCGGAGGTTTCCATCTGTGAAAAGAGAGAAAGCTAACTGAATATTGGGCGGTTGATGGCGCTACTTAGAACCCGATATATTTAAAGTGGCATGAGCTGCCAAAATGTCGATAAAGTATTGTTTTGAACTAACTTTGGCTTAGAATGAATGAATGGTCGTCCCGGTTATTCAAATTTTGTTTACTTTTCGAACACGATTTCGGTTCGTACAGGCTACATACTGGAGACCTATGGATTTTCCTCATTCCAACGCCGATCATTTAGTTTTTCGATGGCCTTCAAAGCCTCTGACTGTCATGACGATCAGTAATTATGAAAAAAAAGTGTGAATTTTGACAGCTCATGCCACTGTAAGTAAACAAACCACTGCAGAAAAAAATCGTCATGTTGTCTTAACTTTTGAAATAACCAGATGTTCAAAACTCGACTCCCATAAACCTTAATATCTACCTTTGAAGACGTATTTACTTAACGAGTCCGCAAAGACACAATTAGTTACCGGTACCACCAAACATGATAGACAATAGACCTGTTTGAAACTGTCGTTAAAGCGGGCAATAAAGGTATGACATATTGTCAGCTCGTGTTGTTCACAAAACTTACTTCGTTGTGAAGCTTTAATGAATTCTAATTTCAGAACAACTTTGTATTAATGATAAAAAAATTAAGACATCACCACGTCGTCAGTTATTTTTGAACGCGAGCTTTCGACACCTTTGTCGGTGTCTTCGTCAAGTGTAACAAGGCAGAGGTGTCGAAAGCTCGTGCTGTTTCAAAAACAACTGACGACGTGGTCTTAATTTCTTATCATTAGTATGGAACCCACGTTTAAAGAGAGTTTCAAACATTTCTAACTTTGTATTATAGTTGTCTTCTATGTAGATATACTTACGCAAGGCTTCGAAAGTCCTCTATATCGTTTTTCACTCTTATCATCTTCGAATTCTAGAAACACTTTTCTTAGTAGATTGCACGAAATCTGAATACGTGTTATTTGTTGCGAAGGATTCTTAACAACACGTCTGTTACGTCATTCTTATCATCTACGTAACGCTTTCAAGTTGCCCAACGTAATAACCAAACTCACTGAATTGTTGCGTCATTCAGTGGCTTTACATTTACGCTACTGTGACGTCACATAGATTAGTTTTCTCCTTATTTTAATAGTTATGGCTCGACCGTTATCAATTGGTGAATTGCCAATAGGTGATTTGCCAATTACTTGAAAATGACGTAAGTTAGCAACGTCACAATAGCGGTCAAATGTGGGAGACCGGACAAAGCATTCGTCTGTTTTTAACTCAAAATTTTCAACATTTTTACAACATATTTTAATACCGAAACCCGATATTGAGACAGTATATGTCTGAAATAATCAAGTAATGCGAAAAAATCTTGTATGGGACGGGAGCTCAAATGAATATAGCTAAAGTCTAATTGGAAGATGGGTTTGTCCGGTCTAAGTTTGGTGCCACGACGTCATGTCATTGTTGCGCGAAAAACTGGCAAATGGTCTATTTCTTTCAAATGACGTAATTTAGCGATGTCACTGCCCCAAGTAGTAGACCGGACAAAGGATCCGTCTGTTTTTAACTTTGTATTTTTGGTATTTTACAAAAGATATAAGAAATGAAAACCTATAATCGGACAGTTTATATCCGATTGAATCTAGAAATGGGAAAAAGATCGTGGATAAAAAGGGATTTTGACCCAATTCGGCAAAAGTCAAAATTACTACTGGGCTTGTCCGGTGTAAGTTTGGTGCAGCGACGTCATTTCATTGTTACGCATAAAACTGGCAAATCGTCTATTCATGGATCCCTGAGAATGATTGACAGTTATAGACATTTATTATTTATACATAAGTGAAAACTAGGGATTTCATTCACTCAGAAATGTAATAATTCACTGCAGTGCAATAACACTTTTTGTTATTTAATCGCACGCGTCGAAGCCGATGACGTCGTCGGACCTACTTCTTTCTTGTGTACTGACGTCTGCTGTACAACAAGAACAGTACATAGGATTTGATTTCGATAGGCTAAATGAAGCCTTTTCAGTCAATTTAGCTTTAATATAAATAATTTACAACTGAAAACACTAAATTGATTCAATAGAGGATTGGCTTACCACTTTAAATCAAAGCGATAAAACAAAACTTCATTACCGATCGTCAGTTGGCAGCGTTGTGTGGCCTGCATCATCATGGCTTCGGAGAATCGTAACGAGAAACTGTAATTGCCGTTCAATGACGCGGTAAAACGATGTTAAGTAGTTTCATAGATCATTTTTTATCCTTGTGACTGGTGCGCTGCAGAGTTAAAATCCATGTTGATCGATTTAATTTCTTTTTACACGAAATATCGCGAAAAACTTCAGTTAGAAAATGACAATTCAAATGACCACAAATCTGACAGTTGACAGTCACGTGAGAAGAACAGACATGCTGTTGTTTCATTGGTCATCGATATATATTCCTACGTTTGCTGAAAACCTAATCCGTCATAAGTTTGTTGATATTTTCTTTTTTATAATTGATAAATTTATACCTAATAAACAATCCCCAGCCTAAAACATGAAAGTATAAATAATAAACAGAATATTCAACAGCTGTGTTTGAAAAGCATTTATATTTTTTCTCTTGAAAGGCTTCGCGTCTCGTGAGTTATTCTCCGACTTTCACTCGAAAAAATATAAGTGCTATTTAAACACAGCTGTTCAATATCCTCTATATATTTTTTAACACCATAACACACGGGCACAGGGAATAGCAATATGAGACTCGTTTGAACTTCAAACCTCTTAAGACTTGCAACTGAACTATGAACGGTAAATCCATCTTTATTTTCTCGATTATTCAATAAATTTGCTTTGTTTTAGGCAAAACCTATTAAAAGAAACATAGAGGTCGGTTATAACCCATGTCATATTGAGGCTACCAAGTCGCTCATCTTGAGGTCATTCCCATTTCGGAAGCATGACGCTGGTCTCCCGTCCCATTGCTCCCCGGTCCCATTGAGAAACCAATGAGACGGGGGACCATTGAGAAACCAATGAGACGGGGGACCAATGGGACGGGGGACCAATGAGACGGGGGATCAATGAGACGGGGGACTAATAAGACGGGGGACTATTGAGCGGACCCTCCATTTCAATGCTTTTAAGCGGAAGTCGAAAAGTAATGTAACAATCAATAGCCGTGATAAATTGTTATCTCCTAATTAAGAGATAATTTTTCTCCTAATTAGGAGATAGGCCTATCATTAGCCTATCGCCTAATTAGGAGAAAACTCGTTTTTATTTTTCACTCTGGCACTAATACGCTTCCGTACTCGTTTTATGAAAACGAGAGCTATTGAGTATGGTCAAAGTTTTGGCTATAGGGCTATTAAATGGCCTAGGTCTATTTCAATTTGGTCCTCGATGAACGGCTTTCCCGCCTTTATTGCGCCCTCTGGTGGAGAGGCTGGCGTCGAATCAAATCGTATGAATGACATTGACGTACCCAAACAATCGGAAAGATGGCAGCCGGGCCGAACTGGGGAACGTTACCCAGTGTTATTATTGTTGAGATTTTGTCATATCTTTCGAGAAAGGACAGACTAAAGATATCATCTGTATGTAAAAGATGGAGAAGCTGTTTGTACCACCCAACATTGTGGTCAAGGATTTCCTACAGATTAAGTGCCCCATATCGCCAGCAAGCCAAATTTTTGGCTGACACCTGCGGACGATTTGTACGAGAAACCACTGTCGAATTTAACTCGCATAACTTTACAGAGGTTCGTGAATGTTGTCGGATTCTGAGCATATTGGCTACGAATAAAAACACACAGAGTCTTTCCCTGAGACCATCCAGCTGTCACATTGACTGGCCATCGTCATCAGGACCAGAGCCCGTAGACAGGCAAGTGTACATAGTCACATACTGTAATGTAAATGTAATGTTAAAACCCTGCTGTGAAAATCTAGGTCAACACTGTTTTGGTTATGACGTACTTTGACAGTTGAGAAAGTAAACAACATAATAAAACGCAGCAATAAGATAAATTGGTAGAAGCTGGCAAAATTGTAATATCTCTGAATTAAAAAATGGAGCTAGTATCACTACAAATCTTTTAATTTGTACTTCTTGAGAAAAATAGCTAAGAATCTCAAAATTTGGTCAAAACGAAAAAATATCAAAATTCTGGCAGCTCATGCCATTTTTAAGTAATTATTTAGAAATGTCAAACACACAAAAATATACTTGCGATTATACTGGCAGTAAACATGACTAAACCTAACCTTTCTCTGTCAATAAACCTTGTCCCTAATTCAATAACATTAAATGTCTACAGGTACCTCGTTATTTATGTTTGGATATTTATTGGTCGGTACCAGGTCAACGACCAATAAATGTCAGAAATTATAAATAACGGATTAAGACCTTTACTAAAGTGAAGTACCCTGTCCCTAACCCTAAGTTTGTCTTCAATGGTATTTTGTCAATAAAACGTCGACCTATGTGGGATGGTTGCCAGTTACCAACGGAAGGTCGTGGGTTTCCTCCGGGCATAGAGCCCGGTTTCCTCCCACAATAAGACTGGCAACGTCGCCATATAAGTGAAATAATCTTGAGCGCGGCGTAAAACATCAATCAATCAATCAATCAATAAAACGTCTAAAACTAACCACAGTTTTTGACAATCCGGATACACCATACAGTAGTCACTCTCTGTCTCTAGCGAAAACGCCTCTAGCACTAGGAGGTTGCTTAATGGAGGAGTTGACTAATCGCAAGCTTTACGTTACCTACGATTGCCCAAAGTAGTCCTAAGCTTTAAATGCAGATTGCAGGTTACATTTAAAATGGGAGAGAGGGTTAGATGTGGCTTAGTTAAGCATCTAGAGTGAATGTATTGCTTGCTTTCGACCACTATTTCAGTTGGTGCGGGTCACGGACATGCATACTGTGTTTATGGATATTTGTTTTTCTGGTAACATGAGTTTTTCCTGGGATATAGGATTGAAGGGATTGTAAACACTTTTGAACTACAAAGCCTTGGAAACCTTTTGCGAATTGAAAGATAAACCAAAATTGGCCTTTGATTATATCCGATATTAAGTAAAAACATCAGTGAACTGTGGATGTTGATTAACAGCAAAAAATGATTCAATGATGTTTAGCCTTAGAAGAGACAATATTTTGATACTTTTATAAACAAATTTCCTGAGTTTATTATACATGGTCAAGGTGTGGCATCGCCCAGCTATCTGTTGATGCTATAATACTATATTTAAAAAATCTGAAATCTTATTCAGTAGTCGGTAAATTACTGGTTTATGCATGTGCTTGACTTATCATGTACTCTGGTGTTGACGACACACTGGGAGGTTAAACACCCAGGTGACGGTCTCTGATTTTCGCTGCAGACGCTGCAGGTCTATTTTGATTCAAACATGATTTACCCTATTGAACAGAATTGTATATGTTCTATACGTTTTTGTGTTTCAGGTTTTTGGATAATATAGAAGCAGTTTTACGCAACAGCCGTAAACTGAAACATTTTTCTGTTGGCTGCGTTGAAGAGTTGTTGGAACATAGCAGTGATTTCGTGCAAATCTTATCTGCCTATCATTCAAATCATTTGGAAGCTTTACATCTGGCCAGTGTGAAGGAGGACTCAGAAAGTTATGGAATAATTGAACTTCAAACTGAGCAGCTTGCTCATTTCACAGCTCTCCACACACTTAGTATTGACTATGACCATCTCACCAACAACCTATTGGAGTTATTCGCGGATAACAGGAAGACCAAGCTGAGAACACTTACATTACACATCCATGGTGTTGATCCAGAACATGAATATATCACTAACGAAACATGGCGCAAGATACACAACTATTGTCCTGAGCTGGAAGTCACTATTAACTTAATCCATTCTTCAGAGGGGATCAATAGACTACTAGACATTCTTCAACCCCACATGCCACTGGCCCATTTTCGGCAGTTTTTCTGCGGTCAAATCAACATGGCTGCCATCAATTTCATAGCAACACATTTTGGCAACACCCTGCAATCTGTGCACATAATAGATGGTTTAATTGATAACCAACCAAATCTGTACCTTTCTACTACTGATGAAGACCCCTTCGTGATGTTAGCTTGGAGATGTCCAAGACTTCAGCATTTTGCATTAGTTGGTTAGTTCCTTAAACAACATTTATTTAATTGGTTGGTTGATTGGTGTTTTATGCCGCACTCAAGATTATTTCACTTATATGGCGGCGTTGCCAGGTTTAGTGGGGGAGGAAACTGGACTCATTGCCCGGAGGAAACCCTGACCTCCGGCGTCTACCTTGCAACTCTTCCACATACGGCGACCGAGTGAAAAATCCGCTCAGAAATTTTTTATTTTTTTTCGGGCTGCGCCGCATCGACAGAAGGTCTGTGGGACTGAGGGACGATCATTCTTACCCGCTGGACCACAGAGGCCCCCTTATTCAATTGGCATGAGCTGAATATTTTTTTTGGTATTGTAAAATAAATCTATTTTAATATACTCTTGATACTATTTTGATCAAAAAGTGCAAGTTGGAAGCTTTTTAGTCATCCCAAACCTGACGATGTATGTTAATATTTAGATTGATTGATTGATTGTTTGGTGTTTTACGCCGCGCTCAAGATTATTTCACTTATATGGCGGCGTTGCCAGTTTTATTGTGGGAGGAAACCGGGCTCTATGCCCGGAGGAAACCCACGACCTTCCGTTGGTAACTGGCAACCATCCCACATAGGTCGTTCGAGCGAAAACCCAGTCAGAAAATTTTCCAATTTTTTTTTTGGACTGAGTGGGATTCGTACCCGCGACCCATTGGTGGAAGGCTGTTTGGATTGAGCGTCCAACGCTCTACCTACTGAGCCACGGAGGCCCCCTTAATATTTAGAAGAAACTTAGGCCTGGAATGTATGAACACCCGTCCCCTTGATTTCAATGTTATTAGTTCTGTTTTTATTTTTTTATTTCAATTATTTAGTTTTTCTGTGAACTTGCAACTCTCTTAGTGTAATATTTTGTTGTTCTTAATAATGTTTACGTGTTAACTTAGAGAGCCTGGTTTGAAAGGCCTGTTAACCCAACTTATTTCTTATGTACTCTGTTTCAATGGAAACAAATTATTTTCCAAAAGCTTTAGTATGAAATTCTTGCTTTAAACCACCATCCTAATATGTTTAAAAAAAAGTAATAAAAATGAATTTTAAGTTTTAAATTGTGTGCTTTTGTCACTAACATTGGCAGGCTATGAGATGGCTGACGAAGATCTGATAGCTATGGCTAGGTTACGAGGAGAACAACTGAAGACTCTGATTGTGCCGCTGAGTTGTGTATCTGTTGTTGAGGAGGAAGAGGAGAATGTGTGGGTGTCGCTCGGCACTGTCGGGGAAGAGTTCTCTCAAAAGGTACATGTACAGTCTATAGTCCCATGTTCGAAGATTTACAGTAGTGTTTATATTTTACTCCAGTGTCATGATGGTTTCATATCTTATCTTGAACCTTTATCACACAACATGAAATATTAGCATGGGTACATGGCAGTTGATTAATGTAGGATAAAGTCAAAAATTAAAAAGGTCCCCCCCCCCAAAATAAAAAAAAGTGCAACAAACGGTATTAAACTTTTTTCTAATAGTATATGTATCACATTTGTGGTTGTCTGATTGTCCCCTTTTGAAACTCCTGTTGTCTCTTCTATATGCAATTCAGCTATTTTCTTTTAAAAATATGCTTTTTGGATTTTCAGATCTCTGACAGTTTGGGTCGGAGCTGGCATCCTCTGAGAGATGATGAATTACATCCGGCGGTGAGAAATTTTCATGCTGACGCGGAATTAGCTTACATGAAAATCCTGTTAGACGATCAGTCTTGGAAAGGATGAGGATATTTGGTATTGTGATCAAAATTGGGTCAAGACTTTCGTTCTCTTAATGTCTTGTAGGAGAAAACTGTTTTATGTATACTTTGCCAGTTTTAATGTGGTAGTCCAAATAAGCTCATATTGTCACTTTTTGGAGTAAATTAGTTGAAGTCTAAAAAAAAACTAAAAAACTCTTAGTGATCCTAGTCCATTATCTGTGCTTCAGATTGATGGAAAATGTGATCAGTTTACCATACCCTTGTCCTCGTTTGTAATGCATAAATTTTAATCAATTCATTTATAAAATGAAAATTTTTCCAAATGGCTGTGGGGGTCACACCAAGTTAGCATATTGCTGACCTAGTAAGGAGGAACATTAAGTATTCCAAATACATTTTCATTCGCCTTACTGACGTTAAATTGCCTGTGTAGTCTAATATCAAAATTGAGATGAGGGGTGGGGCTGATCTTTTGGTTGGTCGGTACTTTTGTCCCAATAGCTCAAGCCCCAATCAATCAACTATGCTCTGGTGAAAATGGCGTCCGGTGGCCACGTCTACAGTATGATAGTCATTCAGTCTGAGATAGGTCTTCCATCGATGCAAACGCCGCCATATCAGTGATAAAATCTTGATAAAATCGATGCAGCGCCCAATCGAGCGAGTCCATTTTCACTCGTTTGTGGAAGAGTTGCTAGATACTTGCCGAAGGTCGGGGTTTTCTTCCCCATTAATCCAGGCAACATATCCGTGAAATTATCTTGAGTGTGGCATAAAACATCAATCAATCTAGTGCTCTTTCTTCTGGAGAATGGCTTCAGGTTGTTTGTCTTGAGACTTGTTTCTCGCATCCCAACTTATTAGGCAGGGCCTTGGACAATCTATGTGCTTGTTACTGTGGACTGGATGTCAGTACTATGTGATTGATGTCGGTAGCTCCTGTGAATAAACATTCAGGTTTCCTCAATCAATAAACTTGGCTTTCAACGCAATCTTAATGGCAAAATAATATTTAGAGACCCTAAATAATGTAATTATCATTGACTCTTTACTCCTAACTTAATTTGAGATATTTCCTCACAGACATTCCTGCTTCCAAACACTGTTATGCAACAACAATAATGTGCTAATTTATTACCAAAAGCAATTTTGAAACTGAGCTTAACCTAAATTTCACATATGTTTTTCTTGTGCTTTAATCCATGTGGCCTCTTGGAGGAGAGAAACTCGAGTGAGGAGAGAAAATGAATATGCGCACACCGTGACTGTGATAAATCCATCATTTAGAGTGATAGTAATTAAGACCCAGCTCCATCGTTGTTAACTACATGTATATATATTTGCTGAGTCCAAATGCAAGATTATTAACATATATTATGGAGCAGACCAATTTCAAAGCTCCGCTGTTACATCTACAGTGAAATCCACCATTATATTACCGCATCATCATTCTTGCCATGTTCCCAATTGTTAAGATCAAAAGATTATTATTGTTAACCCGGTGTTGGGGATATTATAGTTCGGATGACTGCTGGACAGCCATAAACTTGTTGATGTTAAAAATATCTAATATTGTTGTTTGGATAAGGAAGAAAAGGAGCTAGCTATGTGTGCTGCAATGCCTTCATTTTATGGGAAGTTAATTGTTAGAAAATTCTCTTTATTCTCCCTAATGATACCTCGTGATTTTGTTATATAAGAGACCCTTTTAACTTTAAGCCATATAGTCATCTAGCTTGTTGCATTATTACACTGTTGGGCGTTTTGTTGATAAAGCTAGTCTGGTATTAGAGGAAGTTTTCTGCATAACCAAGGTTGATGCGCTAGGTCCTCTTGTTAAATTGCTTAAGTCAAAGTTGAAATCTATTGTACATATAAATGCCCCTAATGATGCCCACAGAGAGATAGTACCAATCATCATATCTTCTAAAGTATGTGTGCAATAACTTATAATAACAACGTATAATTAATATTGGTGTGATTTGATAGGACATTGTCAGACAAGGGATCGGACAAACCAGCATAGAAAAATTGTGACCACTTTAAACTCTTATAAATGTATATTTTACAAGGTGTCTGGTGTAATACAAGTCAATAATATAGTGCTTCCATTTATCCAACTGGAGTGCTGTAAAACCCCAAAGAATTAATAAACCAAATTATTCTGATTCACATGTGAATTAGTTGGGGAATGTTAGGTACCAACTGCAGGTCAGGGGTTTACTTGGAGCATCAACCTGGCAATAAACCTGACGATGCTTCATTGACATGGGTGTCATCAACTATCCTGATCAACACAGACACCCTCACATACACACCTATATTTATAGAGACTAAAACACACAGGCACAGGGAAAATGTTCTATAAATGCTGACTGATACATGTATTGTCACAATTGTTCCGCTGTGTCATCAATCAGTAGTGTATTCAAGGTTTATAGCTGTAGAGGTTTTGCTAAGAAATGGGTATCCTCGGAGATAGTCCGAAATATCTGCGATGATGATGTAAGACATTTTCTGACAGATAGAATGATGATGGCCTATCTGTCAGAAAATGTCTTACATCATCATCACAGATATTTCGGACTATCTCTGAGACTCCTATGTTCAATGTCTGAAACATTCTGGCATGGATTTTGGGTTATTGCTGTTCTTAGCTTCTCATATGAAGCGCAGAAAATCTGAACAAATCAATTTTGAGTATTTCTTAATCTTATTGTGTCATAATCATGTGAATTATATAACTTTTTTGTTGTCCAGCATCTTACACAAGTCAATTGTTATACACCTGAGATCTGTGATTAATACATCATCAATGCAGCAAGACTTGGTATAAAATGGTGCAAAAAAACTGTCCAGCCCATTAATATTCAATGGCATCAATTTGTTGGTTAGTCCATCATTATTTATGACCTTTTATTGGGAAATTCAGTTTATATTTTAGTTTTGTTTTAACATACATGTACATAGGTTGCCTTTTTGTCTAGATATGTATTTCTTGGTATGGTTTTATTTATATATGTCAAGTTCACTTATCATTGAGAAAAAAAAAACCTAAATATATTTATGATCTTACTACCTATTATCTTAGGCTTCTACTTAAAAAGTAATAAGCTTATTGGATATTCACTGTCAAATGTAGACTCTCTTTCTATGATCTGATTTTATATATAAATGTTCATATTATTTAAACATGTAACTCTTCAAACCCATCCATAATGATATGAAGTTGTTATATGTTGCGCATGGCTGGTCCAACATTCACTAGTCAGGTGGTGATTTTCCATCCTATACCAGTACATGTAACTCTTGGTGGCCGACAGGCTTATCGCCTAGTGAGCACTAGAATCGCCCCGTGTGCGTCAAAACTGCTGGCCACTCAAATTTTGATCATTTAATCACACCTCTGTCAAGTATCAACTCTGGCTATATGGATATCTAATATTCTTCATATTTCTACGAGCTTTAAATTGGCATGAGCTGCCAAAAATCACATTTTTTCATAATTTCTGATCGCCACAACAGCAAGAGGCTTTGAAGGCCATAGAAAAACTAAATGATTGGCGTTGGAATGAGGAAAATCCATACAGTATGTGACCTGTACGAACCGAAAACGTGTTCGAAATGTAGACAAAATTTAAATAACAGGGACGACCATTCATTCATTCTAAGCCATAGTTAGTTCAAAACAATACTTTATCGTACATTTTCGAGACTAGAAGCACTAAAAAGCCTCTGAATTATATTTCTTGAGAAAAATAGCCAATAATTTCTACATTCTGTTTTAACGTCAAAATATCAACATTTTGGCAGCTCATGCCACTTTAAGCCATGCAGTTCGTACTGAATAGGCTGTCCATCAGAGGGGCACAACAGCAAGAGGCTTTGAAGGCCATAGAAAAACTAAATGATTGGCGTTGGAATGAGGAAAATCCATACAGTATTTGACCTGTACGAACCGAAAACGTGTTCGAAATGTAGACAAAATTTAAATAACAGGGACGACCATTCATTCATTCTAAGCCATAGTTAGTTCGTACATTTTCGAGACTAGAAGCACTAAAAAGCCTCTGAATTATATTTCTTGAGAAAAATAGCCAATAATTTCTACATTCTGTTTTAACGTCAAAATATCAACATTTTGGCAGCTCATGCCACTTTAAGCCATGCAGTTCGTACTGAATAGGCTGTCCATCAGAGGGGATAAATATAACCCAAGAGTACAATGCAATATGCATTAAATATCCAACATTATTAAATTTGTACTCTTGTTACATGTAGCCAATATCAAATTTTCTTTATATTTATCATTAAGCCAGCTTATTTAACTGAACTTACTGGATACCTGTTGCATATTTCTTGTTATGGCCTATGTATTCAGAACAAGATTACATCCCGTTTCCAGTTTTGAAATTAATCCGAAGATATGTACTGACTTTGTGAAGGTCCTTATTGCTTAACATTACCCTAGTTTAATCACTTTAGATTTGATAAATTATATCTAGAACTGCATGAATTTATGTTGTTAGTTTGTCTTTAATATCAAAATGTAAACAGCACTGTGATAGTTTCACTTAAACCTGCATTTAATTCACTTGTCTTATTGGCACCCTTTGTGGTAGAAATTGTAATACATTAAATAGCCTGTCAACTGATTAGATAAACATTATTTTCACAAAACCCTGGTTAGAAACTCTGGCTTCAAGTGACTTAACGAGTTAAACATGAGCAAATATTCCATTGACTGAGTTACTGCCAGGTTTAATCCTGCGAAAATAGTAGATTTTTAACTATGAATAATTAATAATTCCTATACAGATCTAATTGATGATAGTAATGTTATTATACCTTAACGCCTTCATAGTTAGTGTAGGTATGAAGTCAAGTGCTCGGATGAACTGCTGTAAGTGGATATCAATACCTTAAACAAGTTTACTGAAGAAATTTGGCCAATAAAATTCAAGACATATTTTATTACCGTAATAATCTAATGTTGCCATTGTGAAGGCCTGTGACTAGTTGGTGAAAGAGCACAAAAACGTAATATGTGTACCTAAACAAAATATGAAAATATCATTGTGGTATTATTCATTATTCTTTTACTTGGAATTTTGTAGTTTGGATGACTGCTGGCCGGCCATTATAAGAGTTGTTGACGTTTAAAAATATCTAATATCGTTGACCCAAGAATGACCCCCCCTGTAGCTGTAACTATATGTTCTGTAGAATGTTATAATCAGTAAAGGGTTGTTATTAACTGTATAGATAGTGGGAGTATCGTGAGAATTCCACACGTTTTCTGTGATGGGCGCTGTTAATGCGCATGTGGGGAGCCTTTATCGTTCGAATGTGACGCTCATTTCTGCTGTTGCAGGACAAAAAACATCAATCGTACTGACAATGTCATCAAAAAACGTCATCTGTCACCCGATATAGCGGGAATCTCTAAGCAAACTCGCAGGCCCTATTTGGCAAGAAACAAAGTATTTACCTCCTAACAAGGATGCTCATGAAATGTGATAGTAAGCAGTAACAACTGTTAACAATACGGGTGATGTAAATAGTAACAAACTACCAGCATTGGGTCTGCCAGAAGGGCCCTGGATAAGAAAACAGTTAACCTATTTACTGGAATAAGTTGAATCTAGTTGAATAATAAAGTACTAAGCCTATTTATTTAAACATGAAAGCAGCCTCTTTATTTTAATATGACAATATGCCAATTTATTTCAGTAATTCTGATAGCCTTAATAAACAATGCATTACGCAAGGGATTATGAACATGTGTATTCATTCAACCAAACTTCAGCTTCAAAGTTCAGCTGTTAAAGTGACCGTTGTTATTTATATAACCAGCCTTAAGGTTAAGATGATTAAATATGTTAGAATTGTTAGTATACTCTAGTCCTCAACAAAAGACAATTTGATCATTCAAAAAAAAAATATCCCAGTGTTTGGTTTTAAAAGATTTTGTTCACTTTTATTGGTCTTGGCCTAATGTACATAAGTTTTCTTTTTAAATTATCATCCTTTTTTCAACTTTTAGAAAAAAAATGGCTTATTTAATATTAAGAAAAAAAAAGTTCCATATAATTTAGATTGGATGTGCAAGTATAATGTTTTATTGGTAGTTCAGTATTGTAATTTGCCTTGTTTTTTTTTTTACTTAATACTGTCTCTGACTTATTTTATTCAGACAAACTAGTCTTTCTTGCTTTCTGAACAAATCACTCACTTGAATGGTTATATTTTATTCAGACGAACTAGTCTTTCTTGCTTTTTGAACAAAGTGCTCGATTGAGGGGTTCTATTTTGTACCCCATGGTGAAAAAGCATTTAAAACTTGATCCATTATACTTAATTTTTAAAGAAAAACGTAAAACACTGTTGCATTATTTATATTGTATGTTCTCTATGAATCTCAGATGGATTAAAACCAAAACAAATTTGACAACTCGCACCATATTGTACCTGATGGTGCATATTATATATACACCATCATCATCATGTACAATATAGTGCGAGTTGTCCTATGTGTTTTAGCTTTAGTAAAACCACTCCATAGTAGAATTTAAGATGAACTAATATTCAATTTTTTAAAATTAATAGTGAACTGTAAGTAGCTTCATGAATGCCATGTATAGGACAGCTGTGGCACAAACATGCCTTTGAGCTTTTCAAATTACTTGTGAGGATTACAGAGACTGGGGTTTATACGGCTACCATGGGTTAGCCACATATGTATGAATATTACAATGTTTTACCACAGCCAATTAGTTGGTTTTAATGAAATGGGCGCACTTGCCTTTCATAAGCTGTGTTATCTTCCAATAAAGGAACTCTAAAAGTAAATATGGGCAATTTATCATGGAGAACGTAACCTTCAAACTCATATCCTCCTCAGCAAAAAATGACAAATGATTTTGGGGAGTTTAGTGCCTGGGCATTGTAATTACTTGATATGAAAAATGGTTTACTCAGAGAAAAAAAGTCACTTTCTTTTTTTTTGTCTTGTTTTTTATCACCTTTAACATGTATGTACATAGTGTTAGAGTAAGGAGATGTCTAAATTTGGTCTCAGATACATATTTCTGATAAAACCATGATCATAGAACCAGGTATCATGTTGCTAACTTAAAACTGGGACCAAGATGTATTGTTCGATCAAATTAAACTACCAGTATCATGAAATCAAAGACATCTCAGTGCTTTAACCGTGCTAATTTATTCTTTTGTTTATTCAATAAATCTGTAAAAAAATTCATGGTATTTCGGTTTTTATTATGTTAAAGTGGCACGAGCTGCCAAAATTCACACTTTTTTCATGATTCCCGATTGTCACGACAGTAAGAGGCTTTGAAGGCCGTCAACAAATTAAATAATTGGCGTTGGAATGAGCCAAAGTTAGTTTAAAACAATACTTTATCGTACATTTTCGAGACTAGAAGCACTAAAAGTCTTGAGAAAAACAGCCAATAATTTCAACATTCTGTTTTGTCGTCAAAATATCAACATTTTGGCAGCTCATGCCACTTTAATGTATTCGATAATTCTCTGTGTTGCTGTGGGCAGTGACTAGATTTCAATTAGGTGAAGAATTACTTACTGATAACTTCCTGATTACTTGGGTGACGATGTCTCCGTGTACTTCTTAAGATTGTAACTGTAATAATTTGATATCGATGTAAGAACTACATCGTCTTCTTCCATTAAACCAAGACGTTATCCTTAAGTAATTCTTCACCGTATTGTAACCGTTCAACCTCAAAATGCCATTGAAAGATTTAGTAATATGTAGATTGTCTGCTATACGGAATGTTAAACCCACCTTATTTTTATTTGCTGGTTGGTGGACGTAATGAATTACAGATTGTATATACCCCGGATTCGCATCAGGTTTTGATCCTGTCATGAGTGGGAGCCGTCAATTCATGGAGCCAAAAAGCAAACATTATGGTATAACCAGTTACATTTAGAATCAGACATTGAAAAAGCATTGCTTCCCAGATCCATCATTTGAGGAGTTTTTAATTCATATGATTGAATTGCCAGGCTTATTGGTAGTTAGCAAGCTGCAAGAGGAAGCCCTCAAACTTTGTGAGTACCTGGGCACTCTTCCACATACAGCGATCATGTGAAAAAAACTCAGAAATTGTTCAACTTTGGTTTGATCTGAGTGGGATTCCATCTTGTGGCGCATTGATGGAAGGCCTGTGTCCGATTAAGGAACTATCATTCTGAATCACGGAGGCCCCCACCAGATAAGGTGAGTAGCCTACTGAATCACAGAGGCCCCCACCAGATAAGGTAAGTAGCCTACTGAATCACAGAGGCCCCCACCAGATAAGGTAAGTAGCCTACTGAATCACAGAGGCCCCCACCAGATAAGGTAAGTAGCCTACTGAATCACAGAGGCCCCCACCAGATAAGGTGAGTAGCCTACTGAATCACAGAGGCCCCCACCAGATAGGGAAAGTAGCCTACTGAATCACAGAGGCCCCAACCAGATAAGGAAAGTAGCCTACTGAATCACAGAGGCCCCAACCAGATAAGGAAAGTAGCCTACTGAATCACAGAGGCCCCCACCAGATAAGGAATGTAGCCTACTGAATCACAGAGGCCCCCACCAGATGATGAAAGTAGCCTACTGAATCACAGAGGCCCCCACCAGATGAGGAAAGTACAATACATGAACGTTCAAAGTGATAAACAGGAATGCAGAAAAATGCAATTAAAGTTCTAATTTTAAGCAAGCAGACTTTATTTAATGATCTGGGGATGGGGAATGTACAATGAAGAAAATGAAAATGCATTTTTGACACATGTAGGAGTCTGTTATTGAGCCCTTGATTACATCATTAATAAACTCAATCCATTCAATAAAGTAAACCTAATATTTTGCAAGTGCTTCGATTTGCAAGAAGAGGCAATGTAAGCACTCAATAGCAAATAGATTTTTAAGTAATGTAATTACATGTACATTAGCCGAGAAATCTTGGCTCTGCCGAATTTTTTTTCCCGTGTTCGTCATAGCCAAGATCACTTCCACAGTAAAAAAGTGATATTTGTTAAGGAGACCCACCGAAAAAATCGGCGGCGCAAATTTCACAACAAATAAGCAAAGAATAAAATATTTACCACTGCATTCCGATAGCATAGACCACGAAGAAGGAGTTTGTCAAACTTATGCCGCTGTGAAGTGACTAAAGATATATGATTGAAGTATTTCTACAACGCCCTGCACAGTTTAACTGGTCGTTAAAATGATTTACTATGGCGGTTACGTCAGGTTGAAAGCCAGTGGACTTAGAAACAAATATTGACTGCATAAGGGAAAGTTTACCACTTTACAGCTGCATAAGTTTGACAAACTCCTTCTTCGTGGTCTATACTATCGGAATGCAGTGGTAAATATTTTATTCTTTGCTTATTAGTTGTGAACTTTGCGCCGCCGATTTTTTCGGCGGGTCTCCTTAACAAATCATAGACTGATCCAGAGACATTTTGATACCTGTATACAGGTATGGGCGCCCAAACTCACAAGCAAAAAATCCGCCCATATTCTTAAAACCAACAGATTTTAATGTCAAAATAGCATTAAATGTTGAATTTTGGGCCTGAGATGTTGTTTTGTCTTATTGTGGGAACATTTTTAACCGAAATGGTATGCCCAAATTTTCCCTGGATCAGTCCCTGCAAATATCACTTTTTTACTATGGAAGTGATCTTGGCTATGACGAACACGGAAAAAAAAAATTCGGCTACATGTACATAAGAAATATACTGCAAAGTCAAATTTCTCCCAATTTCATATAAAATTATTGATTTTAAGCAGGTGATATAGGCAACCAGTTTTGTAGTCTGATTGAACTCCATACTGAATTTTGTCATGTGACTTCCTTTGTGGCAACCATGGCCTGCTAAAAGTCAACTTCCAACACAGAAAAGGTCGAAATGTGGACTGATTTTGACACCAAATTATAGGGAGCGCAAAGTCATGTGTGAATTCCACATATTTCCTGTCACCGGTACTGCATTGCGCATATGACAGAGTGTTTTTCTTTCCAACAGGACATTTAAATCGGACGTTATGGAGCAAAACACGTCAAATGGAATTGCAACGTCACCAAAAACATTCTTAGTGGCGTCATCTGTCACCGGATATCACAAAATCTCGTAATAATTCTTATGAAACTTGCGCTCCCTACAATGTATAGCCTTGGCATTTTGTTAGACCTTCACTTGCTTCTCATTGTCGGAGATCTTTCGCGCGGAGAATAAGTATTCTGTAAACACTTGATAATAATCATCAATGTTGTTCAAGTTCCTGGCAACCAGTCCAGTAATAGGCCTGTAGGTTAGGGAGCGTGCCCAGTTATCGTTTGCTCTTTCGGGCGGTCGTTTTTTGAAAAACGACCGCTAGCAGTCAACACCCATCGTTTTTTGCTAGCCCGAATAAACAACTGCTGAACGGTTCAATGCTAGTCCTCGGTCGAGTTCGGCTCTCGTCGGTAAAACAGCGCGTCTTACAGTTTTGCCTCTGCCATATAGCTAGGACTTCAAGCCTGAGTACATGTGCTGTGTTGTTGGAAGGCAGACGGCCAACAAACAGATACATGATATATTGTATATATTCTTTGTTACGATCTTTTTCATAAACATTTAATATATTACCAAACTCTTTGTCCTCCAATTAAAATATTTCCATATGTAACTGTTTTTCTTCTCTATTTTCTTTTTGTTTTTCCAGTTTTACTCGGTGGGTAGTTTCTCACTGAGTTTACCCGATATGTTTCGCGGTGGGTTATTGTTAGACTAATCATCGGATAGTTGTTACTTAGTCTAGTTATTGATAACACGTTTTTGAAAGAAAGAGAATTTTAATAAATCACTAACAAATACAGGTTGACCGTCTCTAATAGCCCTTTGGCTTTGTTTTTGGACAACCTCATGTTGAGCTATAAACGCCGTGAAGTTACAAATAATTCCTATGTAGGCCAGGTGGCGGATGTCCCTATGACAACTGTCAGTTAGGTCTTATCAAGCAAAGTCCACAAATTAAAATAGGGGTGATAGTGATACTGTTATAATGCTGATGTAACTGTTACCGTCGAAACAGTCGAGTGTATATATTTGGAAAATAATTGCAAAACTGCTAAAGTCGATTCTTACTCAATAATGAATATATTTCTTGTTGATGACAGATGTATAGTAGGCCTGAGTAGATCCAAAATAAAAAACTTTCAAAACTCTTCACCTTACAGAATGGTTACAGATGGACTCAACCAGATGTGTTGATCACGTGGCAAGTGTGCATGGAATTGCAAGGTTTTAAACTATACTGTATCACATAAATGGCGAGTCAAGCCGTTAGATTACCATTTAAAGACCTATATAAATGCTTTACTGAAAGAATGGACTAACCATCAGATATAAATTTAACAACGCAAGGCAGTTCATGTGGATTTAATAAAGAAAAAACTGGGAAGATGAATTCACTGGATTTATCGGCATGTCAATTTCCCGCGTCAGACGGTACCGGGTAGACAAACATACATACACTCATTGTTCAAGGTTGGTTTCTCGTGTGGCAATCAGAAAAAAATATTGAAAAAGTTTCTTTGACAGTGTCTGACATTTTTTTCCTCTTATGCCGTGCATATTTTACACGTTCGCTATCTATCACATTTTTTAGTAGATCTACCGCTGAAAGAAAAGTAAGAATTTGGATGAAAAAAATATTGTTAAAATTAAAACAAATACCGAGGAAAATCAATTTTGTCATGGAAGATGGGCGTTTTGGTGGGACAAATCTGAATAAATGCACACAGACAATTAATGAAAAGTCAACGGTTTCATTTTTATTTTTCCGACATTTGTAACTTCAGTAGCAAAAACTTCCGGTATATCACAACCCGTTTCATCGCATTCGATATATAGGGCCTACTCGGTAATGAAGAAGATACTATGACTATAGTTAGGAACTGCCCTGAAAGAAAATATAATACTTTGATAGTTCTTTAATTCAGTAAATATAAAAATGACACATAAACAGATAAAGTTAGGTTTGGAACTCGAAGCTTAAAAACGTTTAGTGTGTTGTGATCTAAATACATCAGAATACTTTCGACAATTTTTTTATTTTATAAAATAACTTTGAAAGTTTATCTGAGACAACAAAATTAAACTGTTTTTAAAAAAGAACACTTTAAATATTTGCCTACATTGGTCACTAGAACAATACTCATACAAAACCAGTTGGTCAACTGTAGTCAGGTCAGCCGAAAGTTGATTAGAGCTTGGCTGGTTGTATCTACCTGACCGTCAAAGTAAGTAAACCAGGATAGAGACACATGTGTGCGGCTAGGCTGGTTGTTGTCAAACTGGGCCTTTAATCCAGACCTGCTGCAGAGGTTATGTTATTGAGATTTGCTCACGGGCAGTAAGCGTTTTCACCACATGGGGCAGCTATCGATCGACTGGACATAAAACGACCGCTGGCAACACCTACCGTTTTTTCTAGCGTGCGTTTTTTCTAAATCAAACGGTAAGCAAACGAACGATAACTGGGGACAGTCCCTTAATGACATCACTCAAATTATGGGATGTTTGAGGGTCTGGCTTCCCTACGAGCCATTGTAGCGACCCCTTCGTTACAAGTCCATATAGTGACACGCTTGACCGCACACCTATACTTTTCAGTTCAGATTTGTTTGTGTTCTCCTTCTGAATATCCTGATGATGGCATTAAACAATCAGTCTGTGACAAATCTAGTGTATGGTATGAGTGGTGTTTGAAGACATGCCTTATTGGTGAAAATCTGCAGTCCATGTGACGCGACCACAGCAGCTGAGATACAAGGTACTCTTTGTGGATAAAAACAGATAACAAGTTAAGCAACACTGTTAATAGCAATAACATAGTTGGTGATTCCCACATGGAGATAATCGGTCACAACTGAGTTATATCACATCCAGGACATGGCCTCTTTGATGGCGATTTTAACAGAATGTCTCTGGTAGGAACTTCAAATAGCCTTTCTGTGGTAATCAGGTGACGCTACAATATAATCACCCAAGTTGAACATTGTCGAGGAATGTTTTTGGAGGTACCTGCAATGCAAGAGATAGAAAATCATCAATTCCTGAATATTTCTAGGTGCCAGAGATGACAAAATATATATTTTTTTTGTCAAGAGAGTTCGAGGGCTCATCTATTTATTTACAGAATTACCTTCTACTATTGTTTTCTGACATTCATAAACAGGTGAGAATACATTGCATGCTCAGTAGAGAAGTATATGAAACTTTGCCATTAAACTATGTCAATCTACTAACAATAACACAAAAAAAGGGAATTTCCAAAGAAAAACTTAATATCGATCAGTCCTACAAAGCTAGGAAAGTAACCAATGACCCTCCGGAAACCTGATCTTTATAACAGTGGAACAGCAACATTTTAATGACCATTTGGGGTGTTTTTGACATGCATCTTTAAAGGGAAATTCTGATAAACTCCTAGTATGGCATTGTAAAAGAAAATGATTGAGTTCTTGTTTAGTATGTATGGTACACTTAAGCCCGGCTCAGGTCGAGTTAAGATCTGATCCGATCGTCGTAAACTCTAGTCTGTAGTGTAGCTGCGATCAATCAGTTGGAAAACGTTTTTCGACATGAGCGGCCTTAAGACTCTTCAGATCGTAAGGATAGAGTATGCTGTATTTTCTACCGATCAGTCTTAAGGTCGCAGCCAATCAGCGACCTATACTTCGTGGCAGATGTTGCAAGATGTTGTATTGTTATGTCATTCCTGGTGGCGTGCCAGTCTGCAGAATATGGTGACGAGGTTTCCTTCCGATCAACTGATCGCATCGACCTGAGCAGGGCTTAAGACCGATCAGTCGAGAATCATTTGGCTGAACGACAAGCCAGTCTCAGTCGATATGAACGGTTTTAAGACAATCGAATCGGATCTTAACTCGACCTGAGCCAGGCTTTATGTTTATTTCATTGCTCTGACATTGTGGCTAGGTTTGTACAGTGGGAGGTACAACAGTATATGTAGATAACAAGATTCAAGAGCTTACCTTAAAAAGTCATTTATATGTGTCAACAGAAGTTGCATGTTTTTTTCATCTAAAGTTGTATAGGCTAACATTCCACCAATTTTAACTGCAAAAAGAGGAGAGCAATTAATGGAAATGTAGGCAAAAAACGAGCTCATATATTTGAATATTTCAAAATAGATTGTACAGTAGAACTTGCTAAGACCGACACCTCGGGGGACCAAGAGAAATTGTCGGTATAGACACTATGTCGGTATATTAAAAATTAAAAACTGATATACACACAAGAAATGTTTTGAACGTTATATTTTATTGAAGTTAATACTTTTAAAAAGGAAATAATCCGAAAACCCAAAAGCACTAATGGCAACAATACAGGGATAATTCAGAAGCATGCAGTTTTACATTTTACAGTGAAATCTCCATCCGTCGGTGGATGGTTATTAATTTGAATTCATCAAGACAGAAATGAAATGAAATTTGAAGAGCTGGACTTTTTATAGGGACTGTCAAACTTGTAGTTTTAGAGCAAAAGAATCCGCTTCACGTTGGGTGTAATGTGAGTGGACAGTTTCTTGGCTTTACCGTCGTTTGTTTTATAATTTGTGCGTGCACGGATTAAGTCCCCTCCCAGAGCTTTTCTGCTTGGCAGTGATAAACGATCAGGATGTTTTTACAAGCTCGTCAGGCGCATGTCGTGTCGGATTATAAACGATGGATTAACATTGAAAACATTGGGTTTGGACTAAAAACCAAAGCCGATGTTCAGAATAGACAAGTGTCGGTGTTTGTCTATCTATTTAACCTGTAGATATTTCCGGACCGCCTGAACCAGTCGAAGTTGACAAGATGTCGATGTTTAGATGTGTCGGTCTCAGCAAGTTCTACTGTACTTGGTTGTAGCCACACTTATGGAGTGATAACTATATAGAACTTTAGGAAATACTAAGTCAAGATTGATTGATGCTGTTTGCCATACTAAAGATTTTTTCACTTATATGGCGGCATTGCCAGATTAAATGGGGAGAAAACCAGGTTCTTTGCCTGGAGCAAACCACCAACCTTTGACGAACATTGACCTGGCAACTCTTCCACATACGGCCTTCTAGTGAAGAATTTAAAAAAATTCTTATTTGATCTGAGTGTGATTTGATCAAGTGCCGTGTCGATAGACTTATTCAAGAAAAACAAAACACAATCGGTACTTCTCTGGAAGAAAATATAAAAAAATAATCCGTTTTTGTTATAAGACCATAAAAAACTTACCAAATAGTCTGAGTAGATGTGTGGCTCCATAAATAGATGACATTGGTTTGTTTGGATGGTCTGTTAATATCTTCAAACATTTAAACAATATGTAATTGCATTTAATATAACATTTCATAAATTACCATTTCAAACTGTCAGAAACACCATTTGAATAATATTAGATTGTAAATATAAGAAACACCATTTCTAATGCAACAAATTTCTGTCTTTATGAAAACCAAAACCTTGAATGAGTGAATACATCCTTTATTCAGATTGAGTTGTTGGATTAAAAGATGTCAAATCTAATTGTATAGAAACAAGATATGTAGAAACATTGAGCTCAAAAACTCAAATTCAATATTGAAATAATCTTTTATTTATATTTTTTCATAAATCTTATGTCAAGAAGAACAAGGTACAAGTTCGAAATATTGAGAATAATGGTCTAAAATGTTACATATCCCGATTGCTTATTTAAATGAGCCTCTATAAAGTAAAAGAAGGCTATATCTAAACCTCTCACATTGCTGTCCAACTCTTTGTAAACATATGTGACACAAATCACACAAATTAACGGACATATCTGTAATACATTACTCGAGCATGAGAATATAAGGAGAATTACCTCTGCATATTGTGGTCTTTCAAACTTATAAAGTAACTGTGTACCCAGCATCACATTGAAGTATTCCCTGATGCCCTGTGTCACTTCAACCACAGCATCCCTACAGCAGTAAAAATACTTATTACCAGATTGATTCCTGGGTCTGTTATTTCACAATCAAAATGGTCGCAGCGCATACAAAATTCAAGCTACGTTTGCCGATCTACAATGCTTACGAAAGTTAATTATCTCAGAGATTTATGACGTCAAACACGACCTCCGTTGTGTACGTACCCTCACAGGGATGACATAATAAACGATTTCTTCTGTCTCAGTACGTTTTCGTGGCAGTTTGTACACATCGAAGGTCGTGTATAACGTCATTTTCCAGAGTAGTTACGAAAAATACGGAAAATATGCATATTTCCTCCCCGCCCGTTTTTTTGACTACCAGGGAACTAACGCGAAGGTTGTTTCGTTTCAACTGATGTTTTTCAAATATACATTTAGTCCATAAACAAACCAGCTTTAAATCCTGTTCATAAACCCTTTAAGGAAGATTTAGAAAAATTGCCTGGATATAAAGCAAAAGTCCATGCAAAAGTATTTAACTTCACCTTCTCATGTACAGTAGGACTTGGCCAATGGAGAAAACAATTGGTTTTCAAGAAGAACAAAAAGAGTGCGCTTAATGAAGACTACAAATTGAAATGAATTCTTGACTAAAAAAATTGGAGTATTCAGTGGGATAATTAATTTTAGTGTGTCTTTAGAAATTGGGTATAACACCATTCTTGTTATTTTTTGGGAATACACTTTCTTGAAAAGTGGGAGAAATTCTTCGGTTTTGGGTGACGCCTGAAACAGGTCTCGGAGTATGGTACCTAACGCCAGCACTAAATACTGGTTGTCTTATCCATTCAGCCAACCGGCCACCTTGGTAGAATACATTTTATTGGGACTTTGAGTGGTAAGGGGTTTAGCTACAGAGCAGCTGTTGTATTAACTTGTTTTTTGATTAGTGTGATGTTTTATGAGAATACATGTATTGGCTTTATATCTGATCGATATAATTATAGCAGTTGGTCCTTGCTTTTATATTTTTTAACACTAAAACACTTGCTTTTATAGACTTTGCTGTTTAAATTTCCGTGGTTGTAAATGGATTCAATCTATGGATCTGTTCTATGATTACAGATCAGACGGTTTTTACAAGCCACATGCCCGTCGAATCGTATAACACAGGACAGAATTACCTTCAAGGTAATGTTTAAACTAGAAATCCCATGCAACGTTCAGAATAGACAAGTGTTGGTGTCTATCCATTTAACAAGTAAAAATTTTGGGATTGCCTGAAGGGTCAGAATTGGCAAGATGTCAGAATGTAGATGTGTCAGTGTATCTAAGTCATGATCATTAATCCAACATGTGAATAATGTGATCTGCCAATGCCCCATTTCAGGCCACATAAGAGGAAATAATTCTGTAAATGTTTTAGCCTATTCCACACATTGGTAATATCAAACCCAACAATTAATAAAACAGACATTTCTAAACTTTCAGTAAGTTTGAATAACTAACAAATGTCATCACTGTAGTGAAATGTGTGTGTGAGAAATTATGTGGCCTTACTTGTTGGAGTTATTTCCCTTGGATGTTTTCTGTTTCACATACTCCTCCATTATGTTATCCACTGTATTTTTACATGGTAAAGATACCAGCTGTCAAATAAATATCAAAGAATCACACAGATGAAATAATTGAGCTATCACCACCAAGGGAGTTTCACACAGTTCTTACAATTTTCTTATAAAAAGAGCTTGAATTTAGTGATTTATTTTACCAGCATGAATTGAGTGATATCACTTTTGTTAAGTGGCACAAGCTAATGTTGATAATTTCCCATTAAATTTTGAAATTATCGGCTACTTATCTTGAGAAGTACAAATTAAGAACTGTTTGGTGCTATTACTTTCCAGAATGTACTCTAAAGGTTGTGTTTAGAACTAAAATGAATGAACATCCTTATCTGTTATTTTAATTTTGTTTACTTTTTGAACACTATTTTGGTTTGTACAGGCCACAGACTGCACAGATTTTCATTATTTCAATGTTAATTATATTAGTGTTTTGGTGAGGTTCAAGCCCTGATATTGCCATGATTGAATTTATGGATAAAGGTAAATAAAAAATTAGACCAACAAAAAAGTAGACAGATAAATAGGAAATAAAGGAGGAAGGATGGTTTGGTAGGAAGGGGAGGGGCGGTTAGAAGGGGAGGGGCGGTAGGAAGGGGAGGGGCAGTAGGAAGGGGAGGGGTGGTAGAAAGGGGAGGGGCGGTAGGAAGGGGAGGGGTGGTAGAAAGGGGAGGGACGGTAGGAAGGGGATGTAGGAAGGGGAGGGGTGGTAGGAAGGGGAGAGACGGTAGGAAGGGGAGGGGCGGTAGGAAGGGGAGGGGCAGTAGGATGGGGAGGGTGGTAGGAAGGGGAGGGGCGGTAGGAAGGGGAGGGGTGGTAGAAAAGGGGAGGGGTGGTAGGAAGGGGATGTAGGAAGGGGAGGGGTGGTAGGAAGGGGAGGGGTGGTAGGAAGGGGAGGGGCGGTAGGAAGGGGAGGGGCAGTAGGATGGGGAGGGTGGTAGGAAGGGGAGGGCGGTAGGAAGGGGAGGGGCGGTAGGAAGAGGAGGGGTGGTAGGAAAGGGAGGAGCGATAGGAAGGGGAGGGGTGGTAGGAATGGGAGGGTGGTAGGAAGGGGAGGGGTGGTAGGAAAGGGAGGGGTGGCAGGAAGGGGAGGGTGGTAGGAAGGGGGTGACAGGAAGGGGAGGGGTGGTAGGAAGGGGAGGGGTGGCAGGAAGGGGAGGGTAGTAGGAAGGGGGGTGGTAGGAAGGTGATATTACAGTTGAAAAGTATGTAAATTTGAGACTTTAAATTATTTTCAAACTAACGTTAACATTTGAATTCAGATACAATCTCTGCTTTGAAGCTTCTATAAACAATGATTAAATCAAAAGTGAAATATAAACTAACTTGTTTTTGTCTAGTAACTAGATCCCAGTCATCAACAAGCCAGGGTTTTAATTCATCAGGTAATTTTACTTTGACTTCTATCTTGGACATGAAACTCTCCTCCTTCAAAATTATAAGAAATGAAAACATAACATCAGCTTGAAGGTTTAACAACATTTGTTAATACATGATTTCTCATAAAATTACCTTTTCACTGAGAAAAACTGTAAAGAAATATAGGCTATAAAAAATGTCCGATCACAAACATTAGACAAATCCAGTGCGGCTGTTCTAAGATGTTACAAAAGTCATTCAGTCACAGAGGGCCACATGGGGGTTAGCAGAGTTCAATTTAAGAATCCCCATAAGCTAACAGTGTTTTCCAGTTGGCAGTCTCATACTTGAAACACAGCCAAATGAAATGTGCTGTCATTTTGAAAGTAGGACAACAACCAAACTCTAACTAAGGCATCAAAAGCTGATGAAAACTACCCAGAAGGTGCATCCGAATATATTTTAATTCATCAGTATAATAAACTTTGAATATGTGGCTGACATGGTTTGATTCCACTTATGCCCACATTATGTTCCCACATTTCTTTTATTAAAATCATAAGCATAAGTTGATTAACTGTAGCCAGCTCCACATGCATAAGTGGATGAAATGTAGACTGCTCCCTGTGTATAAGTGGATGAAACCTAACCAGCTCCATGTGTATAAGTGGACAGACGATTCGGAAATAACACCCATTTGGACAAGTTGGGGAGTTAGCTTTTTTAACAGGAGTAAAAAATCCTTAAACTTGGACACCCTCAAGGAAAATTGCTTAACTCTTTCCCTCCTGAACAGATTTCACATTTGGACGGAATTAATTTTAACAGTAGCTTACATAACGGCACACGACCACAGTTTTAGTTTTAGTCATTTTTGTAGTCTGTGTAGGTACGACAATGTCTATTTTGTTTTAAAGCTTGATACTGGCCTAATCTCTGTCACTACAAACCAATGATATGGTGACCTAGTTTAGGTTTAATTAATCTGAAATAACAAGCACAAATTAGGGTCTGTCTTTACCCTGTGATGGTGATATTAAGAATTAATCCTTGAAAAAGAGGATAAAACCTGTTAAAAGCTCAAATCCCTATTTTGAAAAAAGCAGAGTTTGAAACAAATCCATGGCTTGGCCCATTTACAATCTGCTTTATACCTCAGGGTTCCGTGACAGTGTTTGGAAATCCCCAGTTTTCTCAACCAATAATTTGGCTTAGATGTGTGAGAAATGAGGTCAACTAGAGTGTTCCATAGCTCAAATAATGAGGCCACAGGGAGCTGGAAAGCTTTGTTCTGTACCTTAGTTCACTATTTTCTTTACCGGTACTTACTGATGGATTGGAGTTAAAAAAAATAACAAAAAAATAGTAGTGGTTTACCGATTCCACAGCAGGATCAAGACGAGCTCGTTTCCGTTTAGGATCAGTTGTATTGGGTGTGGATGTTGGTGTCGGAGTAGCAGTTCTTGATGGAGTTTCTTTTTCCTTTGTTTCCTTGGCTTCTGGCTTTTCTGCCGGGACTGGGGTTCCTCCTACAAACAGAAAAGCCATTCCTTAATTTCGCTGCTGTGTTTTGGATTCAGTTAAGAGGGTGGTCATAATATACCAGTGCATAAAAAAGCATCACTAGTGCAGACATAAGTAAATCCACTCAAATTTGTTATAAAGTATAGCCTTGAAGTGCAGACATGTATTACATACCTTTTTCTTTTTTCTGTTTCTCCAGAGAGGGGGTTGATGCTCTTTCCTTTGTGTCCTTTTCAACCTTTTTCCTGCCTGTTTTTCTAGGTGCTCTACAAAAAAACAAATGGTAGACTGTTATGATGACATACAAAATATCTTGCAATAACATGGCTTGATGTACCATCCTGCAACAGTTCTCGTCCCTCTGATAATAATGTTGACATTGCAGAATAAATTTCACTTTGTAACTGAAAACGGTTTTGTGTCGGTCATTTGTAGGCTACCTCTTCATCACCATGTTTTTCGCGTGCAATTTGGGTGTCTTTTCATATTTACAGCATTATTTGTGGTCATCTGTTTTAAATCCATTATCATTCTTAAAGGAGGAGAAAACAAAATAAAATTGGCAAATACACTAAATGGACGGCGAATTTCCCTTTTCAATGGTTACCATAGACTTATTTTTACAATTTTTTCCCACCGTACAGTCCTAAGACACTTAAGAAGATCCATATTGTATTATTCGGAGTGTGAAAGGAAGGAATATTTCAAAATGAAGTGAAATACACGGCAACGTACAATCACTATTTTGCCGATCGAATTTGCATACATGCAGCTATGTACAGCAACTGACTTCGGAATTGTAAATGCTATTTACCAATAAAAGTAACTGAAATGTTTTTATTCAATCATATATTTATGTCAAATCGTGCATGAAGATTTTTTTTATCAGAGTTTACTAATTTCTGAACGAATCGGGACATTTTTTGACATTAATTTTTAAACTGACTTTCGTCATGTGTAAATTTTTACTCATCAGACGAGTGATACGTCACCCATTCTTCACTTTTCACGGGCTAATTTTGACAGATATACATTATCTTTTGATTTGTAAACAAACACTAAATGCATCTTATTAACATGTGTACAATCGTTTTGGATTTTGTAAATTTTAATTGCGTACAGGACTCAAACAAGCGATATCACTGACTGGCCTGTGTGCATGTACATGTAGGCTACTATGTAGCTCCGGTAAGTAGCGTTAATGTGCGGCCTCCTTGAAGAAAGATGGTTTTGAGTTTTCAGATAACGGCCACTATCTACCGAAGAAACGTTTTTCTTGTCCAGCCAGCCACCAACCGTAGAAATAAATTTCACATATCAAATTTGCGATCCGTTTACAAGCAGCCCCACTTTCTGATAGTGTTCTATGGTGGTCGCTATGAAAGCGTACATATAAGAGAAGTCAACGTTCGACTCCAAGACGAGCCGTGGCTGAGTGACTCAAATCGTCCACGAAGACGTTTCCTAGAGGCTACAATAGTTCACTCTTCAATGTATATACAGGATAATAAGTTGATAGATATATAGAGATGTCGGTGACAAATGTGGATAAACGTCAATTAACTAATTAGTGGTCAAATATAGACTGTCTGCCAATGAGTTTTGTGAGGTCTAGCAGACGACTTTTAGTCAAGCCATGTGGTTCGCACAATGCAATAGAATTGAGCACAATACAGTTCCCCCTCTAGGAGGCAATGACGCATGACATGCGCCGTCAGTCTTAAACCCCCACGTGTCGTTGAACAGAGCGCTGGTTAGTTCTGTAGGGCAGGGTACCAAACACTGTTCAGTGGTAAACCCACTGACCTATCATTTATATAGGTCAGTGGGTAAACCAAAGAGAGTAGATTGAAGTATAGATGGTGTTCTTTCACGCGATTTCGTAGCGACGTACCTCATTGTGACGTAGGGCCTACACTGTGACGAGGTAAAACAAAAATCATTTGTCTAAAACGTAACGTTTTTCAATATATTATAAACTGAACATTTGTTTTAACTTCAGGAATTTTTTCCGCCCAAATAATTTGAGAAAAAAAAAGTTTTTTTCGCCCAAATAATTGAATTTTTTTTTTTTTTCCTTGAGTTTGGGCGGATTTTTTTCCTCCGAGTTTGGGTGCCCAAACCGGTATACCGGTATCAAAATGGCCCTGGATCAGTCCCTGAAAACCAACAGATTTTAATGTCAAAATAGCATTTAATGTTGAATTTTGGGCCAGAGATGTTGTTTTTGTCTTATTATTGGAACAGTTTCAACCGAAATGGTATGCCCAAATTTTCCCTGGATCAGTCCCTGCAGAGATATCCCTCCGACAAGAAATCCAGACGGACGCACAGACGGGCGGACAAAGTGCGGACTATTTGCTCTGATACACAAATCTTCAAGTGAGTTTGCAGTTTGGACATTTCATATCCTCTTTAAGTTCCTATGAGAATTTTGAAGACGTCAAGTAAAACTCTTATAGACTGATTTAAAAAAAAAACAATTTCCAATAATACTCACTTGACATCTTTTGCTGTTGTATCTTTTCTGGAACCAGATGACCTGTAAAAATATAAACATATATGGTTTGTAAACTTCACGGGCTACTAGGGAAATCAGACAGATAAATACACATGCTATGAATTGATAGACTGATTAATGTTTTATATTGGATACAAGATTATCTCCCTTATGTACATGGCAACCCAATCATACCCAATGTCTTACTTTGATTCCTTATTCGCCGACTCTTTCCTTGATGTTGCAGCTTTTCTGTCAAAGAAAGAACAAATTTAAATCAAATCAATGGACAGGTTTCCAGAATCATACTTTATTTTACTTACGACAGAAAAATGAAGTTCATTAATATGCGTGACGAGATAATCATAATGTCACACATTATGAGATAATCATAATGTGTGAGGAGATAATCAGAATATGTGACAAGATAATCATAATATGTGATGAGATAATCATAATGTGTGAGGAGATAATCAGAATATGTGACATTTACACAAGATAATCATAATGCGTGACGAGATAATCATAATGTATGATGAGATAACCATAATGTGTGCCAAGATAATCATAATGTGTGACGAGAAAATCATAATGTGTGACGAGATAATCATAAAGTGTGAAGAGGTAATCATAATGAGTGACAAGATAATCATAATGTGTGACAAGATAATCATGATGTGTGACGAGATAATCATAATGTGTGACGAGATAATCATAATGTGCGACAAGATAATCATAATGTGTGATGAGATAATCATAATATGTGACGAGATAATCATAATGTATGATGAGGTAATGTGTGACAAGATAATCATAATGTGCGGCAAGATATGTGGCAAGATAATCATAATGTCTGACGAGATAACGTGTGGCAACCAAAAGGTTCACATTAAGATGTGTTTCAGTAAATACAATATCACACTTACTGATGTGCTCTCTCCAGTTCCTTCTGTTTCTGTAAACCTGTGTCATTAAATTTCAGTACACGACTCTCAGGCACCCACTCATCCCAGCTGAAACAATTATAATCAAAATCAATTTCTACAATAAGAGCGTAGAGATGGCAATAAGAATTACACAATTGCTTCAATAATAGCATAAATGCTTCGAGGGAGCAAACATTCTGACACAATTGTTACCTTTTGTTCCAGCCATTGTAATGTATAAAATATCTGACAGTTTTCTCCTTCACCTCAGCTTTAACAGCCTAAAATAATAATAAAAACAGAGGTGAAGAGACGGCTTGATGGCCATTTCAAATAATTTCGTGTCAGGTTCAAGTTTTAAACATGTTAACAAACAAGTAAGGTCAGACTATGATGTTGTATTTCAACTTAAAATCCCTTAAAGTTATATTAATTTAAGCCTTGCTACACACATAATTAAAAGTTTTATGTTCAATAACTTAACATTGCTCTTTGAGTACTTCCTAAGTTCCTAGTACCATAAGCCACGAGTTAAAATAGCTTTGGTGAGTAGTCAACTCATGAGGAGTAAAAGTATTCCGTCGTCAATGATCACATATGATAAAGTGGATTTCCACAGATAGTATTTATCGATACTAATCAGTTTCAGACATTCAGACACTTGAAGAAAATGTATTTTTTAAGATTTTTTTATCTTTAGCATAGTTATAAACATGTGACGTAAGGTGGAAACTGAGAATATGAAATACAAATTCAAGAAAACGGTTTAGATACATAATCTAGAATTTAAATCATACTGCCCTCCAAAATACTGCCCTCCCAAAAAAATATCATGAATGTTTTTTTTTAAATATTTTTAGTTTAGATGAGATGAGACCATACCTTGGCTTCATATAGAAGAGGGCCATGAAAACACAGAACTCTTTCTCCTTAAAAAAAACACATTGCAAAAATATTGTTAGTTTTGTTGAATCATGCACAGTAGTGGACCGTCTATAGCCTATAAGTCTCGGTAGAGTTCACTAAAACTAGCAGAGTTGTGTCCCTTAGGGTTGGGGTTAGGGTTGTCCCTTTGCCACTCTGACGCGGGGAAAATTAATATCAGAGTAAATGGACAAAAAGCAAATTTTCCACTGTAAGCGTGTAGGATTGAGATTAGAAGTCAAACTTTTTGAGCTCATTGGGAATGCTATTTTCTTAAAGTGTTGATTCTCAGTTATACATGTTTTCCAATATTGCCGGCCCTTCAACTCTGTTTGCCACCCATCATCAATATCTTTTGGCAACAGAGTTTGAAGAACTTCAACTAGCCTATAGGCCTAGATAATATAGAGCTGATTGAGAATGAGATATTTCCCCCCAACCGGCCACTAAAACATCAATTTGATTATCATACTGAAATGTATAGTGAATGAAAACCCTACCGTCTGCAAATTTTAGTTTAGGTGGCATGTCGAAATTTGTCCTAAACAAAAACAAATAGATCTCAAAAAGTCCTTTTAGTCAACACGCGGGGACCGGATAGTGGAAAACGTCACCGAAATAGAGGTTGTTTTGAAATGACGTCAGCGAAAGTGTGTATTTACAAATTAGTCTCCCCTCCTGGATAGATATTCCAAAAGTAGTCTCCCCTGGACTTAAAGTACAAATATTTGAGATTAAAGAAAGAGGCTTTATGGACTTTGTCTGTGATTAGCACACATATTTGGTTCGTAAGCCTACGGGTCAGGGGGTTTAGGCCTACTGACATTTTTTATTTCGTTACAGTTTCTTGGGTTTTTCAATTTTTGGACAAACTGAATTTTTGAAAAACAGTCCGAATTTCGGCATTCAATACAACTTTACACACAGATATAGTCAAAACTAGTCCCTAACGCATTTTCTCGCCAAGTTATTTATATAGACTGGGCCTATTGAATTCTTTAAGTTTCTATATGAGGTACATTTTAGATTTATTGCTAGAACATTTCGCGAGTATCCACTTGATGACTAAAAAAAAATTATCTGGTTACCTTTGTGAACAAATATATTTATACAAAAAAAAAAAAAAATGTAATAGCCATTAATAAAAAAACTGCAAAAGTCCATAGAGGCCTATAAGGTCTACAGTAAATGCGTAACACCCCTGTTGGCCTATTTCGTTGTACATAGGTCTACAATACTTATAACTAAAATAGTTATATTATACTCAATATGAAAGTGGCCCTAAACATCATGCATATATTCTTCCTGACCGGCAAAGTAAGTAAAGCAGGATGAGACACATGTGTGCGGATACATGCATGTATTGTGTTACTCCCCGGTTAAACTCCATACGTGCAATTTATTTGTTGCCAAGCACTATAACTTACAAGTCGCTATATTGAACAAGAACATTAGGCTCAAATAGCTTATTATGCCTGACATAAAGGGAGCCAGCGTATTTTATGGTGAGCGAAACTTTTGAAAACTACGCAATGAGAGGAGACAATGTGTACATTTCGAGCTCAATATCCGGACGCGCCTCTATGTTAGGCATAGATCTATAAAAGTTGCGTAACATTTTTTGGCGAAAGATAAAAGGTTTACAATAACGACCTTCCATAGCAATAATCAATACTTGGTCCTTTTATGAAAGTTGCATCACGTTTCCATACTGATGACATAGTTAAGGCTCGTCTAATGAGGTGAAGTCCCGGAAATGAGTACATTTACCTCTCAATGGTTATACTTCTGCATCACTCCATCGTTGATGTAACAGTCAGATACGTTTCACCTCCCTATTCCGTATTGTTTATGTTGTCGACGTTATTTAGAAGGTCTTTGTGGTACAGGGAGCATATTCTTATCATTATATCAAATACTAACAAGGCAAACAAAAGGCAATTGGCCAAGGATGTGCGTCTACTTAGTATCGACGCTGAACGTCCTGACTTACACAACAGTAACATGTCACGATGATTCTAGAGTTGTGTCACTCCGACAAGACTGTATTTACTCATTATTTCGGCACCTAGTTTTGGCACCTAGTTTTTTCCACAAGCAGGAGAATTTTAATATATTGATTGATTGATTGCTTTATGTTTTACGCAGCAATAAAGGTCATTTCACATATATGGCGGCGTTGCCAGATTTGGTGGGAGAGGAAACTGGGCCCATTGTCTGCAGGAAAACCCTGACGGTCGGTAACTTTCACATACCGCGACAGAGTGAAAAATCCACTCAGAAATTATTTCATTTTTATTTGGCCTGAGTGTGATTCGAACCCGCGCAGCATCGATGGAAGGTCTGTGTGGGACTGAAGGACAATCACTCTAACCCACTGGACCACCGAGGCCCCATTTCAATATATGTAAACACATTTTCTTACAATGTTTTCAACTCCTATCCCGGCCAGTTAGCATTCATGTAGAAACTGTTAACTAGATGGGATAAATTACGTAATAAAACGTTCAGATTTTTGTATAGATAAAAAAGATTAAAGAGAGAAAAATAGACGAACACTGGCTGCTGATGACGTGTGTCAAATTTTATTCAGGTACCATTTTTAAATATTGATTAAGAAAAAGAAGACACCCCCGCTGCTTTTTGTAAAGGACTCTTTTGCAATAAATGAACTTATTGGATATTTTAATCTCTTCGGTAGGAAAATTACCAACTTTACACCTGATTTTGTGCCCTGGCTATCAGCCGATGATTTCATATTTTATACATGCTTTTTCCAAAAACGGATATCGCTTTGAAAGGGCCATATCAATTTAAATTCCCAACAATATATCAGTTTCATTAGTTCGATTATATTTCAGAAAGTGGTGAAATATAATTTGGCGATACAGACCTCTTGGAAATATGGTTAGCTACGGCATGGGATATGCAGCCAGATTGCCAGAACCAGGTCACAAAAGTTGAATGTGTTTATGATAAACTTTCTGTATATTTGACCGTCGCTTTTCTGGGATTATATACAATAACCGTCAAAATCCCCCAATTAACGAAGGATATAGAGCATTCTATAAACCAGTATTCACCTGCTATGAGTATCATACGACCTCAAAAATAAACCACGAGCCTGTTTCACAAAGCGGTGTCGTGTAAGTTTTTACATAACTGATATGTCAACCCATACTGTAGAGATACGTTGAAAGTTACGCAAAAAATACATATACGTCGTTTTGTGAAACAGGCTCCTGATACGTAAGACCAACGCCTGAATGAAACGCGTATTTGTCCATATGGTAACCGGTTGGTAAAATAAAGGCGGAAAATGGAGAAAGAGTTTTGTTTTCAGTCTAAGTAGATATAATTTTCTCCACAGTAGATCGATTAACCTACTCAATTAAATTACCTCACAATCTTGTCTCCGTATTGTTTGCCGAAAAGACTTTCTTGGCGAGACAGAGGGTGTCCGGCAAGGCGCTTTTGTATATCGGTATCTATTTACAGGCCTTCGATCAGCACCTGGTCTGATAATGACGCAATGTCACTTGACGAGACAAGAGTTTAGTTACAGTCCTCAAAATACTAACCCTGTCGGCAGGTCTTTGATGTGATAAGTTCGTTATAGACTTCGGCTACTACGGAATTAGCCAGTGTATTTTCTTTCTCCACCATTGTTCCTTTATAGAAATAGAATACGCGCTTATGTTCCTTGGTCACTTTATCCGATGATTTAATTACAAAGTCAGAGACGGTAGGTGTTAGGGTGCTAGTAGTACTTATTAAGTCTATAGCCGACTTGCCCTTGGAACAATGACAAAAGAAAGACTTGAATTATCACTCTCAATGACCTGTCATTATTTCTTTACCCGAGTTAAAATCAAGAAGTGTTATAATTGCCTGTATTTGTTTGAAAGCGTTAGACTGAATTCTCTCAAGTGCTTCTTTTGAATATTCCAAATCTATCTTTAAAGGTTACCGCTGTATTTAATGTATTAATGACCATAATCTGTCATAAACAGACTGGTTCCAACATTTCCAACATTTTACACCTTCTGATGAAGGTAACTGGAAAAGCGCAATGAGTTTACCCTAAAGAACTATTATAACGATCAAGGTTTGAGCCTGATAACGGCAGATGTAATGTACAGCCATTCTGGTTAAAGGTTCTAATTTCAAAGCAATTTGCACACACCATTAAATCAATTGGTTTCTTCAAAATAAAATTGAAATGATACAATTTTTCTCTTTGACTTTTATCATTTGGTTCAAGGGCACTTCGAGTCCATTAGATAAATTCAGTAATCGTTCTCTAAAATTGACAGGTATCATATTTTCTTATTATACTCTTTACCAAGGAGACAGACAAGCAGAGTTTGTATTTGATGGCAGTTAATATGTCGCAATCCTGGGTCAATATTTGAACCAAAATCTGACTTTCCTGTGTATAAAGCTGTTCCTTAAATGAGCTGTAGAGCTTCACACTTTATAAACTAGTCAGGACAATAAATTGGATTTAAGGTGATATAAAAACCAAGTGATTGATATTGGACTGAGGTATATCCTAGCTCCAGTATGTAGCGTTAATGTGAGGACCCAGCTGGTTAGACCATTGTTTTCTACAATTAAGGTATATCCATGCAGTCTGGGGCCTGTGCGAACCGAAATATAGTGTTCCATTCATTCCAGGCCTTAGTTCAAAATATTGCATTGAGCTGCCAAAATGTTGAATCGTTGATATTTTGATGTTACAACAGAATGTTGAAATTATTGGCTATTTTTCTTAAGACGTATAATTCAGAAGCTTTTTAGTGCTTCTTTGCTCGATAATGTATGATAAAGTATTGTTTTGAACTAACTTCGGTTGAGAATGAATGAATGGTCGCCCCGGTTATTTGAATTTTGTTTACTTTTCGAACACGTTTTCGGTTCGTACAGGCCACATGCTGTATGGATTTTCCTCATTCCAACGCCAATCATTTAGTTTTTCGATGGCCTTCAAAGCCTCTTACTGTTGTGATGATCAGAAATTATGAAAACAGTGTGAATTTTGGCAGCTCATGCCACTTTAACGTACATTCTCGAGACTAGAATCACTGGAGAGCTTGCGAATTGTGCTACTTAAGAAAAATAGCCGATAATTATATAAACATTTTTAACCCAAATATCAAGATTTTGGCAGCTCATGCCACTAAAAGTGGCGAAAATTATTTAAAGCCTCTCTCGCCACTATAACCATTCCGCTATGTGTTGGATTGCACTCATTTTTTGTTTGTTTTGTTTTTATCTCAATCTGATCGAAAAACTGTTTGTGTCCTTTTCGCCAAAACTGTCGTCAGTATTTATTAAGTTAGGTGGTAAACTAGATCGATAGCGTCTGGTTTAAAGTATATTTTTAGGATTCTTGTCACTTATCGCGATTTAGTGCATTCCCAGGCTCGTTAATTGTGGACATTGGCGGTACCTTACAAAACAAATTTTCGTTTTCGAATTAAGAGTTCATAATGATATCAAAACGTTTATTTACCATTTTAATGCAAACAGTTTTGTACATTTTCACGGCGAGTGTGCTTGTCTAAAATAACCATGGAGACTAAGTTTCTAATTGAGTTAAAAAGAGGCATGTATCATTTAGACCTTTATACCCAATCAAAAATCCATGATATTTGATTAGATTGATGACAGATAGGAGCTTGGCCTTAGACAGTAGGATTTTCGGGAACCCTTGTAATACATTGGCATTACTTACGGATCTTCAGCTATGGCAAGAATATATTGGTATACTGAGATTGAACCACATATAGTGTGCCCCATAATTTATTCTAATGGGTTTTTTTTTTATAGAAAAAAAATGTTTTCTCCATGCACAATTGTCTGACATGCTTCGGCGGTGAATGTGTCTTAAATTTTGGGTTCGTATTGGAGCTTGAGTGCATCCCCGATTGCATAATGGCGAAATCGCTGTCGTTAATGAGTTTTTTTAAAAATAATTTTCTTTCATAATGTAGGTCAACAACTTCAATTTAATTACTGGGGTGTAACATTAAAGACCTACGTCAATATAACGCTGACCACACGTGATCATAAATGTAAACTATATCCGGATCGTCCAAGTTTAAAACCAAATCAGCATTGGTATTTTAGTGTGTGTACGAATTGCAAAAATAGTTCGGCATCATTTGAATAATTGCCATGACAAATTAAGACGAGTAGAATGAAGTCAAGTGTGTCAAACATGAAAGAAGTTGACATTCCGTTTTATTTCTAGTTAATTTTTGTCCCAACTATTCGTTCTTAAGTAACAATCCCCCCCCCCCCCCTCACCACAGATAAGATGTTTTGCAATGTCTTCTTGCAGTGGAACCTATTGGAAACAACCCAAACAATGTTCACAAAATGGTATACAATGCCAACAACGGCAGCTTCGATATGTGTAAGAACATGACTATCTTTCAAACATATATGCAATAACATATCAACCTATATGTTTCAGAAATTTCCGAAAGTCCATGTCAATGTAAAATGTATAAACTTCAAAATACAAACAATTCCCCGAAATTCCGAAACAATTTGGAAACGGTTATAAAGCTTTGAAATATAAATTATTAAAGTGGCATGAGCTGCCAAAATGTTGATATTTTGACCTTAAAACAGAATGTGGAAATTTGTGGCTATTTTTCTCAAGACGTATAATTCAGAGGCTTTTTAGTGCTTCTAGTCTCAAAAATGCACGATGAAGTACTGTTTTGAACTAGCTTTGGCTTAGAATGAATGAATGGTCGTCCCGGTTATTTAAATTTTGTTTACTTTTCGAACACGTTTTCGGTTCGTACAGGCCACATGCTGTATGGATGTTCCTCATTCCAGCGCCAATCATTTAGTTTTTCGATGGCCTTCAAAGTCTCTTACTGGGGTAACGATCAGAAATTATGAAAAAGTGTGAATTTTGGCAGCTCATGCCACTTTAACAAAATAAAAATTCCCATAATTCTGTTGGATCCTAAATGTAATACCCGATCGATCACAGCAAAGCAATTTTACAGACCATTATTATTACAGAACATTTGTCTATTTGATTCAGGCAGATCTAAATACAGCGATAACGAATGCGTATCTTTCTATCTCGAGCTTTGTGGCCTATACGAACCGAAATAGTGTTTGAAAACTAAACAAAATTTAGATATTCGGGACGACCCTTCATTCTTTCTAAGCCAAAGTTAGTTCAAAACTATACTTTATCGTACATTCTCGAGATTAGGAGCATTAAAAAGCTTCTGAATTATAGGTCTTGAGAAACTACAATTACAACATTCTGTTTTACGTCAAAATATCAACATTCCGGCAGCTCATGCCACTTTAAACTAGTTAAAAAAGAAAATTAAATAGCAAAATTACTTTGTATTTAATGATATATAAAGATTCATAATAGTTGAGGGAATTATAAATTTGTGCAACTGGAGAATATCGAACTAGCTAGAAAGGAGACTTAGCATGACACAGTATACCAGAATTCACATGAATGACTCTTCTCTGTATTTGTTCGCTTAAAAGACTATATCTGAAAACACTGCCAAATAAGTGAAATATACTTGAGCCATTATTCTGCTATCTGTAATTGATTTCAATGTTTCAGTTCTAATGTATTGGTTTTTTAAGGTGTTATCAAGGTCGATATAAACAGACCAAATGGACACTTTTATTGAAGATGTATCGATGATCAGTATTTTGTTGAATTTTCAGTCTTTTTTATTATTTGTTCCGTATTTTATAATGCGCACGCACCGGTTTTTCATAAGTTCCAGCTCAGTGCACAAGCTTCCTGATGATTCTATAAGATCTCTGCCAGAACAATGCTTAACATAGAGACAACACACCAATGGCATCGCGTTGGGGGTTTATTCATGTTCATAGATGCATCTAAATCTGATCAAATTGAAGGCTAATTTATACTTGGGAACCGTGAGAAACAAGGTCGGTTAGCTCTGCCGTCGCCACTTCGATCGGTAACGGTGAATTGATGGCCTATTATGAGATAACTATAGCTTCTCAGCGTGTGCGCTCAGCAATGCCTTCCCCTCTTTTCGTAACTTTTCGTCAGAGGCTGGTAAACTGGCCAGGGGGCGTCTTTTCTTCCCATTGTTACACAGCTCCCTAACATATTGGAGTCGAGGAACTTAACCTTTTAACAAGCGTAACTAAATAGGCTAAGTATCTTAGCGGGCTGAATTAGGTCTCCGCAATCCGGGTACTCGAGTGTTCAGTTCATTGAAAGTAAAAATAACAATTGGTCAAAGTTAGTTGATTGTTTATAGTAGTGCAGTAGAACATTGTGCTTTCCTTTGGTCGTTGAAGGCACCCCTGGTACGTCAAAGTCATTCTTTAAGACAACACTCGAGATGCTAAAAGCTTTATACATGAAACTCGTGGGAATGGGAACTTCAAGAGGACGGTTACAAATCCTAGATAGGCAAACTCAAATCATTACACAATTTACATCGCCATTAACATTACATAATTTACTTTCAAATGTCTCATGAAATTAGAAGCGAATGTACCTTTCTCGTTACCTCTTTTCAATCCATGTAATGAAAAAATATGATGACAGATCCTAATATTTTCAGTTCAAAAGAAACTTCTGTAAATGTCAGAGTTTATCAAAGTGGAATGACCTGTCAACGCGTGAACCTTTTTGACAATCTCTGGCCGTAAAATAAAAATGAGCATTTGAAGCTTATTGGAAAACTGAAAAGATCAATTTTAAGACCAAAGATATACTTAGGCGTAACAAGGGCATGTATAATAACCCGTATGAACCAAATACTTCTCAACTAAACGATGCAAACATATTAATCGTATTGCGTATTCATTTCTTTTCGCTGTTGGTTGTTCAAAACATCACGAACTGAAACATTTCATTGAGGTGTATTCCTACATTGTGACTTAATTCCGAAATTACGATTGTCAAGAGAAGTTAGTAATAAAAATATATTCGGGGAAAGCCAGCAATCTCTGCACATTTACGGTATTTTTTAATAACGGGCAAAATTCAAACAGCTGATATGTACAAGCACCTTTTAGGTTTTATCGAATTTTTGGCGTTACACTTACTTGAAAATGGCGGAAATTCTCCTACCGAGTTCGGGTGATGCCCGATAAGGGAGTCGAACCCGGGTCCCAGAGTATGACACCCATCGCCAGCCCTAAATACCGGCTGTCTTATGCATTCAGCCAACTTGTTGGCTTTTCAAGAAAGTATCATCCCAAAAATAACGACAATACTATTAAATCCACTTTCTAAAAGGCACAAACTCAGATATCTACGGTGCTTTGCTGCTAAAAAAACTACGTTAACTTATATCCCCAAAATTAATGTAAGCGGAAAGCAATTGTTTTGTACTCGACAAAAAACTATCTAATTCTGTTTCAACGAATGTCCCTATATTTGGCAGCCCATGAAAAAAGTCAACAATACAGTATTTATATTAGAAAATAATTATATTTTAAGAAATGATTCCTGTCACTTTTATCATTTTTAAAAATGGTCAAATAAATTAGCTGAGACATATTAATAGCCCTTTTCTTGTTGATTTGATCTCCAGCAAGAGCACGAAACCATATTCCAGTGTAATTGTCTGTCTTGAATGTCAGGTGTGTTATCGTACCGCCAAATCCGAATTGATAAACCCATATTCATTGGATCTGACATATTCGTTTAGACTATAGGGATGCTAGTCAGAGTTCGAGACCACCCCTAGTGTCAGCATTCCGTCCTGGAAAAAAAAGTCTTAATCTAGGATTTGGAGCGACAGAAGAAATTTTATTATCCCTGAGCGAAATCGCAAACAAATATAGATGTAATGTTATACATGTATCTACTTGGCTCATTAAACAAACCAATGACACAAGAAGATAGGAAATTATGCTTAGTCAGAGATCCTTCTTTTTCAAGGACAAGTACGAGCTTTTTTTCGTTCGACGCCAAACAGCATTGCATATTTAAATCAACGCTTTGTATCTTTAGTTTTGGTTCTATGGATTACTTTTCCCGAGATAATTTTTGTTATATTTTTTCGGCGAATTGCAGCCCCGCTTCTAAAATTGGTTTTCTCTTGTTGCTTAAAAACTATCAATGAGTGTTTCCCCTTGATTTTGTCGCCGATATTAACTTAATGTGCGGGTCGTTAGCACATAAAGCTATATATATAATGATATGATACCACCCAAGCGTATAAGACCCTGTTTGTACTTGAAATTTGATTTCCGGTAAATTGTACAAATGAATACAATTAACTTTATTCAAGGTTGGATTGAAGATATACCTACCTGTAATTAAGTCAGGTTGATTAACCTACGAAAAACACCTTTTACACCTGTTAAATGTCCGATATAAAATCATTGTTAACAGGATAATATATCAGCTTTCAACCCATATCCTTGAGGTTCTGTTAATACCACAGTAAGTCATGACCATTAAAGCCTGTAATCACTGTTTATTATTCCTATTATATATACAATAGATGAGGCAGTGTATATCTGAGCCGTGAATGTACTCTCCGCCAAGTCGTAGTTCCGGTAATATGCATGTACACACTGAACCATGCAGCATTGTGCTTCAACAATATCCCTAATTTTCCACTCATGTCTTCAAGCCTTTTAACAATTCGACAGGAAGATCGCTCAATATTCACAGGATACATAAGCCTATATACTGATATTGGATTCTCTCGTGAAATTTGTTAGCCAAACTAAAGCCAATGGATCATGCTGTACTGATATTTACGCAAACACATTATACACACTTATGCATTAAAGTGGCATGATTTGCCAAATATAGAAGACCAAAATTCGTTGAAACCGATGAAGCTAGGTATCCGTTACTTTTATTTAAAAGGTACAAAATACAAACTTTTCGTTAATACCAACCTTGCAGATGTACGCTTATGTGGTTTTCAATGTAACAGGAGCCTGTTTCACAAAATGGCGTAGATGTCTTTGGGCGTAACTGCCATAGCAACGTATCTCTACAGTATGGTTACTATGGCAGTTACGTAAAAACTTATGCTACTCCGCTTTGTGAAACAGGCCCCAGAACCCCCCAAAATCTACTCCTACATACCAGCTATTTTGGTTTTGTCCGTTATTTGCACATGCATTCAGTTAGTACGGGTTAATGAATTTATTAATATTTTTTATTTCAACATCAGTCCTTTACTTTTTGAAGGCACTTCAAATGCTACACTTCCCTTGACAATTGGAATTTATAAAAAATCAGAATGTTTGCAGCTCATGTCACTTGAAACTTATCTGGTTTACAGGGTTCATAGGGTTTTATATACGCTAGTTTGTAGATACAGGTAACAAGAAAAGTGAAAGCCAAACCATGTCTTACCGTTCATTCTATTCCTTTCTATTAGAGAATAATATTCCTTTTGAAGAGACGATGGACTTTTCACAGAACATTTAACAAAAATATCGTATAATAAGTTACTCTTAGAATGATAGAAAACCTTTTTTCTTTTCCATTCCGATTTAAATGAGCTGTTTGACATCTATTCTAACAAAAATAAATACATGGTAGGTGTTGGGAATCTTTATATCTGTGTTTGTCTATAACTTGAATTCTTACTGCCAAATCTGTGATTATTTTGAAAGAGTCGGCTCCGATTGTGATTTTTTAAAAAATTGCAATTCAGATTACATATAGTTTTCAAAATAAAGTCACACCAGCACAGGGACTTTAACAACAATGACGCTTTATATACAAGTTTCTATAACTGTCTTCAGTTGAACCAGAATGTATATATTTATGAATACTAGAATACACGGGCGCAGGGAAAATCTTCTTGACTAAAAGACAAGAAGACAAGTTTCTAATTGTGTTAAAAAAGAATGGTGGAGGGGTGGGGTGTATGTATCTTTACACCCAGTCATGAATTGTTGTAATAAACCAAAACTCATGATATTTCATATAGTTGAAGGCAGACATGAGTTTGCCCATGATATTTCACTAGGTTGAAGGCAGACATGGGTTTGCCCATGATATTTCATTATAGGTTGAAGGAAGGCAGGAGTTTGCCCATGATATTTCATTGAAGGCAAACAGCATTTCCGGTGGTTCTTTTTATTACAAAAAGAGAATGATCCTAAATCTGTTTCTCAGAAAATACAGAAAACTGTCTGTTATCTTAAATGAAAGCGGCGAGTAATTCATGCAATGCGTTTCACTGATTTCAGTTTTGTAAAGACACCACAAATCTTAGACGAGTCATAGACGATATGTCAAGATTCCGATAGTTGGCCGAAATCTGGCAGTTGTCAGAGTCCTCTCCACGGTCTTTTCATACCATTATCTTTGGATCATCGTGTATTTTCACGGAAACTTGTCAGTAGAGTAAAATCCGTAAATGAGTTCAAATTACAGGCGACATGGTATGCTTTTGTAGTTTATCAATACGTGGTCTGTAAAGGTATTATACTTGTGAAAAGGCACCTCCCTATTTCATACCAGGGGTTTCATTTGTATCCAGCCCTGCCTCGTTAGGTACCGTTAGAGACCCGAGCGTTCACAGGCTGTCAAAGCTACCTGCCCGGATTAACGTCACCTGAAGTACCTGTAACTCGGGATTAAGACCGGATTATGACTCACATCTCACGCACTTGAACATTACCAATTGCAAGTGGTCAAATAAATCCTTTACTTATGTTATCCACTAAACCTCTCGGGGAAGATGGCAACCCGTATATATCTTCAGGGTAAATCAGAGACCATTCAGAAAATGGTATCATCGGATTAAGTGAATGGCACAGTATTTATTACGTGGGTTAACGATATCATACCGTTGAAAAAAGACACTATCTATAGTGTTTGCACTATCGGGGTTTGCAATAAAATTCAAAATTTTAAAAAAGTTTTAAAGTAACTGCAGAAATAATGGATTTTTCTTGATGTTTTACGCCAATTATTTCACTTATATGGCGACGTTGCCGTTAGTCAGGGAGGAAACCGGGCTTATACCCGGAGGAAACCCCCGGCCTATCTGTTTGATATTTACAAGAATATGTTTTCTCTAAGGAAACACATTTACAGAATAAAACTCCCATTAATACACCCACTTTGACAAACTATTGGTTTCAGTAGCAAATTACTTGCAGAATTCGATTATCAGTAAAAGAATTCAACCCGAGTTAGATGGGCGATTTAATTAACGGCTAAAACAACGGTATCACACTAAGTTAACTTTTATGTTTTCAAGAAAACTTGATATCAGCTACTTAATTTGTGTTATTCTGAGATTGTCACAGGTCTCTGAGGGAAAACCTTCGAATTAAAAAAAAAATAAATAAATAAAAATTTTGACGTTTTCATTTTCACAGTTTTTAATAAACATTGCCGTCAGGCGGTTAGAGTCTGACCTCTCCGATAGCACCGCGAGTTCAGTCTAAACATTCTATTACGAAAATGGCGAATTTACAAGACCGGAAAATGAAGCCTGAACCTTAACCAATCACGTAGGAACCACATAAAATCAATGTTTGATTCACAACCATTTCTAGTTTTTTTTTGTTTTTAGTCATCAATCTCAAATTTATCGTTTGTTGACATTTCGGGCACCTTTTTTTTAAACTTTAAATTTATGCCAACGTTTGAAATTTGGCAATAATAGAAAGTCCACTTGTCTGGGAGGGGTCTCCGTGGCTCAGTAGGTAGAGCTTTGGACGCTCAATCCGAACAGCCTTCCACCAATGTGTCGCAGGTTCAAATCCCACTCAGTACATACAAAAATTGGAAAATTTTCTGACTGGGGTTTCACTCGAACGACCTATGTGGGATGGTTGCCAGTTACCACTGGAAGGTCGTGGAGTTTCTCCGTGCATAGAGCCCGGTTTCCTCCCACAATAAAACTGGCAACGCCACCATATAAGTGAAATAATCTTGAGCGCGACGTAAACCACCAAACAATCAACCAATCAATCAACTTGTCTGGTAAAATGCACAAACTTTCTGTCGTTTTGTTATGTAATGGTAGTTTGAGTTTTAGTGGTATATGTTGTATTTAACTAAGAATGTGGCGATATACTGATATAGAGCTAAACACATAGCTGGACATACAGATATCAAGACAAATTTCAGATATATTACCAAGTTTACAAATATAAACATATATAAACACAGTATGTTATTCAATAAATAATTCATTGGTAAATTTTGATATTTTGACGACTATACTAACTCCCTCCCAATTCTCTATTAAGTACAAAACAGTTTAAGAAACTTGTCAAACTAACTTATCTAAGAAATTTTTTGGTAACGTACATATATATATATTTATGAACACTAAAACACACGTTCACAGTGAACATCTTCTTGTCTAAAATAACAATGGAGACAGGTTTCTAACTGTGTTAAAAAGCAAAAGACAGAAGAAGGAGTTTAACCCAGTCCAGTATATCTTTCAAACACTGATTCTTTTTATAAGCAATGGCTGGCATCTGGAACATATATATAAATATATGCAATGTAGCAAATGTAACGGATTTTTAACAATTCCAGATCTGTGTTAAGCCAACGATTTATTATCACCATTTACAATAATACATATAGCTTCTAATTTATCGCAGCTCAAACGATGCAGCGAACGTCTATCAGTCCGACACAATTACCAAATACCCACCGAAAGTTGGGCATTTCCTCCCCACACAAAACCTGGCAAAACCGCCACATAAGTGAAATGATCTTGAATACGGCGCTTGAATAAATCTAATTTCTGGGTTACCCTTCAATATACAAATTGTGGCATCTAGTCTCAGTTTAAAGTTACATGTATTTAACTTTTTTGAATCGACAAATAGATTTTTGTGTGTCTATCTCTTCTCACAAAATTCGAATATAAGTCTATTGAAAATGATAAATTTTTATCACTTTTATCTTGAAAAAGTTAATGTTTGAAAAAATCCAAGTTTCTATCTAAAGTGTTCGGAGATTTGCTCTCGGGTTAATCTTTCCCAAGTTTCAGCCTGAAGATTTATAAGGTTTGTAGGATAATTAAGGTTATCTTTGCCTCCAATGCCAAATACTTGTGTTCAGTTTGATTTGTTGTATATCAAAAACGTGTGATTATTTCCGAGTGATTGTACCTACATTTGTAAGAATGCCAGGCTCGGTGTATATTGTATTTCGTTCCTGATTAATTATGCGGAGTATACTATTGTACAGGTACTCCACCCAAGGACGCCTACCAAAGATCTCAGCGATATTGGGGTCAAATTAACTCGACCTTGGACGCGTCAAGCCAACAAACCTTAATAAGTTTGGAAGCTCTTCTAGCATGTTATTCCATGTAACGTGTTAGACGTTTCGAAAGGCGTTATCAGGGAGTTGCTGTCCGTGACCAATGAACAACACGCGATCATGGATAGTGAACATCGACAAAATACTTATTGTATGCAGTTCTAGCTGACGAGATGTGCGATTACAATCTCTCCTGAAAGCCACACAATGAAAGAACCGTAAAAGAGGTTTACCGGAGCAAATGTACCAAAAACAGTCAAACACATATCTCAATATCGCTTTTCCTCCCACTGGTTTTATACGGTTGCTAAAAGGTCAAAGGCTGCTCTCCGCCCCATTCCACTGCAACTGTAATTTGACCGTGACCCTTGACACGTTTGTTACAAGTCCTTTACTGAGAACTATTTCAATTCTAACTTGTACGCTATTTCGTTTTCTTGAAAGTATGTTGTATTCGAATGCTATCAGAAGTAAACGAATGACATTCGTTTACTTCTGATACTATTTAATGCTGTTGAGCATAATATTATGCTTTACGTGGCATGAGCTGCCAGAATGCACACTTTTTTTTTATAATTTCTGATCGTCACGACAGTAAGAGGCTTTGAATGCCATCGAAAAACTAAATGATTGGCGTTGGAATGAGGAAAATCCATACAGTATGTGGCCTTTACGAACTGGAATAGAGTTCGAAAAATAAGCAAAGTTTAAATAACCGGGACGACCATTCATTCATTCTAAACCAAAGTTAGTTCAAAACAATACTTTATCGTACATTCTCGAGACTAGAAGCACTAAAAAGCTTCTGAATTATACGTCTTGAGAAAAATAGCCAATAATTTCAACATTCTGTTTCATCGTCAAATATCCACATTTTGGCAGCTCATGCCACTTTAAAAAAACGACCTTTTATAACTTTCATTATTTATGGAGACTTTATCATTATCATCAATATGCAATTGCAGTTTCAATTAAAAACGAGCAACGCCACAAATAAAAGCGTATACATTTCCGTCGTTGTTATATAAACAGAATACTTGTCCAACTATTCATGCTTAATTACACGACTTGGGAATTCAGTGGTAAGCACCAAAAATACCTTTCCATGCCCAAAAAGATTTCAGACAACAGCGTAATCTGACTAGGGATAAAACAAGTCTTTGATTTTAATCCCGCCTTATTTACTAATTTTCTACCAAATTGCATTTATGTTATTTTCTTATAAGGTGAAATAAAGAAATGGAAAAAAAAAAATGCATGCCTATAGGACAATACGGTTATGACGTCACGTCAAGACTGAAAACCATTTTGATGACGCAGGGAGATTCAAACAAGTATTTGCCGAATCCAAACAGCATTTCCAAAGCTTTATCGTTGAGTTCTGTCGCTAGAATGCGTATTCAAAAGATTACTTAATATTTGAACCAAATAGAAAGAAGCATTTCATGCCAAGAGCGGATATCCCACCACGCCTGCACTTTAAATATTTTTGAATTTTATAATTTGCTGTTGAAAGTTTTCATAATGTTTTTGTATGTTTCTAATGCGACTAAATTCTTACTGCAGAAAAACTATAGTATATTTTTGTATCTTGAAGTTGATACACTCCACAAATGAAACCAATAGCTTTCAGGTATCGGATGTAAGTTTTGAATTAATTGTACGGCGCCAGTTGTTCTTGAAGAAAAGCAAACTCAATCCAGATTCTTTTTGTAGCTTTAATTTCCGTTTATGTTGTTTAACTAGACAGGAAGTCAACTGATTTCTTCTAATGGAATTGTAAACTTAAACCGGCACCAGACGGGGTGCTTCAATGGGCCCGATTCGTTTTGCTCCTCTCAACTCAGACATCCGTTGGTATCAACTTTTATTGCTAATCCTAGAACATGTTTCATTGAATAACGAAAACATAGCAAAATATCACAAAAAGAACATATATCTCTTTATGGTTCTCAAATCAACTGAAGGGATTAGTGGTTCTAGTTGAAGTGGTATGATAACATTTTTGTATTTATAATATATGAACTTTTCTCTAATACCAATTACGGATATTTTTTTTATGCAAAATCACAATAAAGGAAAAAATATTTAAGTTAATTAGTGTAGTTGAGATTCCTGTTGAAACTTGATTTGGCAATCACGGTGACATGCTGCCAGGGAAAGTCAATAAGATTCCAGTGAATTCCTTCCCCACACGCCTTGTATGTTTACCGTCTAAAAGGTTGAATAGAGCATCGACTTAACTACAAAATTAGGAGGAGAGCAACATGTGTTTTTTCCCCTCCAGTGATCGCGCGACAAAACCGTTGACAATAGCAAAGGAATCCTATTCTAACAATGTATTGTTTATTTCCACCACCGGCATGTTAAAGAGAAGAAAAGAAAAGTATTCATCGTAGAACGGTATTGTTGTGTATCCGCACTCACTATGGCTAAAGGTGGTCTAATGATGACTTTGCATGGACATGTTTATGGCACCCGCTTACCACTTTCACAACCCTAAATGCCATATAAAATTCACTTACAACCCGTTACGAATAAGACTGATTTCTTCTATGACATTAAAGCATTCAAGGGAATTACAGAGTACAAATTCTAACCAATAATGACAAAGTTGATATAACGGAAGATTACAAAATCTCTCTGACTGGGAACACAAATTGACACATCTAGACACAAATTAAGAAAACAGCGAGAGATTTCGATCTTTATCGTACAAATGTCTGCTTCTGTAACATTATAGGTGTTTGTTTGCAGTTTTATCACAAAGCAAAAGTATAATACTAAACACATTAGATGATACCCACGTATATAGGTTATTCAAACTGATTGAATTAAACCTTAGAAAGCTATCTCCCATATCTTTAAAGCATTTCAAAAATAACTTCATGTGCGCGATTTTGAGTTCACCTTAATTTAGTAAACACCTAAAAAACAACTCGCGTATAAAATATGGTATTATATGAAGTGAAAATATATCATAACTCTTATCATTTTGTTAATTCCCTTTCTTGTAGCTAGTCTAAAAGGAGGATGGGGGGGGGGGGGCTATAACAAGGAGAAAATTTATGTCTCCCTGTTCACGGTCTTAGACAGTATTTTCTTTATATCATGCGAATTTTCTCAATTTGTTATATTTCACTTTCCTTATACTTTATGTGTCGGTGCGTCTAAATAAGTGCAGGCATTTTTACTTCTGATTTATTTTCAGAATTCTCGGATGTATGTATGTTTTTCGTCCAAATTTTTTTTTATATATTTTAACGGAAACATTTTTGTATAGTTGTCGAGAGATGACTTTGACCACTGTACTCAACTTAAAGTGGCATGAGCTGCCAAAATGTTGATATTTTGACGTTAAAACAGAATGTTGCAATTATTGGTTATTTTTCTAAAGACGTATAATTCAGAGGCTTTTTAGTGCTTCTAGTCTCGAAAATGTACGATAAAGTATTGTTTTGAACAAACTCTGGATTAGAATGAATAAATGGTCGTCCCAGTTATTTAAATTTTGAATACTTGTCGAACACGTTTTGGGTTCGTACAGGCCACATACTGTATGGATTTGCCTCATTCCAATGCCAATTTCTCTTACTGTCGTGACGATAAAAAAAGTATGCAAAACGTGTGAATTTTGGCAGCTCATGCCACTTTAACCTTCTCTGGCTAACCAGCATAGAGATTTGCAGAATGCGTATTCATGCACTGTAGACATACGTTCTTTCTGTAGGTATACATTCCTAAGGAGGATATTCACTGTAAACATCCGATTTGTACTTTTATGCAAAAAATGAGCCACACATTTCTTAATACTGTTTAAACGAAAGCTATTTTACAGCTTGGACACTTTCAATGTATGGGATAGTGAGATGTTTATTGAGTTAGACCAAGTTTGATTTTGTTCAACTAAGTCGCCTAAAATTCAGTCGACACTATCTGGAAAGTCAATCGTCTCGTATTGAGATACAGCACGTGCACATTGAAGGATGGACACGCGACCACCATCTTGTGCGGAGGGTGTTCAGTAGCCGTCTGTGGTTGGCGCGTCTCATTTGATAAGCTGTGTTTTATTAGGCCCCATTAAGGCTCATTAAGAAAGCAATATCTAATTAAAATTACTTCAGACGTGACTTCCACTTTCTTATATTCAATTCGTCGAGACATACAGTATTTTACAGACACACATACAAGAACCCCTGCTTCTTGGACTTCCGGAACAAATCTAGCATTTGATAATTAATTCAACCCTCAGATGCCGCCTGTAAAGAAATAAACTCATCTTCTATTCAGATATATTTTGGGACATACTTTTAGATGATGAAAGTAACACAACTGCCTAAATGCTCATACATTTTTTCTTCAAAGTGAAATAGGAATTATCTCGCCGATTTGTCTAAAAAGTACATATTAGACCCTTTTTAATTATATCATTTACGTGGCGTTTAAGGGGTTTTAGAGTTAACTTAAATTTAAACAACGAATGTACCTTTGGTTTATTTATATTCTGATTACTTTGCGAAAACTATTCGGTTCCTGGAGACCACAGATTTGATGGGCATTTATTTATTTCAATGTCAATCGTGCAATAACTTGATGAATTTTAAACGTGGTATAATAAAACACGGTTTAACTTGTGAACGTACTGTTTCATATTTAACTGTGGTTTATTCTTCTACCCACAGTGTATCAAACAGACGCCAAAGTTACCCTCTATCTACCGAAGAAATTCATCAATAATTTAATGTAGCGTCTTGCGGTGAATCTTTGACCCTTATAATGTTAGTTGTTCAACCTGCTGGTATTTTAAAAAAACTTAAACGTCCTCCTGAGGAAAAGAAGTGCCAGTATATGCGTTGTACATGGGCATTGTAACCAGCCAGCTGTCCTGTATTTGGATACAGTATAATTATATGAAGTTGCATAGAGGGTGCCAGCCAGCCAGTCATGGTTTCCTGTTTCACTATTTCATTCATACCCTTGTTGTATGATGTAAACTGAGCCGACAACATGCCTCCCAGACATCTTTATGTGGCTGGAATTTATTTAATCAGTCTGGCGCGATCCAATCTGATTTTTGTCTTGTTTTTGTGAAATTGATCAGTCATATGATATCATCAAACATGGTCCTTCTTAATTAACTAGCTGATTATCGGCTCCTTTTAATCCCCTTGTATCCAGCACGACAACAATTGGAAACCTACACGCCTGTGAAACTTAAACCATTACAGTTTTCCATCGGATTTCTAGAAACACCAGACAGTGCTTATAAACAAATGACCAGTAGAGTTAAAAGTAGGATTTGTGCTAAGTGCTAGATTTGTTTTGTCGTGCATAAACTTTCTTGTTTGTTGCAATCGCTGTCCTCATTTTATATTATAGTAAACTTTTATATTTATGAGCTCTAAAACACACGGACACAGTAAAAAAAATAAGATTTATGTTTTATCCCCTGAGGTTTTATATTTTCATTTTGTTCTGCCGTTTCATTTTGTTCCGTTGGAATTTATGAAAGTGTTTCGCCAAATAAATGATTCCATCAAATTTTTATATTTTAGTAATTGTAATTTTAAGTCTTGGATGTTTTGTTTTTTGAAAGCCTTTGTTTGCTTGAGTATCCCAGTAATCAAATAAGTTGGGATCGATGTTACTTCCATGTGTTTAGAGATATTTTTAGTGAATTCAGGTGTGAAAATAGCCCAAAACGTTACAGAGTTTAGAATTTTAAATAATGAATTTATATCTTTTTTCAAACTATCAGTTATATCGCTATCCTGGCTGTACGAGTAAGCTTGTGTGAATCAGTAACTAAAGGCAAAACGATTGAATATACCTTCCAGTTATTTGATTTTGTTCTTTATTCATCTTCTGTTCGCGCCGGTTAGCATTTACAATTTTAGTGAAAATCATGGAGTTCGAAAAAAAGTCTTCTCTTTTCCATTCTTGGAATTCGCGAAAAACATTATTTTTTTTACGCCGATAGAATTTTAATCTGTTCTCCCAATTTTTCACGGTCTAGTCACCTTTTTAATTTAGAATTCCCATGTGTGAGTTTAGGTTAATGAAGGGAGATTCTTACCCCCACTATCCGGGTAATATTGAGTAAGGTGCTATATGTGCAGTGATGGTTTCTTGATCACTGGTCGTTGTCCGCTGACAAAAGTGATCAGAGTCAGCCGGAAGGCAGGGAGACAAGACGCTTTGAACGCCGTCTGTGCTGGTTTTGGAGTCTTAATAGCCATTAGGACGTATTACCCAATATGATCCGTCTGTAGTGATTCGACTTTAGGGATAGTCAACTAACACCATCTGCGAAGAAAATCCCCACAAAAGATAAATCCTTTTCTAAGATCGAACCAATCTGTCCCTGAGGCAAAAGACTATTTTCCCAGGCGGTTTGAGTTTTTATGACCAACATTAAAGTCTATTGAGGTATATAACTAGCAAATTTCAGGACGAATTCCACAAAGTCTATCCGGCTTAGGTGGCTTAATCTGATGATCCAATTCTGGGTAAACATAATTAAGTCATATTCAACACACATTGGTTAAAAGAGGACTGAGCTGCCAAAATTGTGATTTTTTGAATATAATATTTCATGTTAGTAATAAGTTGGGCGTTTGAGGTACCTTGAGAAACTAAATGATTAAAATTGAGATAAAAAATATCGCGAAAGCCAGTTACCCATATGAACGGAATGTATGTTCCAATCACGGACAAAATTCAAATAACCGGGGTGTTTGAGTACATTTTTGAATCTTTGTTGCTTATTAAAACTACTTTAATGTACATATTGATATATATGAAGAGAGTGTTGTCTTCTGCCTTGGAACCCAATTATATATGATCATTTTAGTCAAGAAAATTTACTCCGTTAGTGTGTGTGGCTTTTTGATTTTTTTATTGATACCAGTCTCGAGAATGCATGTAAAAGTACTGCATAGAAGTAAATTTAGCCGAAAATGAATAAACATCTGGTTCGGTTATTCAAAGTGGCATGAACTGCCAAAATGTTGATATTTTTGTCGTTAAAAGTGAATGTTGAAATTATGGGCGTTTTTTCTCAAGACGTATAATCCAGAGGCTTTTTAGTTCTTCTAGTCTTGAGAATTTACCATAAACTATTAATTTGAACTAACTTAGAATTAATTAACGCGTGGCTCGGTTTTTTAAATTTATTAAAACACTATTTCCACACGTATAGACCATCGACTGTATGGATTTTCCCATTCCAACGTCAATCATTTCGATGATCTTTAAAGTCTCTTACTGTTTTGACAAATAGAATGTATGAAAAAGTTGCTTACTTTTTAAATACTTTTTCCATTTGAACACGCCGCATGTTGCATAAATATTTTTATGTCAACGTCAATCTTTTAGTTTTTCGAAGAATTCTGAACACAATGTGATGAGATTCGGAATGTCTGAGTTTTGGTAACTCGTGCCGTTTCAAGGGTGTGCATTATTTAATCCTAAGCTTAGTGTGATGAATGGAGATAAAAAGATGCTGAGCGGAAGATGTAATTGATGCGGCGGTGGCTTTGATGTTAGATTGGACAAAAAGTGGATTATTCTGAAATCGACAAGGGAGTTCCGAATTTACCTTGATGACAATAGGAATAATTTACCTGAATTGCGGCCAAATGAGCCGTGTTTTCCTCCGTGTGACTCGTGTAACTTATTATCATTGGGTAACAATTCGGCAACAATACAAAGGTGGGAGATTAAACACAATGCTTCTGTTCGTAACTATGACGCCATTTTCAAAGTGTGTATACAATTATCCAAAACGCACAGATGGGTCCTCGAAAGGCACATAAAACGGGCTTGATTGTATGCAGTTCGGTCTAATACCTGTACATGTAAATAACTCGCACCATTACGTGCTGCTCAATAAGACACTACACAGTGAAGGAGAGATAAAGCCCAAGGGGAAATGGCACCCTTACCTGAACCACATAGTGGGACAGAAGGAAACACTTAAATCCAACCATTGTTACTAATCAAGTGCTGCTTATCTCTACAAGCCTTAGAAGTTCTATAATATTTCCAATAAAGACGACTGAGAAAATAACGACTAATGTTGCGCAACGACTAAAATTAGATTATTTTAATTACTTTTAGGTTTTCTAACATACCTTACCTACATATGTTCTGGAAAATGTTTATGTACTAATCATATTAATTCATGATCTATAAAAAGGCCCAGGCTATGACCATAGGTAAGAAATTATGGGTACCTAGAGTAAAAAGACTTTGGCTAACATCGAAGAGTATTTGAGTAATCGGGTACAAACGTGTTACATACAAAAGCATTGAATACTCGGCTAGTCAAATCAGTTTTACACCGTCTAATAGTTTGCAGTTAAATATTTCAGCTTTGAAGATATATAAAAAAATTACAATACAATTCAGAGGCCGAAGAGCAGATATAAAGCAAACAGATCTCCTCAATGTGGAGACAGCTCGCCGGGGTACTTGAACTTTCACAGTAGTTACAATAACAGTACATACTGTATCATTGTAAGCAATGGTGATAGTGACAATTGTCGTGTTACACAACGAAGATAAAACTCTCACATTAGAGTCTGAAATTAAAATCGAGGCGCTTATTTGATGACTGCTTAGGCAATTGAGAGCACATCGCACAGTGGTACTGGGAGTCGGAAATTGCACCAACACGTATACTATTTTATAGTTGTTTAAAATCTGTCCTTTATAGTGGTACTGCCTCTTTCCACTATAAACCTATACATTCCGAAAACCTTGACACCATATAAAGCTTGTCATTCCAATTGAACCTTAACACGAAACAGTTCTATATTGTCAATTATTTGAAAAGGCCCATTGGACAGTGCCATTTCACAATCTCAAACAAACAATTAAGGTTATTTCTGAAAGCCAGGTACACAGTCCAAAATTGAAATTGCGATCTTAAAACGAATATTTTCATTAACTAGATATTGAAAACTAGACTAAATGTAGTTGGCTAACATAACAAGCTTTAATTTTAACACCATTAAATGGTGAGCTGGATTTTTGCTTTATACCCAATGTTCATCCTGTTAACATTACATTCCATGTAGACATGGGAATTGCCTCAGCATAGTCTTAAATTACAATAGAGAATACCAATGACACTTCCTTGAGTAACATTCGATTTTCAATATATGCATGTACGAGAATGAAACGCCGATCTCTACTGCTGCTTGACAAATGTCGGGTCCTGTCAATCTGGGCAAAATTTTTGTACAACTTGATGGCATAAACTACTCAATTGTCGACAAAGACAAATGTGGCAAGACGTCTGGTTTCACAAAAGTCATTGGGATAATTTTCCGGGTTGGACAAAATTGATACTGGTAGAACAAGTGCTCTTCACCTGAGGGTTGGATTCATGGCACTTTTGTCCTTTCTAAATATCGCATACATTAAGGCCGTTGCATTTTGACGTATATCTGTTTTCAATTCATTAAATATACTTTTTTCTTCTTGTGAAGCATTTACTTTCTTGGCAAAAACGTACGCGAAGAAGAATCGAATAAATTATCGACGTTTGTGGGATAAAGCGATTGTCTATTGAGGCAACACTTTCGTACAGCAAGTTTAACATTCTTGTGATAGATTTTAAATGTCTCTTTACTTTTCCAAAAGATAAAAAAAAAATGAATATCTGTATACTGCAAGACATATGATCTCCCAAGAATGATTTGTTCTAATCATTACATCATAACTTCTACACAAATGGAATCATAAAACTGAATATATGTGTCGAATGGTAAATATTCACAACGGAAAATATCCGTACCTCTACATGACAGGTACTGTGGTTGATTGGTTAGTTGTTTTAGTTTATTGACGTATGAATGATGTGCGCCATAACAGGTAATTCCGTACATGTCCTATACTGTCATGGTAGGAACCTTTTTAATAACGCTTTTCAAACCAAACGTGTTTGTTGTCTACAAATGCACAAATTTAAATAAAGTCAATGGGTTAGAAAGTTGTTGTACACGACAAACAACTCGTTAAGGTTTTTCGTCGTAAAGTGCCACAAAAGGCTGTTCCTAGACCATACATTGCATGTTAACAACCCATTCCACTAAATTACGGTGCGTTTAAACCGTGGTTGTGATTAGCTCACCATATTTAAAAATTTAAAACTCAGAAATTAAATCCTTGTATGTCTTAATAAAGAAGACAACAATAATCAGTGATACGTTATAACTGTCTCGCTTTTTACAAATGTATGTTTAAGTATTGGGGCACTAAATACACATGAATCCAACAATCTTTTATCTAAAACAGTATTTTAGATTTTCGACGTGTCTATTTGAAGAGACTTTTATAACGTTGATATTATTAACATTGTTGTGTATATTCTATATGGCCGCGTATGCTTCGTAAGCGCAAACTATAAGACGATTTCTGAGATATGAACTTTCTAGGAAGTAGAATGAACGGCGATGTATTCTGAGGTCATACGATGTTATTGTATTGTGCAATAACTCTTGTTGATGCTATCTAAGTACTAATTACTGGAAGTGGACAGTGTTGCTAATATAAACAAAGGCCCGTCGTCAAATAATGACATGGTTTGAAATCGAGCCTGTACTCGTGCCGGGATGGTCATGACGATTAAAAGTATCGACAGATGTCCGCCAAACGTATTTAAATGTGTGCATCCAAGTGGAAGATCGCGTTACACCACGTTATAGAGTCTGAGTCCCAAAACTGCAACATAGCTCAATATACCCGATAAGACTTTCTGATAATTTGCAAATCGAAAGAACGTGGTAATGTTTTGCAGAAAGGTGCATTTTAAATTATTGTTCATTCGGTCACAAATTCAAAACATTTCCGGCCGTTACAAAAAATAAAAGCGTCAATAGTTGTCTGGTTGTCATATTTGTCAGGATCTGGGATCCTTCATAGGATTGATAAAACCACTGACATCATTTTGTGTATTACGTTTTGTTAAAAGTGTCTGATTGCAATCCTCGGTGTTGGAGTTTTTAAAATATTGATAACGCTTTATTACTATTTTGATATTATAAAAAGACGATTAGGGGCATAAAGTTTAAAGCTAAAAGCACGGTAAAGCTACATTGAAGTTAGGGTGTGCAGTTTGCTTTCTTTGTACTTCCTGTATTATAGGCAATTCGTAAAGTATACAGGCGTGGGTGTGAGTACAATCCGGAGGAAATCAGACCCTCTCTGCTTGAATTCACCAGGGACCATCTGTACTGGGGCGAAACAAGATGTCTCCAGTTTATGCCAACGGCGTCTCTAGGCATTACGTTAGTGTTATATAATCGCACGCGATCCTGTAAGGATCGGCAGAGCTATATAGAATTTCCAAATTCTTGTAAATTCACAGCCATGACTTGTGGAAATTAGTACCCTACCCCAGCGTGCTCTATTACTTACGGCGCTGACATCTTACATTAGGGAATTATGTCTTAATTTCTGACACATGTTCTGAAATCTTAATTTTGGGTGCTAGTAAACAGGTAATCGGCAACCTAAATAATGTATGTTCCATTGTGTGGTCATGAGGTGAAGGATGATCCTTTGGTTTTATCACTGATGAAATCAAACAATCAGAAAAAAGAAAGCATTACTCCGACAATAAATAAAAAGACAATTGTTTTTTTCCATTGTATATTTTATTCGTCAAAGACGAAAAATTCGTTTTATATTTACAAAAAAAATTGCGTAAAGAACATGGACGGAGCGTGAATGATTATGTCAATGAGAGTGTTCCAATTAATACATGTATGTAACATTCACCAAGAGCGACTAGATCATGAGATAGTGCCTCTGTAAAATCTCCTAACCAGTAAACATCAGGTAACAGCGGCTTATTATAGATAACTAAACCTCTGTTCTTATTCGTTCTTTTAAGAAGACTGGGTATGTTTCTCATTGGCGATAATGTAGGAACGAGGCTTTTGGTAGAATCGTCCACCTGGCTGGAATCAAAAGCAGTATTCTGAAATATTTGGATTCAACGCAAAGTTCTACGCTTATTTTAAATTCAACAATAACTTAACAATATACTATACAAAACTATACATAAATAATCTTTTTTATATATATATATACATATATCTATACGTTCATATAACTTTTTACAGTACAATGAGATCACACGGCTTGTTGTGTAAGTTTATAATGTTCAGTAATGAGATGCCATTAACGGTCTTCCATAATACCCTTCATGCACTGCGCTGGGAGAAGAATAAGACTTATCCGTCATCATTTGTGAATAAAGTCCTTTGAGGTAAAATTGTCGGTCAGGGCTACTGGACATTATGGGGAATGGCGAAACTGGTAAACTGCCTTGGAAATACGGACTACCATTTAGACCGGCATGCCCGACAGCCATTGGAACCGGGAATGGAATTGTTGATGTTGGTGGTGAGGTGACGTCGGCTAAAGAAACCCTCCTTGATGGTGTAGATTGTAAGGGGGAACCTTTCCTCTCGCTTGAAGTGATGCTTGAAATGCTGAAGTCGCTGAGACGATTTGGACTTGGATTGCTCGATTTATCACTGGACTTTTCCGATGAGACTGGAGAAACGGAGAAACACGATTTACAGAACCCGTTGTAAAGCTGTTTGCTGGAGGCTAGAAACCCCTTTCCACATTTTCCACATTCTTCCTGGGCATCACTCTCGTGACTCTTGATATGAGTTTTAAGATTACACTGCAGGGCAAACTTCTTGTTGCATAAGTGACACTCGTGAGGTTTCTCTCCTATAAAACAAAACCAAAAACAATAGTTAAGAATTACATCGTTTGTGTTTAGTCCTTGGCTAAGATAAACAAAGTATGCACAAGGTTTTAACATCGATTCCATCGACAACTTATCAACTTAAACATTTGAAATAATATACCCGGCCAAGAAAAAGAATTTATGTTGCTGTAAAGGATAAAAATATAATTTACATCAAAAGTAAGTATTTTGTCTTGCAGACGTACCGGTATGTAGGATAAGATGGTTTTTCAGGTTGGTTTGTTTGCTGAACCCACGGTTACAGATATCACATTTAAAAGGCCAGGAACCGTTGTGGACGTACATATGACTCTTCAAATCTCCAGGGGTAGGGAAAGACTTGGAGCACATGTTACATTTGTGGGGTTTCTCCTGTGAATTAATAAAAATAACAGACGATTAAAAATAGTCATAAATATCTATAATATTCATTTAAGCAACAAAAAATAAACTAATAATTAAAGGGACGTATAGACATTTTGTAGTCTTGTTGACTTCTAGGCTGTCGGTAAGAGAATTATGTTATGAAAAATTCCACAGGCGTTTCTAAAATATAAGTAATTAGCCCCCTACCTTATTGTGAGTCATTCTATGATAATAAAGGTTGGAGCTTGCTGTAAAACATTTCCCGCAGATTTTACACTGGTGAGGTTTCTCTCCTGAATGAATCCTCCTGTGGGTGTTGAGAGACGATGACGTAGAGAAGGCCTTTCCGCATACGTCACAGGCATGGGGTTTTTCACCTGTTTGAAAATAACCAAAGATTATTTAGCATTCATAAAAAACCTAAACTATTTCATCTTCTTCAGTCTCACCTTCATCACTTAAAACGTTTATAGCTTAATTTTGGTTAAGACTCGATATCAATGAAATTATAGTTGTGTTTTGGGCTTAACAGAAGTGTTAACGACTTTTAAAAGAAGTTTAAATACCTGTATGTGTTCGCATGTGTCGTTTTAACAATGAAGGTCTGTCAAATTTCTTGCCACAAACTTCACATGGCAGCCAAGTTCTCTCTCTGTTACGTCTAACTGGAGGCAGTGTGGTGGCGGGAAGGGAAACAATCTGACTGCGGCAAAGTGTTAGATCCATGGCTGTTAAGCTGTCATCTTCACTCTGAAATACCAAGAGAAGGTTATTAACTTAAGAAAATCGAAACAACTTAAAAGATAGGGCTGTTCTTATTTTCGAATTTGAAACGAGACATGTGTTGTTACAATTTGTTTTCATAAAACCCCAGCAACTCATGCGATTGGAATAAAGGGGTGGATCACATTGACAAAGAGGATGAACATCACAGAAACATTAACCATCTCAAACTTCAGACTTACCGAGTCTGATTTTGATCTTGATCTCTCTGTTCTCAGATCAACACTGGCATCGTCACTGACTCCGGAGAAACATTCATCATCACGTGATACAGGTGAACAGGGCAGTACAGGACTCACAGGGGAAAATCTCACAGGAATCTCGCTCGATTCTAAAACAAACAAAAAATCAACATTGCTAACTAGTCCTATTGGAAATGTTGTACTCATAAAGTTGTACTTACACAGATGTTACCAAAATAGAGCCGTGGGTAGTTTGTTACCATTTCAATATAATTATATTTATGAACACTAAAACACACACAGGGAAAATCTTCTCTCGGCTAAAATAACCATGAATATAATTATACTAATGATAAAAAATTAAGACGTCGCCGCTTAGTTATTTGTCTGTAATTATATATATGTACCTCAAAAGGTTTATTCTATACTGTTGAGTGGAGCTACATTGGTTTGTGTGCTTATACAGGAGATGGGGTGACTGAAAGTTACCTTTAGGTTCTAGTTTGATTCTCTTGCTGGCCATTCCTTCCAACTCGTCAGTTTCTGTGGATTGCATTGGTTCCAAGTAAGCAATTATTTCTGTATTTGGTGGAATGCAGGATAAGGCCTTGTATACAGTATGTCTGTTAATACGAGTACCGATGATGTTAGCTTCCTCGAGGTTATCACATGTACGTAAAAATCGTACCCAGTTACAATGGCGAACTTCACTTCCTTCCACAGACCAAATATCTTCTGTACAACCATACTTAGTTCGAATCTAAAATCAAAAAAAAAAAATTCGGTTAACTACATTTATCGAACTGTAATAAGTAAAATCTGCGCATACTGTTTACATTTGGTTATATTATGAGGTAGTTTGTTGTACGTCAGCAGACTCTACAGACAGAGAGAGTGATACTATAATCACAGCCTAGTGAAACATCAACACACCAAAATGTGGCACATCTATTGTTATTGCGTTTATCGGTGACAGACTGTCTGTTTATATATTTACATTTTCCAGTTGTGATAAACATTATTGAATGAGAACTATTTAGGATTCAGTAACATATGATTTCTGTAAACTTTACATTGGGACAGTATGGTGCCAACGAACAATTCGTGTGTTTTTGTTTTATTGAATGTTACATAATTCGACTTATTTTGTTTTCATGTACTTACTTTACTTGATTCAATTAGTATTGGTTGCTTTCTTAGACAGTTAAAATCTTGTATTTCTTGCATGCGTTATCCTAGTATTGTAAGGTATAGGATTAGTGGAGGAATAAGATCCCCAATGGCCAGCTGTCGGTGACGCAATTGGCTTACGTCACTTTATTCTAACATCATTAGGGAAAACCAATTCATACTTTACGCGTTGAATTTGTGAACTATTCTCAGTGACCCTAAACCTGAAGAGCACACAAAGGTTATAAAAAAACTCTTTGTTTCGCAATGGGTTTGTAGCGTCAGTTGGTAGATAAACGTCCGTCGGAGACAGGAATCGAAAATAACAAATGATTGAGTCATTCAAGTTGGTTTTACAAAATTAGCCCAGTTAATGTAGTTTTAACTGACCACATTGCGCTGGTCTGCCAGACGTCAAAAGAAACACGTTTGGTTCCTATACACAAATGTGCTCTTCAATGACAAAATGCACGTAAAAAAATGAGTGGAAAACTAGATCGCCGTGTTTTTTCTGCTCCAGTTTTGCGTTAGGTTAACTATGATTTTCGTTAAAAATAGATAGGGCCTAGTTGTAAAGCGAACTTATGAAAGTATCGTGACGTAACAGCTGAACATTCCTGGACACATGCACCTAGTTATTATATTCCTGGTGTGCACGCTGTTCACAGAATGTTTGACAGGAATAAGTGTTGTAAAGCGCAATCCCGCTGAGAGAATCTGGCTGTATCATATTCCATGTCAAAGGTATGTGTGTCGGATTAGCATTCAGAAGAACTCCACCTACTAACAACTCTCTGAAAAGATTTCCCGGATTTCGGATCCCTAACCGTACAGAGTGGGTGGAGATATATGAATTCTGCTTTTGAAACAGTTTTTTAAAGACCTGGCTGGCAACAGGTACGGAGGGAGCGTGTCACCCCGCCCTACGCCTTTGACAGGACTCTAGGGTTAGATACCTGAATACCCATCTCACTAAATCTGGGTAATATGCAATTCACCCAAGCGATCAACGGCTCAAGTCAATAACACAATCACCCCTCGTAACAAGCTTGTAAAGCAGGTGACCGCATACAAAACGTAAAATAAATAAATTTTTAAAAGCTGATCTGCAAAAGTATTGATAATTAATCAAAGAAATCCCGATTTTATTTGGTCCCCATGTGTGTAACTTTTCGATGTTTCAAGAGGTGTTCTAGGTCATTGAATCACTTCGGCAGAAAAGTGAATGTTGTTATTCGTGACAAGTAATATTTAATGAAACGTCAATATATAACAGTAGTTAAAAAGTTGCTGTGGTTATGTTTAATGGGATAAAGCTGTGACGGTTAAGTGCGTGATGCTGACTAAAAGTTGTTTCACAGTATCATTTTAATGAAGCGTGAACTTGTGAAAACCGAACACTTTCAACGAAACTCCAAGATTTGGAAGTGTCTTTGTAAAGGCGTTATGAGTACAGGGTTTCGCCATGCTTCGATTGGTTTCGGTCAACTAAAACTTATCAGACACTTAAGTGGAAGACAGAATATTGCTTTTGGATTTGGTCTGACGGTACGGTTCATAAATTTACCAGTCGTTTAATTGTCATCTAGGCCATACGAACAATTGCCCTGTCAAGGGCATCACTAAAATATAGGGTTGGTTGTGAGTTTCTTAACTCACCATTGTTAAATGGACTTTATCAGAAGAGAAAAGATTTTACTTTCACTGTTTTCTGGAGAATATTGTTGTGAAAGAAATACAAAGACGAAAAAAGAAAAGATTCATGGAGGGGATCACTTTGTAGGAGATGTGATATATTAACACGAATTCGAAATGTATAGAAAATACATATCCACGTAGAAAGTTGAACTTTGCTTCGACATCAACACCAACTATGTGCGCGAAGATATTTCCTAATTATCTGTTTAAAAATTAATTATCTGAGCTTAGTTACAGAGATGTTTTACTGACGAAAAAGTAAAAACATGGTTAAGTCTATCTGACATTAAAAAGTCTAAACTAGACCATATAAATATCACTACCCCCAATGTGTCCCAATCCCCACCCCACCCCTCACTTATCCCCCCACTTAACCTGTAGCCCAAAGATACCTGTAATGGGGATTAGATCGAGCAGCAGGGATAATCCCGGATTAAACAGTTTTCCTCTTCACGCCCCTTTTGTTGAACTACTCCTGTACTGGCTAATCAAATAAAGCTTTATTCAAATGGGGCTTTTTTAGATAGAATCCGAAACAGGACTTTAACCGATTCTTACGGCATCACAAGACTAGAGTTGTTATAACTTACAGACCATGACAAACTGAACCTTTTCAAACTTTTACACTTGTCGAAAGTTTTATTTTAAGTAGTTTTTTTCATCGACCTATCAGCCTGTGACTATAATCCTCTGCATTCTCATATCGTGGGAATATTACATCAATCGTGATAAAATAGTTTAATGAAAACAAGATACGCTAAAGCATTTCGGTTGTTTTGCAAATCCTATGCCTTATACAATTTGTAGTTGCGTTCTTTTATAAGATGTACGGATGTCAATACTTAAACGTTTCTAATAAATATATACTTCGTAAAAATATTTGTAAAACGTAATTTTTATGACGCTTTGTTATTAATCAACTTCTAAACGATTATATTAAAAAATAGAAAATACAGTTATATTTTTATGAAAATACAAAGATTAACTTACGTCATTTTTGTCAATCTTGGAAAAGATTTCTAGTCTTTCTAGACGAATGTCTCCACGGTCAGGGAAGAATTCCATGCCTGGCCTTATTACTCTCCTTGACCATAAGGATGCTGTCATTTCAAATAAACGTCCAGGTTGTGTAGCTAAGACTAGTCCAAATTCTTGTGGTAGTAAAACACATGACTCCATTTTGAAAATTAGTGGAAATTATTGCTGTCAAACTTTTGAACAGGGATAAAAGTTAGTTCAAACTTTTACGTTGACTCATCTATAGCATTAAGAAGATTAGGTCAACTACTAGTTATGCCCTAAGTGAAAGTGACGCAAACACTGATCGGTGTTGGACATTTCTCCTTATAAACACCAGTGACCACTTCTGTTTGGGGGTGAAGAGATAACCAGCGCCACTGATTGGCCCATCTCACCTACTATCCACACCATTGACACTGAAAGTGACAGGTCTACTGGAGATTACTTCTGTCATCTCGATGGTCATTGGTCAGTTTGATGGACATCCCGCTGGGTCAGAGAGCGAAGGGACAGCTAACTTGGCTCTTCTCCTTACCCTTCCCATGCTTTGCGAAGTAGTGATTGGAACTGAATAGAGGTCATGCTGTGATGTTATTTCATACTCAACTACCGATAGAGGCTAGTGATTTTGCACGGCCATTTCATGCACAGCATTGCGATAATGTCCGGTACGACCTTGTATAGGAGAAATTAATTTTAACATGGTCGTATAAACTCTGAAATATATGTATAGATATGGAGAGAAACGATATCAGAGTATTTGTGTAAAAGTATAGTTTTAATAAACTGAAACCCGTCCGATATATGAAGTAGGCGGGATTGATATTCCACAAGTCACATTCCGTAAAATCCCGCCCCGATTTGTCAAGTTGTCAAAGACACAAGACGTTTTAGCATATGTTGCCTAAAACCCAGTGTCGTTTAACACATTAAACTCAATTGTTTGAGATTTCCCTGTTGTGATTTGAAATGTACCTTTCAGTGCAGTACCCGTTAACTAGGATTCGAAAAAAAAAAACAACTATATATTAGAGTAGGATATGTTGAAAACAACCGATTGTTTCAATGGTTTATAATTATAAACCAAACAATTTCTGTCAAATACTGAAATGTATAATATGAGTAGGGATCCATTCATCATCTTGTCACTCAGTAAAGTTTCAGCCAAAACAAAATGCATCTCTATCCCTTCCAAGATGAGAGTTATTGTTATTAAAAAATCGAACAATCCAATTTAGAGTATCATTTGACAGAATTCAATGGACTGAAAATGTGTAACCCAAATGATTGAACGCCCGCTTAGCATCATTTTCTACCAGTTACGCCTTCCTATCTATAATCTTGATGAAATGTCGTATCTTTATTTTCTTCCCATTTAAAAAAAAAACTTGTTTCTAAAACTAATATGGATATGTCTTAAATGAAAAAAAAATCATTTTTGTTTATGCTTCTGTGCCAACGTGACTTTTTCTTTCCCAAAAATATTAGACAGTGGTGATTAAGAATAAATCAAAACCCTATTTACTTTATCGCTACATTCTGGATATCAAGTATTAACTATCAATAGAATTCCAACCTTGGACAACGTACAGGTTTAATCATATTTTATAATTATCACCAATCTACATAACTTCACACTACAACGGTCTCTATCTACTTCTCAACACCTAATAAACGAATGTTCCTATACCGGTTATTTATGGTTGGTTCAACTCTATTAGTTGACTTCCGTTTATAGCCTAGAAGACACAACGTCCACTGTAATGTTTTATTTAGAAGTCATTTATTAGTCATTTAGATATTTGATGAACTTTGAGTTCAATACTTTATTTATTGTAATAATCAGAATTTATTGTTTCGTAAGAATGTATGCAAATGAACAAATTTAGGTAACTCATAATTCCCGAAAAGAATACTTTGAAAATCAGCAAAGGTATCAAATATATAATTTAAATGAAGCCATGTATTAGATGGTCTGTAAGATTGTTTACCGCATTCATTTTTTTTGCCCAGCATACATTCGTCTTTTTGTGGGGCGATTCTGATCATCTGTCATCTTAATTTCTCGCGTCACTTCCAGTCACGGCTAGTATACCTGCAGAGAACTGTGGGGTTCAGAAAACTCACTGATCTGATTTTGCCTTTCACGTTCTGTGATTATTAGGATTTAGAGTCAATTGGGCTCTAACTTTGTGAAAACCAAGAACAAATTCACTGGAATGCTCGAGGTTCTGGTCACACTCAGAGCGTTCGAGGTTTGATCTTGGATACAATATCGATATTATGAAGTTTTTTTTATAGTGTTTCGAAAGCAAGCTGCAATCATCATCAGGGGAATTACTGACGATGGCGCGGAATATTTTCCGGGTCAATTAGTGTCGGTTATTTACTAATATCGATATCGTATCCTACGTTTGAATTATCACAGTTTGGAGTAAAATGAGAAAATCTGATTTCTACACCATTGTAATACGGGAAGCTTTAGTGATTAGAAGCAACAATTTAGTCAATACAATTGTGTCTGCAAAATCAGGAAAAAGTGAAAGATACATGTTGGTAAAGGGAAATATATCTCAATGTCAAAAATATATTTCACCCTATGCTGGAGATAAAACTAATTTCAAATTGACAAAGAAGCACAATACTGGTGTTCGTATCTAGAAACTAACTGCGATATCATCAAATGGAACGTTATAATGAAGAAAAATCCTGTTTTTTGTAAATTAATCATACCAACAGCCTACCTCCTGGGGTGTACCCAATTCAAATTAGACTGATCCCATTAAGACGAGACAAAAGACTCGAGGTCTCTCTATACGATATCTCACTTTTCAACGCAAAACTTCACAACTGTAGAGATATACTCGAATCACAGTTTGGTTCAGGTAATCAAATTTAGCGAACATAGACAAATATAGTTTGTAATTTTGTGTCAAATAGCCGAGAAGATCAAACGATTCAACGTCTTCATTTGCCTTACACATTGTCTGTAAAACTGCGGGTGCACTCAGTAAACACTTGTTCTTAATTATCTAATTATTAACACGATTTACATCAATAAGTGTTTCTCGGTTTGGTTCCAATAGCCAAAGCCAAACAGTTACTTTAGACAACCTTTTTGGTGTAGAAAAAGATTTGTGTTTCAGAGATGGGCTTATAATTTAATCTCACGCCGTGTGCGTTGTATACCACAAGTCAATTATCTTTTTGAAGTTGCATATATGCATTTTTGTTAGATTTTTTCATATTTATTTCTTAAAAGCGTTTCAATTTCATAATTGTTTAGTTTTACTTATACGACACCCTGCATTTTAAGTGAAACAATCTTGAGCTCTCGTATTTGGAGTATTACGTAATGAGTAAATAAAGGTATACTCATATGATATCATGACCGTATTGTCCTGAACGTGGGAACATTTCTTATTTCTGTTCTGTGTTGATGTGATAAGTAATCCATGCTGAGGTCAGTATAACTGTAAGTCGTTCATTACGAAGGAACCCAATAGAGAAGTGCATTGTTACGGACACAGTAAAGGTAAAACATAATAGATAATATACATTTATAGCTATACAAGTTAACTTCACCATAGCGTTTAGGATGGAAAGACAAATAACTTTCTAAGTTTGATGTACATATATAGATACAATTGGAAACTTGTCTCCATGGCTATTTTAGACAAGAAGATTTTCCCTGTGCCCGCGTGTTTTAACTTTAGTTATTTTTTAGGAGGCCGGTTTTCTGAATGGATAAGACAGCCGCCATGTAGTGCTGGCGATGGGTGCCATACTCTGGGACCTGGGTTCGATTCCCGTTTTGGGCGTAACCCCAAAATCGGTAGAGGAATTTCTAAAATAACGAGAATACTGTGTTAGTGTTCATAAATATATATTTATAGATACTATAATTGATTGATTGATTGATTTTTGGTGTTTTACGCCGCGCTCAAGATTATTTCACTTATATGGCGGCGTTGCCAGTTTTATTGTAGGAGGAAACCTGGCTCTATACCTGGAGGAAACCCACGACCTTCCGTTGGTAACTGGCAACCATCCCACATAGGTCGTTCGAGTGAAAACCCAGTCAGAAAATTTTCCAATGGTTTTGGACTGAGTGGGAATCTAACCCGCGACCCATTGGTGTATATATACTATAAAACACACTGGCACAAGGGAAGTGTTCTTGGCTGTTTAACAAATGAATACATTAAGCCAAGGATGGTCAAAACTAATGTTTTCAATAGCTCTATTTTGATTAGTGGAGTTATATTTGCTTTTCCTCTATTTTGATTAGTGGAGTTGATTATAAGAACCACATTTCCAACACGAGGTGTTATATAGATTACAACTAGTGAACATGTCTGTCTTTAAGAAATTCAAAATCATTTATATTCTTTGTTTAAATTATTGGATTTTTGGATGAATATTCCGAACATAATCTTTAAAATGGAATGTAGATATACGTTAAACTTTCGGTACGTATGGATTCGGTTTGATTGATTGATTGTTTGACAGCCTCAAAATGACAAGCTTTATGAAGCAATGTCATTAATCTTCCTAGAATAACTACAAGTGTATGGATCTCTAAATATGATCTCTGGAGTATTAATCTACCTTTCCTACAAGAACACCCAGTGGGGGTCCCGGTTAGGCACATACCATTAAGACGAGACAATAGACTACCCTCTCTCCACTTGTCTCGTTTTGGATAAATGTTAGGTGAAAGTTTGAAAAGAAAAGTTCGACAAAGTTAAATTATTGCGCAGTTTGGGTAAATAAGTTAATTACATTGCAATTCTTTTGACAAACTGACGAAAATCATACCTTCATTTTTGTTTTGCCATCTTTTAACCATAGCTTTAGTTAAAGGCACACTTGCCGCGAAAATCAGGAATATTGTTTACATTAAAAAAGAAAGACCGTTTTCTGTATTTTTCCCAGACAATATAAGTTAGGAACTTTCTATTTTTACCAAAATTTAAAAGTTTGGACGTCACTTTGTATTTTTAATTTGAATTTGAAAATTTGAATTGTTAGGTGCCCGGAACGTAAACAAACCAATCTGCTCGCATAGACGATGTTATGTTTCAGTCGAGTGAGTGAACTAACGGCACAGTGTAATTTTACGTAGGCCTATTTATCTGAGAAATACAGACTGACGATCGGTTAACAGCGACTGGAAAAGCCTGCTGATAATTGTTTGAGTGTAAACCAAAGACAAAAAAGGCCTGAAATGAGGGTAATCCAACACGAAAGTTGACCGACACTGATCGTGGTTGTTGTATACAGGCTTCGATTCTTCGTTTGTTTTTCACCCCATTTCTACATTCTAAAGCTAACTAGACATGTTTTATATGTCCTATGTTTAAGTTTAGTGGAATTAGTCGTAGTGAGCTCATGTAAATTGGTTTTCTTAGCAAATTTAAACAGGCTACGGCGGCAAGTGGGCCTTTAATTTCGCCATGAGAATATTATAAATTTGATTACATCATTTTAAGTTCCCTTTACTTGGGTTGTAAATTACAAATGTGACATAACAGGAGTAAGAACATACTCTAGCTGTTTTTCGGTATTTATGAGAAGCAAGCCTGATTTTTATTTATGGACACTAAAACACACGAGCGCAGGGAAAATCTTCTTGTCTGATGTATATATATATTTCATAAATATCCTATAAAACACCGGCCAATTTTACTCATCAAATATACATATTTACCACCGTATAGCAAGGTTAAAAACAACAGGTAATCTCAGATTAAACGATATACGTTTTGTCAAAATATTGTTACAGAGAATCTAACTCAAATATGTATAGACTTTATTGCAGGAACAGGCCTACTGGCCTCTCTCCTCAAAAAAAGAAAATATGGATAAAGTCTTTGAGCACTCGTACATATTCATTTCCAAGTTTAGAGCAATGCAAATCTTCTCTTTGTGAGCTAATCATATCTACATTATACCCCCTGTAGTGTTCTCAATTCTAAGTAGACTAATCAAATTAAGACAAGATACTGGACTCGAGTCTCTCCGTGTTACATTTCACTTTCTAAGACAAAACTTTACTATCATAGATAGACAGAAAATTCACAGTTTGGATTTTCCAATGAAATATAATTCAATCAGCCAAGGGGATCAAAGGATATTGTATTCTATTTATATAATTATAATTCCGACCTCCTCAAACAAATTGATTGATCACACGAAAGTTACAATGTTATCATTTTGTTGTTGTTAACATGCACTATTTTATATTTATAATCACTAAAACACACGGGCACAGGGAAAATCTTCTTGTCTAAACCATTTTATAGATAGTTCTAGGCTGCTATTTATAAAAGAAATGTTCCTTGATAAATAATTAGTATAAAAAGATATTTTGTGATACCATGTTCATGTATTGTCCTAAACGTTGACATGTGTGTTTTTTCTTCTGAGTTGATGTGGTATGTTAGCGATTCTGTTAGTCCATTGCTCCCAAAAGAAACACTGTCTTGTCGTTTTTTTTTAAATTCTGTAATGTAGCAGACAAAAACCCATCGAACGTCGGTGATAGATGGACATTTTGTTGGATAAATTTGACACGTAAGAAAATAAAACCCACAAATAGGCATGCAAAATCAGTTCCCAATTATGATATGCACTCCATACTTCGAAATTTCCATCAAAAGTCAAAGCAAGTAACTTTTTAAAAATAGGAGATTTACTTGATGGATTACCAGATCTATCACTGAAGTTCACAGGAGTTAATCCCTAATCCACCTGTTGTTGTTGTTGTTACCTAACACAATTAAACAGGTGATATACAGTATGGTATCAGAGGCAGGTGAAATAAGGACAAATACACATTTTACTGTAGTTTTTTTCCCTTTAATTATTTTAGGCTGTTCAATTTTTCAAAAGGCTGTTCTGTTGGTAAATCCATTAAAAATCATCAAGGATGGTTTAAATGTTTTCTTTCTAAAACCTAACTTCACACTTCTTAAGTAGAAAATTGAAGGTTGTGATGGCATTTCATACAGTTTTTTAAGTAAAAAAAGCATTTTAGAAATTCATGCCGCTCTTGCAAAACACTGTTTCTAGTTTCTTAAAACAAATAGGACCGTTTGAATACCCCGCCCCGAGTTGTCAAAGACACAAGACGTTTTAGCATATGTTGCCTAAAACCCAGTGTCGTTTAACACATTAAACCCAATTGTTTGAGATTTCCCTGTTGTGATTTGAAATGTACCTTTCAGTGCAGTACCCGTTAACGAGGATTCGAAATAAAAAAAACCCTATCTATTACAGTAGGGTAAGTTTAAAAACACAGCTTGTTTCACTGGTTTATAATTATAAACCAAACAATTTCTGTCAAATATTGAAATGTATAATATGAGTAGGGATCCATTCATCATCTTGTCACTCAGTAAAGTTTCAGCCAAAACAAAATGCATCTCTATCCCTTCCAAGATGAGAGTTATTGTTATTAAAAAATCGAACAATCCAATTTGGAGTATCATTTGACAGAATTCAATGGACTGAAAATGTGTAACCCAAATGATTGAACGCCCGCTTACCATCATTATCTACCAGTTAGGCCTTCCTATCTATAATCTTGATTAAATGTCGTATCTTTATTTTCTTCCCATTTAAAAAAAAAACTTGTTTCTAAAACTAATATGGATATGTCTTAAATGAAAAAAAAAATCATTTTTGTTTATGCTTCTGTGCCAACGTGACTTTTTCTTTCCCAAAAATATTAACACAGTTGTGATTTAGAATGAATGAAAACCTTATTTTCTTTATCGCTACATTCTGGATATCAAGTATTAACTACCAATAGAATTCCAACCTTGGACAACGTACAGGTTTAATCATATTTTATAATTATCACCAATCTACATAACTTCACACTACAATGGTCTCTATCTACACCTCGTTAAACAGAATCCAGCCCGTATATAGAGACAGGGTAAGATCAGGTTTAGGCGGATTCAAAAAGACACCCTATTGATTATCGACAGGAATATTGGTCAGCGTTCGATCTGACAGGACAGTCAATTATGACATGTGCGGGAATATTTCAAAATAATGGTTGATATTGCAAAGTTTAGGATTCACACAAATGTAGGCTATATGCTACGATCAAATTTAAATTTATCCCATACTACTTTAAATTCATTTCGAAAACATTCCGTCCTAGATTGAGAAAAATTGTCATCTTAATAAGTCAACAGTCAGATATATTTTTCAGAAAATTGTTGTTATTATATTATTTGCTAATCATCTAAATAGGATGCCAAAGTTAACATCTTGTTAGCTGCTAAAATCTGATAGAGCAGAGATATTAATCGCTGATTCACCTGTTTCTGTTATTTGGTTAAGAAACCTGCACAGGTGATATACCGTACACAAAAGGACAGGTGACACGGTGGTAAATAAACATCTTACTCTTTTTATACTTTTATATGGTAATGGTTATTCATAAATCAGCCAGCAAAGTGATCAATTTGTCTAATATTGTTTTTGGGTTTGGTTATTTTTCTCAAAACTTTTAAGGGATACAACTCTGGGAATTGTTCGAGAAAGTTTATAATTAAAATATTTGTAAATAAACGAATGTTCCTATACCGGTTATTTATGGTTGGTTCAACTTTATAAGTTGACTTCAGTTTATAGCCTAGAAGACACAACGTCCACTGTAATGTTTTATTTAGAAGTCATTTATTAGAGTCATTTAGATATTTGATGAACTTTGAGTTCAATACTTTATTTATTGTAATAATCAGAATTTATTGTTTCGTCAGAATGTATGCAAATGAACAAATTTAGGTAACTCATAATTCCCGAAAAGAATACTTTGAAAATCAGCAAAAGTATCAAATATATAATTTAAATGAAGCCATGTATTAGATGGTCTGTAAGATTGTTTACCACATTCATTTTTTTGCCAAGCATACATTCGTCTTTTTGTGGGGCGATTCTGATCATCTGTCATCTTAATTTCTCGCGTCACTTCCAGTCACGGCTAGTATACCTGCAGAGAACTGTGGGGTTCAGAAAACTCACTGATCTGATTTTGCCTTTCACGTTTTGTGTTTATTAGGATTTAGAGTCAATTGGGCTCTAACTTTGTGAGAACCAAGAACAAATTCACTGGAATGCTCGAGGTTCTGGTCACACTCAGAGCGTTCGAGGTTTGATCTTGGATGCAATATCGATATTATGAAATTTTTTTTTATGGTGTTTCGAAAGCAAGCTGCAATCATCATCAGGGGAATTACTGACGATGGCCCGGAATTGGCCTGGAATATTTTCCGGGTCAATTAGTGTCGGTTATTTACTAATATCGATATCGTATCCTGCGTTTGAATTATCACAGTTTGGAGTAAAATGAGAAAATCTGATTTCTACACCATTGTAATACGGGAAGCTTTAGTGATTAGAAGCAACAATTTAGTCAATACAATTGTGTCTTCAAAATCAGGAAAAAGTGAAAGATACATGTTGGTAAAGGGACATAAATCACAATGTGAAAAATATATTTCACCCTATACTGGAGATAAAACTAATTTCAAATTGACAAAGAAGCACAATACTGGTGTTCCTATCTAGAAACTAACTGCATAGCATCAAATGGAACGTTATAATGAAGAAAAATCCTGTTTTTGTAAATCAATCATACCTACATTCTATCCCCTGGGGTGTACCCAATTCAATTTAGACTGATCCCATTAAGACGAGACAATGGGCTCGAGGCCTCTCTATACGATATCTCAATTTCCAACGCAAAACTTCACAACCATAGATATATACTCGAATCACAGTTTGGTTCAGGTAATCAAATTTAGCGAACATAGACAAATATAGTTTGTAATTTTGTATTAAATAGCCGAGAAGATCAAACGACTTCACATCTTCATTTACCTTACACATTGTCTGTAAAACTGCGGGTGCACTCAGTAAACACTTGTCCTTAATTATCTAATTATTAACACGACCGACATCAATAATTATTTCTCGGTTTGGTTCCAATAGCCAAAGCCAAACAGACTTATAAAAAACAACCTTTTTGGTGTAGAAAAAGATTTGTGTTACAGAGATGGGTTTATAATAAATCACACGTCGTGTCCTTTGTATACCATAAGTCAATTATCTTTATAGCATATATGCATTTTTGTTAGATTTTTTCATATTTATTTCTTAAAAGCGTTTCAATTTTATAATTGTTTAGTTTTAATTATACGACATCCTGCATTTTAAGTGAAACAATCTTGAGCTCTCGTATTTGTAGTATTACGTAATGAGTAAATAAAGGTATACTCATATGATATCATGACCGTATTGTCCTGAACGTGGGAACATTTCTTATTTCTGTTCTGTGTTGATGTGATAAGTAATCCATGCTGAGGTCAGTATAACTGTAAATCGGTCACTACGAAGGAACCCAATAGAGAAGTGCATTGTTACGGACACAGTAAAGGTAAAATATAATAGAGAATATACATTTATAGCTATACAAGTTTACTTCACCATAGCGTTTAGGATGGAAAGACAAATAACTTTCTAAGTTTGATGTACATATATATTTATAGATACAATTGGAAACTTGTCTCCATGGTTATTTTAGACAAGAAGATTTTCCCTGTGCCCGTGTGTTTTAACTTTAGTTGTTTTTTAGGAGGCCGGTTGGCTGAATGGATAAGACAGTCGGCATTTAGTGCTGGCGATAGGTGCCATACTCTGGGACCTGGGTTGGATTCCCGTTTTGGGCGTAACCCAAAAATCGGTAGAGGAATTTCTACCATATTTTCATGAAAGTGGAATCCCAAAATAACGAGAATACTGTGTTAGTGTTCATAAATATATATCTATAGATACTATAATTGATTGATTGATTGATTGTTTGGTGTTTTACGCCGCGCTCAAGATTATTTCACTTATATGGCGGCGTTGCCATTTTTATTGTGGGATGAAACCTGGCTCTATGCCCAGAGGAAACCCACAACCTTCCGTTGGTAACTGGCAACCATCCCACATAGGTCGTTCGAGTGAAAACCCAGTCAGAAAATTTTCCAATGGTTTTGGGCTGAGTGGACTAAGTTGAGCATAATAATGAAGGAAAGAAAACTCTTGCGTATGGATTTACAACTTCTGGGTTTATTGGGAACCGGACGTTTCGGTGTAGCTCCTAACACCGTTATCAAGTGATGAGTAACAAATATGCAAGATGATTATAACAAAGGATAACGGATATAACAACAAGCTCTTAAAACAATAAAGCACATATATGGCGAAAAGCTACACCGAAACGTTGAGTTCCCAATACACCAAGAAGTTGTAAATCCATACGCAAGAGTTTTCTTTCCTTCATTACTATAAAACACACTGGCACGAGGGAAGTGTTCTTGGCTGTTTAACAAATGAATACATTAAGACAAGGATGGTCAAAACTAATGTTTTCAATAGCTCTATTTTGATTAGTGGAGATATATTTGCTTTTCCTCTATTTTGATTAATGGAGTTGATTATAAGAACCACATTTCCAACACGAGGTGTTATATAGATTACAACTAGTGAACATGTCTGTCTTTAAGAAATTCAAAATCATTTCTATTCTTTGTTAAAATTATTGGATTTTTGGATGAATATTCCGAACATAATCTTTAAAATGGGATGTAGATATACGTTAAACTTTCGGTACGTATGGATTCGGTTTGATTGATTGATTGATTGATTGACAGCCTCAAAATGACAAGCTTTATGAAGCAACGTCATTAATCTTCCTAGAATAACTACAAGTGTATGGATCTCTAAATATGATCTATGGAGTATTAATCTACCTTTCCTACAAGAACACCCAGTGGGGGTCCCAGTTAGGCACATCCCATTAAGACGAGACAATAGACTACCGTCTCTCCACTTGTCTCGTCTTGGATAAATGTTAGGAGAAAAGTTTGAAAAGAAAAGTTCGACAAAGTTAAATTATTCCGCAGTTTGGGTCAATAAGTTAATTAAATTGCAATTCTTTTGACAAACTGATGAAAATCATACCTTAATTTTTGTTTTGCCATCTTTTAATCATAGCTTTAGTTGATTTCGCCATGAGAATATTATAAATTTGATTACATCATTCTAAGATCCCTTTACCTGGGTTGTAAATTACAAATGTGACATAACAGGAGTAAGAACATACTCTAGCTGTTTTTCGGTATTTATGAGAGGCAAGCCTGATTTTTATTTATGAACACTAAAACACACGGGCACATGGAAAATCATCTTGTCTAATGTATGTACATATTTCATAAATATCCTATAAAAGGCAAATATTCTCATCAAATATACATATTTACCACCGTATAACAAGGTTAAAAACAACAGGTAATCTCAGATTAAACGATTTACGTTTTGTCAAAATATTGTTACAGAGAATCTAACTCAGATATGGATAAAGTCTTTGAGCACTCGTACATATTCATTTCCAAGTTTAAAGCAATCCAAATCTTCTTTTTTTGAGCTAATCATATGTACAGTTTACCTACTGCAGTGTTCTTAATTCTAAGTAGACTAATCCAATTAAGACAAGATAATGGACAAGAGTCTCTCCGTGTTACATTTCACTTTCTAAGACAAAACTTTACTATCATAGATAGACAGAAAATTCACAGTTTGGATTTTCCAATGAAATATAATTCAATCAGCCAAGGGGATCAAAGGATATTGTATTCTATTTATATAATTATAATTCCGACCTCCTCAAACAAATTGATTGATCACACGAAAGTTACAATGTTATCATTTTGTTGTTGTTAACATGCACTATTTTATATTTATAATCACTAAAACACACGGGCACAGGGAAAATCTTCTTGTCTAAACCATTTTATAGATAGTCCTAGGCTGTTATTTATAAAAGAAATGTTACTTGATAAATAATTAGTATAAAAAGATATTTTGTGATTCCATGTTCATGTATTGTCCTAAACGTTGACATGTGTGTTTTTTCTTCTGAGTTGATGTGGTATGTTAGCGATTCTGTTAGTCCATTGCTCCCAAAAGAAACACTGTCTTGTCGTTTTTTTTTAAAATTCTGTAATGTAGCAGACAAAACCCCATCGAACGCCGGTGATAGATGGACATTTTGTTGGATAAATTTGACAAATAAGAAAATAAAACCCACAAATAGTCACATAGGGCACAGGGAAAATCTTCTTGTCTAAAATAACCACGGAGACAAGTTTCTAACTGTGTTAAAAAGAGGTATATCACTTAGACCTTTATACCCCATCATAAATTGTTGTAATAAAGTAAACCTATGATATTTCATTAGGTTGACGACTGACAGGAGCTTGGCCTTAGTCAGTAGAATTTTCTGGAACACTTTGTATAACATTGACAATGCTTACGCATCTTAAGCTATGGTAAGAATATCGCCAGACTATATATTACTTGGTCATGGGAAAAGACAGTGAAAATTTGACCCGTCTTAGGCTGTTATTTATAAAAGAAATGTTACTTGATAAATAATTAGTGTAAAAAGATATTTTGTGATACCAGGTTCATGTATTGTCCTAAACGTTGACATGTGTGTTTTTTCTTCTGAGTTGATGTGATATGTTAGCGATTCTGTTAGTCCATTGCTCCCAAAAGAAGCACTGTCTTGTCGTTTTTTTAAATTCTGTAATGTAGCAGACAAAAACCCATCGAACGTCGGTGATAGATGGACATTTTGTTGGATAAGTTTGACAAATAAGAAAATGAAACCCAGAAATAGTGTTCCAAAATTAGTTCCCACTTATGATACGCACTCCCTACTTCTAAATGTCCATCAAATATCAAAGTAAGTAACTTTTTGAAAATCGATTTACTTGATGGATTACCTGATCTATCACTTAAGTTCACAGGGGTTAATCCCTAATCCACCTGTTGTTGTTGTTACCTAACACAATTAAACAGGTGATATACAGTCTGGTATCAGAGGCAGGTGAAATAAGGACAAATACACATTTTACTGTAGTTTTTTTCCTTTAATTATTTTAGGCTGTTAAATTTGTCAAAAGGCTGATCTGTTTGTAAATCCATTAAAAAATCGTCAAGGATGGCTTAAATGTTTTTCTCTCTAAAACCTAACTTCACACTTCTTAAACCCATTAAACTCGAACGTTGTGATAGCCTTTCGTGCAGTTTGAAGTCTAATTTTTTTAAATTCACTCTTGCAAAACAATGTTTCTAGTTTCTCAAAACAAATAGGATTGATTGATTGTTTAGCGTTTTACGCCGCGCTCAAGATTAATTCACTTATATGGCGGCGTTGCCAGTTTTATTGTGGGAGGAAACCGGGCTCTATACCCGGAGGAAACCCACAACCTTCCGCTGGTAACAAATAGGAACGTTTAAGTATTAATCTGTATTTTTGTTAAAATTAATCGTTTTTATGGCCCACGTCCAGTACATATCTTTCACATAAGAAACCTACTTGTTAAAGAACCTTTCTTTACGAAGAAAATGTTAGCCACTGGACACGAAGCCACTGGTATTTGAAAAAATAATTAGTTCAGTGTTTGCCTTGTTGGAAGAAAAACTAGACTTTTCTATGAAGATTAAGCTAATTATTTTCACCTCTACAAAACCCAACATTTGATTAGACAATCTCTTTTTTTCGGCTCTCTTTCTTTGGTTATCTATACGTTTTGCCAAGCAAATTAGCGTTTAACTAATTTACTCATGAAATCATTTGGTTACAAGACGTACACTACGCGAAATTTGACAGTTTTGAAATAATGTATATTATTGTTTATTTCCTTTTGTTTTGGATTGTTGATTTTGAATAAATGAAAAAAGACTTCGATTTTACATTTTGGATATCGAGTTTTGACTATCAATAGAATTTCCACCTTGGACAACGTACATGTTTAATCATATTTTATAATTATCACCAATCTACATAACTTCACACTACAATGGTCTCTATCTACTTCTCAACACCTCGTTAAACAGAATCCAGCCCGTATATAGAGACAGGGTAAGATCAGGTTTAGGCGGATTCAAAAAGACACCCTATTGATTAGCGACAGGAATATTGGTCAGCGTTCGATCTGACAGGACAGTCAATTATGACATGTGCGGGAATATTTCAAAATAATGGTTGATATTGCAAAGTTTGGGATCAAGTTCAAGTTCATTTTATTCACTCTAAAACCACTCAAAAACCACACAAATGTAGGCTATATGCTACGATCAAATTTAATTTTATACCATACTACTTTCAAATCATTTCGAAAACATTCCGTCCTAGATTGAGAAAAAATTGTCATCTTAATAAGTCAACAGTCAGATATATTTTCCAGAAAATTATTATAGTTATATTATTTGCTAATCTTCTGAATAGGATGCCAAAGTTAACATCTTGTTAGCTGCTAAAATCTGATAGAGCAGAGATATTAATTCCGGATTCACCTGTTTCTGTTAGTTGGTTAAGAAACCTGTACAGGTGATATACCGTACACAAAAGGACAGGTGACACGGTGGTAAATAAACATCTTACTCTTTTTACACCTTTCAATGGTAATGGTTATTCATAAATCAGCCAGCAAAGTGATCAATTTGTCTAATATTGTTTTTGGTTTTGGTTATTTTTCTCAAAACTTTTAAGGGATACAACTCTGGGAATTGTTCGAGAAAGTTTATAATTAAAATATTTGTAAATAAACGAATGTTCCTATACCGGTTATTTATGGTTGGTTCAACTCTATTAGTTGACTTCAGTTTATAGCCTAGAAGACACAACGTCCACTGTAATGTTTTATTTAGAAGTCATTTATTAGAGTCATTTAGATATTTGATGAACTTTGAGTTCAATACTTTATTTATTGTAATAATCAGAATTTATTGTTTCGTAAGAATGTATGCAAATGAACAAATTTAGGTAGCTCATAATTCCCGAAAAGAATACTTTGAAAATCAGCAAAAGTATCAAATATATAATTTAAATGAAGCCATGTATTAGATGGTCTGTAAGATTGTTTACCGCATTCATTTTTTTTGCCCAGCATACATTCGTCTTTTTGTGGGGTGATTCTGATCATCTGTCATCTTAATTTCTCGCGTCACTTCCAGTCACGGCTAGTATACCTGCAGAGAACTGTGGGGTTCAGAAAACTCACTGATCTGATTATGCCTTTCACGTTGTGTGTTTATTAGGATTTAGAGTCAATTGGGCTCTAGCTTTGTGAGAACCAAGAACAAATTCACTGGAATGCTCGAGGTTCTAGTCACACTCGTTCGAGGTTTGATCTTGGATACAATATCGATATTATGAAGTTTTTTTATAGTGTTTCGAAAGCAAGCTGCAATCATCATCATCAGGGAAATTACCGATGATGGCCCGGAATTTTTTCCGGGTCAGTAAGTGTCGGTTATTTACTAATATCGATATCGTATCGTATGTTTGAATTATCACACTTTGGAGTAAAATGAGAAAATCTGATTTCTACACCATTGGAGTACGGGAAGCTTTAGTGATTAGAAGCAACAATTTAGTCAATTTAATTATGTCTGCAAAATCAGGAAAAACGGAAAGATACATGTTTGTAAAGGGGCATAAATCTCAATGCAAAATATATATTTTTCACCCTATACTGGAGATCAAACTAATTTCAAATTGACTTCAAACTGACAAAGAAGCACAATACTGGTGTTCGTATCTAGAAACTAACTGCGATATCATCAAATGGAACGTTATAATGAAGAAAAATCCTGTTTTTTGTAAATTAATCATACCAACAGTCTACCTCCTGGGGTGTACCCAATTCAAATTAGACTGATCCCATTAAGACGAGACAATGGACTCGAGGTCTCTCTGTACGATATCTCACTTTTCAACGCAAAACTTCACAACCATAGATATATACTCGAATCACAGTTTGGTTCAGGTAATAAAATTTAGCGAACATAGGCAAATATAGTTTGTAATTTTGTATTAAATAGCCGAGAAGATCAAACGACTTCACATCTTCATTTCCCTTATACATTGTCTGTAAAACTGCGGGTGCACCCATTAAACACTCGTCCTTAATTATCTAATTATTAGCACGACCAACATCGAAAATTATTTCTCGGTTTGGTTCCAATAGCCCAAGCCTAACAGCTACTTTACACTTATAAAAAACAACCATTTTGGTGTAGAAAAAGATTTGTGTTTCAGAGATGAGCTTATAATTTAATCACACGCCGTGTGCATTGTATACCACAAGTCAATTATCTTTTTAAAGTTGCATTTTCTCATATTTATTTCTTAAAAGTATTTCAATTTCATAATTGTGCTGTTTTACTTATACGGCACCCTGCATTTTAAGTAAAACAATCTTGAGCTCTCGTATTTGGAGTATTACGTAATGAGTAAATAAAGGTATACTCATATGATATCATGACCGTATTGTCCTGAACGTGGGAACATTTCCTATTTCTGTTCTGTGTTGATGTGATAAGTAATCCATGCTGAGGTCAGTATAACTGTAAGTCGTTCATTACGAAGGAACCCAATAGAGAAGTGCATTGTTACGGACATAGTAAAGGTAAAACATAATAGAGAATATACATTTATGGCTATACAAGTTAACTTCACCATAGCGTTTAGGATGGAAAGACAAATAACTCTCTAAGTTTGATGTACATATATATTTATAGATACAATTGGAAACTTGTCTCCATGGTTATTTTAGACAAGAAGATTTTCCCTGTGCCCGTGTGTTTTAGTGTTCATAAATATTTATTCATAGATACCATAAAACACACTGGCACAAGGAAAGTGTTCTTGGCTGTTTATCATATGGATACATTAAGTCAAGGATTGTCAAAACTAATGTTTTCAATAAGATACAATAGGAAAATATTAACCTCAACTTAATTTTTAATGAGTTTACACCTTTAAATTTAAACCCTTAAAACCAATACTCGTTTAACAAATCAAATTACTCTAATAAGAATTAAAGTAAATATGTTTTCTTGAATAAAGTTTGGCAAGTAATAAATTAAAAAGACAGCGTAAAAGTACCTGTATTAATACAATTAGATATATTTGCTTTTCCTCTAGTTTGATTAGTGCAGTTCATTATAAGAACCACATTTCCAACATGAGTTGTTATATAGATTACAACTAGTGAACATGTCTGTCTCTAAAAATTCAAAATCATTTCTATTCTTTGTTAAAATTAATGAATAAAATAGAGAAGCTGTGTTCTAGTCGTTTGTTTCTTTTTGGAAAAATATTCCGAACATAATCTTTAAAATGGGATGTAGATATACGTTAAACTTTCGGTACGTATGGATTCGGTTTGATTGATTGATTGATTGATTGACAGCCTCAAAATGACAAGCTTTATGAAGCAATGTCATTAATCTTTCTAGAATAACTACAAGTGTATGGATCTCTAAATATGATCTCTGGAGTATTAATCTACCTTTTCTACAAGAACGCCCAGTGGGGGTCCCAGTTAGGCACATCCCATTAAGACGAGACAATAGACTACCGTCTCTCCACTTGTCTCGTCTTGGATAAATGTTAGGAGAAAAGTTTGAAAAGAAAAGTTCGACAAAGTTAAATTATTCCGCAGTTTGGGTCTATAAGTTAATTACATTGCAATTCTTCTGACAAACTGACGAAAATCATATCTTAATTTTTATTTTGCCATCTTTTAACCATAGCTTTAGTTAATTTCGCCATGATAATATTATAAATTTGATTACATAATTTTAAGATTCCTTTACCTGGGTTGTAAATTTCAAATGTGACATAACAGGAGTAAGAACATACTCTAGCTGTTTTTCGGTATTTATGAGAGGTAAGACTGATTTTTATTTATGAACATTAAAACACACGGGCACATGGAAAATCGTCTTGTCTGATATATGTATATATTTCATAAATATCCTATAAAAAAAGGCAAATTTTCTCATCAAATATACATATTTACCACCGTTTTGTCAAAATATTGTTACAGAGAATCTAACTCAAACGATTATGGATAAAGTCTTTGAGCACTCGTACATATTCATTTCCAAGTTTAGATCAATCCAAATCTTCTCTTTGTGAGCTAATCATATGTACAGTTTACCCAATGCAGTGTTCTTAATTCTAATTAGACTAATCCAATTAAGACAAGATAATGGACAAGAGTCTCTCCGTCTTACATTTCACTTTCTAAGATAAAACTATACTACCAAAGATAGCAAATTCACAGTTTGGATTTGGCAATAGAATATAATTCAATCAGCCAAGGGGATCAAAGGATATTGTATTCTATTTAATTAATTATAATCCCTACCTCCTCAAACAAATTGATTGATCACACGAAAGTTACAGCGTTATTATTTTGTTGTTGTTAACATGCACTATTTTATATTTATAATCACTAAAACACACGGGCACAGGGAAAATCTTCTTGTCTAAACCATTTTATAGATAGTCCTAGGCTGCTATTTATAAAAGAAATGTTCCTTGATAAATAATCAGTATAAAAAGATATTTTGTGATGCCATGTTCATGTATTGTCCTAATCTTTGAGAAGTGTGTTTTTTCTTCTGAGTTGATGTGGTATGTTAACGATTCTGTTAGTCCATTGCTCCCAAAAGAAACACTGTCTTGCTGGATTTTTTAAAATTCTGTAATGTAGCAGACAGAACCCCATCGAACGTCGGTGATAGATGGACATTTTGTTGGATAAATTTGACAAATAAGAAAATGTTCCCACTTATGACATGCACTCCCTACTTCTAAATGTCCATCAAAAGTTAAAGTAAGTAGCTTTTTCAAAAATAGGAGATTTACTTGATGGATTACCTGATCTATCCCTTAAGTTCACAGGGGTTAATCCCTAATCCACCTGTTGTTGTTGTTACCTAACACAATTAAACAGGTGATATACAGTCTGGTAACAGAGGCAAGTGAAATAAGGACAAATACACATTTTACTGTTGTTTTTTTCCTTTAATTATTTTAGGCTGCTAAATTTTTCAAAAGGCTGTTCTGTTTGTAAATCCATTAAAAATCGTCAAGGATGGTTTAAATGTTTTCTTTCTAAAACCTAACTTCACACTTCTTAAGTAGAAACTTGAAGGTTGTGATGGCCTTTAATACAGTTTTTAAGTCAAAAAAGCATTTTAGAAATTCATGCCGCTCTTGCAAAACAATGTTTCTAGTTTCTTAAAGCAAATAGGACCGTTTGAATATTAAAGGTTATTTAAGTATTAATCTGTATTTTTGTTAAAATTAATCGTATTTCTATAAAAAAAAAAAACCCGTTCAGTGGCCCAGTACATATCTTTCATATAAGAATCTTACTTTTAAAAGAACCTTTCTTTATAAAGAAAATGCTAGCCACTGTACACGAAGACAGGTTATCGAAAAAATAATTAGTTCACTGTTTGCATTTTTCGACTTTTCTATGAAGATTCAGCTGATTATTCTCCCCTCTACAAAATATTAGAGGGGATTAGAGGGGAAATATTTATTAGACAATCTCTTTTTTCGACTCTCTTTCTTTGGTTATCTATACGTTTTGCCAAGCAAATTAGCGTTTAACTAATTTATACACATGAACTCATTTGATTACAAGGCGTACACTACGCGGGATTTGACAGTTTTAAAATAATGTATATTATTGTTTATTTCCTTTTCTTTTAGATTATTGACTTTGAATAAATGAAAAAAATACTTCGTTTTCACATTCTGGCTATCGAGTTTTGACTATCAATAGAATTCCCACCTTGGGCAACGTACAGGTTTAATCATATTTTATAATTATCGCCAATCTACATAACTTCACACTACAATGGTCTCTATCTACACCTCGTTAAACAGAATCCAGCCCGTATATAGAGACAGGGTAAGATCAGGTTTAGGCGGATTCAAAAAGACACCCTATTGATTAGCGACAGGAATATTGGTCAGCGTTCGATCTGACAGGACAGTCAATTATGACATGTGCGGGAATATTTCAAAATAATGGTTGATGTTGCAAAGTTTAGGATCCACACAAATGTAGGCTATATGCTACGATCAAATTTAAATTTATACCATACTACTTTAAAATCATTTCTAAAACATTCCGTCCTAGATTGAGAAAAACCAGTCATCTTAATAAGTCAACAGTCAGATATATTTTTCAGAAAATTATTGTTATATTATTTGCTAATCATCTAAATAGGATACCAAAGTTAGCATCTTGTTAGCTGCTAAAATCTGATAGAGCAGAGATATTAATCGCTGATTCACCTGTTTCTGTTATTTGGTTAAGAAACCTGTACAGGTGATATACCGTACACAAAAGGACAGGTGACACGGTGGTAAATAAACATCTTACTCTTTTCACACCTTTCAATGGTAATAGTTATTCATACATCAGCCAGCAAAGTGATCAATTTGTCTAATATTGTTCTAATTTTATTAGCATATCTGAAAAAATAAAAACGTTTAATCAAGTTTTTACCACACAAATTTAAGTTGATATGAGCAGATAAAAATTGATGCATTTTTTGGTTTTGGTTATTTTTCTCAAAACTTAAAACTCAAAACTCTGGAAATTGTTCGAGAAAGTCTATAATTAAAGTATTTGTAAATAAACGAATGTTCCTATACCGGTTATTTACGGTTGGTTTAACTTTATTAGTTGACTTTATGTTTGTCATTTATTAGAGTCAATTAGATATTTGATGAACTTTGAGTTCAATACTTTATTTATTGTAATAATCAGAATTTATTGTTTCGTCAGAATGTATGCAAATGAACAAATTCAGGTAACTCATAATTCCCAAAAAGAATACTTTGAAAGTCAGCAAAAGTATCAAATATATAATTTAAATGAAGCCATGGATTCACAAAATATTGTATTAGATGGTCTGTAAGATTCATTTTTTTGCCCAGCATACATTCGTCTTTTTGTGGTGCGATTCTGATCATCTGTCATCTTAATTTCTCGCGTCACTTCCAGTCACGGCTAGTATACCTGCAGAGAACTGTGGGGTTCAGAAAACTCACTGATCTGATTTTGCCTTTCACGTTCTGTGATTATTAGGATTTAGAGTCAATTGGGCTCTAACTTTGTGAAAACCAAGAACAAATTCACTGGAATGCTCGAGGTTCTAGTCACACTCAGGGCGTTCGAGGTTTGATCTTGGATACAATATCGATATTATGAAGTTTTTTTTATAGTGTTTCGAAAGCAAGCTGCAATCATCATCATCAGGGAAATTACCGATGATGGCCCGGAATGTTTTCCGGGTCAGTAAGTGTCGGTTATTTACTAATATCGATATCGTATCCTATGTTTGAATTATCACAGTTTGGAGTAAAATGAGAAAATCTGATTTCTACACCATTGGAATACGGGAAGCTTTAGTGATTAGAAGCAACAATTTAGTCAATTTAATTATGTCTGCAAAATCAGGAAAAACGGAAAGATACATGTTTGTAAAGGGGCATAAATCTCAATGCAAAATATATACTTCACCCTATACTGGAGATAAAACTAATTTCAAATTGATAAAGAAGCACAATACTGGTGTTCGTATCTAGAAACCAACTGCTATATCATCAAATGGAACGTTATAATGAAGAAAAATCCTGTTTTTTGTAAATTAATCATACCAACAGTCAACCTCCTGGGGTGTACCCAATTCAAATTTGACTGATCCCATTAAGACGAGACAATGGACTCGAGGTCTCTCTGTACGATATCTCACTTTTCAACGCAAAACCTCACAACCATAGATATATACTCGAATCACAGTTTGGTTCTGGTAATCAAATTTAGCGAACATAGACAAATATAGTTTGTAATTTTGTATTAAATAGCCGAGAAGATCAAACGACTTCACATCTTCATTTCCCTTATACATTGTCTGTAAAACTGCGGGTGCACCCATTAAACACTCGTCCTTAATTATCTAATTATTAGCACAACCAACATCGAAAATTATTTCTCGGTTTGGTTCCAATAGCCCAAGCCTAACAGCTACTTTACACTTATAAAAAACAACCATTTTGGTGTAGAAAAAGATTTGTGTTTCAGAGATGAGCTTATAATTTAATCACACGCCGTCAATTATCTTTTTAAAGTTGCATTTTCTCATATTTATTTCTTAAAAGCGTTTCAATTTCATAATTGTGCTGTTTTACTTATACGGCACCCTGCATTTTAAGTAAAACAATCTTGAGCTCTCGTATTTGGAGTATTACGTAATGAGTAAATAAAGGTATACTCATATGATATCATGACCGTATTGTCCTGAACGTGGGAACATTTCCTATTTCTGTTCTGTGTTGATGTGATAAGTAATCCATGCTGAGGTCAGTATAACTGTAAGTCGTTCATTACGAAGGAACCCAATAGAGAAGTGCATTGTTACGGACATAGTAAAGGTAAAACATAATAGAGAATATACATTTATGGCTATACAAGTTTACTTCACCATAGCGTTTAGGATGGAAAGACAAATAACTCTCTAAGTTTGATGTACATATATATTTATAGATACAATTGGAAACTTGTCTCCATGCTTATTTTAGACAAGAAGATTTTCCCTGTGCCCGTGTGTTTTAGTGTTCATAAATATTTATTTATAGATACCATAAAACACACTGGCACAAGGAAAGTGTTCTTGGCTGTTTATCATATGGATACATTAAGCCAAGGATTGTCAAAACTAATGTTTTCAATAAGATACAATAGGAAAATATTAACCTCAACTTAATTTTTAATGACTTTACACCTTTAAATTTAAACCCTTAAAACCAATACTCGTTTAACAAATCAAATTACTCTAATAAGAATTAAAGTAAATATTTTTCCTTGAATAAAGTTTAACACGTAATAAATTAAAAGGACAGACTAAAAGTACCTAAATCAACACTTAGATATATTTGCTTTTCCTCTATTTTGATTACTGGAGTTCATTATAAGAACAACATTTCCAACACGAGGTGTTATATACATTACAACTAGCGAACATTTGTCTTTAAAAATTAAAAATCATTTCTATTCTTTGTTAAAATTATTGAATAAAATAGAACAGCTGTGTTCTAGTCGTTTGTTACTTTTTGGATGAATATTCTCAACATCATCTTTAAAATGGGATGTAGATATACGTTAAACTTTCGGTACGTATGGATTCGGTTTGATTGATTGGTTGATTGATTGATTGACAGCCTCAAAAATGACAAGCTTTATGAAGCAATGTCATTAATCTGTCTAGAATAACTACAAGTGTATGGATCTCTAAATATGATCTCTGGAGTATTAATCTACCTTTCCTACAAGAACACCCAGTGGGGGTCCCGGTTAGGCACATCCCATTAGGACGAGACAATAGACTACCGTCTCTCCACTTGTCTCGTCTTGGATAAATGTTAGGAGAAAAGTTTGAAAAGAAAAGTTCGACAAAGTTAAATTATTCCGCAGTTTGGGTCAATACGTTAATTACATTGCAATTCTTCTGACAAACTGACGAAAATCATATCTTAATTTTTATTTTGCCATCTTTTAACCATAGCTTTAGTTAATTTCGCCATGAGAATATTATAAATTTGATTACATAATTTTAAGATCCCTTTACCTGGGTTGTAAATTACAAATATGACATAACAGGAGTAAGAACATACTCTAGCTGTTTTTCGGTATTTGTGAGAGGTAAGCCTGATTTTTATTTATGAACATTAAAACACACGGGCACATGGAAAATCGTCTTGTCTGATATATGTATATATTTCATAAATATCCTATAAAAAAGGCAAATTTTCTCATCAAATATACATATTTACCACCGTTTTGTCAAAATATTGTTACAGAGAATCTAACTCAAACGATTATGGATAAAGTCTTTGAGCACTCGTACATATTCATTTCCAAGTTTAGAGCAATCCTAATTTTCTCTTTGTGAGCTAATCATATCTAAGGTTTAACAACTGCAGTGTTCATAATTCTAATTAGACTAATCCAATTAAGACAAGATACTGGACTCGAGTCTCTCCGTGTTACATTTCACTTTCTAAGACAAAACTATACTATCATAGATAGACAGAAAATTCACAGTTTGGATTTGGCAATAGAATAAAATTCAATCAGCCAAGGGGATCAAAGGATATTGTATTCTATTTAATTAATTTTAATTCCGACCTCCTCAAACAAATTGATTTATCACACGAAAGTTACAGTGTTATCATTTTGTTGTTGTTTACATGCACTATTTTATATTTGTAATCACTAAAACACACGGGCACAGGGAAAATCTTCTTGTCTAAACCATTTTATAGATAGTTCTAGGCTGCTATTTATAAAAGAAATGTTCCTTGATAAATAATCAGTATAAAAAGATATTTTGTGATGCCATGTTCATGTATTGTCCTAATCTTTGAGAAGTGTGTTTTTTCTTCTGAGTTGATGTGGTATGTAAGCGATTCTGTTAGTCCCTTGCCCCCAAAAGAAACACTGTCTTGCCGTTTTTTTTTAAATTCTGTAACCCCATCGAACGTCCGTGATAGATGGACATTTTGTTGGATAAATTTGACAAATAAGAAAATAAAACCCACAAATAGTCTTCCAAAATTAGTTCCCACTTATGATATGCACTCCTTACTTCTAAATGTCCATCAAAAGTCAAAGTAAATAACTTTTTAAAAATAGGAGATTTACTTGATGGATTACCTGATCTATCACTTAAGTTTACAAGAGTTAATCCCTAATCCACCTGTTGTTGTTTTTACCTAACACAATTAAACAGGTGATATACAGTCTGGTATCAGAGGCAGGTGAAATAAGGACAAATACACGTTTCACTGTAATTTTTTTCCCTTGAATTTTTTCAGTCTGTTAAATGTTTCAAAAAGCTGTATTGTTTGCAAATCCATTAAAAAAAACCGTCAAGGATGGTTTAAATGTTTTTCTCTCTAAAACCTAACTTCACACTTCTTAAGTAGAAACTTGAAGGTTGTGATGGCCTTTCATACAGTTTTTTAAGTCAAAAAAGCATTTTAGAAATTCATGCCGCTCTTGCAAAACAAGGTTTCTAGTTTCCTAAAACAAATAGGACCGTTTTGGATATCAAAGGTATTTAAAGTGGCATGAGCTGCCAAAATTGACACTTTTTTCTAAGAGACCAAGAGGATTTAAAGGCCATCGAAAAACTAAATGATTGGCGTTGGAATGAGTAAAATCCATACAGTGTGTGACCTATACGAACCGGAATAGTGTTCGAAAAGTAAATAAAATTTAAATAACCGGGGCGACCATTCATTCATTCTAAGCCAATGTTAGTTCAAAACAACACTTTATCGTACATTTTCGAAACTAGAAGCACTAAAAAGTTCTGGGTTTTACGTCTTGAGAAAAATAGCCAATAATTTCAACATTCTGTTTTAACGTGAAAATATCAACATTTTGGCAGCTCATGCCACTTTAAGTATTAATCTGTATTTTTGTTAAAATTAGTCGTATTTCTATAAAAAAAACGTTTTTGTGGCCCAGTACACATCTTTCATATAAGAAACTTACTTGTAAAATTACCTTTCTTTATAGAGAAAATGCTAGCCACTGGTCACGAAGACAGGTTCTCAAAATAATAATTAGTTTACTGTTTGCATTTTTTTTACTTTTATATGCAGATTCAGCTAATTATTTTCCCCTCTACACAACCCATCATTTTATTAGACCATCTCTTTTTTTCGACTCTCTTTCTTTGGTTATCTATACGTTTTGTCAAGCAAATTAGGGTTTAACTAATTTACACATGAAATAATTTGGTTTCAATGCGAACACTACGCGGGATTTTACAGTTTTAAAATAATGTATATTATTGTTTATTTCCTTTTGTTTTAGATTGTTGACTTTGAATAAATGAAAAAAGAGTTCGTTTTTACATTTTGGATATTGAGTTTTGGCTACCAATAGAATTCCCACCTTGGACAACGTACAGGTTTAATCATATTTTATAATTATCACCAATCTACATAACTTCACACTACAATGGTCTCTATCTACACCTCGTTAAACAGAATCCAGCCCGTATATAGGGACAGGGTAAGATCAGGTTTAGGCGGATTCAAAAAGACACCCTATTGATTATCGACAGGAATATTGGTCAGCGTTCGATCTGACAGGACAGTCAATTATGACATGTGCGGGAATATTTCAAAATAATGGTTGATGTTGCAAAGTTTAGGATCCACACAAATGTAGGCTATATGCTACGATCAAATTTAAATTTATACCATACTACTTTAAAATCATTTCGAAAACATTCCGTCCTAGATTGAGAAAAAACAGTCATCTTAATAAGTCAACAGTCAGATATATTTTTCAGAAAATTATTGTTATTATATTATTTGCTAATCATCTAAATAGGATGCCAAAGTTAACATCTTGTTAGCTGCTAAAACCTGATAGAGCAGAGATATTAATTGCTGATTCACCTGTTTCTGTTAGTTGGTTAAGAAACCTGTACAGGTGATATACCGTACACAAAAGGACAGGTGACACGGTGGTAAATAAACATCTTACTCTTTTTACACCTTTCAATGGTAATAGTTATTCATAAATCAGCCAGCAAAGTGATCAATTTGTCTAATATTGTTCTGATTTTATTAGCATATCTGAAAAAATAAAAACGTTTAATCAAGTTTTTTACCACACAAATTTAAGGTGATATGAGCAGATAAAAATTGATGCATTTTTTGGTTTTGGTTATTTTTCTCAAAACTTAAAACTCAAAACTCTGGAAATTGTTCGAGAAAGTCTATAATTAAAGTATTTGTAAATAGACGAATGTTCCTATACCGGTTATTTACGGTTGGTTTAACTTTATTAGTTGACTTTATGTTAGTCATTTATTAGAGTCAATTAGATATTTGATGAACTTTGAGTTCAATACTTTATTTATTGTAATAATCAGAATTTATTGTTATGTCAGAATGTATGCAAATGAACAAATTTAGGTAACTCATAATTCCCGAAAAGAATACTATGAAACTCAGCAAAAGTATCAAATATATAATTTAAATGAAGCCATGAATTCCCAAAATATTGTATTAGATGGTCTGTAACATTCATTTTTTTTGCCCAGCATACATTTGTCTTTTTGTGGGGTGATTCTGATCATCTGTCATCTTAATTTCTCGCGTCACTTCCAGTCATGGTTTATGATACCTACAGAGAACTGTGGGGTTCAGAAAACTCACTGATCTGATTTTGCCTTTCACGTTCTGTGATTATTAGGATTTAGAGTCAATTGGGCTCTAACTTTGTGAAAACCAAGAACAAATTCACTGGAATGCTCGAGGTTCTAGTCACACTCAGGGCGTTCGAGGTTTGATCTTGGATACAATATCGATATTATGAAGTTTTTTTTATAGTGTTTCGAAAGCAAGCTGCAATCATCATCATCAGGGAAATTACCGATGATGGCCCGGAATTTTTTCCGGGTCAGTAAGTGTCGTTATTTACTAATATCGATATCGTATCCTATGTTTGAATTATCACACTTTGGAGTAAAATGAGAAAATCTGATTTCTACACCATTGGAGTACGGGAAGCTTTGGTTATTAGAAGCAACAATTTAGTCAATTTAATTATGTCTGCAAAATCAGGAAAAACGGAAAGATACATGTTTGTAAAGGGGCATAAATCTCAATGCAATATATACATTTCACCCTATACTGGAGATAAAACTAATTTCAAATTGACAAAGAAGCACAATACTGGTGTTCGTATCTAGAAACTAACTGCTATATCATCAAATGGAACGTTATAATGAAGAAAAATCCTGTTTTTTGTAAATTAATCATACCAACAGTCTACCTCCTGGGGTGTACCCAATTCAAATTAGACTGATCCCATTAAGACGAGACAATGGACTCGAGGTCTCTCTTTACGATATCTCACTTTTCAACGCAAAACTTCACAACCATAGATATATACTCGAATCACAGTTTGGTTCAGGTAATCAAATTTAGCGAACATAGACAAATATAGTTTGTAATTTTGTATTAAATAGCCGAGAAGATCAAACGACTTCACATCTTCATTTCCCTTATACATTGTCTGTAAAACTGCGGGTGCACCCATTAAACACTCGTCCTTAATTATCTAATTATTAACACGACCAACATCGAAAATTATTTCTCGGTTTGGTTCCAATAGCCCAAGCCTAACAGCTACTTTACACATATAAAAAACAACCATTTTGGTGTAGAAAAAGATTTGTGTTTCAGAGATGAGCTTATAATTTAATCACACGCCGTGTGCATTGTATACCACAAGTCAATTATCTTTTTAAAGTTGCATTTTCTCATATTTATTTCTTAAAAGCGTTTCAATTTCATAATTGTGCTGTTTTACTTATACGGCACCCTTCATTTTAAGTAAAACAATCTTGAGCTCTCGTATTTGGAGTATTACGTAATGAGTAAATAAAGGTATACTCATATGATATCATGACCGTATTGTCCTGAACGTGGGAACATTTCATTATTCTGTTCTTTGTTGATGTGATAAGTAATCCATGCTGAGGTCAGTAGAACTGTAAGTCGTTCATTACGAAGGAACCCAATAGAGAAGTGCATTGTTACGGACATAGTAAAGGTAAAACATAATAGAGAATATACATTTATGGCTATACAAGTTTACTTCACCATAGCGTTTAGGATGGAAAGACAAATAACTCTCTAAGTTTGATGTACATATATATTTATAGATACAATTGGAAACTTGTCTCCATGCTTATTTTAGACAAGAAGATTTTCCCTGTGCCCGTGTGTTTTAGTGTTCATAAATATTTATTTATAGATACCATAAAACACACTGGCACAAGGAAAGTGTTCTTGGCTGTTTATCATATGGATACATTAAGCCAAGGATGGTCAAAACTAATGTTTTCAATAAGATACAATAGGAAAATATTAACCTCAACTTAATTTTTAATGAGTTTACACCTTTAAATTTAAACCCTTAAAACCAATACTCGTTTAACAAATCAAATTACTCTAATAAGAATTAAAGTAAATATTTTTCCTTGAATAAAGTTTAACACGTAATAAATTAAAAGGACAGACTAAAAGTACCTAAATCAACACTTAGATATATTTGCTTTTCCTCTATTTTGATTACTGGAGTTCATTATAAGAACAACATTTCCAACATGAGGTGTTATATAGATTACAACTAGCGAACATTTGTCTTTAAAAATTAAAAATCATTTCTATTCTTTGTTAAAATTATTGAATAAAATAGAAAAGCTGTGTTCTAGTCATTTGTTACTTTTTGGATGAATATTCCCAACATAATCTTTAAAATGGGATGTAGATATACGTTAAACTTTCGGTATGTATGGATTCGGTTTGATGATTGATTGATTGACAGCCTCAAAATGACAAGCTTTATGAAGCAATGTCATTAATCTTCCTAGAATAACTACAAGTGTATGGATCTCTAAATATGATCTCTGGAGCATTAATCTACCTTTCCTACAAGAACACCCAATGAGGGGTCCCGGTTAGGCACATCCCATTAAGACGAGACAATAGACTACCGTCTCTCCACTTGTCTCGTCTTGGATAAATGTTAGGAGAAAAGTTTGAAAAGAAAAGTTCGACAAAGTTAAATTATTGCGCAGTTTGGCTCAATAAGTTAATTACTTTGAAATTCTTTTGACAAACTGACGAAAACCGTACCTTAATTTTTGTTTTGCCATCTTTTAACCATAGCTTTAGTTAATTTCGCCACGAGAATATTATAAATTTGATTACATAATTTTAAGATCCCTTTACCTGTGTTGTAAATTACAAATGTGACATGACAGGAGTGTTCGGTATGTATGAGAGGCAAGCATGACTTTTATTTATGAACACTAAAACACACGGGCACATGGAAAATCATCTTGTCTAATGTATGTATATATTTCATAAATATCCTATAAAAGGCAAATATTCTCATCAAATATACATATTTACCACCGTATAACAAGGTGAAAAACAACAAGAAATCTCAGATTAAAGGGTTTACGTTTTGTCAAAATATTGTTACAGAGAATCGAACTTAAATATGGATAAAGTCTTTGAGCACTCGTACATATTCATTTCCAAGTTTAGAGCCATCCAATTCTTCTCTTTGTGAACTAATCATATCTACAGTTTACCCACTGCAGTGTTCTCAATTCTAAGTAGACTAATTCAATCAAGACAAGTAAATGGACTAGAGTCTCTCCATATTACATTTCACTTTCTAAGATAAAACTATACTACCACAGATAGCCAATTCACAGTTTGGATTTGGCAATACAATATAATTTAATCAGCCAAGAGGATCAAAGGATATTGTATTATATTTGATTAATTTTAATTTCTACCTCCTCTCACAAATTGATTGATCACACGAAAGTTACAGTGTTATCATTTTGTTGTTGTTTACATGCACCATTTTATATTTATGATCACTAAAACACATGGGCACAGGGAAAATCTTCTTGTCTAAACCATTTTATAGATAGTCCTAGGCTGCTATTTATAAAAGAAATGTTCCTTGATAAATAATCAGTATAAAAAGATATTTTGTGATACCATGTTCAAGTATTGTCCTAAACGTTGAGACATGTGTTTTTTCTTGTGGGTTGATGTGATATGTAATCTTTTCTGTTCGTCCCTTGCTCCCAAAAGAAGCACTGTCTTTTAAAATTCTGTAATGCAGCAGACAAAACCCCATCGAACGTCCGTGATAGATGGACATTTCCTTGGATAAATTTGACAAATAAGAAAATAAACCCCACAAATATTGTTCCAAAATTAGTTCCCACTTATGATATGCACTCCCTACTTCTGAACGTCCATCAAAAGTTAAAGTAAGTAGCTTTTTCAAAAATAGGAGATTTACTTGATGGATTACCTGATCTATCACTTAAGTTCACAGGGGTTAATCCCTAATAGTAGAGGGCAATATGGGTGTTCCAGCACACTTCAAGTGAGTCAAATGACGTCACAATACCTTTATAAAAAATTTGCCGCGAGGCATTGACCTAATTACATATGCACCCAATCTAGTGCAGGTCTATTAAGGGACGTGCGCATCAGTCAATATTAAAGTACATGTGCACCTATTCTTAAAAAAATATGCTGAATAATACACTCCCACGGAAAAAATATGCTAAGTAATGCATTACTGGTCTAAAGGACCAATTAAACCGACTGACACTGGTGATAGACAATAGATAATAAACGAATGTATAAATAACCTTGGACAGTATTACCTCAATGTATAGATCATATCGGTAAGTATGTGTACATCAGAGCCGAACGGCCTCGGGGGGCAGATGCATCGGACCGTATCCAATTAAGTCGACTGCCAAAGAGACGTGTGCGTCCAACCGTAACAAATTAACGGAATAGAATATGTCGAGTAATGCAGTCAAATGATTGCGCCTTCCCGAAAAAAAAAAATATGCTGAGTAAAAAGTGTCAGCCTTAGGGCTCAGCCAATCTGTATAAATACGGGTGTAAATCAGATCCAGTCATCATTGGAAAACAGGACTGCCCGGCAACACTCTCAACACTATCCAACATCGTTTAACATTGGACAACCACTAAAGTTTGAGAAGGTAAGTTGAAAACTTTTTTATGCATATCAAAAATATACTATGTATAATACTTAAGTCTTGACCACTGGTCATCAACCCGGAAGTGACCGGAAGTGAACCGGAAGTGACCCGGAAATAACCCGGAAGTGGACCGGAAGTGACCGGAAGTGAACCGGAAGTGACCGGAAATAACCCAGAAGTCACCGGAAGTGGACCGGAAGTAACCGGAAGTGACCGGAAATAACCGGAAGTGACCGGAAATAACCCGGAAGTCACCGGAAGTGGACCGAAAGTAACCGGAAGTGACTGGAAATAACCCGGAAGTAGACCGGAAGTAACCGGAAGTGAACCGGAAGTGACCGGAAATAACCCGGAAGTCACCGGAAGTGGACCGGAAGTAACCGGAAGTGACCGGAAATAAACCGGAAGTGACCGGAAGTGAACCGGAAGTGACCAGAAATAACCCGGGAGTCACCGGAAGTGGGTCGGAAGTAACCGGGAGTGACCGGAAATAACCCGGAAGTCACCGGAAGTGGACCGGAAGTAACCGGAAGTGACCGCAAGCAACCGGAAATAGACCGGAAGTGACCGGAAATAACCGGAAGTGACCCGGAAGTCACCGGAAGTCACCGGAAGTAACCGGAAGTGAACCGGAAGTGAACCCGAAGCAACCGGAAGTGACCGGAAATAGACCGGAAGTGACCGGAAATAACCGGAAGTGAAGTATTTGAGCCAAAAATAAGTCCCAAGTCCGGAAGTAGCCAATTTCTAACCGAATTCGGTCGTTCAAATCTGCACCAAATCCCGGCACTCTGGTTTGGCTAGTATCTACATGTGAATGGTCGCAGAAGAGATGGTTCGATGCAATATAACTTTCGCTTAATCAAATATGAATGGAATAAAGTTGTTTTAAATGGCTCAAGATCCACTAAAATTCATTGTTTTTTACGTTTTGGGTAAGATTTTATCACTTTCCATTTAATAATCACCTTTTTAAGTGACAGTCTGTCGATAAATAATTGTGGCAAAGGTCAAACGGAATTTAACCTTGTCTTGGTTTCTCATTTAGATGGATAAATCATTTGAAGGAAACGGTTTAACGGTAGAAGACAATCTCGACAGAATCATGGAGCTTGCCAATCAACTGTGTGGTTTGACCTGTGAATTCTGTCAGCGGACATGGGAGACCAAAGAGCTTCTCGAAAGCCACAAAAGACGTGAACACAAACACGAACAAAGATGTCCCCACTGCGACAGAATATTCACCAAATCATGCAACCTTTTTTTTTTTTTTTTTTTTTTTTTAAACATGTTTATTGATTGTACACTTTAAGCCATTGGCTTATATTGTGTATCTAATAACAGTATACATAGTTTTGATGAAGCAGGATATTTACAGATAAATATATATATATTTTTTAACCCTTATTTATAAATAATCAGATAATAATAAAAGAAAAAAAAACAAAAAACAAGCATGATCTTGTATTTGAGAGGCCAAAATAACAAGAAGATAGTAATCAGCACGGTAGACAGACAGGTGAAGATCAGAAGAGGGCATTATCTAAGTTCTGACACATAATCATGATAGAGAAAAAACTTTAAGGGCAGGCATTTAAAATATATACTGGAGTGTGTCAGTTTTGTATAGGCCTAATTACGTATAGTTAGTTAGTGAAACGCTTAGTTGCTGCAATGAATTTACAAACGGATAGCATTATGTTGATGTTCTGATTGCAAGTAAGGTCTGGAGATCCGTATAAGAGAATGGTAGTACCAATAGTTTGATCTGCCACACTCTGACGTACATCTTGAATTAATAACCCTCGATGAATATTATATATTGGACATTGGAGAAGATAATGGTCGGATGTCTCTGTGGGAAATCCACAGAGACATCTGGATGAATCAGTTACAAAGTTATTGAATAGGTCGTCGTTGAGGAAACAACCTTAACCGTCATATAAAAACCGTACACAAACCTGGTAAGTTGCTTCTCAGTTATTGTTCAGCCTGACTAAATACAATGCTGATAGATGCCTATAATATAAAAAGAAGGACAACTAACCAAACTTTTTATTATTTCTTCCAGACGAGCCGCGCCCATCCACCTCGACGGAAGGTGAACAATGTAACTGGTGCGGAAAACAAACAAGTCTTCTACCGGGCAAGCCTTTTTGCGGTGTATGCGCACAGCGAGGAGTGGAATGCTCCGCCTGCAGACGACCTCTTCCCCAACGGTTTTACACGCAGGATGAATCAAAGTGTGACACCTGTCTCCGCAAACAACGGAAGCAGGCCGGACGAGGACCTCCGAATCACACCACCCTGGAGGGGCGTGCAGAGACATTCGAATTAAAGCCCGATAACACGAACAATGGCGACCTTTTATTATTTTTTAGAGATAACGAGGCCTCCGTGTCGAATATTCTAAATGCACAGCTTCTTCAGCACGGGGGCTTCAAATTGTATTTAGTGGTTACACTTCGTCTGGTTCGATACACATCCGACGGCGATGAAGTGACTTCGGAGCCATCTTTTCGTAGTATAAACGCTATTATAACTAACAACAGTCAGTTTGAACTAACTTTAGCCGACGCCTTCCACAAAATTTACGAAGCTTTTCAGAGCTATCAAGGAGAAGGGTCTGGGTGGTCACTGGATGAAATCGTTAAGATGGAAGTGAACGTCGCTAAATACAATCCGCTACACGGGTCTACATTTGTTCCTACCCCACCAGCATTGGTCAAGAAAATGGCTATAGTAAACGTTAAAAACTCTGACGATTATTGTTTCATATGGAGCGTCTTGGCCGCTTTACATCCCGCGGATAAGAATCCCAATCGCGTAAGTAAATACACTCCCTATTTCGACACGTTAAACCTCGAGGGTCTTAAATTCCCTATGACGTTAGACCAAATACCTCGATTCGAAACCCAGAATAATATAACCGTGAACGTCTTGGGATACGATAACGATGTTTTCCCGCTTTACGTGACCAAAAAGCGTTGCGACTCGCACGTCACACTCATTCTTATATCGAAAGGCGACGTCCGACATTACTGTCTCGTCAAATCTATGAGTCGTCTGTTGGGTGATCGCACCGCTCACCACGGTACAACCTATTACTGCGACTATTGCCTACACGGTTTTAGCGCCGAACATCTTTTGGAAGAACATCTTCCACAGTGTACACCATTAGGGATACAGAAAACGGTAATGCCGAAAGACGAGTTTCTTGAATTCAAGAATATAAAAAATCTTTACCGAGTTCCTTTCATCGTGTACGCCGACTTCGAATGTTTTACTGAGAAAACTCATGAGACTACCGCTAAAACTGAACGGTATGAGAAGCATCAACCTTCCGGCTTTTGCTACGTAGTCGTCAGCAGTGTAGACGCTTATAGTAAACCGGCCACCGTGTATCGCGGGCCTAACGCAGCGGAAAAGTTCCTGCAAGAATTGAAAAAAGAGAATGACTACATTTGTAAGATTCTCAACGAAAAACGGGATATGGACAAACTAACGTTCGAACAGGAGCGTGAATTTCAAGCGGCTACCCATTGCCATATTTGCGAGAAAGAGCTGGGAGCCGATCGGCATCGAGACCATTGTCACTTGACCGGCCGTTTTAGAGGGCCTGCCCATGAGCAGTGTAATTTGCAGTTTCACTTTAGAACCACCACTAGACAGGAAGCCAATCGATTTTTTATTCCCGTCGTCTTACACAATTGCCGAGGGTATGACAGTCATTTAATATGCAGCGAATTGGGCAAGTTCAAACATTTGAAAGTTAATTGCATCGCTAATAACATGCAGAAGTATATCAGTTTTTCTCTCGGGAATCTGCGCTTCATCGATTCCCTTCAATTTTTGAACGCTTCGTTAGACACCCTAGTGACGAATATGGCCAAAGAAGGCTCCGACAAATTCCATATGTTGAAAACCCATTTCCCCGACCCAACGCACCAAACACTGCTATTGAGAAAGGGCGTGTACCCGTATAGCTATATGACCGATGACTCTAAATTTGCCGAAACACAACTCCCTCCTATTCAAGCCTTTTATAACTCTTTGAAAGAAGAAGCTCTAACACCGGATGATTACGCTTATGCCAGGTCGGTGTGGTCGCGCTTTAACATCTCCAATCTCGGAGATTACCACGATCTATACCTCAAGTCTGACGTCTTGTTATTGGCCGATGTATTCGAAAATTTTCGGAACATTTGTCTTTCGTACTATAAGCTAGACCCCGCCCATTATTACACCAGTCCGGGCTTGTCCTGGGACGCCATGTTAAAAATGACTGACGTACGACTGGAGTTGTTGCAAGATATCGACATCCACTTATTCGTGGAGAGAGGTATAAGAGGCGGTGTATCTATGATAAGTACTAAATACGCCAAAGCCAACAACCCGTACTCTAAAGAGTTTGACCCCTCTATGCCTACGAATTACATAGTGTATTTAGACGCGAACAACTTATACGGTTGGGCCATGTCGCAATATTTACCTCTTCAGGATTTCGCGTGGCTGACGGAACAACAAATACAAACCCTTGACATCGCATCCGTCTCGGACACCGCTGACACGGGGTACATCCTCGAAGTGGATATTGAATACCCGGAACAGTTGCACGATCTACATACCGACTATCCACTCTGCCCGGAACGTCTGGTAGTAACTGATGACATGCTGTCCAATTATTCGACTACTTTGAAACAACTACTGGACTTAAAAGGTAAGCCAGCGGAAAAACTGGTGCCTAATCTCCACCACAAAACGAATTACGTCGTTCACTATAGGAACTTGAAATTCTACTTGGCCCAGGGCATGGTATTGACGAAAATACATCGGGGAGTCGAATTCACACAATCCGCCTGGTTGAAGTCGTATATCGATTTCAACACCGAGAAACGTAAAGCGGCCAGGAACGATTTCGAAAAAGATTTTTTTAAACTCATGAACAACAGCGTGTTCGGGAAAACAATGGAAAACCTCCGGAATAGAACCCGCATCGAATTAGTGCGAGATGAGGCGAAACTGGAAAAATTTGTCGCAAAGCCCTCATTTCAGAGTTTTAAAATATTCAGCCCAGACCTTTGCGGGGTACATTTAAAGAAAACGAAGTTGACACTGAATCGACCCATTTACGTCGGTCTCGCCATATTAGACGTTTCGAAAGTATTAATGTACGACTTCCACTACAATTTCATTAAAGCCAAATACGACCAAAACGTTAAACTTTTGTTTACCGATACAGACTCTTTCTGCTACCAGATACAGTGTCCCGATTTTTATCGCGATATGGCGGGGAACTTCCATCTGTTCGATACTAGTAACTATCCCAAAGACCATCCCCTATATAGCTCTGGTAATGCCAAAGTTCTCGGCAAGTTTAAAGACGAGGTGGGGGGTGCAATAATCGACGAGTTCGTAGGATTACGGCCAAAAATGTACTCCCTCACTTACGACGGCCACGAAAAGAAAACCGCTAAAGGTATATCAAAGTATGTAATTAAGAAAAAGCTAAAACATCGGATGTATAAAGAGTCTTTATTTAAAAAACGTTCATTTACAAGTACGATGAATTGTATAAGAAGTTTTGACCATCAGCTGTACACAATTAGACAAAGTAAGATAGGCTTGTCACCTTTCGATGACAAGCGCTATGTGTTAGACAACGGTTATGACACGTTAGCGCATGGACATTACAAGACAGAATACAACGAACTGTTTAACATGACATCCATCTAACTCCGAAATAAATGTGACACTTGTTTATTATATGCCCGTGTAAACGGAAAATTGTTATTTCAAAATATATATGTTATATAATGATCAATCTCTCTGTATGGCCTTTGGGCTACTGTATATATACTGTGAATAAACTTTCTACATTTTTTATTCTTTGTCTTCCGCGTACAATTTATCGAATAAATGGTTTCCTAGAGAAATGCTTTCCTTCAAAGCTTCGACAGAGTTCATATTATAGAGAGTTTCAAGCGTCCGACATGTTCTTTCAATGTTGCGATGAATAGAGTCGTTCTCGAGAGCGGTTCTGTTTATGAACCAATTCATATATTTCTGGCGTAACAAGTCTCTCATCTCGTCCGAGTGCTCGTCTTCTGCGAGTTCAACGGCTTCTGACGTATTATATCCTTCCAATTCGTATGCCTTAGCTGTACGGTCAATAGCATTCCTCATCTGCTCGCGAGCCGAATTGGCGAACATCGTCTTCCACTTATCATACTCAATTGTATAGCCTCCGCCATGTTGTTTGAACCAAGATGGTCTGACGGTCGTGTAAAGACCTTCACCATTTTGGGTAAGAAAGTTTTTCCTGAGACGCTGATTTTCCGGTGTTGTGGGTTTCAAATCGATTAGGAGCGAACCGTAAGGCGTGTTGGTCATAGCATCGTTATATTGTTTCATGAAGTAATCTCCCTTACCGGGGAATATACGCCGCCCGAGTAGAGCTACTTGCTGTCGATCCACCGGGTTGTTGAAGAGCACGATGTATTGCGAGTTCAGTTCAATGTCTCGACTTGCCTTGCCTCCGTGGAACATGTTTTGCACGATGTATATGACCGATGCGTTGTCGTGATGAGACCCCTTGCTGAATAGGTCAGCTATCCTGGTATCTTTTTTAATGTCCGTCATCAGATCGTCAAACACGATAATCGAGCGAATAGTCGGATCGAAGAAATCATCATCTCCCAAATTGGACGGCAAACCTTTGACGAATTCTATTTGGGCTATCGATTCTTTCATTTCCTGGTAGAGCGGCTGCCACTTACTATAGCAGAAAATAATTCTGTGGGGGGTCGGCTGAATTTTTCGTTCCTGGAGCAGGCGTTTTACCCACATGGTTTTCCCGACGCCCGTAGAACCTATAACCCTCATCGTTAGAGGGTGTTGGAGTGCCATGTTGAGTGTCCGTAGTCGACTGATGACGATGACACTACGGCATCCTTTTTATAGGGTGTGGATGTCGTCGGCTCTAACCCAGCTGTTAAATTTGGTAGGCCACCCGACGTATTGGACTAGTTTTTCGACGCGACCTCCTCGTCGTCTAGTTTTTAACACTTTCTCAATACGCCACAAAGCATCGACGTCTTTTTCCACCTTTTGGAGTTCGGGTTCGTAAAACGTTCCTTGAATAGGATCTTCAGTGAAATCTATCAGTTTATATACGGGTATCGAACGTCTACGCCAGCGCTTGTCGACTTTAAATAGCTCTTCCGTATAAGTGGACATATACGCTCGTTGATATATATATCTCAAATGGGAGATTCTGACCGTGTCACCTACTTTGAATTTGAACGGTCGTTTTTTGATCGGCTTGGCCGTGTCTACGTATAATTCTTTCCACACACCGGCTTCGTTGCGCGGGACGATGTCGATCGGGGCTCTTTGTTTTAACGACCTATGCGGTCGACGGTTGTAACTTTTAATCAAATCGACCAGTACTTCTACGTATCGGTAGGTCTGGTTATGAGTGAAATACCGGTAAAGATGGGTCTTGATGGTACGGATAACTCGTTCCACGTAATTAGCCTTCGTCTCGTTGTGCGTCACGTAAAATTTAATGTCTTTCTTTTTCAAATAGGCTTTCATCCATCTGTTATTAAATTCAGATCCTTTATCCCACCGAATTAGAGCCGGTCGTCTTCCTTCGTTCAAAACCTTATCGAGCGCCGATATGACGGTTTGATGTCGTTTATTAGGGAGTGGTTCGACCCAGAGATATCTGGAGAAGACATCGATGGCGACTAAGAGAAAGCGTATACCGTCATTATGCTCGGCTATATTGGAAACATCTGCCAAATCCACATCCCATAAATCGTCTAGGCCCGTGGTGATTACTCTATTACGTTTGAATTTGTATTTCACCGACTTCTGTAAACTGTAGGCGTCTTGATCGCTCAACCACTGCCTCAATTCACTGGGGCTTACTTTATATCCGTTCGACTTTAACCACATTCGGACTTTTATAGGACCGGTAAATGCGATGGGATGCTTCGGATCGAAATATACCTCCGTTAGTCGGTCCTGCCAACCGTTGCTCGCCATGGTTCATATCAACAATGGTGATCTACATACTGCGCTACTTATATATAAATACACACAAAAACACTCGATTGGTGGTATGAATACCTTTTTATTGACAGACTAAGTGAGATAGAGTAGACGATATACAATGATTAAAATAGTTTAAAACGAAGCGATATACGAAACAATCATTATGACAATAATTCTGGCTAAAGTCAGATATAACGTCTATTAACGAAAACCCTCTGACGAGTTGAAGAAGGAAGAATACACAGTAATGTCCACACGTTAAGCTTAACTCTCCCTGTAGTCTCGTAGTAGTAAACGATGCATGCCGACAATTTGTAAGGAGAAACGCCTCGAACTGTGCACCGTAAAAAGCTGGAGGATTACCCAAAGAGTCGATAAAATATCCTTCTTCTCCATTAAAATAAAACGCAGTCCAATGGAGGCCCGAAAGAAAGGAAAGGTCTGTGTTTACGATATAGGCCGCCGGTTTTCTGGATACCCGTCTCGGTAGGGTGTCGGCGGAGTAAATCCCCCGTACTTGAGCTTCTAACTCTTTATCGGCCCGGATAATGCATCGTAGTTCGTCCGAATTCATGGTGTATTTAGTAGAATTCTTCGGCTTTTGTCAATCTCGAACATCGCAGGAAATTCTCCCAGAATCACGCAGTTCACCGTTTCCGGGAGCGGCTTGTTGAAAGTAGCTTCTATTCTAATACTTCCTTGCTTAAGAAGATGGATGTACTCGCCAGTCGAGAATGCTGGATCTAACTCGAAGACGTATAGAGCGTATCCGTGAGCGAAATCGAATAGAGATATATCGTTGCCAAAGTTTTCTCCCAACTTGCCAGTGCCTCTGAACAAGTTTAAATAGGCAGTGCTGCATAGATCAAATCCGTCTTCTTTATATAGCGTTCTCACCGTCGACCCCGGAATCGTGGATCCATCTACGTGTACGGCTAGGTTAACCAAGTCCCAGTGTTTGAAGTTGAACGGGTTTTTGGAATAATCACCCGCCATAGCCTTAGACGACACGAATCCTATGATTAGTCTACTCGGGTATATCGACGGCCAGATGTTTTCCCATCGAAACAAGACTTCACCCTTTGACAACGAACTCGTTTTTATCTCGGTTCTCACGTAGGGGTATTTCGCTGTAGCCTGTTCGAGAGCTTTGGCGTGACCTAACTCTACTCCAGCATTTAGACGTACTTTACACGCCTTTAAAACTATATCCTCGATAACTAACTTATAGTTTTTATTTTCCTCCGCCGACATGAAGATGAACTCCGGAGGTGATCGATATAATTTGACGTGGACATCGACGTTGTTTAGTACATAGCGATCTTGCTGGAAGATGTCTTGCAGCATGCGACCCTCCATTTCAAACGAGTTGCTCTCTTTCGTACGATCATAACGTGTGGCTAGCCCCGGGTTATTACCTCCTACGGGGTCGGATTCGCCGATGTCGTTGCCTACGTCTTTGTCGTATAGCTGGGCTTCCAATTGAGTCGTCGTAGCCTCATAACCCGTATTTAGAACTGTTTGAATATAAGCTTTATACGGGTATTTGTTGTCCATTACAGTCATGAGCGATCCCAGCATCGATACATCGATTTGTGACCACATGCTCGACAATAGTAAATTGGTGGGCGCGCATTTTTCATCCTGTACTAGTGGGCTATTATCTTTGTGCACGATTTTCGCTTTAACGTATAAACGAGACGATTTCAAGTCCAAATAGTCCGATCCCTGTCCGGGGATAAGAAATTCCACCGGTGCTTCGTCCGTTATTTGGGAAAATGGTCTTATGTCGACGTAGTATCTACCCTGAATAGCGGTTTGAACGGGAGGTAATTCGAAGAGGCTAAGTTCATCCGGTTGTCCCTCGTCAGCGTCTCTATCTTGCAGAAGGTGTGCCATGTTTTAATCGGAATATCTGAGGAGCCGTCCGTTTCCTTCGTTTGCTTAGACTCGGAATGTCGGAATTGTGAGAACGTCTTCTATTTATATATTTTTCGGGGTTAGCTTTTATCTCCGACTTCGCCCGTTCCACAGCCGCTTGGGCGGGGGTCACGAGTTGTATAACGGGGGTCTTTACTCGGGCGATATGCCTTTTCGCTCCACCCCACTTCGTCTTCCTCTTTTTAGGTCTTTTGCACGTCGGATTTGCGGCCATATTCTGATAAAAGGCGATCCATTTATTTACGTCCGGTACATATCGTCTCCTCTGTATCATGATTTAAGGTGGAGGGTTACGGTTACCGGCTCTGTGATGAAGGTAGCTAACGATCCTCGCTCGTCTAAAATACGGATTTCTAACACTTCGACTTCGCCTAGGATGACGGGATGATAGTATGGCCGTATAAAGACTTCGGCAACCCTTTTCCTACCAGAAACGTCTACTTTTCGTAAAAGCGGTAAAGTCGTTTCTCCTACCAGTGAGTGAGCGCAAATATTGGAGCAGATACTCAAAACCGCCCTGGGCTGGAACTTCGGCTGTTTCTTTAAGATGATTTCCGTTAGCGCGACTGTACTGGAATCTTCGAAGGTTATGCTTCTATTCAAACGTACTCTAAAGTGGTATGGTTTGTTATCCGGATAGTGTTCTACCGAATCTGTACTGCTGGCGATAATGAAGTTTACCATAACACCGTTTGTACGTAATGGTCGGTTATATAGCGTAGGACAGGCTTTTATAGTATTCCCAGATCTCACGTCTCGCCGAGGGAGATAGTTTGTCGCAAACCGCTGACGTGAATGCGTAGAGCGTGATTAACCGTCCAAAATTGATGATTCCATCGTCGAACATGGAATCTACTATGGCTTCGTAAGCATCCAGGTTCACGGCCGAGTCGACCATCTCCTTCCATCTCGTTCTATCCGTCGAGCACATGGCTAATCGCCTTATCGATGAGGTGTGACTTCGTTTTCAGAAGGGACCACTGATTATAGTTAAGGACCACGCCTTTCCTAGTAGCCGTGTCGTCGATGAAATAGCGTAAATCCACTCTGAGCTTGTTCCCGTATTTACACGCTGTAGCTCGTAAACGTCTATCTATACGGATTTGTTGCATAGGAGTACAAAGAGTCCGATTGGGGATAGTGGTGATGATAGATTCGACTTCTCGATTACAACTCGCAGCTAACGTTACGATGACGATGAGTGATATGACGAACAGAATGATCAAGACGATGGTTACTATTTTCGTTTTGTGATAGTTATCCATCCTCTGCCAAAGCCTGTGTGGAAATGAAGACGGTCCACGTTTAAACGTAGTTATATAGACAAAAGTATCTGACGTGTAAGAATGTAGGTTTTCAAATTACCCCAACAGGCTGGGTAATCCGGCTGTACCGACATCGACAGATTGGTTAGACAGCGTTCTTCCGTAGAAAACCATTCATCAGCTTCCGCTATTACTAGTTCTTCTTCTAACCCGTGTTGAGTCACGCTTCGTGGGTCTGGTTGCACTGTTATTACCCACGCATATTCTATAAATACACTTCGAATGCGCCCTTCACCCGTTTTCTGCATACTGGACATTTTAGAGAGTCGTTGTATTCCTCCAGCTTATATAGACAGTCAAGGCATATGCATACGTGATTACAGGGATGAAATACCGCTTGACAGACTTCGATGAGGCAAATTTTGCATAGGCCCGCTATATCGCTGTCAGATCTTCTAGACCGACTACCTACATTGCCCATTATATTAGGGATGGAATGATTGACACTGGTGCGTTAACGGTTTGACATATGTATGAGAACGTAGAAGAACTACTCGACTATATATACAAAGAACAAAAAGATAAGTGGTAAGATTCATTCTGTTTATTAGGGTCCAGTATAGTATTTTAATAGTAGATATAATGTTGATGACGTCACCAGTTGACGTAGTCCCCGGGATTGCAACGTCTACACATCATTGCTCCGAGTTGATTAGCGTGGTCGTCTCTGGCACTACAATCTTCATCGTCCTCTTCTTGAGTTTCTCCCTCCGCACGGTCGGCCATTTTAAATACGGATTCCATTTCTCCTATATCTCGGTCTATGTCCGAAAAATGCTTTCTTAAATTACGCCATCCAAATTCGTTCATGGCATACCCCATCTTGGTAGGCTTCAGGTTAGTCGAAAGGGTTTTGTCTTCTATCCATTTCCGCAGATGAATAAATTGTTTCCCATTGTATTGACTGCAACTTAGATATATGTCATCCTCTAGGTTGTATGGTCTTTCTAGCGGCTCTCCCATCTTTAACATCTCGTCAATCCTATATGCAAGCGTGGTTAGTCCACTCCATGCGGTAGATGATAACGTTATGGGTATACTGTTTGGTCTGCTTTCATCTGTTTTGCTCTGAATCCTTTGGAAGGATACTCTGGCCTGTCCATCGAGACTAATGACTCCCACACATAGACCAGAGCTGATGTTATACATTTCGAGGAGCTTCTCAAACTTTAGTGGTTGTCCAATGTTAAACGATGTTGGATAGTGTTGAGAGTGTTGCCGGGCAGTCCTGTTTTCCAATGATGACTGGATCTGATTTACACCCGTATTTATACAGATTGGCTGAGCCCTAAGGCTGACACTTTTTACTCAGCATATTTTTTTTTTTCGGGAAGGCGCAATCATTTGACTGCATTACTCGACATATTCTATTCCGTTAATTTGTTACGGTTGGACGCACACGTCTCTTTGGCAGTCGACTTAATTGGATACGGTCCGATGCATCTGCCCCCCGAGGCCGTTCGGCTCTGATGTACACATACTTACCGATATGATCTATACATTGAGGTAATACTGTCCAAGGTTATTTATACATTCGTTTATTATCTATTGTCTATCACCAGTGTCAGTCGGTTTAATTGGTCCTTTAGACCAGTAATGCATTACTAAGCATATTTTTTCCGTGGGAGTGTATTATTCAGCATATTTTTTTAAGAATAGGTGCACATGTACTTTAATATTGACTGATGCGCACGTCCCTTAATAGACCTGCACTAGACTGGGTGCATATGTAATTAGGTCAATGCCTCGCGGCAAATTTTTTATAAAGGTATTGTGACGTCATTTGACTCACTTGAAGTGTGCTGGAACACCCATATTGCCCTCTACTCCTAATCCACCTGTTGTTGTTGTTAACTAACACAATTAAACAGGTGATATACAGTCTGGTATCAGAGGCAGGTGAAATAAGGACAAATACACATTTAACTGTAGTTTTTTCCTTTAATTATTTCAGGCTGTTCAATGTTTTAAAAAGCTGTATTGTTTGCAAATCCATTAAAAATTGCTATGAATGGTTTAAATGTTTTTCTCTCTAAAACCTAACTTCATACTGAAGGTTGTGATGGCATTTCATACAGTTTTTTAAGTCAAAAAAGCATTTTAGAAATTCATGCCGCTCTTGCAAAACCCTGTTTCTAGTTTCTTAAAACAAATAGGACCGTTTGAATACCCCGCCCCGATTTGTCAAGTTGTCAAAGACACAAGACGTTTTAGCATATGTTGCTTAAAACCCAGTGTCGCTTAACACATTAAACCCAATTGTTTGAGATTTCCCTGTTGTGATTTGAAATGTACCGTTCAGTGCAGTACCCGTTAACGAGGATTCGAAATAAAAAAAACCCTATCTATTAGAGTAGATATGTTTAAAGCACCGCTTGTTTCATTCGTTTGTAATTATAAACCACCCAATTTCTGTCAAATATTGAAATGTATAATATGACATGGGATCCATTCATCATCTTAATGATGAATTTTTTCAGCCAAAACAAAATGCATCTCTACCCCTTCCAAGATGAGAGTTATCGTTATTCCGAAAATCGAACAATCCAAAATTTAGAGTATCATTTGACCGAATTCACTCGACTGAAAATGTGCAACCCAAATGATTGATTCCCCGCTTACCATCAATATCTACCAGTTAGGCCTTCCTATCTATAATCGTGAAAAAATATCGTATCATCTTTATTTTCTTCCCATGTTAGGAAAAAACTTGTTCTTAAAACTAATATGAATATGTCTTAAATGAAAAAAATCATTTTTGTTTATGCTTCTGTGCCAACGTGACTTTTTCTTTTTCAAAAATATTAAGACAGTGGTGATTAAGAATAAATCAAAACCCTATTTACTTTATCGCTACATTCTGGATATCGAGTATTATTATACAACCAGTACTCATTAACCAATGAAAGACTAGCATTTGTACCACGTGTCGATCATATATCAGTCGATATTGGAGCCGAAATCGATATTGGATAGTGCTATTGGATTTCCATCCGGGTATCGGCAGAGAAAAGAGCGACTACGTCAGTTGGATGATGTGTAACGTTTGAATCTGACGTCACCGTGGAGTCGTCTGCTTCGCTCCTGTCGTTTTGTCAGAACCCTCATATCTCTGCATGAAGTTAGATGATGCTGATGTAGATAAATTTGTTATTTTATAAAATGTGGCTCTTGCAGGGCTTTCTTTTCTGATAATTTTGAATACGTTAATATTGAAATAAATTATTGTGCTTGTTTAAAGTTTAACTTGAAATAATTGTTGTTGGCGTTTGATTGCATATATGTATAATAAAAAGGTTATTATATGACTTTGCATCCAATATGGATACTGATTGTACTCGTCACCGTTGGGTTGAAAGTCGATATTAGACTCGACGCCAACGGCGACCCGTACAATAAATATCCATATTGGATGCGAAGTCATATAATAACCTCATATTAACTATCAATAGAATTTCCACCTTGGACAACGTACATGTTTAATCATATTTTATAATTATCACCAATCTACATAACTTCACACTACAATGGTCTCTATCTAGTTCTCAACACCTCGTTAAACAGAATCCAGCCCGTATATAGGGACAGGGTAAGATCAGGTTTAGGCGGATTCAAAAAGACACCCTATTGATTATCGACAGGAATATTGGTCAGCGTTCGATCTGACAGGACAGTCAATTATGACATGTGCGGGAATATTTCAAAATAATGGTTGATGTTGCAAAGTTTAGGATCCACACAAATGTAGGCTATATGCTACGATCAAATTTTAATTTATACCATACTACTTTAAAATCATTTCGAAAACATTCCGTCCTAGATTAAGAAAAGCCAGTCATCTTAATAAGTCAACAGTCAGATATATTTTTCAGAAAATTATTGTTATTATATTATTTGCTAATCATCTAAATAGGATGCCAAAGTTGGCATATTGTTAGCTGCTAAAATCTGATAGAGCAGAGATATTAATTCCAGATTCACCTGTTTCTGTTAGTTGGTTAAGAAACCTGTACAGGTGATATACCGTACACAAAAGGACAGGTGACACGGTGGTAAATAAACATCTTACTCTTTTTACACCTTTCGATGGTAATAGTTATTCATAAATCAGCCAGCAAAGTGATCAATTTGTCTAATATTGTTCTGATTTTATTAGCATATCTGAAAAAATAAAAACGTTTAATCAAGTTTTTTACCACACAAATTTAAGGTGATATGAGCAGATAAAAATTGATGCATTTTTTGGTTTTGGTTATTTTTCTCAAAACTTAAAACTCAAAACTCTGGAAATTGTTCGAGAAAGTCTATAATTAAAGTATTTGTAAATAAACGAATGTTCCTATACCGGTTATTTACGGTTGGTTTAACTTTATTAGTTGACTTTATGTTTGTCATTTATTAGAGTCAATTAGATATTTGAACTTTGAGTTCAATACTTTATTTATTGTAATAATCAGAATTTATTGTTTCGTCAGAATGTATGCAAATGAACAAATTTAGGTAACTCATAATTCCCGAAAAGAATACTTTGAAAATCAGCAAAAGTATTAAATACTAATCTTTCTAGAATTAACCTTGACCCCCACCCTGATATGCAGGTAGAATGTTTTCCTGGTGCCAATTTCAATTCATTTCGGACTCTAATTCAAAAGTATCAAGGTCCCAAACCTGAGAAAGTTATCTTGAATATTGGTATCAATAACAAGACAACTACTGAGCCAAACACTTCGTTAACTCAAATGCGCAACATGATGACAGCGGTTAGGAAGACTTTTTCCAACTCGCTCATCTACTTTGTAGAGATCCAGTCATCCACTAAACTGCCGGCCAGTGAAGTTTCGAACCTGAACCTATATAACTCTTCTGCTTCCAAGATGAAGAGAGTTATGGTCATACCAAAAATCCCCAATTCAAAATTTAGAGTATCCACGGACAAAATTCACTGGACCGAAGATACAGCAAATTGCTTGTATACCCACTGGCTTCAGACACTAGATTTAAACTAAATTTGGGACAGGGCATGTGCCACCCCACTTTTGGCTTAGGAAGTAATATTGTTAATCTTAGTAACGAGGAACTCACTGCTGATGATATATCTCTACTCAATAGAGGACTCTCATTTGTGCCTTGCCCTAAATCATTATCTGATAGGGACTTTTCTATTAGTAAATTAGTGCATGTTATGGAGTTCTCCAGAAATCTTAGTCTGGCTGATATCTACCGAGATTCTAGTGGGGTACGCAAGCCGTTTACATCTAAAAGCGGCTATACACCCCCTTTTCACATGTATAATCCAGAAATAAACATTAGTCGTGACTCTGTATCAAGGAAGTTTGATGCTTTAACAGAAAAATCAACATAACCTTACTCATTCAGAATGTCTTGCCTTAAGTAAGCTAAGGAGAAATCCAAACATAGTTATTAAACCTGCTGATAAAGGTTCGGCAACAGTTATTATGTCAAAACAGGATTATATTGAAGAGATAGAACGGCAGCTAAGCAACCCTCTTCATTACAAAAAACTTGATAAGGAAATTTGGCCTGAAAATGTTAGGAAGTTTAATAAAATTCTTGTTTCTCTTCAAGATAAAGGCTTACTTAATGAAAAACAGTATCGCTATTTGGAATCTGATCATAACTCTAAAAACAGGGTCTTCTATATTCTTCCGAAAATTCACAAACCCATTGAAAAATGGCCGAAGCCTACAATGCCCCCTGGGCGTCCTATTATCTCAGATTGTGGCAGTGAAAGTTATAGAATATCAGAGCTAGTTGATTACTATCTAAAACCTATAGCGAATCGGCATCCTAGCTTTATAAAAAATACGGATGATTTATTGGCCAAATTGTCTGAGAAATCCATCCCACAAGATGTGATTTTGGTTACTCTGGATGTGGAGTCTATGTATACAAACATTGACATAGATTTGGGTCTTAAATCCATAAAATCAGCATTCCAAAGATATCCTGACCACCGTCGTCCGGATAAAGACATTTTAGAATTGCTGGAACTTAGCTTAAAAGGTAACGATTTTGAATTCAATGGTGAGATCTTTCAGCAAATTAAAGGGTGTGCAATTGGGAAACGTTTTAGTCCTAACTTTGCCTCTATTTTTATGGCTGAGTGGGAGAGTGATATTCTTCACAAATGTCACCAACAACCTTTTATTTACCTTCGGTATCTGGATGACATTTTTATCATTTGGCAACATACGTTGGAAGACCTTCATATTTTCATTGATACTCTTAATTCTCACGACTCAAGCATTAAATTACAGCCTACTATTGATCACACTTCTGTGGATTTTTTGGATGTAACTATTTACAAGGGTCATACATATCATACTACAGGGTATCTAGATTACAAAGTATTCTTCAAACCTACTGACACGCACCAGCTACTACATGCTGGGTCATATCATCCTCCTCACACTTTCAAGGGAGTCATTAAATCTCAGATTTTTAGATTCTATAGAAACTGTAGTTCTTTAGATTTTTTTAACCAGGCTTGTTCTGTTCTTTTTAAAGCTCTCCTCCCTAGGAAGTATTCTATTAGATTACTCCGAAGGATGAAATCTAACACAGTAAGACAAATCATGTTTCCCCCTTCATCCCCCGATACGCTTACCTCCCCTTCACGAGTGTACCACTACCGTCCAACATTTCTCTCAGGTACATCAATGAAATGCCTTAAGACGCGATGCTAACTCGATATATACGTACCCGATCGCGGAACCTTTTTCGGAGAACAAACTCGCAACAAATATCAAATGGCAGAGAATCTTAATTGTGACTCCTCTAATATCGTGTATGTAATCACGTGCAAAAAATGTCGCAAACAGTACGTCGGAGAAACTCAGAATTCTCTACGACAAAGAGCAGCCAGCCATTTATCTAGTATAAGACTTAAACATGATGTACCCGTGGCACAACATTTCAATACTCAAGGTCATTCGGTCAAGGACCATTTTGAAATCATGCCTATTGAGAAAATCCCATTTCTCACTTCCGCTGCAGATACCAAGCACAAACGTTTGGAAAGGGAAAGTTTTTGGATTCAAACATTACAAACTATTTATCCTTTGGGTTTGAACTTGGACCCCGGAAGATGTCGTGAAAAAACTATAATACCATTTGTGTTTCAGTATAACAAAGCTAGCATCGCTATGGCCAAGATTATAGTAGAAGAATACAAACTACTTCAAAGTAAACTTGCTCGACCTCTGACCCAAAGGCCAGTCATTGCTTATAAAAAGAACAAGAGTTTGAAAGACATACTGGTCAGGGCTAAACTCCCCTGTCTGCCTTCTACCTAGGTTTTCTGGGAAAGGGTATGGGGGGGGGGGGCATAATATATAGTCTGACGATATTCTTACTATAGCTTAAGATGCGTAAGCATTGTCAATGTAATACAAAGTGTTCCAGAAAATTCTACTGACTAAGGCCAAGCTCCTGTCAGTCGTCAACCTAATGAAATATCATAGGTTTACTTTATTACAACAATTTATGATGGGGTATAAAGGTCTAAATGATATACCTCTTTTTAACACAATTAGAAACTTGTCTCCGTGGTTATTTTAGACAAGAAGATTTTCCCTGTGCCGGTGTCCATAAATAAATATATAATTTAAATGAAGCCATGAATTCCCAAAATATTGTATTAGATGGTCTGTAAGATTCATTTTTTTGCCCAGCATACATTCGTCTTTTTGTGGGGCGATTCTGATCATCTGTCATCTTAATTTCTCGCGTCACTTCCAGTCACGGCTAGTATACCTGCAGAGAACTGTGGGGTTCAGAAAACTCACTGATCTGATTTTGCCTTTCACGTTCTGTGATTATTAGGATTTAGAGTCAATTGGGCTCTAACTTTGTGAAAACCAAGAACAAATTCACTGGAATGCTCGAGGTTCTGGTCACACTCAGAGCGTTTGAGGTTTGATCTTGGATGCAATATCGAAATGGAACGTTATAATGAAGAAAAATCCTGTTTTTTTTTTTTAAATTAATCATACCAACAGTCTACCTCCTGGGGTGTACCCAATTCAAATTAGACTGATCCCATTAAGACGAGACAATGGACTCGAGGTTTCTCTGTACGATATCTCACTTTCCAACGCAAAACTTCACAACCATAGATATATACTCGAATCACAGTTTGGTTCAGGTAATCAAATTTAGCGAGCATAGACAAATATAGTTTGTAATTTTGTAGCAAATAGCCGAGAAGATCAAACGATTCTACGTCTTCATTTGCCTTACACATTGTCTGTAAAACTGCGGGTGCACTCAGTAAACACTTGTTCTTAATTATCTAATTATGAACACATAATAAAACATAATAGTAAAACATAATAGAGAATACCCTTGGCATAGTTTTGTTTTCGTTACGTAGTTGTTTTCAAACCAAAATTTAAAAGATGAATCTTGTTAGATATATAATAAAAAGAAAATTAACTGGTCTCGATATGTATACCATAAATATTTCATCTCGTGTGATGCGAAAATGTACATTTTCACTCGTGGCTTTGCCACTCGTGAAAATATCACTTTTCGCAACCCACTCGATGGAATATTTATGGTATACACATCGAGACCAGTTAATATCCTCTATTTAACTATCAATAGAATTTCCACCTTGGACAACGTACATGTTTAATCATATTTTATAATTATCACCAATCTACATAACTTCACACTACAATGGTCTCTATCTAGTTCTCAACACCTCGTTAAACAGAATCCAGCCCGTATATAGAGACAGGGTAAGATCAGGTTTAGGCGGATTCAAAAAGACACCCTATTGATTATCGACAGGAATATTGGTCAGCGTTCGATCTGACAGGACAGTCAATTATGACATGTGCGGGAATATTTCAAAATAATGGTTGATGTTGCAAAGCTTAGGATCCACACAAATGTAGGCTATATGCTACGATCAAATTTTAATTTATACCATACTACTTTAAAATCATTTCGAAAACATTCCGTCCTAGATTGAGAAAAACCAGTCATCTTAATAAGTCAGAAAATTATTGTTATTATATTATTTGCTAATGATCTAAAAAGAATGCTAAAGTTAGCATCTTGTTAGCTGCTAAAATCTGATAGAGCAGAGATATTAATTGCTGATTCACCTGTTTCTATTAGTTGGTTAAGAAACCTGTACAGGTGATATACCGTACACAAAAGGACAGGTGACACGGTGGTAAATAAACATCTTACTCTTTTTACACCTTTCAATGGTAATGGTTATTCATAAATCAGCCAGCAAAGTGATCAATTTGTCTAATATTGTTTTTGGTTTTGGTTATTTTTCTCAAAACTTTTAAGGGATACACCTCTGGGAATTGTTCGAGAAAGTTTTTAAGTAAAATATTTGTAAATAAACGAATGTTCCTATACCGGTTATTTATGGTTGGTTCAACTTTATTAGTTGACTTCAGTTTATAGCCTAGAAGACACAACGTCCACTGTAATGTTTTATTTAGAAGTCATTTATAAGAGTCATTTAGATATTTGATGAACTTTGAGTTCAATACTTTATTTATTGTAATAATCAGAATTTATTGTTTCTTAAGAATGTATGCAAATGAACAAATTCAGGTAACTCATAATTCCCGAAAAGAATACTTTGAAAATCAGCAAAAGTATCAAATATATAATTTAAATGAAGCCATGTATTAGATGGTCTGTACGATTGTTTACCACATTCATTTTTTTGCCCAGCATACATTCGTCTTTTTGTGGGGCGATTCTGATCATCTGTCATCTTAATTTCTCGCGTCACTTCCAGTCACGGCTAGTATACCTGCAGAGAACTGTGGGGTTCAGAAAACTCACTGATCTGATTTTGCCTTTCACGTTCTGTGATTATTAGGATTTAGAGTCAATTGGGCTCTAACTTTGTGAAAACCAAGAACAAATTCACTGGAATGCTCGAGGTTCTAGTCACACTCAGGGCGTTCGAGGTTTGATCTTGGATACAATATCGATATTATGAAGTTTTTTTATAGTGTTTCGAAAGCAAGCTGCAATCATCATCATCAGGGAAATTACCGATGATGGCCCGGAATTTTTTCCGGGTCAGTAAGTGTCGGTTATTTACTAATATCGATATCGTATCCTATGTTGAGTAAAATGAGAAAATCTGATTTCTACACCATTGGAGTACGGGAAGCTTTAGTGATTAGAAGCAACAATTTAGTCAATTTAATTATGTCTGCAAAATCAGGAAAAACGGAAAGATACATGTTTGTAAAGGGGCATAAATCTCAATGCAAAATATATATTTCACCCTATACTGGAGATAAAACTAATTTCAAATTGACAAAGAAGCACAATACTGGTGTTCGTATCTAGAAACTAACTGCTATATCATCAAATGGAACGTTATAATGAAGAAAAATCCTGTTTTTTGTAAATTAATCATACCAACAGTCTACCTCCTGGGGTGTACCCAATTCAAATTAGACTGATCCCATTAAGACGAGACAATGGACTCGAGGTCTCTCTGTACGATATCTCACTTTTCAACGCAAAACTTCACAACCATAGATATTTACTCGAATCACAGTTTGGTTCAGGTAATCAAATTTAGCGAACATAGACAAATATAGTTTGTAATTTTGTATTAAATAGCCGAGAAGATCAAACGACTTCACATCTTCATTTCCCTTATACATTGTCTGTAAAACTGCGGGTGCACCCATTAAACACTCGTCCTTAATTATCTAATTATTAGCACGACCAACATCGAAAATTATTTCTCGGTTTGGTTCCAATAGCCCAAGCCTAACAGCTACTTTACACTTATAAAAACAACCATTTTGGTGTAGAAAAAGATTTGTGTTTCAGAGATGAGCTTATAATTTAATCACACACCGTGTGCATTGTATACCACAAGTCAATTATCTTTTTAAAGTTGCATTTTCTCATATTTATTTCTTAAAAGCGTTTTAATTTCATAATTGTGCTGTTTTACTTATACGGCACCCTGCATTTTAAGTAAAACAATCTTGAGCTCTCGTATTTGGAGTATTACGTAATGAGTAAATAAAGGTATACTCATATGATATCATGACCGTATTGTCCTGAACGTGGGAACATTTCCTATTTCTGTTCTGTGTTGATGTGATAAGTAATCCATGCTGAGGTCAGTATAACTGTAAGTCGTTCATTACGAAGGAACCCAATAGAGAAGTGCATTGTTACGGACATAGTAAAGGTAAAACATAATAGAGAATATACATTTATGGCTTTACAAGTTTACTTCACCATAGCGTTTAGGATGGAAAGACAAATAACTCTCTAAGTTTGATGTACATATATATTTATAGATACAATTGGAAACTTGTCTCCATGGTTATTTTAGACAAGAAGATTTTCCTTGTGCCCGTGTGTTTTAGTGTTCATAAATATTTATTTATAGATACCATAAAACACACTGGCACAAGGAAAGTGTTCTTGGCTGTTTATCATATGGATACATTAAGCCAAGGATTGTCAAAACTAATGTTTTCAATAAGATACAATAGGAAAATATTAACCTCAACTTAATTTTTAATGAGTTTACACCTTTAAATTTAAACCCTTAAAACCAATATCGTTTAACAAATCAAATTACTCTAATAAGAATTAAAGTAAATATTTTTCCTTGAATAAAGTTTAACACGTAATAAATTAAAAGGACAGACGGACAGGACTGCTTTTCCTCTATTTTGATTACTGGAGTTCATTATAAGAACAACATTTCCAACATGAGGTGTTATATACATTACAACTAGCGAACATTTGTCTTTAAAAATTAAAAATCATTTCTATTCTTTGTTAAAATTATTGAATAAAATAGAAAAGCTGTGTTCTAGTCGTTTGTTACTTTTTGGATGAATATTCCGAACATAATCTTTAAAGAGACATGAGCTGTCAAAAGTCGGACTATTTTCATAGATTCTGATTGTCACGATAGTAAGAGGCTCTGAAGGTCATCGAAAAACTTAATGATTGGCGTTGGAATGAGGAAAATCCATACAGTATGTGGCCTGTACGAACCGAAAAGTGTTCGAAAAGTAAACAAAATTTAAATAACCGGGACGACCATTCATTCATTCTACGCCTAAGCTAGTTAAAAGCAATGCTTTATCGTACATTCTCGAGACTATAAGTACTAACAAGCTTCTGAATTGTACGTCTAGAGAAAAATAGCCGATAATTTTAACATTCTGTTATAATGGCCAAATATCAACATTTTGGCAGCTCATGCCCCTTTAAAATGGGATGTAGATATACGTTAAACTTTCGGTACGTATGGATTCGGTTTGATTGATTGATTGATTGACGGTCTCAAAATGACAAGCTTTATGAAGCAATGTCATTAATCTTTCTAGAATAACTACAAGTGTATGGATCTCTAAATATGATCTCTGGAGTATTAATCTACCTTTCCAATCAGAACACCCAGTGGGGGTCCCAGTTAGGCACATTCCATTAAGGCGAGACAATAGACTACCGTCTCTCCACTTGTCTCGTCTTGGATAAATGTTAGGAGAAAAGTTTGAAAAGAAAAGTTCGACAAAGTTAAATTATTCCGCAGTTTGGGTCAATAAGTTAATTACTTTGCAATTCTTTTGACAAACTGACGAAAACCGTACCTTAATTTTTGTTTTGCCATCTTTTAACTATAGCTTTAGATAATTTCGCCATGAGAATATTACAAATTTGATGATATAACTTTAAGATCCCTTTACCTGGGTTGTAAATTACAAATATGACATAACAGGAGTAAGAACATACTCTAGCTGTTTTTCGGTATTTATGAACACTAAAACACGGGCACAGGGAAAATCTTCTTGTCTGATGTATATATATATTTCATAAATATCCTATAAAAAGGCCAATTTTCTCATCAAATATACATATTTACCACCGTATAACAAGGTTAAAAACAACAGGAAATCTGAGATTAAACTATATACGTTTTGTCAAATATTGTTACAGAGAATCTGACTTAAATATGTATAGACTTTATTGCAGGAACAGGGCTACTGGCTCCTCTCCTCAAAAAAGAAAATTTGGATTAAGTCTTTGAGCACTCGTACATATTCATTTCCAAGTTTAGAGCAATCCTAATCTTCTCTTTGTGAGCTAATCATATCTAAGGTTTAACAACTGCAGTGTTCATAATTCTAATTAGACTAATCCAATTAAGACAAGATACTGGACTCGAGTCTCTCCGTGTTACATTTCACTTTCTAAGACAAAACTATACTACCATAGATAGACAGAAAATTCACAGTTTGGATTTGGCAATATAATAAAATTCAATCAGCCAAGGGGATCAAAGGATATTGTATTCTATTTAATTAATTATAATCCCTACCTTCTCAAACAAATTGATTGATCACACGAAAGTTACAGTGTTATCATTTTGTTGTTGTTAACATGCACTATTTTATATTTATAATCACTAAAACACACGGGCACAGGGAAAATCTTCTTGTCTAATCCATTTTATAGATAGTCCTAGCCTGCTATTTATAAAAGAAATGTTACTTGATAAATAATTAGTAAAAAAAGATATTTTGTGATACCATGTTCATGTATTATCCTAAACGTTGAGACGTGTGTTTTTTCTTCTGAGCTGATGTGATATGTAAGCGATTCTGTTAGTCCCTTGCCCCCAAAAGAAGCCCTGTCTTGTCGTTTTTTTTAAAATTCTGTAATGCATCAGACAAAACCCCATCGAACGTCGGTGATAGATGGACATTTCCTTGGATAAATTTGACAAATAAGAAAATAAAACCCACAAATAGTCTTCCAAAATTAGTTACCACTTATGATATGCACTCCCTATTTCTCAATGTACATCAAAAGTTAAAGTAAGAAGCTTTTTCAAAAATAGGAGATTTACTTGATGGATTACCTGAGCTATCACTTAAGTTTACAGGAGTTAATCCCTAATCCACCTGTTGTTGTTACCTAACACAATTAAACAGGTAATATACAGTCTGGTATCAGAGGCAGGTGAAATAAGGACAAATACACGTTTAACTGTAGTTTTTTTCCTTTAATTATTTTAGGCTGTTCAATTTTTCAAAAAGCTGTATTGTTTGTAAATCCATTAAAAATCATCAAGGATGGTTTAAATGTTTTCTTTCTAAAACCTAACTTCACACTTCTTAAGTAGAAACTTGAAGGTTGTGATGGCCTTTAATACAGTTTTTAAGTCAAAAAAGCATTTTAGAAATTCATGCCGCTCTTGCAAAACAATGTTTCTAGTTTCTTAAAGCAAATATGACCGTTTGAATATTAAAGGTTATTTAAGTATTAATCTGTATTTTTGTTAAAATTAATCGTATTTCTATAAAGAAAAACCCCGTTTTGTGGCCCAGTACATATCTTTCATATAAGAATCTTAATTTTAAAAGAACCTTTCTTTATAAAGAAAATGCTAGCCACTGTACACGAAGACAGGTTATCGAAAAAATAATTAGTTCACTGTTTGCATTTTTCGACTTTTCTATGAAGATTCAGCTGATTATTCTCCCCTCTACAAAACCCATCATTTTATTAGACAATCTCTTTTTTCGGCTCTCTTTCTTTGGTTATCTATACGCTTTGCCAAGCAAATTAGCGTTTAACTAATTTATACACATGAAATCATTTGATTACAAGGCGTACACTACGCGGGATTTTACAGTTTTAAGATGATGTATATTATTGTTTATTTCCTTTTCTTTTAGATTATTGACTTTGAATAAATGAAAAAAATACTTCGTTTTCACATTCTGGCTATCGAGTTTTGACTATCAATAGAATTCCCACCTTGGGCAACGTCCAGGTTTAATCATATTTTATAATTATCGCCAATCTAGATAACTTCACACTACAATGGTCTCTATCTACACCTCGTTAAACAGAATCCAGCCCGTATATAGAGACAGGGTAAGATCAGGTTTAGGCGGATTCAAAAAGACACCCTATTGATTATCGACAGGAATATTGGTCAGCGTTCGATCTGACAGGACAGTCAATTATGACATGTGCGGGAATATTTCAAAATAATGGTTGATGTTGCAAAGTTTAGGATCTACACAAATGTAGGCTATATGCTACGATCAAATTTAAATTTATACCATACTACTTTAAAATCATTTCGAAAACATTCCGTCCTAGATTGAGAAAAACCAGTCATCTTAATAAGTCAACAGTCAGATATATTTTTCAGAAAATTATTGTTATTATATTATTTGCTAATCATCTAAATAGGATGCCAAAGTTAACATCTTGTTAGCTGACAAAATCTGATAGTGCAGAGATATTAATTCCTGATTCACCTGTTTCTGTTAGTTGGTTAAGAAACCTGTACAGGTGATATACCGTACACAAAAGGACAGGTGACACGGTGGTAAATAAACATCTCTCTCTTTTTACACCTTTCAATGGTAATAGTTATTCATAAATCAGCCAGCAAAGTGATCAATTTGTCTAATATTGTTCTGATTTTATTAGCATATCTGAAAAAATATTAAGGTGATATGAGCAGATAAAAATTGATGCATTTTTTGGTTTTGGTTATTTTTCTCAAAACTTAAAACTCAAAACTCTGGAAATTGTTCGAGAAAGTCTATAATTAAAGTATTTGTAAATAAACGAATGTTCCTATACCGGTTATTTACGGTTGGTTTAACTTTATTAGTTGACTTTATGTTTGTCATTTATTAGAGTCAATTAGATATTTGATGAACTTTGAGTTCAATACTTTATTTATTGTAATAATCAGAATTTATTGTTATGTCAGAATGTATGCAAATGAACAAATTTAGGTAACTCATAATTCCCGAAAAGAATACTTTGAAACTCAGCAAAAGTATCAAATATATAATTTATCTTTATTCATATTTATACAGGACCGAGCCGCACGGCTCTTTTCCTTATAGAACATTTTAAATCAGTAAACATTTTAAATCAGTAAACACAAACTGTACATCTACCTTAGGGTACATGAATACATTATATCTATATATTAGTTTACATTAGCTTATCAGCGATTTTCGTAATAATAGTGCTTTGCGTATAAAATTTGTCAGTTTGCAGAGTTGTTTCACACATTTGGGGTTTAATAATACATTCAGTTTTCTGTTTGTCGGAAAGGAACAAAAATATTTAGAAAAGTATCTCTTTCTTAAATCAGCATAAATAGGACAGCACAATAAAAAATGGTATTCATTTTCAACTCTTCCGAGCCCACACACAGTACACACCCGCTCATTTTTTGGTATATTGTTGTAGCGTCCTATTGCAATTGCTAAACCGTGATAACCACAGCGAAATCTAGCCAACAATATAAGGTTTTTATTGCTTGTAAATAGATTTAAATTAAGACCATTTCCGAAACCATTGTTAAATAAGCTGTAGCTCTGGTACCTTGAAGAGCTGCCTAATAAAGGTAAACACTCTTGGATAAATATATCTTCTAGGGTTTTCTTAAACATTCTTACAGACGTTGATTGGGGGCTTTCAGAGAATAAAAGATAGTTAAAACCATTTTTTTGAAACAATATTTGGACCTCCTTACTCCAATTATATATCCTGCTGTTTCCATGTTGTACTATATTTGATTGAGTTTGGTATGCTTTATGAACTGCAGATTGATTATTTGACATTAGTCTATCCCAAAAATTGACAATACGTTTTTTGGCCTCGACTACAAGGCTATATCTACCGAGTTCATAGTATATGAGAACATTTGGGGCATTTCTAGGTAAACCCAGGACATATTTACAGTAATGTAAATGAACCAATTCTATATCGTTAATATTACTCAGACCCCAAATTTCGCAGCCATATAAAAGTATTTAAATGAAGCCATGAATTCCCAAAATATTGTATTAGATGGTCTGTAAGATTGTTTACCACATTCATTTTTTTGCCCAGCATACATTTGTCTTTTTGTGGGGCGATTCTGATCATCTGTCATCTTAATTTCTCGCGTCACTTCCAGTCACGGCTAGTATACCTGCAGAGAACTGTGGGGTTCAGAAAACTCACTGATCTGATTTTGCCTTTCACGTTCTGTGATTATTAGGATTTAGAGTCAATTGGGCTCTAACTTTGTGAAAACCAAGAACAAATTCACTGGAATGCTCGAGGTTCTAGTCACACTCAGGGCGTTCGAGGTTTGATCTTGGATACAATATCGATATTATGAAATTTTTTTATAGTGTTTCGAAAGCAAGCTGCAATCATCATCATCAGGGAAATTACCGATGATGGCCCGGAATGTTTTCCGGGTCAGTAAGTGTCGGTTATTTACTAATATCGATATCGTATCCTATGTTTGAATTATCACACTTTGGAGTAAAAATCTGATTTCTACACCATTGGAGTACGGGAAGCTTTGGTTATTAGAAGCAAGTCAATTTAATTATGTCTGCAAAATCAGGAAAAACGGAAAGATACATGTTTGTAAAGGGGCATAAATCTCAATGCAATATATACATTTCACCCTATACTGGAGATAAAACTAATTTCAAATTGACAAAGAAGCACAATACTGGTGTTCGTATCTAGAAACTAACTGCTATATCATCAAATGGAACGTTATAATGAAGAAAAATCCTGTTTTTTTTGTAAATTAATCATACCAACAGTCTACCTCCTGGGGTGTACCCAATTCAAATTAGACTGATCCCATTAAGACGAGACAATGGACTCGAGGTCTCTCTGTACGATATCTCACTTTTCAACGCAAAACTTCACAACCATAGATATTTACTCGAATCACAGTTTGGTTCAGGTAATCAAATTTAGCGAACATAGACAAATATAGTTTGCAATTTTGTATTAAATAGCCGACAAGATCAAACGACTTCACATCTTCATTTCCCTTATACATTGTCTGTAAAACTGCGGGTGCACTCATTAAACACTCGTCCTTAATTATCTAATTATTAGCACGACCAACATCGAAAATTATTTCTCGGTTTGGTTCCAATAGCCCAAGCCTAACAGCTACTTTACACTTATAAAAAACAACCATTTTGGTGTAGAAAAAGATTTGTGTTTCAGAGATGAGCTTATAATTTAATCACACACCGTGTGCATTGTATACCACAAGTCAATTATCTTTTTAAAGTTGCATTTTCTCATATTTATTTCTTAAAAGCGTTTTAATTTCATAATTGTGCTGTTTTACTTATACGGCACCCTGCATTTTAAGTAAAACAATCTTGAGCTCTCGTATTTGGAGTATTACGTAATGAGTAAATAAAGGTATACTCATATGATATCATGACCGTATTGTCCTGAACGTGGGAACATTTCCTATTTCTGTTCTGTGTTGATGTGATAAGTAATCCATGCTGAGGTCAGTATAACTGTAAGTCGTTCATTACGAAGGAACCCAATAGAGAAGTGCATTGTTACGGACATAGTAAAGGTAAAACATAATAGAGAATATACATTTATGGCTTTACAAGTTTACTTCACCATAGCGTTTAGGATGGAAAGACAAATAACTCTCTAAGTTTGATGTACATATATATTTATAGATACAATTGGAAACTTGTCTCCATGGTTATTTTAGACAAGAAGATTTTCCCTGTGCCCGTGTGTTTTAGTGTTCATAAATATTTATTTATAGATACCATAAAACACACTGGCACAAGGAAAGTGTTCTTGGCTGTTTATCATATGGATACATTAAGCCAAGGATTGTCAAAACTAATGTTTTCAATAAGATACAATAGGAAAATATTAACCTCAACTTAATTTTTAATGAGTTTACACCTTTAAATTTAAACCCTTAAAACCAATATCGTTTAACAAATCAAATTACTCTAATAAGAATTAAAGTAAATATTTTTCCTTGAATAAAGTTTAACACGTAATAAATTAAAAGGACAGACGGACAGGACTGCTTTTCCTCTATTTTGATTACTGGAGTTCATTATAAGAACAACATTTCCAACATGAGGTGTTATATAGATTATAACTAGCGAACATTTGTCTTTAAAAATTAAAAATCATTTCTATTCTTTGTTAAAATTATTGAATAAAATAGAAAAGCTGTGTTCTAGTCGTTTGTTACTTTTTGGATGAATATTCCGAACATAATCTTTAAAGAGACATGAGCTGTCAAAAGTCGGACTATTTTCATAGATTCTGATTGTCACGATAGTAAGAGGCTCTGAAGGTCATCGAAAAACTTAATGATTGGCGTTGGAATGAGGAAAATCCATACAGTATGTGGCCTGTACGAACCGAAAAGTGTTCGAAAAGTAAACAAAATTTAAATAACCGGGACGACCATTCATTCATTCTACGCCTAAGTTAGTTGAAAACAATGCTTTATCGTACGTTCTCGAGACTATAAGTACTAACAAGCTTCTGAATTGTACGTCTAGAGAAAAATAGCCGATAATTTTAACATTCTGTTATAATGGCCAAATATCAACATTTTGGCAGCTCATGCCCCTTTAAAATGGGATGTAGATATACGTTAAACTTTCGGTACGTATGGATTCGGTTTGATTGATTGATTGATTGACGGTCTCAAAATGACAAGCTTTATGAAGCAATGTCATTAATCTTTCTAGAATAACTACAAGTGTATGGATCTCTAAATATGATCTCTGGAGTATTAATCTACCTTTCCAATCAGAACACCCAGTGGGGGTCCCAGTTAGGCACATTCCATTAAGGCGAGACAATAGACTACCGTCTCTCCACTTGTCTCGTCTTGGATAAATGTTAGGAGAAAAGTTTGAAAAGAAAAGTTCGACAAAGTTAAATTATTCCGCAGTTTGGGTCAATAAGTTAATTACTTTGCAATTCTTTTGACAAACTGACGAAAACCGTACCTTAATTTTTGTTTTGCCATCTTTTAACTATAGCTTTAGATAATTTCGCCATGAGAATATTACAAATTTGATGATATAACTTTAAGATCCCTTTACCTGGGTTGTAAATTACAAATATGACATAACAGGAGTAAGAACATACTCTAGCTGTTTTTCGGTATATATGAACACTAAAACACGGGCACAGGGAAAATCTTCTTGTCTGATGTATATATATATTTCATAAATATCCTATAAAAAGGCCAATTTTCTCATCAAATATACATATTTACCACCGTATAACAAGGTTAAAAACAACAGGAAATCTGAGATTAAACTATATACGTTTTGTCAAATATTGTTACAGAGAATCTGACTTAAATATGTATAGACTTTATTGCAGGAACAGGGCTACTGGCTCCTCTCCTCAAAAAAGAAAATTTGGATTAAGTCTTTGAGCACTCGTACATATTCATTTCCAAGTTTAGAGCAATCCTAATCTTCTCTTTGTGAGCTAATCATATCTAAGGTTTAACAACTGCAGTGTTCATAATTCTAATTAGACTAATCCAATTAAGACAAGATACTGGACTCGAGTCTCTCCGTGTTACATTTCACTTTCTAAGACAAAACTATACTACCATAGATAGACAGAAAATTCACAGTTTGGATTTGGCAATAGAATAAAATTCAATCAGCCAAGGGGATCAAAGGATATTGTATTCTATTTAATTAATTATAATCCCTACCTTCTCAAACAAATTGATTGATCACACGAAAGTTACAGTGTTATCATTTTGTTGTTGTTAACATGCACTATTTTATATTTATAATCACTAAAACACACGGGCACAGGGAAAATCTTCTTGTCTAATCCATTTTATAGATAGTCCTAGCCTGCTATTTATAAAAGAAATGTTACTTGATAAATAATTAGTAAAAAAAGATATTTTGTGATACCATGTTCATGTATTATCCTAAACGTTGAGACGTGTGTTTTTTCTTCTGAGCTGATGTGATATGTAAGCGATTCTGTTAGTCCCTTGCCCCCAAAAGAAGCACTGTCTTGTCGTTTTTTTTTAAATTCTGTAATGCATCAGACAAAACCCCATCGAACGTCGGTGATAGATGGACATTTCCTTGGATAAATTTGACAAATAAGAAAATAAACCCCACAAATATTGTTCCAAAATTAGTTACCACTTATGATATGCACTCCCTATTTCTCAATGTACATCAAAAGTTAAAATAAGAAGCTTTTTCAAAAATAGGAGATTTACTTGATGGATTACCTGAGCTATCCCTTAAGTTCACAGGGGTTAATCCCTAATCCACCTGTTGTTGTTGTTACCTAACACAATTAAACAGGTGATATACAGTCTGGTATCAGAGGCAGGTGAAATAAGGACAAATACACGTTTAACTGTAGTTTTTTTCCTTTAATTATTTTAGGCTGTTCAATGTTTCAAAAAGCTGTATTGTTTGTAAATCCATTCAAAATCGTCAAGGATGGTTTAAATGTTTTCTTTCTAAAACCTAACTTCACACTTCTTAAGTAGAAACTTGAAGGTTGTGATGGCCTTTAATACAGTTTTTTAAGTCAAAAAAGCATTTTAGAAATTCATGCCGCTCTTGCAAAACAATGTTTCTAGTTTCTTAAAGCAAATAGGACCGTTTGAATATTAAAGGTTATTTAAGTATTAATCTGTATTTTTGTTAAAATTAATCGTATTTCTATAAAAAAAAAACCCGTTTTGTGGCCCAGTACATATCTTTCATATAAGAATCTTACTTTTAAAAGAACCTTTCTTTATAAAGAAAATGCTAGCCACTGTACACGAAGACAGGTTATCGAAAAAATAATTAGTTCACTGTTTGCATTTTTCGACTTTTCTATGAAGATTCAGCTGATTATTCTCCCCTCTACAAAACCCATCATTTTATTAGACAATCTCTTTTTTCGGCTCTCTTTCTTTGGTTATCTATACGTTTTGCCAAGCAAATTAGCGTTTAACTAATTCATACACATGAAATCATTTGATTACAAGGCGTACACTACGCGAGATTTGACAGTTTTAAAATAATGTATATTATTGTTTATTTCCTTTTCTTTTAGATTATTGACTTTGAATAAATGAAAAAAATACTTCGTTTTCACATTCTGGCTATCGAGTTTTGTCTATCAATAGAATTCCCACCTTGGGCAACGTACAGGTTTAATCATATTTTATAATTATCACCAATCTACATAACTTCACACTACAATGGTCTCTATCTACACCTCGTTAAACAGAATCCAGCCCGTATATAGGGACAGGGTAAGATCAGGTTTAGGTGGATTCAAAAAGACACCCTATTGATTATCGACAGGAATATTGGTCAGCGTTCGATCTGACAGGACAGTCAATTATGACATGTGCGGGAATATTTCAAAATAATGGTTGATGTTGCAAAGCTTAGGATCCACACAAATGTAGGCTATATGCTACGATTAAATTTAAATTTATACCATACTACTTTAAAATCATTTCGAAAACATTCCTTCCTAGATTGAGAAAACCCAGTCATCTTAATAAGTCAACAGTCAGATATATTTTTTAGAAAATTATTGTTATTATAATATTTGCTAATCATCTAAATAGGATGCCAAAGTTAACATCTTGTTAGCTGCTAAAATCTGATAGAGCAGAGATATTAATTGCTGATTCACCTGTTTCTGTTAGTTGGTTAAGAAACCTGTACAGGTGATATACCGTACACAAAAGGACAGGTGACACGGTGGTAAATAAACATCTTACTCTTTTTACATCTTTCAATGGTAATGGTTATTCATAAATCAGCCAGCAAAGTGATCAATTTGTCTAATAATGTTCTGATTTTATTAGCATATCTGAAAAAATAAAAACGTTTAATCAAGTTTTTTACCACACAAATTTAAGGTGATATGAGCAGATAAAAATTGATGCATTTTTTGGTTTTGGTTATTTTTCTCAAAACTTAAAACTCAAAACTCTGGAAATTGTTCGAGAAAGTCTATAATTAAAGTATTTGTAAATAAACGAATGTTCCTATACCGGTTATTTACGGTTGGTTTAACTTTATTAGTTGACTTTATGTTTGTCATTTATTAGAGTCAATTAGATATTTGAACTTTGAGTTCAATACTTTATTTATTGTAATAATCAGAATTTATTGTTTCGTAAGAATGTATGCAAATGAACAAATTTAGGTAACTCATAATTCCCGAAAAGAATACTTTGAAAATCAGCAAAGGTATCAAATATATAATTTAAATGAAGCCATGAATTCCAAAAATATTGTATTAGATGGTCTGTAAGATTGTTTACCACATTCATTTTTTTGCCCAGCATACATTCGTCTTTTTGTGGGGCGATTCTGATCATCTGTCATCTTAATTTCTCGCGTCACTTCCAGTCACGGCTAGTATACCTGCAGAGAACTGTGGGGTTCAGAAAACTCACTGATCTGATTTTGCCTTACACGTTTTGTGTTTATTAGGATTTAGAGTCAATTGACCGATTGCTTGATGACGTCACTTGGAATTTTGTGAGAACCAAGAACAAATTCACTGGAAAGCTCGAGGTTCTGGTCACACTCAGAGCGTTTGATCTTGGATGCAATATCGATATTATGAATTTTTTTTATAGTGTTTCGAAAGCAAGCTGCAATCATCATCAGGGGAATTACTGACGATGGCCCGGAATTGGCCCGGAATATTTTCCGGGTCAATTAGTGTCGGTTATTTACTAATATCGATATCGTATCCTACGTTTGAATTATCACAGTTTGGAGTAAAATGAGAAAATCTGATTTCTACACCATTGTAGTACGGGAAGCTTTAGTGATTAGAAGCAACAATTTAGTCAATATAATTGTGTCTGCAAAATCAGGAAAAAGTGAAAGATACATGTTGGTAAAGGGACATAAATCTCAATGTCAAAAATATATTTCACCCTATACTGGAGATAAAACTAATTTCAAATTGAATAAGAAGCACAATACTGGTGTTCGTATCTAGAAACTAACTGCATAGCATCAAATGGAACGTTAGAATGTAGAAAAATCCTGTTTTTGTAAATTAATCATACCTACAGTCTACCTCCTGGGGTGTACCCAATTCAAATTAGACTGATCCCATTAAGACGAGACAATGGACTCGAGGTCTCTCTATACGATATCTCACTTTCCAACGCAAAACTTCACAACCATAGATATATACTCGAATCACAGTTTGGTTCAGGTTCAAATTTAGCGAACATAGACAAATATAGTTTGAAATTTTGTATTAAATAGCCGAGAAGATCAACGACTTCACATCTTCATTTACCTTACACATTGTCTGTAAAACTGCGGGTGCACTCAGTAAACACTTCTCCTTAATTATCTAATTATTAACACGATCTACATCAATAATTATTTCGCGGTTTGGTCCCAGAAGCCAAATCCAAACAGCTACTTTAGACTTATCAAAAACAACCTTTTTGGTGTAGAAAAAGATTGGTGTTTCAGAGATGGGCTTATAATTTAATCACACGCCGTGTGCGTTGTATGCCACAAGTCAGTTGTCTTTTTAAAGTTGCATATATGCGTTTTTGTTAGATTTTTTTCAGAATTTAAAAACGTTTTAATTTCATAATTGTGTAGTTTTACTTATACGGCACCTTGAGCTCTCGTATTTGGAGTATTACGTAATGAGTAAATAAAGGTATACTCATATGATATCATGACCGTATTGTCCTAAACGTGGGAACATTTCTTATTTCTGTTCAGTGTTGATGTGATAAGTAATCCATGCTGAGGTCAGTATAACTGTAAGTCATTCACTACGCAGGAACCCAATAGAGAAGTGCATTGTTACGGACACAGTAAAGGTAAAATAGAATAGAGAATATAGATTTATAGCTATACAACTTTACTTCACCATAGCGTTTTGGATGGAAAGACAAATAACTTTTTAAATTTGATGTACATATATATATAGATACAATTGGAAACTTGTCTCCATGGTTATTTTAGATGAGAATATTTTCTCTGTGCCCGTGTGTTTTAGTGTTCATAAATATATATTTATAGATACTATAAAACACACTGGCACAAGAAAAGTGTTCTTGGCTGTTTAACATATGGATACATTAAGCCAAGGATGGTCAAAACTAATGTTTTCAATAAGATACAATAGGAAAATATTAACCTCAACTTAATTTTTAATGAGTTTACACCTTTAAATTTAAACCCTTAAAACCAATACTCGTTTAACAAATCAAATTACTCTAATAAGAATAAAGTAAACATTTTTCCTTGAATAAAGTTTAACACGTAATAAATTAAAAGGACAGACTAAAAGTACCTAAATCAACACTTAGATATATTTGCTTTTCCTCTATTTTGATTACTGGAGTTCATTATAAGAAAAACATTTCCAACACGAGGTGTTATATAGATTACAACTAGTGAACATGTCTGTCTTTAAGAAATTCAAAATCATTTCTATTCTTTGTTAAAATAATTGGATTTTTGGATGAATTTTCCGAACATAATCTTTAAAATGGGATGTAGATATAAGTTAAACTTTCGGTAAGTATGGATTCGGTTTGATTGATTGTTTGACAGCCTCAAAATGACAAGCTTTATGAAGCAATGTCATTAATCTTCCTAGAATAACTACAAGTGTATGGATCTCTAAATATGATCTCTGGAGTATTAATCTACCTTTCCTACAAGAACACCCAGTGGGGGTCCCAGTTAGGCACATTCCATTAAGACGAGACAATAGACTACCGTATCTCCACTTGTCTCGTCTTGGATAAATGTTAGGAGAAAAGTTTGAAAAGTTAGACAAAGTTAAATTATTCCGCAGTTTGCGTCAAAAAAGTTAATTTCATTGCAAGTCTTTCGACCAACTTATGAATTATTGGTAGTTCCATACCTTAATATTGAATTTGACATCTTCTAACTATAAATTTAGTTAATTTCGCCAGGGGACAATTATAAATTTGATTACATAATTTGAAGATCCATTTACCGTGATTATGAATTACAGATATGACATAACAGGAGTAAGAACATATCCTTGTTTTTAGTCAGTTTTCACAACAATTTTATAAAGGTAAACCTGATCTGTATATGTACTTTATATAGACACTATCAAAAACACAGACCAATGTTCTCATACGATACATATTTATGAACACAGGGGAAAACCGTCTTGTCTAAAATAACCATGGAGACAAGTTTCTAATTGTGTTAAAAAAGAGGTACACCATTTAGACCTTTATACCCAATTCTAAGTTGTTGTAACCTAAACTAATGCTATTTCATGACGTTGACGATAAACATGAGAATAAGAAGGTTAAAACACCAGATAATCTCACATTAAACGATTAACCTTTTGTAAAAACACTGTTACAGAGAATGTAACTCAAATATCGACAAAGGCTCTCAATAGTACTCGTACATATTCATTTTCAAATTTAGAGAAATCCAAATCTTCTCTTTGTGAGCTAATCCTATCTACTGTCTGCCCCCTGTAGTGCTCTTAATTCTAATTAGACTAATCAAATTAAGACAAGATAATGGACACGAGTCTCTCCGTGTTACATTTCACTTTCTAAGACAAAACTATACTATCACAGACAGACAGCAAATTCACAGTTTGGATTTTCCAATGAAATATAAGCCAAGAGGATCAAAGGATATTATATTTTATTTGAAGACTTTTAATTAATTAGAATTCTTACCTCTTCACACAAATTGATTGATCACACGAAAGTTATAATGTTATCATTTTGTTGTTGTTTACATGCACCAATTTATCGATAATCATTGGCTGCTATTTATAAAAGAAATGTTTCTTGATAAATAATTAGTATAAAAAGATATTTTGTGATGCCATGTACGTTGAGATAATCTCGTTTATATTCTGCGTTGATGGGATAAGAGATTCTGTTAGTCGCTTGCTTCTAAAAAAAACTTTCTTAATCTTTAACGTAGCAGACGAAAACTCATCGAATAGATATATTTTTTAAATGTCGGAGACTGATGGAAATTATATTTCTTTGGATCAAATTTGACAAATAAGAAAATTAAACCCACAGGGAATCATCCAAATTTTTGTCTCTTCTAATAATATAAACTCCCTACTTCTATATGTCAATCAAAAGTTGTAAAACAATTAAGACCAGAAGTAAGTAACTTGATAAAAATAGGAGGAGATTTACTTGATGGATTACCAGATTATCCATCTATCACTTGAGTGTAGAGGTTTTAATCCTTAATCCACCTGTTGTGTTGTTAGCGGACACAATTGAACAGGTGATTTACAGTATGACATCATAGACAGGGGACATTAGGGCAAATACACATTTTATTATAGTGTTTTACTACAACATTTTTAGAATCTTAAATGTTTCAAAAGGCCGTACTGTTTGTACATCCAATCTATCCAAGACCTAACTTCACATTTTGTAACACGAAACCCATTTGATGTCGAAAGTACATATCTTTCACATAAGAAACATACTTGTAAAAGAATCTCTCTGTATAAAGAAAATCTTAGACACTAGACACGAAGATAGGTATTCGAAAAAATAATTTGTTCACTATTTTTATTTCGTTGCGAAAGTTAGAGCCCTATCTACGAAAATTCCACTAATTCTTTTCACCAGAACAAAACACGTATTTTGATTTAACAATCTCTTATAGACCTCCACCACGAAAGTGTCAGACGGACTTGAAAATGCACTCCGTATTTCTTGTTAAACGATAGCTTTGGAACTATATATGTATGAACACTAAAACACATGGGCACAGGGAAAATCTTCTTGTCTAAAATTAGACAGACCTCTGGTAAGTTTGATTTTCGGGAATGCCGGACCTTAATTTGTAAGTCACAGAGGTCATTGAGGCCAAAACCTGAAGTGATTCATGAAAGGATACGAAGCGTTATACTTTGCTCTTTCATTTTTAGTATACAGATGTATACTACGGAGACCATGGTCAAGTTTAACTTTCGTACGTCACATTATACGCATGGGGATACGCTAAGATCAGGTTTAGGCGGATTCGAAAGACACTCTATAGATTAGCGACAGGAATATTGGCCAACGCTAGATCTGACAGTACAGTAAATTATGACATGTGTGGGAACATTTCAAAATAATAGTCGTTGTTGCAACGTTTATGATTAACACTAATTTATATTATTGATCACAAAAACACGCGGGCACAGGGAAAATCTTCTTGTCTAAAATAACCATGGAGGCAAGTTTCTAATTGTGTTAAAAAGAGGTATATCATTTAGACCTTTATACCCCATAAATTGTTGTAAGAAACCAAACCTATGATATTTCATTAGGTTGACGACTGACAGGATATATGTGACTATCAAATTTAATTTTAAATAATATTGTTCCAAACCCATTTCAGAAACTTCTTGATTAAGAAAATTGACGAATCCTAATAAGTCAACAGTCAGATATATTTTCCAGAAAAAGATAATAATTGTATAATTTTGAAATGTTCTTAATATGATGATAAACTTAATGTTATTGACAAGTAACAATGTCTTGTTAGCTGCTAAAATCTGATAGAGCAGAGATATTAATTGCTGATTCACCTGTTTCTGTTAGTTGGTTAAGAAACCTGTACAGGTGATATACCGTACACAAAAGGACAGGTGACACGGTGGTAAATAAACATCTTTCTGTTTTTACACCCTTCAATGGTAATGGTTATTCATAAATCAGCCAGCAAAGTGATCAATTTGTCTAATATTGTTTTAATCTTTTTCTTTAAAAAAACTTTAAGCAAATTTCTACCTGACTAAATTAAGGCGAAGTGATAAGAGAAAGTTGATATATTTTTTGGTTCAAGCAAAGTTATGAAATTCTGGGTTATTTTTACACAATTCTCGAAATTGTTCGACAGTTATTCATAAATCATTCAGAAAAGTGAGGAATTTGTATAATATTGTTTTAAAGCTATTAGCATATCTTTTAAAAAAACGTATTTGTATATACTAGGTTTAGGTAAATTTGTGAAGTCCTGGGTTAGTTTCTCAAAAAAATGACAATTAAGAAGCTTTTAGGTGATACAATTTGGAAATCGATCGGCAAAGGGAAGTAAAATTTACGTACATAAACGAATATTCCTATACAGCTTATCGACAGTTGGTGCTATTTCAGTTAGTAACCTAGGGGACACAGGTTCTATAGAAATGTGTTTTTTCCTGACATCTATATTTTGGTATTTGATGATACAAAAACTCTAGTTATTTTACCAAGTATAATTTATTGTGTTGTCACAATCGGAGTTTATGCAAATCAACAAATTTGGGCAAATCATGGGACTTGAAAAGAATACTTTTAAAATCAACAATAATATCAAATCTAAAATTTAAATAAAGCCATTCCCAAGAAATGTTGTTAGATCGTCCGTAAGATTGCTTTACTACATTCATTTTATTGCACAGTGTGCATTCGTCTTTTTTGTGGGGCGATTCTGATTATCTGTCATCTTAATTTCTCGCGTCACTTCCAGTCATGGTTATGATACCTGCAGAGAACTGTGGGGTTCAGAAAACTCACTGATCTGATTTTGCCTTTCACGTTTTGTGTTTATTAGGATTTATAGTCAATTGGGCTCGAGCTTTGTGAGAACTAATTTCACTTCACGGAGGACAGGCATCCCTGGAAAATCGCCATGGATCGTTTAAATATGTTTCTCTCTAAAACCTAACTTTACACTTCGTAAACCCATAAAACCCGAAAGATTTGAATATGAAAGGTAATTGAAGTATTAATCTGTAGGTCTGGTAAAATTAATCATATTTCTATAAGGACCCCTTTTAGTGGGCTCACGTCCAGTACATATCTTTCACATAAGAAATATATTTGTAAAAGAACCTTTCTTTATATATAAAATCTCAGCAACTGGACACGAAGATAGGTATTCGAAAAAATAATTAGTTCACTGTTTGCATTTCTGGGGGAAAAAACTAAACACTTTTCTATGAAGATTCAACTAATTGTTTTCACCAGCACAAAACCCGTAATTTGATTTGGCAATTTTCGGCTCTCTTTCTTATGTAACCTATACGTTTTGCGAAGCAAATTAGCACTTAACTACTTCACATATGAAATCATGTGGTTACAAAGCGTAGACTACGCGGGATTTGACAGTTTTAAAATAATGTATATTACCAGTACATCAGCCTGATGCTCTGAACATCAATATTTAAGACACAGAAGAGCGTGAAGTTTAAAAAAAAAAACACACGTACGTGTGCCTTACAATTTGCATCCCAATATTTAAGTAATAAACAATTTTTTTTATGAAGAGTTATATATAATTTTAATAAACCTAAATCCACCCAACAAACAGACTTCTTGATATTTCACAAGTCACATTCTATGAAATCCCACCCCCAAAACCAGAAAATTTAGCATGTATTGTTTAAATCTCGGTATGGTTTAATTGGACGTTGAACACAACTTCTATCAAGGATTATTATTGCTAATGAATTACAAATTCTTATGTGATTTTAAATGTGTATTTCAATGCATTATCCGTTTAATAAGATTCCATGGATGGAAATACATATTGTTACATATTTGAGTTTCATTTTTTAGAAAGTTACGTTTGTTACACTAATTCGTTAAAAAGGATAGCTTCATAATTAAACTAAACTTATCCTTTGAACTGTTGAAATATACAGTGGATTGTTACGTTTATTTCCTTTTGTTTTAAATTGTTGATATTCTGGATATTAACTATCAATAGAATTTCCACCTTGGACAACGTACAGGTTTAATCATATTTTATAATTATCACCAGTCTACATAACTTCACACTACAATGGTCTCTATCTAGTTCTCAACACCTCGTTAAACAGAATCCAGCCCGTATATATGGAGAGGGTAAGATCAGGTTTAGGCGGATTCAAAAAGACACCCTATTGATTAGCGACAGGAATATTGGTCAGCATTCGATCTGACAGGACAGTCAATGTGACATGTGCGGGAATATTTCAAACTAATAGTTGTTTAGGATTTTTGCAAATGTATATGTTGTAACCAATTTGATTTTTAAGCAACACTACTTTAAAACCAACTCGGTAACTTTCTGTTCTTGATTAAGAAAAATTGATTGTCAGATATGTTTTCCAGAAAATGATTTTAATTATGTTATTTTCTAATCTTCTAAATATGATGACAAAGTTAATATTATTGACAAGTAACAACATTACTAAAATCGGATAGAGCAGAGATATTAGTTGCTGATTCACCTGTTTCTGCTAGTTGGTTAAGAAACCTGTACAGGTGATATACCGTACACAAAAGGACAGGTGACACGGAGGTAAATAAACATCTATCTCTTTTTACACCTTTCAATGGTAATGGTTATTCATAAATCAGCAAAGTGATCAATTGGTCTAATATCGTTTTACTCATTTTAGTCTCTTTAAAAAACATTTTATCTAATTTTCTACCTGACTAAATTATGGTGAAGTGATACAAAGTTGATACATTTTTTGGTTAAAGCACAGTTTTGAAGTTCTGTGTCATTTTTTACAATACTTTTAACTGATATAGTTCTGGAAATTGTCCGACAAAGTGAAATTTATAATTTAAATTTGTGTAAATACACGAATGTTCCAATACCGGTAATTTACGGTTGGTTCAACTTTATTAGTTGACTTCAGTTTGTAGGTCAGAAGAGATAACGTTCAATGTAATGCTTTATTTCAAAGTCATTTAGATACTTTGAGTTCAATACTTTATTTATTGTAACAATCAGAAGTTATTGTTTTGTCAAAATGCATGCAAATGGTCAAATTTAGGTAACTCATCTGAAACGAATACTTCTATTAACAGCAATAATATAAAATCTAAGATTTAAATAAAGTCACGAATTCCCAAAACATGTTATTAGATCGTCCGTAAGATTGTTTTATTACATTCGTTTTATTGCACAGTGTGCATTCGTCTTTTTGTGGGGAGATTCTGAAAGTCGCCCAGTCATAGCTATTATCCTGTAGAAGACTTTGGACATTAATACTTCCCACATACATCAAATGAAAAAGTTTGTACAAGCCCAAAAACATCTCGTGAGTTAAGCCACCAATACCTTATAGAAAACCATTTGCCTATTCTATACTAAATGGGCGCCATGTAACAGTATTATTAAGTGTAAACAATATTGTATATTTTTTGACATAATAGACAAACGGTCGAGATGCCTACGCCTTAATAAAGATTCAGATTCAGACTTGAGATAGAACTAATTTCAAATTGACAAAGAAGTCGTATCCTACAAGCTAACTACAATATCATCAAAGGGAACGTTAGAATCAAGAAAATTCATTGTTTTTTGTAAATTAATCATATCCACAGTCTACCTCCTGGGGCGTAGCCAATTGGAATTAGATTGATCTCATTAAGACTCGATGGTCTCTCCATGTGATATCTTACTTTTCACAACCATGACTATATACCCGAGTCACAGTTTGGTTCATGCAATCAAATTTAGCGAACATCAAACTATTCTACATCTTAATTTCCCTTACATATTGTCTGTAAAAACTGCGAGTGCACCCAGTAAACACTCGTCCTTAATTATCCAATTATTAACACGGCCAATATCAAACATTATTTATCGGTTTGGTTCCAAACATATAAACGCAACATTTTGGTGTAGAAAAAGATTTTTCTTTCAGATATGGCTTGTATACCATAATAATAATAGTAATTTTATTTCAGACTATAGTCCATATACATGTTATGTTAAGTACATAGGAGGAATGAGATTACAGATACACTTAGTTATTTGCCATATCAAGTAGTTCTCGCCACCTAGTGGTGAGACGGGAGAGAATGTGTAAGTCTGACCTACAGATTGTCATTAGGACAGAGTTGGAACTTAGAACATAAGTCATTGATCTTTTAAAATGAGTTACTTTACGCCTTGAAGATCTTTACCACATATAGGAATATGCATTTTTGTTAGATTTGTTCGATAATTTATTTTTAAAAGCGTTTCAATTTCATAATTATTTAGTTTACTTATACGATATCATACCTTTTAAGTGAAATAATCTTTAGCTCTCGTATTTGGAGTATTACGTAATGAGTAAATAAAGGTATACTCATATGATATCATGACCGTATTGTCCTGAACGTGGGAACATTTCTTATTTCTGTTCTGTGTTGATGTGATAAGTAATCCGTGCTGTGATCAGTATAAGAGTAAGTCGTTCGCTACGATGGAACCCAATAGAGAGGTGTATTGTTACGGACACAGTAAAGGTAATCATAATACAGGATATTCATTCATATTTTTGAACACTAAAACACACGGGCACAGATATATTTTATTTTTATTTCAATAAAGTCTTTAGGATAGAAATACAAGTAACGTTCTGGGGATTACACTGTAGATGTAAAATACATTGATCTAAGGACAGGTGATGTTTCACAAGCAGTGACAATAAGCACAAATAAACATTATATAAACATTTCTATGTTTTTCATTTGTATCTAAGAAATGAGAGCTACATTTCATTTAACTAGAATCTGAAATTTAAATCAACACTTAAACATGTTTGATTTTCATCCATTTAGATTAGTGGAGACCAGTATAAGGACAACAGGACTAACATGAGGTGTTATATAGTTTAGAACACGGAAACGTGTCTGACTTTAAGACATGTCAAACTCTTTCTATTCTTCGTCAATAATATAGGATAATATAGAAAAGCTGTGCTTTAGTACTTTTTGGATATACACTTTTTTAAGCCCAGCATTATCATTTAATTCATATGTAAATATATGTTCGATAAGTAAGGATTCGGTTTGACCCAAATATGACAGCCTCAAAGGAACAAGCTTTATGAAGCAATGTCATTAATCTTCCTAGAATAAGTACAAGTGTATGGATCTCTGGAGTATTAATCTACCTTTCCTATAAGAACACCCAGTGGGGGTCCCGGTTAGTCACATTCCATTAAGACGAGACATTAGACTACCGTCTCTCCACGTGTCTCTTCTTGAATAAATGTTGGGAGAAAAGTTTGAAAAGAAAAGTTCGACAAAGTTAAATTAATCCGCAGGTCAATAAAGTCTTTCGTCCAATTTATGAATTATTGGTAGTTCCATACCTTCATTTTTATTTTGATATATTTTAACTATAGATTCAGTTAATTTCGCCAGGGATAATTATAAATTTCCTTACATAATTTGAAGATCCATTTACCGGGATAATAGTTTATAGCTATGTCATAACAGGAGTAAGAATATATCCTTGGTTTATTCAGTATTCATAACACTTTTATAAAGCCAAGCGTGATTTATATATGCACTATAGGTATATAGACCCTTCTAGGATATATACATAGTGACCATCGTATAACAAGGTTAAAAACACCAGATAATCTTAGATTAAACGGTTTACCTTTTGTCAAAATATTGTTACAGAGAATATAACTCCGATACGGACAAAGCCTCTCAATAGTACTCGTACATATTTCCAAAGTTAGACAAATCCAAATCTTCTCTTTGTGAGCTAATCATATCTACAGTTTACCCCTTGCAGTGTTCTTAATTCTAATTAGACTAATCCAATTAAGACAAGATAATGGACACGAGTCTCTCCGTGTTACATTTCACTTTCTAAGACAAAACCATAGATAGACAGAAAATTCACAGTTTGGATTTGCCAATGAAATATAATTCAATCAGCCAAGAGGATCAAAAGATATTGTATTCTATTTGATTAATTAGAATTCCGACCTCCTCACATAAATTGATTGATCACGCTAAAGTTACAATGTTATCATTTTGTTGCTATTTACATGTACCGTTTTACATGTATATCACTTATCGCTCGCTCCTAAACAAAAGTATATAGCACTGGTTAATGTTTTTTTAATTAAATTCTGTAATGTAGCATACAAAAAAACTCATCCAATAGATATATTTTCCAAATGTTGGTGACTGATGGAAATTATATTTCGTTGGATCAAATTTGACAAATAAGAAAATGAACCACACAAGGAATAATATACACTCCCTATGTCTACATGTCCATCTAAAGTTGTCAAAAAATTAAGGCCAGAAATAAGTAACTTGATAAAAAGAGGAGGAGATTTATTTGATGGATTACCAGATTATCCATCTATCACTTGAGTGTAAAGGCTTTAATCCCTAATCCACCTGTTGTGTTGTTAGCGGACACAATTGAACAGGTGATTTACAGTATGGCATCAGAGACAGGGGACATTAGTACAAATGCACATTTTATTGTAGTTTTTTCTCCTGCTTCTATTTTAGGCTCTTCAATGCTTCAAATGCCGTACTGTTTGTACATTCATTAAAAAAATTGTCAAGGATGGTTTTAAACCTTTTACCCTCTACTCTCTAACTTTACATTAATTAACAAGAAACCCATTTGATATCGGAAGTACACGTAAGAAACATACTTGTAAACGAATATCTCTGTATAAAGAAAACCTTAGACACGAGACACGAAGATAGGTATTCAAAAAAATAATTTGTTTACCATTTTCATTTTGTTGGGAAAGTTAGAGCCTTATCTACGAAAATTCAACTAATTCTTTTCATCACCAGAAAACATTTATCTTGATTTGACAATCTCTTATTGTCCTCCGCACTAAAGTGTCAGGGGGACTTGGAAATGCACTCCGTATGTCCGTCCGTCCGTCCAGATAACCCCGAGCCATCTTATTTTTCTACAAGTATACATTAGACAGACCTTAGGTACGTTTGATTTTCGGGAAAGTCGGACCTTTATTTGTAGGTCACAGAGGTCATTGAGGTCAAAACCTAAAGCGTGTCTGTGTACACGAAAGGATACGAAGAGTTATTCTCGGTGCTTTCATTTTTAGTAAACAGAAATCTGAAGTATACTACCGAGACCATGGTCAAGTTTAACTTTCGTACGTCACATTATATGCATGGAGATACGCTAAGATCAGGTCTAGGTAGATTCGAAAGACACTCTATAAATTAGTGACAGGAATATTGGCCAACGCTAGATCTGACAGAACAGTAAATTATGACATGTGCGGGAACATTTCAAAATAATAGTGGTTTTTGCAACGTTTACGATTAACACTAATTTATATGTGACTATCAAATTTGATTTTAAATCATATTGTTTCAAAACCATTAACCAAACGTTTTGATAAATATCTGATAGAGCAGATATATTAATTCCTGATTCACCTGTTTCTCATAGTCTTAACCTGTCTCCAGGTGATATACCGTACACAAAAGGACAGGTGACACGGAGGTAAATAAACATCTTTCTCTTTTCATACTTTTAAATGGTAATGGTTATTCATAAATCAGCCAGCAAAGTGATCAATTTGTCTAATATTGTTTTAATCTTTTTACCATATCTTTAAAAAAATTTATAAGAGAAAGTTGATATATTTTTTGGTTCAAGCAAAGTTTTGAAATTCTGGGTTATTTTTACACAATTCTGGAAATTGTTCGACAGTTATTCATAAATCATCCAGAAAAAAGAGGAATTTGTCTAATATTGTTTTAAATTTATTAGCATATCTTTAAAAAAACGTATCATCAAATTTTCTACCCGACTAATTTAAGGTGATATGAGATGATAAAAAGTTGATTTATATATTTACTAGTTTAGGTAAATTTGTGAAGTCCTGGGTTATTTTCTGCCAAAAAATGACAATTAGAAAGCTTTTAGGTGATACAATTTGGAAATCGATCGGCAAAGTGAAGTGACAAGTCTATAAAATTTACGCACATAAACGAATATTCCTATACAACTTATCGACAGTTGGTGCAATTTCAGTTTGTAACGGAGAGGACACAGGTTCTATAGAAATGTGTTTTTTGCTAAAATCAATATTTTGATATTTGATGAATTCGAAAACTTATTGCAACAATTATAATTTATTGTGTTGTCACAATCGGAGTTTATGCAAATGAACAAATTTGGGCAAATCATGGGACCGTTCGTACGATTGTTTTATTGCACAGTGTGCATTCGTCTTTTTGTGGGGCGATTCTCATCATCTGTCATCTTAATTTCTCGCGTCACTTCCAGTCACGGTTATGATACCTGCAGAGAACTGTGGGGTTCAGAAAACTCACTGATCTGATTTTGCCTTTCACGTTTTGTGTTTATTAGGATTTATAGTCAATTGGGCTCTTGCTTTGTGAGAACTAATTTCGCTTCACGGAGGACACTTTCCTGGAAAATCGCCATGGATGGTTTAAATCTGTTTCTCTCTAAAACCTTTACACTTCGAAAGTTGTGATGGCCTTTTATGCAGTTTTAAGTCAAAAAAAGAATTTTAAAAATTCACGCCACTCTTGCAAAACAACGTTTCTAGTTTCTCAAAACAAATAGGACCGTTTGAATATGAAAAGTAATTGAAGTTTTAATCTCTAGGTCTGGTAAAATCATATTTCTATAAGAACCCCTTTTAGTGACCTCACGTCCAGTACATATCTTTCACATAAGAAACATACTTGTAAAAGAACCTTTCTTTATATATAAAATCCCAGCCACTGGACACGAAGATAGGTATTCGAAAAAATAATTAGTTCACTGTTTTCTATGAAGATTCAACTAATTGTTTTCACCAGTAAAACCCCCGTAATTTGATTTGACAATATTCGGCTCTCTTTCTTATGTAATCTATACGTTTTGCGAAGCAAATTAGCACTTAACTAATTTACATATGAAATCATGTGGTTACAAAGTGTACACTACGCGGGATTTGACAGTTTTAAAATAATGTATATTATCAATGCATTAACCTGAAGCTCTGAACGTCAATATTTAAGACACAGAAGAGCGTGAAGTTTTAACAAAAAATACATGTACGTGTGCCTTATCATTTGCATCCCAATATTTAAATAATATACAATTGTTTTTATGTAGATTTATATATAGTTTTAATCAACCTAAATCCACCCAACACACAATGAGACTGCTTGAAAGTTACGTTTGTTACACCAATTCGTTAAAAAAGGATAGCTTCATAATTAAAATAAACTTATCCTTCGAACGGTTGAAATATACAATGAATTGTTACGTTTATTTCCTTTTGTTTTAAATTGTTAGTTTTTACATTCTGACTATCAATAGAATTTCCACCTTGGACAACGTACATGTTTAATCATATTTTATAATTATCACCAATCTACATACGTTCACACTACAATGGTCTCTATCAACACTTCGTTAAACAGAATCCAGCCCGTATATAGAGACAGGGTAAGATCAGGTTTAGGCGGATTCCAAAGACACCCTATTGATTATCGACAGGAATATTGGTCAGCATTCGATCTGACAAGTCAGTCAATTATGACATGTGCGGGAATATTTCAAAATAATAGTTGTTTAGGATCTTTACAAATGTATATGTTGTAACCAATTTGATTTTTAAGCAACAGCACTTTAAAGTCATTTCGGTAACTTTCCGTTCTTGATTAAGAAAATTGATTGTCAGATATATTTTCCAGGAAATGATTATAATTATATTATTTGCTAATCTTCTAAATATGATGACAAAGTTAATATTATTGACAAGTAAATCTGATAGAGCAGAGATATTAATTGCTGATTCACCTGTTTCTGTTATTTGGTTAAGAAACCTGTGCAGGTGATATACCGTACACAAAAGGACAGGTGACACGGTGGTAAATAAACATCTTACTCTTTTTACACCTTTCAATGGTAATGGTTATTTATAAATCAGCAAATTGATCAATTTGTCTAATAATGTTTTACTCATTTTAGTCTCTTTAAAAAAAAACTGTAATCAAATTTTCTACCTGACTAAATTATGGTGAATTGATAAAAAGTTGATACATTTTTTGGTTAAAGCACAGTTTTGAAGTTCTGTGTTATTTTCACAAAACTTTCAACTGATATAGTTCTGGAAATTGTCCGACAAAGTGAAATCTATAATTTAAATTTGTGTAAATACACGAATGTTCCTATACCGATAATTTGCGGTTGGTTCCACTTTATTAGTTGACTTCAGTTTGTAGGCCAGAAGAGATAACGTTCAATGTAATGCTTTATTTCAATGTCATTTAGATATTTGATGTACTTTGAGTTCAACACTTTATTTATTGTAACAATCAGAAGTTAGTGTTTTGTCAGAATGCATGCAAATGAACAAATTTAGGTAACACATGGGACCTGAAAAGAATACTTTTAGAATCAACAAATCTAAGATTTAAATAAAGTCATGAATTCCCAAAACATGTTTTTAGATCGTCCGTAAGATTGTTTTACTACATTCATTTTATTGCATAGCGTGGATTCGTCTTTTTGTGGGGCGATTCTGAAAGTCGCCCAGTCATAGCTATTCTTTCGGTCATAGCTATTATCCTGTAGAAGACTTCGGACATTAATACTTCCCCCATACAACGCGATGCATGTAAAAAAAACACCTCGACTATGGGAGAGTGATAAGGTTAATTTATTTAGGCAATCTATCGACTCATGTATGGTGGCAAAGGTTACTGAAGAACTAAAGGAATTGAATAGAAAATAAATCTTATTAGTAACAGTGTAGATAACATTGAGCAATTATCCATTGATGGATGGAAGAGAAGTTTTGGTATGAAAAGGGTGGGAAATAGAAAAGTTTGTAATGAAAAAATTAAAAAGGCCCTGGTTTAGCAAAGAGTGCTCTATAAAAAGGACACTTTGCAATAAAGCCAAACAAACATATCGCAAGGACAAACTGGGTCTCTCTTACCAAGAAAGTAAAAGGAAAAGTAAGAACTATAAACATACGTTACGTAAATCAGAAAGAGAGTATAGGGTGAAAAAAGGTAATGAGAATAGAAAACTAAACCAAAAGAGTATTGGCATTTATTGAAAGATGGCGATGAACCCAAGAAACAAATAATTGACCCAGCTACCTATTCAAATTTCCTATTGAATCAAAATAATGAATTGACAAATGAACGACCAAATGACAGAGAAATTGACATTCATTACGATGACGACCTAGACTACCCAATCAAAGAAAAGGAAATTCTCGTTGCTGTTAACAAACTTAAAAATGGAAAATCACAAGGAACGGATAGCATCCTTAACGAACAGATAAAACAGACAATTGAAATTACGATGCCGATATATCTATTGTTATTCAATTCGGTACTTGATTCCGGCCACATTCCCACAAAAGGGAATAATAAAGCCGATCTATAAAGGGAAGGGAGATAAATACGACCCTGCTAATTACAGGGGGATAACTCTACTCTGTTGCCTTAGCAAGCCATTCTCAAGTATAGTTGCGGGTTCGAATCCCACTCAGTCCAAAAATTGGACAATTTTCTGACTGGGTTTTCACTCGAACGACCTATGTGGGATGGTTGCCAGTTACCAGAGGAAGGTCGTGGGTTTCCTCCGGGCACAGAGCCCGGTTTCCTCCCACAATAAAACACGCAATGCTCCATATAAGTGAAATAATCTTGAGCGCGGAGTAAAACACCAAACAATCAATCAATCAAGTATAGTTAACAACAGACTAAACAGCCTATTCAGATACTTACGGTTTGATTGAGGAAAATCAGACGGGGTTCAGAAGTGGGTATTCCACTATGGATAACGTTTTTGTGTTAAAAAGTCTTAAAGGTCACAACACCCAGTTTGTGTTTTCTCAGCCAATGACAATTGATTTCGGGTATGCTGGAGCTAGGAGGTGGCTTACATAGTGATAGTATGATAGTTTGGTATCTGGGTTATTTGAATATTGGATTGAAACTAACATAGGTCTACTGTACATACTTTAAGCTTTCAATCAATGCCTGATAACAGATTTTTGTGTGTGTTTTTTTAATGTTCACCCAATTTTGAAAATCCAAAAGTTTGGATAGAATAAGTAAGCCTAAAACTGTCAAAATGGCGGTACCCATGTTAAATTGTGTGTAGCTTGAAACCGACATGCACTATGTTAACTTTATTTGGTTGTAAAGGATTTCTCATGTGTTGATCTATTTGAAAATGGTTAGGAAAAGTCTTAACGAGATTTAGGTAAGTAGCCACAAATCAAAAAGTTAACATTACCGCAAATGGGAAATGAAACTGCATCATGTAACCTATAGCGAAGTGTGAAAAGTAGGTATTTTGTTCTAAATTTTCAAACCACCACCATTTTTTTGTGCTGTTGTATCTGGACAACATATTTGAAATATAAAACAAATAAATTCAGTGAAATTTTTTAAATGTTTACCACTTTTTCTGAAAAAAAAAAACAGGCTTTTGTAGACCAGGGCTAGGTTTGAGCAGACACAAGACTCTTAATGTAGGGTGTAAAATACTTGTATATGCCTCAGTAGTGATCCATTTCCATCAATGAGGTCTAGGAATGATATTTCACTTCTTGGAATTATTAATGTTTTTCAAAGCAAATGATTATTTTAAGCTCATTAGCTATTGATGTAAAATAACCAGACTCCACCCCCTCTCCCACCCCTTCCATGTGGGTCTGATATGATATATTCTGTTCAAATTGTACTTTTTATCTCTTAGCAGGTAAATGGACATGATTGTGGTCCTAAATTTCACAGTTTTTAAATCAATAGAGAAGTTTTATTAGCTTTCAAACAGTCCAAATGTTAAGAAATCAGACAATTCTTTGACGGGTGGGGTGGGTTATCTCCCCTGGCTCTGCCCTTATGGCAGTCTCTAACCCGGACAGATACTAACAGTAAACTACAATCAACAACCAATCATTTCCAGCAAATTTGAAGGGTATTTGATGATTCACTTTTTTATAGCGAGGAATAACATTTTGAATTGGTCCTCATAACAACTTTAACATTTAAGCCTAGAAACATGAAGGGGGTGGGTGTGTAAATTACCTCACATATTCAAAACGACTGGCCGAAAAGCTTGGATCGTTTGAAATTCAATTTGATTTTGGTTAATAAAATCAAAGTTATTAAATTTTACAAATTTCGAGGAATTTTTTCCTTGTTATAGGTCACAACACCCAGTTTGTGTTTTCTCAGCCAATGAAAATTGATTTCGGGTATGCTGGAGCTAGGAGGTGGCTTAAATAGTGATAGTATGATAGTTTAGTATCTGGGTTATTTGAATATTGGATTGAAACTAACATAGGTCTACTGTACATACTTTAGGCTTTCAATCAATGCCTGACAACATATTTTTGTGTGTGTATTTTTAATGTTCACCCAATTTTGAAAATATCAAAGTTTGGCTAGAATAAGTAAGCCTAAAACTGTCAAAATGGCGGTACCCATGTTAAATTGTGTGTAGCTTGAAACCGACATGCACTATGTTAACTTTATTTGGTTGTAAAGGATTTCTCATCTGTTGATCTATTTGAAAATGGTTAGGAAAAGTCTTAACGAGATTTAGGTAAGTAGCCACAAATCAAAACGTTAACATTACCGCAAATGGGAAATGAAAATGTTATCAAGTAATAACAAAAAAATGTTTTGTACATTTGTAGATTTTAAAGGTGCTTTTGATTCTGTATGGAGATCAGGTTTGTGAACAAAAGTGACAAATAACTATCTCAATGGAAAACTATTTAATGTTATTGTAAATATGTACAAATGTATCAAATCTTGTGTTTCATGAAAAAGTGGTGTATATACTAAAGCTATCAATATAAGTATCGGTTTAAGACAAGGAGAAAATTTGGCACCTTTTCTCTATATTTAAACTACTTAGATAGCTTTTAAACAAATGTATCTAAAGGTGTAGAGATTATTTCAAATGATGCCTCTGTTTATTTAAGAATACTTTTATTATTATATGCTGATGACACTGTTTTATTAGCTGAATCGGCTAAGGATATGAAACTAATGTTGAAAGGTTTCTCAGACTATTGTGATACTTGGAAATTCAATGTTAATCTATCAAAAGCAAAAATTTTAATATATGGCAAAGGAAGAAGACCTAAAACGAAATATTTTTTTTTAAATCGGAATGAAATTGAAGTGGTTAAGGAATATGTATATCTGCGTGTGGAGTTTACATCAAATGGAAAGTTTGTACAAGCCCCAAAAACATCTCGTGAGTCAAGCTACCTAAGGTGTATATGGGCTACTGAAAAAAGGTCAACAAATTAAGTTTGCCAATAGATTGCCAATTACATCTTTTTGATGCTACCATCAAACCTATTGTATTGTACGGAAGTGAGATCTGGGGGTATGAGAATCTGAACGCTCTAGAACAGTTCCATGTAGCATATTGTAAGAGAATACTCAGAATACTCAGTCTACCACTCCATCTCATTTTGTTTACGGGGAGCTTGGCAGAATGCCGCTGTATATTTATATAAGAATGCTTAAATTCTGGATAAGATTACTTCGTGGCATGGAAAATAAGTTCTCATCGCTGATTTACAATTATTTGTACAAAGGTGACCATTTCACAACAAATTGGACCGAAAAGTACATCAGATACTTAATGATTGTAGTTTGTCTTTTATCTGGGATGACCAGATACAAACGGTGAACGAAAAATGGCTTCTGACTGTTGTTAAACAAAACCTACTTGATCAGTTCTCTCAGAAATGGCAGTTCGAAATAAGTTCATCAACTAAGGCTAGTTTCTATGCAGCTATTAAAGACAAGGTTTCATTTGAATCATATCTGGTTGATCTGAATCCGGTTTTAGGACAGGCTATGGTAAGATTTAGAACATTAAATCATAGACTTTCTGTAGAAACTGGGAGATGAGGAAATGTAACTAGAGGTGAACGAAAATGTACATTATGTAATGAAGGTTTAGGTGATGAGTATCATGTATTATTTGTATGCGAGAAGTTAAAACTGTACAGAGAAAAAATACATACCACAGTATTATTATACCTACCCTAATTGCCACAAGCTATATAATCTTTTAAATAATCCATGTAACAAAGTAGTAACAAGGTTTTCAAAGTTTTTGATAGTGGCACTTATAAAAAGCTGTTATATTATTCTGTATATGATACATATTACTACCCGCCATGTTTGTATATGTATGATTTACCCCTTGTACCAGAGGTGCTGGTCAGGGCGAATAAACTGAAACTGAAAACTCACAGGTCTGATTTTGCCTTTCACGTTCTGGCTCAGTAGGTAGAGCGTTGGTCGCTCAATCCGAACAGCCTTCCACCAATGGGTCGCGGGTTCAAATCCCACTCAGTCCAAAATTGGAAAATTGTCTGACTGGGTTTTCACTCGAACGACCTATGTGGGATGGTTGCCAGTTACCAGCGGAAGGTCGTCGGTTTCCTCCGAGCACAGAGCCCGGTTTCCTCCCACAATAAAACTGGCAACGCCGCCATATAAGTGAAATAATCTTGAGCGCGGCGTAAAACACCGAACAACCAATCAATCAATCAACCTTTCACGTTCTGTGTTTTTTTTAGCCAATTCGAATTAGACTGATCCCATTACGACGAGACAATTGACTCGATGGTCTCTCCATGTGATATCTTACTTTTCACAACCATGACTGTATACCCGAGTCACAGTTTGGTTCAGGTAATACAATTTAGCGAACATTAGGAATATAGTTTGTAATATAGAACTAAATAGCCGAAAAGATCAAACGATTCTACACTTTCATTTGCCTTACACATTGTCTGTAAATAATGGGAGTTGTACCCAGTAAGCACTCATCCTTAATTATCTAATCATTAACACGACCAATATCAAAAATTATTTCTCGGTTTGGTTCCAAACATATAAAAGCAACATTTTGGTGTAGAAAAAGATTTTTCTTTCAGATATGGCTTGTATACCATAAGTCAATGATCTTTTAAAATTTGTTACTTTACGCTTTGGAGATCTTTTCCCCATATAGGCCTATGCATTTTTGTTTGATTTGTTCCATAATATATTTTTAAAAGCGTTTCAATTTCATAATTGTTTAGTTTACTTATACGATATCATGCCTTTTAAGTGAAATAATCTTGAGCTCTCGTTTTTGGAGTATTACGTAATGAGTAAATAAAGGTATACTCATATGATATCATGACTGTATTGTCCTGAACGTGGGAACATTTCTTATTTCTGTTCTGTGTTGATGTGATAAGTAATCCATGCTGAGGTCAGTATAACTGTAAGTCGTTCACTACGAAGGAACCCAACAGAGAAGTGTATTATTACGGACACAGTGAAGGTAAACATAATACAGGATATTCATTTATAGTGTTTAAAAATCTATCGATAAACAAGTTTATTTTATCAAAGCGTTTAGGATAGAAATACAAATACCGTTCTGAGGATCACTCTGTAAATCTGAAGTATATATAGATACATTGGTCCAAGGATATTCCAAAACTAATGTTTTTCAACAAAAAGAGGTTAATCAGAATCCACCTGTTGTTGGTAGTTAACAAACCTGTACCTGGGCAGGTGATAGACATTAGATGTTTCACAAGCAGTGGCAATAAGCACAAATAAACATTATATATAATCATTTCTATGCTTTTCGTTTGTATCTAACAAATCAGAGCTACTGTTCATTTAACTAAAATCTAACATCTTAATCAACAGTTAAACATGTTTGATTTTCCTCCATTTAGATTAGTGGAGTTCAGTATAAGGACACCAACTAACATGAGGTGTTATATAGTTTAGAATACAGGAACATGTCTGTCTTCACGAAACGTCGAATTCTTTCTATTCTTTGTCAATAATATAGGATAATATAGAAAAGCTGTGTTTTATTCGTTTGTTACTTTTTGGATTAACAATTTTTTAAACCCAGCATTATCATTTAATTCATATGTAAATATACGTAAGTGTTCGATAAGTATAGATTCGGTTTGAATCAAATATGACAGCCTCAAAATGACAAGCTTTATGAAGCAATGTGATTAATCTTCCTAGAATAACTACAAGTGTATGGATCTCTAAATTACCCTGGAGTATTACTCTACCTTTCCTACAAGAACACCCAGTGGGGGTCCCAGTTAGGCACATCCCATTAAGACGAGACAATAGACTACCGTCTCTCCACTTGTCTCGTCTTGGATAAATGTTAGGAGAAAAGTTTGAAAAGAAAAGTTCGACAAAGTTAAATTAATCCGCAGGTCAATAAAGTCTTTCAAGTCTTTCGTCCAATTTATTAGTTATTGGTAGTTCCATACCTTAATTTTTATTTTGATATATTTTAACTATAGATTCAGTTAATTTCGCCAGGGATAATTATAAATTTCATTACATAATTTGAAGATCCATTTACCGGGATTATATATTATAAATATGGCATCACAGAGTAAGAACATATTCTTGGTTTATTCAGTATTCATAACAATTTTATAAAGCCAACTGTGATTTATATATGCACTATAGGTATATATACCCTTCTAGGAGATATACATAGTGACCATCGTATAACAAGGTTAAAAACACCAGATAATCTTAGATTTAACGGTTTACGTTTTGTCAAAATATTATTACAGAGAATATAACTCCGATAAGGACAAAGTCTCCCGATAGTACTCGTACATATTCATTTCCAAAGTAAAAGATATCCAAATCTTCTCTTTGTGAGCTAATCATGTCTACAGTCTACCCCCTGTAGTATCCTTAATTCTAATTAGACTAATCCAATTAAGACAAGATAATGGACACGAGGCTCTCCGTGTTACATTTCACTTTCTAAGATAAAACTATACTACCAAAGATAGCAAATTCACAGTTTGGATTTGGCAATAGAATATAATTCAATCAGCCAAGAGGATCAAAGGATATTGTATTCAATTTAATTAATTTTAATTCCGACCTCCTCACACAAATTGATTGATCACACGAATGTTGCAATGTTATCATTTTATTGTTGTTTACATGCACCGTTTTTTTAATTCTGTAATGTAGCAGACAAAAAACTCATCCAATAGATATATTTTTCAAATGTTGGTGACTGATGGAAATTATATTTCGTTGGATCAAAATTAACAAATAAGAAAATGAAACACAAAAGGAATAATATACACTCCCTATGTCTAAATGTCGATGTAAAGTTGTCAAAAAAATAAGACCAGAAGTAAGTAACTTGATAAAAAGAGGAGGAGATTTACTTGATGGATTATCAGATTATCCATCTATCACTTGAGTTTAAAGGCTTTAATCCCTAATCCACCTGTTGTGTTGTTAGCGGACACAATTAAACAGGTGATATACTGATTTATTGTAGTTTTTTTCTGCAACTATTTTAGGCTCTTAAATGTTTCAAAAGGCTGTACTGTTTGTACGTCCAATTAAAAAGTCGACATGGGTCGTTTTAAACCTTTAACTCTCTAAGACCTACCTTCACATTTCTTAACACGAAACCCATTTGATCTCGAAAGTAGGCTACATATCTATCATCGAGAAACATACTTGTAAAAAAATCTCTGTGTATAAAGAAAATCTTTGACACTAGACACGAAGATAGAGCCTTGTTTACGACGATTCAACCAATTCTTTTCACCAGAGCAAAACACGTATTTTGATTCAACAATCTCTTATAGTCCTCCGCCACGAATGTGTCAGACGGACTTGAAAATGCACTCCGTTTGTCCCTCCGTCCCTCCAGATTTCTTTTTAAACAATAGGTTTGGAACTATAACACCGAGTCATCTTATTCTTTGTATATTTATGAACACTAAAACACACGGGCACTGGGAAAATCTTCTTGTCTAAAATTAGACAGACCTCTGGTAAGTTTGAATTTCGGGAATGCCGGACCTTAATTTGTAGGTCACAGAGGTCATTGAGGCCAAAACCTGAAGCGTTTCTGTGAACATGAAAGGATACGAAGCATTATACTCTGCTCTTTCATTTTAGTATACAGATGTAAACTAGGGAGACCTGGATACAGGTCACAGTTTCTCACTTCCGGAAAAACGAAAAAAGTTCCAGATATTTGTGTGTGTTTTTTTAATTATTTTTTCCTGGCCCCCTGCATTTTTTTCTGGGCATTTTTGTAGTTTTTATGAAAGGACAGGGGTTGAATTACTGTCTGGAAATGATTTTAGAAGTGGAATGGGACCAGTTCAGGTGGATGGAGATCTAGTAGTTGGGGGTGCTTTGGTTTGTTTATATGCGAAGGTATATGTTCAAAGACACCCCTATCAGCTGATTCTACTCGTATCTCAAAATTTCTACCTTCAACGTATGAAAAAATTGTGCTTAAAATACTGCCAAAGGACTGTTCAAGGTCCCCACCGAAGGATTTGGTTCAACAAAAGTTAGGGAAGGTGCTATGAGAGCAGACATTAACATTACCGCAAATGGGAAATGAAGGAAAATGAAACTGTGACCTGCTGCCCCCTTGGTCAAGTTTAACTTTCGCACGTCACATTATACGCATGGAGATACGCTATAAGATCAGGTTTAGGTGGATTCGAAAGACACCCTATAAATTAGCTACAAGAATATTGACCAACGCTAGATCTGACAGGACAGTAAATTATGACATGTGCGGGGAGGTTTCAAAATAATAGTTGTTGTTGCAACGTTTACGATTAACACTAATTTATATGTGACTATCAAATTTAATTTTGAATAATATTGTTTCAAAACCATTACCCCAATTTCTTGATTAAGAAAACTGACGAATCCTAATAATTATCTGATAGAGCTGAGATATTAATTTCCGATTCACCTGTTTCTGTTATTTGGTTAAGAAACCTGTGCAGGTGATATACCGTACACAAAAGGACAGGTGACACGGAGGTAAATAAACATCTTACTCTTTTTACACCTTTCAATGGTAATGGTTATTCATAAATCAGCCAGCAAAATGATCAATTTGTCTAATATTGTTTTAATCTTTTTATCATATCTTAAAAAAAAACTTTAATCAAATTTTCGACCTGACTAAATTATGGCGAAGTGATAAGAGAAAGTTGATATATTTTTACACAATTCTCGAAATTGTCGGACAGTTATTCATAAATCATTCAGAAAAGTGAGGAATTTGTCTAATATTGTTTTAAAGCTATTAGCATATCTTTTAAAAAAACGTATTTGTATATACTAGGTTTAGGTAAATTTGTGAAGTCCTGGGTTATTGTCTAAAAAAATGACTATTAGGAAGCTTTTAGGTGATACAATTTGGAAATCGATCGGCAAAGTGAAGTCTATAAGTAAAATTTACGTACAAAAACGAATATTCCTATACAACTTATCGACAGTTGGTGCAATTTCAGTTAGTAGCCCAGAGGACACAGGTTCTATAGAAATGTGTTTTTTCCTGACATCTATATTTTGGTATTTGATGATACAAAAACTCTAGTTATTTTACCAAGTATTATTTATTGTGTTGTCACAATCGGAGTTTATGCAAATCAACAAATTTGGGCAAATCATGGGACCTGAAAAGAATACTTTTAAAATCAACAATAATATCAAATCTAAAATTTAAATAAAGCCATTCACAAGAAATGTTGTTAGATCGTCCGTAAGATTGTTTTACTACATTCATTTTATTGCACAGTGTGCATTTGTCTTTTTGTGGGGCGATTCTGATTATCTGTCATCCTAATTTCTCGCGTCACTTCCAGTCATGGTTATGATACCTGCAGAGAACTGTGGGGTTCAGAAAACTCACTGATCTGATTTTGTCTTTCACGTTTTGTGTTTATTAGGATTTATAGTCAATTGGGCTCTACCTTTGTGATAAATAATTTCGCTTCACTGAGGACAGACTTTTCTGTAAAATCGTCATAGATGGTTTAAATCTGTTTCTCTCTAAAACCTATAACTTTACACTTCGTAAACCCATTAAACTCGAAAGTTGTGATGGCCTTTTATGCCGTTTTAAGTCAAAAATAAATTTTAAAATTTCACTTCACTCTTGCAAAACAATGTTTCTAGTTTCTCAAAACAAATAAGACCGTTTGAATATGGAAGGTAGTGGAAGTATTAATCTGTATGTCTGGTAAAATTATTCATATTTCTATAAGAACCCCTTTTAGTGGTCTCACGTCCAGTACATATCTTTCATATAAGAAACTTGCTTGTAAAAGAACATTTCTTTATAAAGAAAATGATAGCCATTGGACACCAAGACAGGTTCTCGAAAAAATAAGTAGTTCACTGTTTGCATTTTTGGGGCAAAAACTAAACACTCTTCTATGAAGATTCCACTTATTGTTTTCACCAGCACAAAACCCGTAATTTTATTTGGCAATTTTCGGCTCTCTTTCTTATGTAATCTATACGTTTTGCGAAGCAAATTAGCACTTAACTACTTTACATATGAAATCATGCGGTTACAAAGCGTACACTACGCGGGATTTGACAGTTTTAAAATAATGTATATATTATCAGTGCATTAACCTGAAGCTCTGAACGTCAATATTTACGACACAGAAGAGCGTGAAGTTTTAACCAAAAAATACATGATCGTGTGCCTTATCATTTGCATCCCAAAATTTAAATAATATACAATTGTTTTTACGTAGATTTATATATAGTTTTAAAAAACCTAAATCCACCCAACACGCAATGAGACTGCTTGATATTTCACATGTCACATTCTATGAAATCCCACCATGAAGTTCACCCCCCAAAACCAGAAGTTTTAGCATGTATTATTTAAATTTCGGTATGGTTTAATTGGACGTTGAACACAGCTTCTATCAACAATTATGATTGCTGATGAATTACAAATTCTGATGTGATTTTAAACGTGTCTTTCAATGCATTATCCGTTTAATAAGATTCCATGGATGGTATACATATTAGAGTTTCATATTTTAGAAAGTTACGTTTGTTACACAAATTCGTTAAAAAACGATAGCTTCAGTAAGTAACGATAAGTAAAATAAACTTATCTTTCGAACTGTTGAAATATACAGTGGATTGTTACGTTTATTTCCTTTTGTTTTAAATTGTTGATTTTGAATAAATACAAAAAAATACTTCGTTTTCGCATTCTGGCTATCGAGTTTTGACTATCAGTAGAATTTCCACCTTGGGCAACGTACAGGTTTAATCATATTTTATAATTATCACCAATCTACATAACTTCACACTACAATGGTCTCTATCTACTTCTCAACACTTCGTTAAACAGAATCCAGCCCGTGTATAGAGACAGGGTAAGATCAGGTTTAGGCGGATTCCAAAGACACCCTATTGTTCAGCGACAGGAATATTGGTAAGCATTCGATCTGACAGGAGAGTCAATTATGACATGTGCGGGAATATTTCAAAATAATAGTTGTTTAGGATCTTTACAAATGTATATGTTGTAACCAATTTGATTTGTAAGCAACACTACTTTGAAGTCATTTCGGTAACTTTCCGTTCTTGATTAAGAAAATTGATCGTCAGATGTATTTTCCAGAAAATGATTATAATTATATCACTTGTTTAAGAGGCAATTAGAAGTTGAGCATATTAATGAAGGAAAGAACACTCTTACGTATGGATTTACAACTTCTTGGTTTATTGGGAACACGACGTTTCGTTATTTTATTTGCTAATCTTCTAAATATGATGACAAAGTTAATATTATTGACAAGTAACAACATTACTAAACGCGGATAGAGCAGAGATATTAATTGCTGATTCACCTGTTTCTGTTAGTTGGTTAAGAAACCTGTACAGGTGATATACCGTACACAAAAGGACAGGTGACACGGTGGTAAATAAACATTTTACTCTTTTTACACCTTTCAATGGTAATGGTTATTCATAAATCAGCCAGCAAAGTGATCAATTTGTCTAATATTGTTTTACTCATTTTAGTCTCTTTAAAAAATCTTTAATCAAATTTTCTACCCGACTAAATTATGGTGAAGTGATAAAAAGTTGATACATTTTTGGGTTAAAGCACAGTTTTGAAGTTCTGTGTTATTTTCACAAAACTTTCAACTGATATAGTTCTGGAAATTGTCCGACAAAGTGAAATCTATAATTTAAATTTGTGTAAATACACGAATGTTCCTATACCGATAATTTGCGGTTGGTTCCACTTTATTAGTTGACTTCAGTTTGTAGGCCAGAAGAGATAACGTTTAATGTAATGCTTTATTTCAAAGTCATTTATTAACAGATTTATTTAGATATTTGATGTACTTTGAGTTCAACACTTTATTTATTGTAACAATCAGAAGTTAGTGTTTTGTCAGAATGCATGCAAATGAACAAATTTAGGTAACACATGGGACCTGAAAAGAATACTTTTAGAATCAACAAATCTAAGATTTAAATAAAGTCATGAATTCCCAAAACATATTTTTAGAACGTCCGTAAGATTGTTTTACTACATTCATTTTATTGCATAGCGTGGATTCGTCTTTTTGTGGGGCGATTCTGAAAGTCGCCCAGTCATAGCTATTCTTTCGGTCATAGCTATTATCCTGTAGAAGACCTTGGGCATTAATACTCCCCCCCCCCATACAACGTGATGCATGTAAAAAAAACACCTCGACTATGGGAGAGTGATAAGGTTAATTTATTTAGGCAATCTATCGACTCATGTATGGTGGCAAAGGTTACTGAATAACTAAAGGAATTGAATAGAAAATAAATCTGGTATAAATGTGATACTAGTATTATTAGTATTGTAGATAACATTGAGCAATTATCTATTGATGGATGGAAGAGAAGTTTTGGTATGAAAAGGGTGGGAAATAGAAAAGTTGGTAAGGAAAAAAATTAAAAAGGCCCTGGTTTAGCAAAGAGTGCTCTATAAAAAGGAAACTTTTCATTTCAATAAAGCCAAACAAACATATCGCAAGGACAAACTGGGTCACTCTTACCAAGAACTTAAAAGGAAAAGTAAGAACTATAAACATAGGTTACGTAAATCAGAAAAAGAGTATAGGGTAAAAAAGGTAATGAGATTAGAAAACTTAGAAAGGCTAAACCAAAAGAGTATTGGCATTTATTGAAAGATGGCGATGAACACAAGAAACAAATGTTAACCAACTTAAAAAAAATCACCAGGACTGGATAGCATCCTTAACGAACATATAAAACACACAAAATTGAAATTATGATGCCGATATATTTATTGTTATTCAATTCGGTACTTGATTCCGGCCACATGGATACAGGTCACAGTTTCTGACTTCCGAAAGAAGTTCCAGATATATTTGTGGGTTTTTTATTATCTTTTCCTGGCCCCCTGCATTTTTTTCTGGGCATTTTTGTAGTTTTTATGAAAGGACATGTGTTGAGTTACTGTCTGGAAATGATTTTAGAAGTGGAATGGGACCATTTTAGGTGGATGGAGATCTGGTAGTTAGGCGTGCTTTGGTTTGTTTACATGCGGCGGAGTATGTGCAAAGTGACCCCTACCCGCATGTTCTTGTCGTAGTTTAAAATTTCTACGTTCAACCTATGAAAAAATTGTGCTTAAAATACTGCCAAAGGAATGTTCAAGGATTTGGTTCAACGAAAGTTAGGGAAGGTGCTGTGAGAGCAGACATTAACATTACCGCAAATGGGAAATGAAGGAAAATGAAACTGTGACCTGCTGCCACATTCCGTTAAAAGGGAATAATAAAGCCGAGCTATAAAGGGAAGGGAGACAAATACGACCCTGCTAATTACAGGGCGGATAACCCTGCTCAGTTTCCTTAGCAAGCTAATCTCAAACTTGTATAGTTAACAACAGACCAACAACCTATTCAGATACTTACGGTTTGATTGAGGGAAATCAGACGGTGTTCAGAAGTGGGTATTCCACTATGGATAACGTTTTTGTGTTAAAAAGTCTCTTATAGACTTGTTATCAAGTAATAACAAAAAAATGTTTTGTACATTTGTAGATTTTAAATGTGCTTTTGATTCTGTATGGAGATCAGGTTTGTGGACACAAGTGACAAATAACGGTCTCAATGGAAAACTATTTAATGTTATTGTAAATATGTACAAAGGTATCAAATCTTGTGTTTCATGAGTAAGTGGTGTATATACTAAAACTAACAATATAAGTATCGGTTTAAGACAAGGAGAAAATTTGGCACCTTTTCTCTTTTCTCTATATTTAAACGACTTAGATAGCTTGTTAACAAATGTATCTAAAGGTGTAGAGATTATTTCAAATGATGCCACTGTTTATTTAAAAATACTTTTCTTATTATATGCTGATGACACTCTTTTATTATCTGAATCGGCTAAGGATATGAAACTAATGTTGAAAGGTTTCTCAGACTATTGTGATACTTGGAAATTCAATGTTAATCTATCAAAAACAAAAATTGTAATATTTGGCAAAGGAAAAAGACCGAAAGGGAAATATTTTTTAACTCGGAGTGAAATTGAAGTGGTTAAGTAATATGTATATCTGGGTGTGAAGTTTACATCAAATGGAAAGTCTGTACAAACCCGAAAACATCTCATGAGTCAAGCCACCAAAGGTGTTCATTGGTACTGAAAAGGGTCAACAAATTAAGTTTACCAATAGATTGTCAATTACATCTTGTTGAGGCTACCATCAAACCTATTATATTGTACGGAAGTGAGATCTGGGGGCAGGAGAATCTGAATGCACTTGAACAGTTCCATCTAGCATATTGTAAGAGAATACTCAGGTTAAGGTCTACCACCCCATCAAATTTTGTTTACGGGGAGCTTGGCAGAATGCCACTGTATATTTATATTAGGATACTTAAATTCTGGATAAGATTACGTCGGGGCATGAAAAATAAGTTTTCATCGCTGGTTTACAATTATTTGTACAAAGGTGACCATTTCACAACAAATTGGACCGAAAAAGTACATCAGATACCGAATGATTGTGGTTTGTCTTTTATCTGGGATGACCAGATACAAACGGTGAACGAAAAATGGCTTCTTGTTAATCAAAACCCACTTGACCAGTTCTCTCAGAAATGGCAGTTCGAAATAAGTTCATCAACTAAGGCTAGTTTCTATGCGGCTATTAAAGACAAGGTTTCATTTGAATCGTATCTGGTTGATCTGAATCCGGTTTTAAGACAGGCTATGGTAAGATTTAGAACATCAAATCATACACTTACTGTAGAAACTGGGAGATGGGGAAATGTAACAATAGGCGAACGAAAATGTACATTATATAATGAAGGTTTAGTTGATGAGTATCATGTATTATTTGTATGCGAGAAGTTAAAACTGTACAGAGAAAAATACATACCCCAGTATTATTATATCTACCCTAATTGTCACAAGCTATATAATCTTTTAAATAACCCATGTAACAAAATAGTAACAAGGGTTTCAAAGTTTTTGAAAGTGGCACTTGATATAACAGATAAGAAGGATAAGATAAATCAATATTATTATAAAAAGCTGTTATATTAATCTGTATATGATACCTATTACTACCCGCCATGTTTGTATATTTGTATACCCCTTGTACCAGAGATGCTGGTCAGGGCGAATAAACTGAAAACTCACGGGTCTGACTTTGCCTTTCACGTTCTGTGTTTTTTTTTTAGGATTTAGAGTCAATTATGCTCTAGCTTCGAAAAGAAAATTTCGCTTGAACAATTCAAACTTCTCTGAAAGAGGTGAGGTTAAGGGCAAACTTAGAACCTTCGAATGTTGAGCTAAGATTCAATATCAATATTGTATCCTGGGTTTGAGTTACCACGCTTTGATGTAAGGTTAGAAAATCTGACATTTCTACACCATTGACTTTGATAACGATGTTAGAACTACATCGCAACGTCGTCACCCAATAAACCAAGAAGTTGTTATGCATAAGTAATTCTTCACCTTATTGTACACCATTGATGTTTATGATAAAACAAAATTTTAGTGATACAAAGCAACAATTTGGTCAACTGAATTGTCTCTGCAACGTAAAACGTAAATTTACATGTTTGTAAGAGGACATAAATCTCTATGCGAAAATTGATTTGACTTGAGATAGAACTAATTTCAAATTGACAAAGAATTACTAAACTGGTTTTCGTATCCTGCTAGCTAACTACAATATCATCAAGGAGAGCGTTAGAATCAAGAAAATTCATTTTTTTTTGTAAATTAATCATATCCCCAGTCTACCTCCTGGGGTGTAGCCAATTCGAATTAGACTGATCTCATTAAGACGAGACAATTGACTCGATAGTCTCTCCATGTGATACCTTACTTTTCACAACCATGACTATATACCCGAGTCACAGTTTGGTTCAGGCAATCTAATTTAGCGAACATCAAACTATTCTACATCTTAATTTCCCTTACACTTTGTCTGTAAAAACTGCGAGTGCACCCAGTAAACACTCGTCCTTAATTATCCAATTATTAACACGGCCAATATCAAACATTATTTCTCGGTTTGGTTCCAAACATCTAAAAGCAACATTTTGGTGTAGAAGAAGATTTTTCTTTCAGATATGGCTTGTATACCATAATAATAATAGTACTTTTATTTCAGACTATAGTCCATATACATGTGATGTTAAGTACATAGGAGGAATGAGATTACAGATACACTTAGTTATTTGCCATATCAAGTAGTTCTCGCCACCTAGTGGTGAGACGGGAGAGAACGTGTAAGTCTGACCTACAGATTGTCATTAGGACAGAGTTGGAACTTAGAACATAAGTCATTGATCTTTTAAAATGAGTTACTTTACGCCTTGAAGATCTTTACCACATATAGGAATATGCATATTTGTTAGATTTGTTCGATAATTTATTTTTAAAAGCGTTTCAATTTCATAATTATTTAGTTTACTTATACGATATCATACCTTTTAAGTGAAATAATCTTTAGCTCTCGTATTTGGAGTATTACGTAATGAGTAAATAAAGGTATACTCATATGATATCATGACCGTATTGTCCTGAACGTGGGAACATTTCTTATTTCTGTTCTGTGTTGATGTGATAAGTAATCCGTGCTGTGATCAGTATAAGAGTAAGTCGTTCGCTACGATGGAACCCAATAGAGAGGTGTATTGTTACGGACACAGTAAAGGTAATCATAATACAGGATATTCATTTATATTTTTGAACACTAAAACACACGGGCACAGATATATTTTATTTTTATTTCAATAAAGCCTTTAGGATAGAAATACAAGTAACGTTCTGGGGATTACACTGTAGATGTAAAGTACATTGATCTAAGGACAGGTGATGTTTCACAAGCAGTGACAATAAGCACAAATAAACATTATATAAACATTTCTATGTTTTTCATTTGTATCTAAGAAATGAGAGCTACATTTCATTTAACTAGAATCTGAAATTTAAATCAACACTTATACATGTTTGATTTTCTTCCATTTAGATTAGTGGAGACCAGTATAAGGACAACAGGACTAACATGAGGTGTTATATAGTTTAGAACAGGGAAACATCTCTGTCTTTAAGAAACGTCAAATTCTTTCTATTCTTCGTCAATAATATAGGATAATATAGAAAAGCTGTGCTTTAGTACTTTTTGGATATACAATTTTTTAAGCCCAGCGTTATCATTTAATTCATATGTAAATATATGTTCGATAAGTAAGGATTCGGTTTGACCCAAATATGGCAGCCTCAAAATGACAAGCTTTATGAAGCAATGTCATTAATCTTCCTAGAATAACTACAAGTGTATGGATCTCTAAATATGATCTCTGGAGTATTAATCTACCTTTCCTACAAGAACACCGAGTGGGGCCCCAGTTAGGCACATCCCATTAAAAACGAGACAATAGACTACAGTCTCTCCACGTGTCTCTTCTTAGATAAATGTTGGGATAAAAGTTTGAAAAGAAAATTTCGACAAAGTTAAATTAATCCGCAGGTCAATAAAGTCTTTCGTCCAATTTATTAGTTATTGGTAGTTCCATACCTTAATTTTTATTTTGATATATTTTAACTATAGATTCAGTTAATTTCGCCAGGGATAATTTCATTACATAATTTGAAGATCCTTTTCCCGGAAATATATATTATAAATATGGCATAACAGAGTAAGAACCTGTTACAGAGATTGTTACAGAGAATATAACTCCGATAAGGACAAAGCCTCTCAATAGTACTCGTACATATTCATTTCCAAGTCTAGAGCAATCCAAATCTTCTCTTTGTGAGCTAATCATATCTACGGTCTACCCCCTGCAGCGTTCTTAATTTTAATTAGACTAATCCAATTAAGACAAGCTAATGGACACGAGTCTCTCCGTGTTACATTTCACTTTCTAAGACAAAACTATACTACCACAGACAGACAGAAAATTCACAGTTTGGACCTCCTCACACAAATTGATTACAATGTTATGATTTTATTGTTGTTTACATACACCGTTTTATCGATAATCATTAGCTGTAGTCGCTCGTTCCTAAAAAGTATTTAGCACTGGTTAATGTTTTTTTTTAAATTCCGTAATGTAGCAGACAAAAAACTCATCATTTTTTAAATGTCGGTGACTGATGGAAATTGCATTTCGTTGGTTGTAAAAAAAGTAAGACCAGAAGTAAGTAACTTAATAAAAAGAGGAGGAGATTTACTTGATGGATTACCAGATTATCCATCTATAACTTTAGTTAAAGGCTTTAATCCCTAATCCACCTGTTGTGTTGTTAGCGGACACAATTGAACAACAGGAGGTTGACAACAGAGGGTGTATCCAGGAGATTTTCAACCACAGCGTCGGGATCCCCTGTCATGTAACCGTCCAGTAACACCTCGTGAACGACAGACCCCCATTCAGCTGCGATTGCAGACCATCGCCAACACGGAACCCCCAAGGGAGATAACTGAGGTCCAGACAACACAAGACAGACCGAGCTCGGATGCGTAACGGTCCCCGGGGGACATATTCAGTGCACAGTGTTGTGAGCACGAAAACGACGGTGGAGAAACGCTTACTTCACGTCAGCTTAAGGTTGTTGGACTAAACGTGTGTGGTCTGAAAGGAAAATTGCGTATTCCGGAGTTTGAAACTTTTATTAAAAAAATTGATGTTATTTGTTTTACAGAAACGAAACTTAACGATTGTGATGTGCTAGATATTCCGGGATACGAAATCCACTATAATAATAGATTTAAGTCCGCTAACACAAGATCGGGAGGAATAGCTGTGGCTGTCAAATTGGAACTAAGTAAACATATCAAATGGGATATTCTGTGTTCTAAGTTTTTTCTTTCATTTCGACTGTCTAAGTCAGTGTTAAAATCTCAGAATGATATGTTATTTTATGCCGTTTACATTCCACCAGAAAACACACGATATGCCAGTGAAAACAGCTTTAATGACATTGAATTGCATATTCTAAACAACCGAGTACCGTCAGACTTATTATGTTTAATTGGAGACTTCAACGCTCGAACCAAAGACCTCCGGGACTTCGACGAACTCGACCTGAACATCGTGGAACTGTGTCATATTGATGATAGTGAATTGGATCAAATGAACATTGAACAGGGAATTTTAGAACTTGGCCTTCCTCTGGTACGAGGCAGTAAGGACAAAGGACGAGTTAATAATTATGGGAAATTATTTATTGAAATGTGTAAAAATAATGGACTATTTATCTTGAACGGAAGAGTTGGTAAAGATTGTAATATTGGGGATGTAACCACAACAGGTTCAACTATTGTTGATTATGCTGTTGGATCTGTTGGTTTTTAAGGAATGTTCTGATTTTGAAATTGTAGAATTCAACCCGTTATTTTCTGATATCCACAAACCCATAATATTAACACTAGTAGCAAACTTGGAAAAAGCAAAACAACCGAAAAATATCCATAAAAAGGAAAAGATTAAAACATGGGACCCAGTTAAATCCGATAACTACCTTAAAAATATAAATCTAGCAGATATCGAAAACATTTTGAATGATTTAAAAGCCATACAGAATTCCAATGAGATTTGTCAAATAGAAGTCGATGAAATAGTAAATAACATACAACAGGTGTTCTCAACTGGATGTGTTAAGACATTTGGATACCAAAAGAAAAGACGAGTGTCTGGCTCAAAAATAAAAAGACGATGGTTCGGTCCCGAATGTAAACTTAAAAGGAAGGAATATCATGTAGCTAAATTCAGATATAGAAAAGACAAAAATGAAGCAAATCATGATAATCTTATTGTTAAGAGCAAAGAATATAAGAAGTGCTTACTTAAGGCAGAAAGTGTATTCAAATTTAACAAATGTATGGAAATCAGAAAACTGAAAAACACAAACTCGAAAAGCTTCTGGAAATTGTTAAAGGAAAAGAAACCAGAAAAATGTCAAATCGACTCAGAAATATATCTGAAGTTTCTCCAAGCACAAAACGAGGAGATGACATCTGAGGGTTTAGATAGCACAGACGAGGCACTAACATATAACAACTATAACGTAGAGCTTGACTTCCCTATTACAGAAATTGAAATACGGCATGTTATAGCTAACCTTAAATCAGGGAAATCGGCTGGATTAGATGATATTTTAAACGAGCACATTAAGTGTACTGTTAACATGTTCATGCCTATCTATGTTATATTATTCAATGTAGTATTGGATTCTGGGAAAATTCCCTCAAGCTGGGTTATTGGTAAAATCAAGCCCATTTATAAAGGAAAGGGAGATAAATCTGACCCAATTAACTACAGGGGAATTACTCTTGTCAGTTGCTTTGGGAAGCTATTTACAGGCATTTTAAATGCTAGGCTAAATAACTTCTCTGAAAAACTTAATGTCATCAAAGAAAATCAGACGGGTTTCAGAAGTGGTTATTCCACACTTGATAATATTTTTGTTCTTAAATCATTGTTGGATATTATTGACTCGTCAAGGAAAAGGCTATATTGTTTATTTGTTGATTTTCGCAGGGCGTTCGATTCAGTGTGGCGCTGTGCCCTCTGGAGAAAAATGATAAGTAATGGGTTAAATGGTAAACTAATGAAAGTTATAGTCAATTTGTATAAAGATGTTAAATGCTGTGTTTCGTGTGAAAATGGGTTTACAACAGATTTTATAGGAATTGATATTGGTCTAAAACAAGGGGAAAATTTGTCGCCATTTTTATTTTCAATATACTTAAATGACCTTGAAGATTACCTAGAATTGCGATGTAGAGGAGTAGAATTCTACCAAAATGATGCTCTTGTCTATCTAAAAATACTGTTGCTTTTGTATGCGGATGACACAGTTCTGTTGGCAGAATCAGTCAAAGAAATGAAACTAATATTGAAATCATTTTTAAATTACTGTCAGACATGGAGACTGAAAGTTAATATAAGTAAAACAAAATTGATTGCCTTCGGAAAGGGAAGAAGTCCCAAATCAAAGTTCATGTTTGGAAATGAAGAGATAGAGGTTGTAAATAGATATACTTACCTCGGAATCGTGTTTACCAAAAATGGAAGGTTTTTACAAGCTCAGGAACATCTTATAGCTCAAGGCAATAAGGCAATGTTTTCCCTTATGCAAAAAGCTAACAGACTGAATCTGCCAATAGACTGTGTCACTCATCTCTTTGACGTCCTTGTCAAACCAATTATTTTGTACGGGTGTGAAATCTGGGGCCACGAAAAATTGTTACTTTTAGAAAGATTTCATTTAAACTGGTGTAAAAAAATGTTAAAAATAAGAAAAAACACCCCGTCTCTGTATGTGTACGGCGAACTCGGTAGGACTCCTTTATATATTAATGTTTATGTAAATATGGTTATGTTTTGGTGCCGAATTCTTAAAAACGACACCGAAAAAATATCATACCAGTCTTATTACTATTTATCCAAAATGGACCCAGTATGTTCCCCATGGATAAAGAAGGTTAAAGACATTTTAAACCAATGTGGCCTCACCTATATATGGGAGGATCAAACAATGTCAGTTCATCCTAAGTGGCTAAAATTAACTGTAAGACAAAAATTAACAGACCAAGCTTACCAGAGCTTATCCTATGAGGCTCTAACTTCATCTAAATGTAGTTTTTATCTAAGCATAAAAGATAATTTTTTCCTAGAGGAATACCTGATCAAGTTGCGACCTTTTCTAAGCCACGCCTTATTACGACTACGTACATCCAACCATAGATTACCGGTTGAAACTAGCCGGTGGAACGCTACCCCCAGGGAACAACGTTACTGTACACTTTGTAATACAAACTTGATCGGGGATGAATATCACATGCTGTTTATATGTCATAGATTAAATGAGTTAAGAGAAAAATATATACCTAAATATTACCGAAACTATCCAAACATATTAAAAATGTATAACTTATTCAACAATCCTTCTGTATATACTGTCAAAAAGCTAGCCCTATTTGTTTTCAAAGCTCTTAAATTGTATGATACTTCACTATGATACTACCTGCCATGTTATGCATATATATTTGTAATATTTTTTTTTACCCCGATACCAGATTTACTGGTCTGGGAGAAATAAAGAATTGAATTGAATTGATTTACAGTATGACATCAGAGACAGGGGCCATTAGGACAAATACACGTTTTATTGTAGTTTTTTTCTGCAACTATTTCAGGCTCTTAAATGTTACAAAAGGCTGTACTGTTTGTACATCCAATTAAAAATCACCATGGAGGGTTTTTAACCTTTAACTCTCTAAGATCGAACTTCACATTTCTTAACAGGAAACCCATTTGATTTCGAAAGTACATATCTTTCACATAAGAAACTCACAGAAAAGATTTTCTCTGTATAAAGAGAATCTTAAGACACTAGCCACGAAGATAGGTATTCGAAAAAATAATTTGTTCACCATTTGCATGTTGTGGCAAAAGTAAGAGCATTATCTACGAAAATTCAACTAATTCTTTTCACCACAGAAAACATGTATCTTGATTAAACAATCTCTTATTGTTCTCTGTCACGAAAGTGTCAGGGGGACTTGAAAGTGCGCTCCGTATGTCCGTCCGTCCAGATTTCTTGTTAAATGATAGGTTTGGAACCATAACCCCGAGCCATCTTATTTTTCATATAGGTATACTTATCACATCAACAAATGTCGGACCTTTATTTGTAGGTCACAGAGGTCATTGAAGTCAAACACCTGAAGTGTGCCTGTGAACACGAAGGGATACGAAGCGTTATTCTTGGCGCTTTTATTTTTAGTAAACATAAATCTGATGTATACTAGGGAGACATTGGTCAAGTTTAACTTTCGTACGTCACATTATACGCATGGACATACGCTAAGATCAGGTTTAGGTGGATTCGAAAGACACCCTATAAATTAGCGACAGGAATATTGCCCAACGCTAGATCTGCCAAGACAGTAAATTATGACATATGCGGGAATATTTCAAAATAATAGTTGTTGTTGCAACGTTTAGGATCTACACTAATGTATATATACCAATCAAATTTAATTTTAAACCATATTGTTTCAAAACCATTTCAGAACTTCTTGATTAAGAAATTTTACGAATCCTAATAAGGCAACAGTCAGATATATTTTCCAGAAAATGATAATAATTGTACAATTTTGATATGTTTTAAATAGGATGATAAACTTAATATTATTGACAACAGCATTGATTAAAATCTGATAGAGCAGAGATATTAATTGTTGATTCACCTGTTTCTGTTATTTGGTTAAGAAACCTGTACAGGTGATATACCATACATAAAAGGACAGGAGACACGGAGGTAAATAAACATCTTTCTTTTTCACACCTTTCAATGGCAATGGTCATTCATAAATCAGCCAGCAAAGTGATCAATTTGTCCAATATTGTTTTAATTTTTTTCGCATATCTTAAAAAATAAAAACGTTTCATCAAGTTTTCCTCATAATGAGGAATTTGTCTAATGTTGCTTTAATGCTAATAGCAAAAAAAACTAAATTATTTTCTATTTTCTAAATTATATTATTTATCTAATTATTAAATTATTTTCTCAATGAAATTAATTTTTTAACTAAATTAATTTGTGGGTTATTATTCTAAATTAAAGTAGCATGAGCTGCCAAAATTCACACTTTTTTCATAATTTCTGATCGTCACAACAGTAAGAGGCCTTGAAGACCATCGAAAAACTAAATGACTGGCGTTTGAATGAGGAAAATCCATACAGTATGTCTCCTGTACGTATCGAAAACGTGTCCGAAAAGTAAACAAAATTCAAATAACCGGGACGACCATTCATTCATTCTAAGCCAAAGTTAGTTCAAAACAATACTTTATCGTACATTTTCAAGACTGGAAGCACTAAAGAGCTTCTGAATTATACGTCTTGAGAAAAATAGCCAATGATTTTAACATTCTGTTTTAACTTTAAGATGTGAACTATTTGATACCTTCGTGGGTTCTATTTTGAGTTATGCATGCGAGTTATAGGGATTTCATACCGGTATGACAAATTCTGTAAGCAGGTTCTTAACGCTAACAAATCTACACCTAAAGCAACCGTTTATGGCGAACTGGGCAGGATTCCACTTTACTATGGCCGAATTTACAGAATAGTTAAATACTGATTCAAATTGCTATACACTGAAAATCTCATCACACATGTATATTCCAAACTAAAGGAACAGGCAGATACTGGTGTTAGAAATTGGGTATTTTTATTGTGTAAAGTTTTAAATAAGCTAGGATTTACACATGTATTTCTCTATCCATACTCTGTTATAATCAGACCTTTTCTATCAATCTTAAAGCTACGCCTGAAAGATGTTTACATTAGCGAATGGTACCTATAACTTGATTCTAATAGATTAAGGATGTATAAATATTTTAAGCAGCAATTTCAATTCGAAGATTATTTGATCATAGAAGTGAACTAACCAAAATCCGAACATCGTCACACAAACTGAAAATTGAAACTGGTAGACATGCACATGTCCAGATTCCACGCAATGAACGCAAATGTGAAAATTGTAATCTAAATAAACTTGAAGATGAATATTATTTTCTGCTTGTATGCCCATTTTATGCTACGCCCAGAAAACTGTTAATCCCATCATATTACTGGCGTCATCCAAGTGTATTTAAATCTGCTCAACTTAAGCAGTCATCCTCAAAAAGTGCACAAAAGAAGCTAGCTAAATAAATACATAACGCCATGCAGCAAAGGTTATAATTTGAACTACTTTCTGTCTCCATGACATCATTGTTAATATTGATATTGTTCTGTCTTAATTGTGTATTTTGTTTTATTATGGCGAGAGGCTCATATGCCTAAGCCTTCAATAAACATTCATTCATTCATTCTAAAAAAATGACAATTAGGAAGCTTTTAGGGGATACAATTTGGAAAACGATCGGCAAAGGGAAGTCTATAAGTAAAATTTACATACATAAACGAATATTCATATAAAACTTATCGACAGTTGGTGCAATTTCAGTTAGTAACCGATAGGACACAGGTTCTATGGAAATGTGTTTTTTCCTAAAATCAATATTTTAATATTTGATGAATTCAAAAACTCTAGCTATTGTAGCAATTATAATTTATTGTGTTGTCACAATCGGAGTTTATGCAAATGAACAAATTTGGGCAAATTATGGGACCTGAAAAGAATTCTGTTAAAATCAGCAATAGTATCAAATCTAAAATTGAAATAAAGCCATGAATTCCCAAGAAATGTTGTTAGATCGTCCGAAAGATTGTTTTACTATATTCATTTTATTGCACAGTGTGCATTCGTCTTTTTGTGGGGCGACTCTGATCATCTGTCATCTTTATTTCTCGCGTCACTTCCAGTCATGGTTATGATACCTGCAGAGAACTGATCTGATTTTGCCTTTCACGTTCTGTGATTATTAGGATTTAGAGTCAATTGGGCTCTAACTTTGTGAGAACAAATTTCGACTTCCCCGGAATGCCTTAGGTTACGGGCACACGGAGAACGTTCAAGGTTTGAGTTTAGATACAATATCGATATTGTATACTAAGTTTGAGTTACCACGATTTCAAGTAAGGTTAGATAATCTTATATTTCTACACCATTGAAATTCGGGAAAATTTAATGTGCTTCAAGGCAACAATTATTTTGATCAACAGAAATGTGTCTGCAAAATTAGGAAAAAGTGAAAGATATATTTTGGTAAAGGGACATAAATCTCAATGCAAAAATACATTTCCCCCTATATTTGAGATATAACAAATTTGACAAAAAAGTACAATGTGCTGGTTTTCAAATCCTGCAAACTAATTACAGTGTCATCAAAAATATTGTTAGAATGAAGAAAAATCATTTTTTGTAAATCAATCATATCCACAGTTTACCCCCTGGGGTGTACCCAATTCAAATCGGAATAATCCCATTAAGACGAGACAAAAGACTCGAGGGTCTCTGCTTGTAATATCTCAGTTTTCAACTTAAAACTTCACAACCATGATAGATACATGTATATACCCGAGTCACAGTTTAGATCAGGTAATCAAATTTAGCGAACATAGACAAATATAGTTTGTAATTTTGTATCAAATAGCCGAGAAGGTCAAACGATTCAACATCTTCATTTGCCTTACACATCGTCAGTAAAACTGCGGGTGCACTCAGTAAACACTCGTCCTTAATTATCTAATTATTAACACGACCAACATCGAAAATTATTTCTCGGTTTGGTTCCAAAAGCCCAAGCCAAACAGCTACTTCAGACATATAAAAAGAACAACATTTTGGTGAAGCTTTTGTTTCTGAGATGGGCTTAATCACACGCCAATAATTTAATCACACGTCGTGTGCCTTGTATACGATAAGTCAAATATCTTTTTTAATTTGTTACTTTACGTTTTGAATTTCTTTGGCAGTTAGACGTATTTTTTTCTCCCATCGCCTTATTTTTCAAAAGCGTTGTAATTGGTTAATTGTGTATTTTGTATATTAGGCACGCTACTCTAATAATATTTTAGAGCGCCGAACTCTAAACAATCGATCAATCAAACTTATAAATCAACCGATATGTATGTTGTATAAAAAAACACATTTGAGATAGTTTCAATATAAATGCATCTGTCTTTTCGTTACAGTGCTAGTTTTCGAGTATTACGTAATGAGTAAATAAAGGTATACTCATATGATATCATGACCGTATTGTCCTGAACGTGGGAACATTTCCTATTTCTGTTCTGTGTTGATGTGATAAGTAATCCATGCTGAGGTCAGTATAACTGTAAGTCGTTCATTACGAAGGAACCCAATAGAGAAGTGCATTGTTACGGATACAGTGAAAATATAATAAAGTATATTTATTAACTTCGTCAAAGGGTTTGATGAAAATAGAAATACCCATCTAAGGGTCACACTGTAAGTCTGGCGTACATATAAATACAGTCCGTGTGCTCATAAATACAGTCCGTGTTTTAGACAACAAGATTTTCCCTGTGCCCGTGTGTTTTAGTGATCATAAATATATAAATAGAATCCAAAAGTAATGTTTTCAATAAGGTACAATAAGAAAATATTAACCTCAACTTATATTTTAATGTGTTTACACCGTGAGCCTCAAAATAAACTGGTTTAAAAATCGAATTATTCAATAGAGAATCAAAAATTCTTTTTTAACAAAAGTTTAGCAAAAATAAATAAAATGGAAGACTAGGAGAACCTGATTCGATATTAAGATTCTTACTTACTGAAATATCCGATAATCACATACTAGTATATCACTTAAATGGCAGAGCTTGATCCGGATCCATCTGTTGCTATCCGTTAACATACATGTACCTGGACAGATGATAAACATAAGAGATGTCAGTGGCCAATAGCACAAATATGATTTTTATTTTAAGGTGTGTTATAGTCATTTGTTACTTTCTTCTTTTTTTTGGGTTAACATTATTTTAAAAAACCGAACATTAGGTTTTAAATGAGATGTGAATTTTCATACAATTTTCAATAAGTATGAATTAGGTTTAACCCAAATATGGCCATAAATGTGAAAGCAATGTCATGAACAACTATAGGTGTATGGATATATACATTTATGATCACTAAAACACACGGGCACAGGGAATATGATCACTGGAGAATTCACCTTTCCTACACACTCGTTGGTGCTCCCAGATAGGCACATCCCATTTAATGGGTTCGTCATTAAAATTAGTTACTTGGAAATCTATCAAAAATTTAAAGAATTATTGACAGTTCCATATCCTAATTTCTGTTTTGGAAGGTTTGGACTAGATTTAGTTAATCTGGTCAGGAGATAATTAATTTGAAAGTACAGACTCATTTACCTGGATTATAAATTCCAGATATGACATAACAGGAGGAAGATCCTTTTCTTGTTTTTATATGCTATCAGAAGTCTATGAACAGGGAAGTGTGAAATGTCGCATTACCCCATGTTCAGGGCACTGGCGCTTTCAGCCTGCTTATACTACACTATGTGACGTTTATGCGCGGTAGATTTTGAAATTGTCAACGGTTGCGCAATTTCAAATCAGACAATAAATTCATTCTCCACTTACTGCATCTATCGGCAATTCCAGTAACCGCAGTTCGGAGAGTGCATTGGTTCTTATAAAAGCTTTACCGAACACGCGACTCTGATATCTCCATTTCGACTCAAATCGTTCCAAACAAGTCTTCTTGTCTCATTATCAACTTTATGGAGCTCTTCGGAAACTTTAACGTTTGCTCCATCAAGTACTGTTGTCATATCTAAAACGTTCGCCATGTTTTTTCGTATGCATCCCATAATAGTACATAGGAGAAAGTGAAGGAAAGCCACAGTTTCTGACTAACCGAGAGAGGGCTCTGTGTATGGTGACCTCTGGGTCAAAAGGCGCCAATGCCCGAATACTATGTAATGGGACGCTTCACACTTCCACATTCATAGACTTCTGATGCTATTCATAAGGATTTTAATAAGGTAAGTATCATTTAAATCTATCTTTTATATAAACCCTATTTAACCATCGGTTAAGTTTCTCATAAAACATTATAGTTCAATATCGTATAACTAGGTTGAAACACATGATAGCCACTCGGCTAATATTCCGTAAGTTAAAAAGTGAAGTTGAGCATGCTCGTGGAGCCCCCTCGCGCCTTTGACGAGCGTAAAAATATATTTTTCACTTGACTTTTTAACGCACTCGCAGAACATTGTGGATTACATGAAATACCCTCTGACAGATTGTTGGTCATTTTGAATGTGCCGACAAAGAAGATAAGATTAAACGGTCATGGTTTGTCCAATACATTGTTACAGAGAATCTAACTCAAATATGGACAAAGACTCAAAATAGTACTCGTATATATTCATTTTTAAGGTTAGAAAAATCCAAACCTTTTCTTTGTGAATATTCCATATCTATATTATACCATGGTTATTATAGACCAGAAGATTTCCCTGTGCCCGTGTGTTTTAGTGTTCAAAAATATATTATACTCCGTGGCGAGTTCCAGTTTGTAATAATATTCCAATTAAGACAAGATAATGAACACAAGTCTCCTCGTGTTACTTTTCACTTTCTAAGACAAACTATTCGTCCACTGATAGCAAACTCTCAGTTTGGATTTGACAATGAAATATTATTCAGAGGATCAAATTGATTGATCACACGAAAGTTACAATACTATCATTTTGTTGTTGTTTACATACACCATTTTATTTATAAGCATAAGCTGTTATTCATAAAAGAAATGTAACTTGATAAATAATTAGTATAAAAGATATTTTGGGATACCATGTTCATGTATTGTACTAAACGTGGAGAAAGGACTATTTTTTATTCTGCGTTGATGTGATATGTAAGCGATTCTGTTAGTCGCTTCCACCAAATAATTAAAACAAAAAAGCAACAAAAACACCATTGCTGGCATTAGCTCTGGCTTGTGGTTTTTAAATTCTGTAATGTTGCAGAAAAACAAATCCTCAAATAGATATATTTTTAAATGTCAGCGATAGATGGAACATCCAAAATTTGTTCCCTCTTATAATATGTATATACCGCCTCCTTCTAAATGTCGACCAAACGTTGTAAAAAGTAAAGACCAGAGGTAGGTAATTCGATAAAATGAGGAGGAGATTTAGTTGATGGATTACCAGATTATATCACTTAAGTGCGAAAGGGTTAATCCCTAATCCACCTGTTGTTGTTAGATAACATCAGTAAACAGGTGATATACAGTATGGCACCAGAAACAGGTGAAATTATGACAAATACACATTTTACTGTAGGTTTTTTCTGCAATTATTTAGACACTTAACCGTGCCTGTTTGCAAATCTATTAAAACAAATCGCCAATGATGGGTTTAAACTTTTAGCTCTGTGTCCTAACTTAACATTTCTTAAGAGGACAACCATTTGATTTCGAAAGTTATGACCTCTCATAGAGGTATTGGAAATTCATGTCACTCTTGCAAAACAATGTTTCTACTTTCTGAAAAACAAATAGAACCGTATGAATATCAACGGTAAGGGAAGTATTAATCTGTATATAATACCCCATTTATTGGTCCAGTACACATTTTTCTTACAAAAACCTACCTGTGCAAGAATCTTTCTTTATGGAGACAATCTTAGCCGCTGGACACGAAGTAAGTTAACAAAAATGATTCGTCTGTTGTTTTTAATTTTTGCAAAACGGGATTGAGATGTATATTGGAGTATCATATGTTAGAATATCGGTAAACTAGGATTGAACCCATGGAATCATGGGAAAATAAATTACAAATTTTGGTTCTCCCAGATATACCTAGCTAGAAGACAGGCAAAGAAGTTAAGCCCCGACCAATATATATGTGTCTTCCACTATAGTACCCGTTTACTAGGATTCCATGGATTGGAATGTACAATAGAGTATCATATGTTAGAAAGTTACATTTGTTGCACCATTTCCTTAAAAAAGAACTGGGAATAGCGAACTAGGAATAAGGAACTAGGAATAAGGAACTGGGAATAGCGAACTGGGAATAGGAAATTAGGTATAAGGGAACTAACTTCAGTCTAGTTCAATTTACCGAAATTATGGTGATATTACATATACTAACGTTCAGTCTACGAATTTTGAAATGCTGGTCGGTAAAGTCCGACGAGCTTTTGTCGGAAATTACAAGCCATGAAAATATTATTGTAACTGTTCTGTATGGACAATTCCTACCCCAGACTTCTTTAAAACTCATAAAAGGTTATTCTTGTCCACTTTTATTACGTGTAGCTATTCCAAACGGGTATTACAATGGAAGACACACCTAACTAAATTTCTTGGAGACTTTGCCACCATTTTGAGTGACGTTCAAATTGGGTCAAAAAGTACATGTTGAAAAACTAACTTGAAGAGCAGCTGAAACGGACTTTCGAATTTCATTCTCATTTAATACCCATTTGTGTACTTTGTAGTTTAAATCGTTTGTTTTTTAGGTTGATTTTGTTCATATAAATATGATTTTAGACAATATTCTGGATTGAAATATTCTATCCGAAATTAACTGTTAAAAGTGCGTTTCAGTTGCTCGTAACGTTAACTTTTTGACATACACTCTTTCACCCAGTTCGAACGTCACGCAAAATGGCGGGAAAGTCTCCAAGAAATGACAGTTTGCTGTTGTTTTAGACCAGATGTACGCCCTTTCGAATAGCTACATGTAATAAAAGCGGACAAGAATAATCTTTTATGAGTTTTAAAGAAGTCTGAGGTAGGAATCGTCCATACCAAGGAGTTACAATAAAAATATTTTCATGGCTTGTAATTTAAGCATCATTTCCACCTTGCAGATCAAATTCGTATACCGAACGTTGGTATATGTAATATCACCATAAGTTCGGTCAAATTGAACTAACTTCAGCCGTGCGGGAAACTTTAGTGATTCAAGGCAACAATTTGGTCAATAGAATTTTGTCTGAAAAATTAGGAAAAAGTGAAAGATATGTTTGTAAAGTGACTTAAATCCCAATGCATAAATAGATTTGAACCTATACTTTAGACATAACAAATATCAAATTGACAAAGAAGCATAATGCTGGTTTTCGTATCAAGAAACTAACTGCAATATCAAATATCACGAAATATGACGTTTTTGTAAATTAAAGGGAAAGAAAATCTAAGATTTAGACTAGTTTAGATGGAAAGAGTAGAGTTCATTTAGTCCAAAACAACTGTCCGATGTATGTTTTATCCCCTCGTAAGCGAATAATTGAAATTTGAAGGTGGCGTTGCAATATAGAATAAGCTCCATAGGCCGTTCACAAGGCCGCCACCATTTTTTCATTAGTTTTATCCAATTATTGTTGAATAAAAAATTAAGTGCGGTATAGAATAGTCATGTGATGCAATTTAGCCAATGGCTGGCTAAACAATGGCGCGGGGTTGCATACTGACCTATATATTTGGAGACAATCTTCCCACTTCAAATTTGTCGCCATGTTTTTTTGGACCTAAATCTACCATTATACATTAGAGAGCGGTAAAAATACGTCATTATTGATCTAAAAATAGCTATACCAACATCACGTCATCCTAAAACGGAAAAATGGCTACACAGATAAGCCACTGAAAGGACATACTTCTGTCTGTTTTTATTAGCTTGAGGGTCACTGGAGGTAATTGACGTGAAATGTTTTAAGCACTTTGAAGGTTGTTATCGACGATAATCCCTATGTATTTCTAGAGATTTCCCCTCCTTTAACATTATCCAGTCTTCCTCCTGGGGCGTACCCAATTCAAATTAGACTCAGTCCTTTAAAACGAGACAATAAACTCGAGGGTCTCACCATGTGATATCTCACTTTTCAAGGGTAAACTTCACAACCAAGACTATATACCCAAGTCACAGTTTGGTTCATGTAATCAAATTTAGCGAACATAAAAGAATATTGTTTATAATTTTGTGTCAAATAGCCGAGAAGATCAAACGATTTTACACTTTCATTTGCCTTACACATTTCTATAAAAACTGGGGGTGCACCCATTAAACACCCGTGCTTAATTATCTAATTATTAACATAACAATGATTGTTCGGTTTGGTTCCAACATTCAAAGCCAAACAGCTACTTTAGACCTGTAAAAATAACGTTTTGAGGGGTGATAATCATTTTCTTATTATCTTATTTTTAAAAGAGTATAAATTTTTTACTTAATGTGCACACTGTCCTATGAAGTGGCATGAGCTACTAAAATGCTAACTTTTTTCAGAATTCCTGAATGTTACGAAGTCATCAAAAAACTAAGTGGTTGACGTTGTAAAAAGGAAAATCTATGCAGTCTGTGTGTCTTACGTCCAGGAATAGTTTTCGAAAAGTAAAACAATAATTAAACCGGACGAAGTTCCATTCATTCTAAGCTTTAATTAGAAGTCATACATTCTCGAGACCAGTAGCACTAAAAGCTTCTGAAAAACTTCCGTAAAACTTTAATCAAGTAATCAATCAAACTAATATAACAACCCATATGTAAGTGGTGTAGTAAACCAAAAACCTTTTACGCTTCACACAACAACTATGAAATTGTTTCAATATAAATGCGTACGTCTTTTCGTTACGGTTCTTGTTTTGGAGCATTACGCAATGAATAAATAAAGGTGACTCCTGTGATATCATGACCGTATTGTCCTGAACGTGGGAACATTTCATTATTCTGTTCTGTGTTGATGTGATAAGTAATCCATGCTGAGGTCAGTATAACTGTAAGTCGGTCACTACGAAGGAACCCAATAGAGAAGTTTATTGTTGCGGACACAGTAAAGGTAAACTCAATACAGGATATTCATTCATATATATACAAGTTTATTTCATCAAAGCGTTTAGTCATGAAAGCCCATGACCCTCTTTTGATCATCTTGTATACCTGCTGTACAATACAAAGCCACTGATAGACAATAACTTAAATATGGTACATTAAAAAAATATTCACCTCAATACATTTTTAACATACTGGTTATTTTAGACAAGAAGATTTCCCCTGTGCCCGTGTGTTTTAGTGTTCATAAATAAAAATATAAAGCTATAATCTAATTAATGATCGAATGATTTGAGGTATCACTAAAGTAAATATTTTTTTCTACTAAGAAGGCATTTAAAATTATGGGAGATTTACTGGCTGGATTATGGGATAATCCTATTTATCACTCAAGTGCACAGGACTTAATCTCTAATCCACCTGTTGTTGTTATTACCTGATCACCGGTGTTACATTTCTATAGTGGTGGTCTCCAATGGACACATCCCATTAAGACAAGGTAATATAACAGGACAGGTGATATATACGGTAGTCTCAAGGACAGGTGAAATTAGAACGAATACACATTTTGTAAATGTTTCTATGAATTTTTCATTTAATTTCAGAAATGAGTGTCATTTTTTTTTATAGAACCAATATTTGAAATATAGGTTTACACTTTAACAGATTTTTTTTTCCTTTGTCTTAATTAGATAAAATCATTATAAATGCAACATATCCAATTAGGTTTTGTAGATTAGAACCAGTGAGCTTGTCTAACTTGAAACGTACACTATATTAAAAAAATACTTTGGTTTTCATAAATGAGACAAAAGCTGCCTTATTGATACTTTTTACTTTATAAATTAACATACAGTTTAAAAGCAAGTTTTATGTTATTAAAGGCCCACTTGCCGCCGTAACCTGTTTGACATTTGTTAAGAAAACCAATTTGCACCAGCTTACCACAGCTAAAACCACTAAAGTTAAACATAGCACACATAAAGCATGTCCAATTAGGTTTAGAATGTATAAATGAGGGTGAAAAACAAACGATGAATCGAAGCTCGATTACAACAACAACACCGATCAGTGTTTGTTAACTTAAGTGTTGGATTACCTTCACCCAAGCGTTTGTGTCTGTGGTTTGCACTCGGCAGGCTTTTATAGTCCCTCTTACTCGATCGTTAGTATGTATTTCTTAGATAAAGTTCGTAAAATTATACTTTGTCGATAGATCGCCCACACGACTCAAACCATTACGGCACTTTTGCACACGACCCGGTTCGAAGTTTGTTGACATTACGGGCACCTAACAATTCAAATTCAAATTAAAAATACAAAATGACGTCAAACTTCTAAATTTTGGTAAAAATAGAAAGTTCCTAACTTATATTGTCTGGGAAAAATACAGAAAACGATCGTTTTTTTTTATGTAAACAATATTCCGGATTTTTGCGGCAAGGGGGCCTTTAATGAGATGTAAATATTCATAAAACTTTCGATAAGCATGCATTTGGTTGGACACAGCCCTGGCAGACTCAAAGTGGCAAGCTTTATAAAGCAATGTCATTACTTTTCCTAAAACAACTTAAGCTGTGTATAGATATCTAAGTATGATTACTGGAGTATTAATGTACCCGTTCTATGAGAATATCTGGCGGTGGTCCCATCGCATTAACACGAGACAATAGTCAACCGTCTCTCCACAGATCTTATTTAAATGATTGAAATTAACTAAAAGAGAAGGAAAAAATCTAGAATTATTCTGCAGAATTGTCTAGATAAAAAGTTGATTCTTCGAAGTCTTTGGACAAACGTAAGAATTTTTGACAGTTGAATACCTTAATTTTGGTTACGATATATTTTAACTAGATGTACTTAATTTCGTCAGGGAACAGTTTTTACTTCGATTATCGAATATAGATATACAGAAAGCTTTGCGTAAATCTATGGGACGTCATCAGAGTCGGCGGTAATTGGCCAAGACTCTGTAGAAGTAGGAAAGGCAACTCTTACATTCCCACCAGTGGGCGCTGTTCGATTTACGGGCTGGAGTATAGTAGTCCGCCAAAGTAAAACCCGCAACGGGACCATGGAGGTTTTAACTTGGCTTGAGAAGATGGTGGCAATGTGACTCAACATAATACTCTATCAGCTATGATATCAAACCTAAAATTTGAATGAAGCCATGGAAAACTCTTTTTTGGATGGGTCCGTTATTTATTTTACCACATTTAGATTCAACTGGAGTATAACTTTCGGTTCATCAATTTCAGACTGTTGGAATTGGAGGGGTTCCAGTCACACTCAGAACGTTCGTGGTTTGCGTTACTTCTGTTTAAAGTAAGATTAGAAGATCTGATATTTCTACAACATGGAAGCTTAATGGATTTGAGCCAACAATTTGGTCAATGATATGGGGAAAATAACAACAACAACAACAAAAAGGATATCTATTTGTGAAAGGAGATAACTATTAATGCAAAATACAAAGATTAACACTTCAAGAAATATGCTAAACAGCAATTCTGTTACGCAAACAAGGGTTTTTACGGAAAGGTCTTTCAGAAAGCATGTGTGCAATTTTGCAAGAATTTTTTCCACATTAATCAAAATTACTGTACCCAAAACTTGTACTTGTTTGTAAAATCGAGAGCGCGGCTTAAAACACCAAACAAGTATGTAAAATTGATGATTGTTTTATCGGAAAAGTTTATGTATCAGCAAAGTTTTTTCAATTCACACTTAAATATAAAGGCAATGTGTATTCTTTTTTTGAAATAAAGGCAAGTCCTTTACAAAATCGTTTACATACATTAAATCAGTGGACAGCTTTTTGGACTTTATTTTAATGTTATCATCATTTGGTATTTTTAATTTGAAATTATCCCAACAATTTTCTCTCTCATATTTTAAAGCATTGGGAGTTGAGAATGAAAAAAAAATAACAGAAAAGTATCCATATCACGGAGGAAAAAAGCTAGACTGCACAACTTGGCATTGAGAATATACCAACCAAGTTTGAAACCAATCGTCATATTAACCGACATATCGTCTGGACAAGAACGATATGCAGAATTTGCTGATCTAAAAATATCAACTTTAAGGAGATCAAATGTGACCAAGTAACAACTTCGTTGTGTGTATATACCAGTCATGTTTCAAACAAGTACTCAAAACACGACTAGGATAAAAGCTATCAGCAGAATATGACAATTTGCAGCAAGAGAGGGAACTACTGCCAATATATGGTAGTAAATATATACCAGACAAGTTTGAAACCAATCCTCAAACTATTAAGTAAGATATGGTCCGGACAAAAGCTACCCGCAGAATTTGACAAATTGCAATAAGAAAGGGGAATAACTCCCACTTTCACTAAATTACGTTGAGCCAAATGACCAATCTAAAACAATCGAGATCTCGTGCCATTCTACGAGATCTTTAACATGAGACATGCCGTCGCTCTTCATTTCGCGCATAGTGAACTGCAAGGAATATACTAAAAATTATAATGTGTATGGCATTTATTTCTCTGTTTTATACTGTTCCCAAGCATGTAACCCTACAATAATAACCTATATCGCAAGACCTTTGAGCAGAAAAAATCAAAAATATAATTGGCACTACATCAACTCATAAATACATTCTTAAACAAGATGGCCGCATTCAGAGAGCAGTAAGTAATATAGCGAAACAGATTATCGGCAGATTAAACGTTACCAAACAGAATTACATGTACATGTATAGCGAATATCTGTCTACACAGCCGAAGAGGTGTCACGTGTCTTTGTTTACAATTTGCCGAAATTAGCTCTGTTTAAAGGGGCATGAGCTGCCAAAATGTTGATATTTTGAAGTTAAAACAGAATGTTAAAATTATTGGCTATTTTTCTCAAGACGTGTGATTCACAAGCTTTTTAGTGCTTCTAGTCTCGAAAATGTACGATAAAGTATTGTTTTAAACTAACTTTGCCTTAGAATGAATGAATGGTCGTCCCGGTTATTTAAATTTTGTATACTTTTCGAACACATTTTCGGTTCGTACAAGACATATACTGTATGGATTTTCCTCATTCCAACGCCAATCATTTAGTTTTTTGATGGCCTTGAGATCCTCTTACTATCGTGACGATCAGAAACTATGAAAAAAGTGTAAGTTTTGGCAGCTCATGCCACTTTAAAGACGTTTATGTCCAAGCAGCATGCAACTCATTGGCCTTAGAGGTTGATATATCAAGGAATGGCAGTAGAATAAATTCATATTTTAGATTGCAATCTATTCGTTGAGATATCTACCTCTAACGTCAATCAGTGCCATGTTGCTTGGGCATAAAGGGAAGTCACTGCTGACAACCTCCTTTGTTTGTCGTTGTAAAACCCATGGTATGAGCTGCTAGATCAAAATTTTGTCGTAACCAGAAGAAAGGACAACACTCACATCTTTCCCTTCATAGGCTGCACGAATTTCTTCGTAGGTGCAGTTCACTGTACAAGAAATGGAGGACGATGTCTAGAAGATCTCGTAGAATGGCACGAGATCTCAGTTGACAAATGACTTCGTGGGTGCTTTTAACGGAAGGGTTTTGAAAGGAAATTTTACAAGACAACAAAGGACACACTTTTAGTTAGAGACAAAAACATATGACAGGGGTCATTTTACATGTATTCTGACTTATGCCAACAGACCGAAGCACACCCTAATTTCAGATCTCGATCCACCTAACCTGGTCTCATTACATATCCAAAATTGTTTTCTGTCTTAAATTCAGAGAGTTTCCATTTAAATATGTTGAACATATACAGAAAATAAATTGCACGGGCGAAGGAAAAAGAAAGAATAAAAATATGCAGTAAAACTGTTATGAACTTTTTTGTAACAGGAGGAACTGTGTACTGATTTTATTTGGAAGACTGGAAAAGGTATTTGTGAATGACTTCCGTTGTGAACTTACGGTAGACACATGTTTAATAGTTATAACCTGCGGAATCAGCCTTCATATTTTCCCAAGAGCAGAACACACTTCGCCTGTCTTCGCTCGCTACCGATGGGCTTTGATATTCCTCTGACTGTCTGCGCCTTTTATCCCCGTATTTTGGGCTATATACAAAAGGCGACAAGGAGTACATGTCAAAATTTCTTACTACTGACAAAAATAGTCTGTAAACCATGTTATTTATGTTATTCAGCCCTGTAAACCACATGTTATGTAACACAAATGAAGACATACGAATTTTGAGTACAGATCGGGGGTCTGTTTCACAAAGCGGCGTAGACGTATTTTTTGTGTAACTTTCTTACTAACGTATTTCTACAGTATGGGTTGCTAAGGTATTTACGTAAAAACTTACGCTACGCCGCTTTGTGAAACAAGCCTCCAGATTCCTCCGATGCTTCAATTATATCTGATTGAGGTTGAATTTTAACAAACAGAGACTTCCCGTCACTTACATTATCACGGGGACACTTTTGTTGGTTCCTCAAGAGGATATGGAAAGTGTCCGTTTCGCGGCTACCTTTTAGTTCGACCTATTCAAAATTACATGTAGTCTGTCAGAGGGTATTTCACGTTCATAAATCCCCGAAGTTACATTTAGTCTGTCAGAGGGCATTTCACGTTCATAAATCCCCGAAGTTATCAAGAGTGATAAACAGTAACACTGGTCTCATGCTTATGCCTTGAACCAATTTAGCCTTCGTCGAATTGATGAATGGCCTGGTGCCGGCATATTTCGTGACTGTTTCAGGGGAGGTAATACTTTATTAGCAACTCTAGAAACAGCGTTATCTCCCTTAGTTCGTTTTTACCAGAATTGTTGCACAATGTGGACAAAATTCTTCATTTTTTTTCAACCAGGGGCTGGATGATCAAACCTTTTACGTAATAGTTAACACTTTGACCAAAATATGTCGAACTTTATTTTATGCAAGACAATTCTCACCTGGTTTCAAAACAAGTTTTGGACGTATCATTGATTATTATCAGGTGCCAAGTAAGTTGAAACCTGTGCAATAATAAGATTTTTGGATTGGGAGGTGGGGGACGCTTTTCCACACTAGATATTTTCCCAAATTCATGAAGGCTACAAAGGACTTACTTAACAGATAAACTGACCTCTGAATTTCTTTCTTACACCGTTCGAATGATGTTCTAACGGCACAATCCGATTTGGTTAATTAGCAGCCTCTAATGATGAAAGCGACATTTTCTCTTGAATGTTGTGGGACAGCATTTAGTACGATAGTTAATCGAAATTCTTGATGAAAAAGCCGTCCTTCAAACTTTAGATTACTAGTGCATTCTACAGCTGAGCCAGAACACGGTTGGTGCAATGTTGTACGCCAAAATAAACCATTTCCACATTCCCCTCGAAAACTTGAATGTTTCTTAAAACCTTCGTTATATCTTTTCTCACCTCCAGAGATAAAACAAGATCATCATTAACACGTATAAGATATTATTTAAAGTCATAAAGAACCGAGAATATATACCTCTTATTTATAATCAAATCTTTCAAACGCATAATAAAACAAAGGTACTAAATGTAGATTTTGCTGGAATAGCTAATTCGGAAAAAAAGAAAAGCCTATTTTGGGGGTGCTTATTACGGTGGCTTGAATAGGACATTGAAATCCTTTTAGTTTTTAACTTTTTTCTAGTTTCCAAATTTTTTTTTAGTTTTAAATCTTTTTTTTTAGTTATGAAACTTTTTTTTTATAGTTATGAATTTTTTTTTCGTTTCAAACTTTTTTTTTAATTTTAAATTTTATTTTTAGTTTCCATTTTTTTTTCAGTTATGAAATTTTTTTTAGGAGGTTTTCACTCAGGTGAGAAGTCACATGGCTATCCACCCCGATGACAAGTCACGTGACCGACAATGTGTGGAGTGGAGCTATAAAGATCGGAGATTTTCTTGTTTTTTATATTTATATGTAGAACTCTGATCACGCATCAACTGTTTCACACCATTGAAGTGTGCTTCCAAAGCGGGTTTGCAGTGAGCTTGCAGCCATCTTGGTATTATTGTCGGTCATTTGACATATTAACGGAGAGGATAGTCATGTGACTTTTCACCTGGATGAAAAACTCCTTAAAAAAATTAAAAAGTAAAATAAAAAAAAAATTATAACTAAAAAAAATAATTGGAAACTGAAAAAAATTCAAAACTAAAATAACTCCTGTCCTATTCAAGCCACCGTAAATTATGACTGTTTGAGATACTAACTAATATTTAACACATCGTTTTATTCAAATGGATTGGTAATCAGTCAATGGGAACTATTTCGGTTCTGCAGGGCAGTCTGGGGTCGATGTGAATGATTGGTTCTCGAGAGTCGTATAAAGAGGGCGCTGTAAGGAAAATGCACGTGGCACCCAGGAAACAAGCCAGCGTGAAGATGTATAAAAATAGACGGTCCATCACCGTGGCAACATACTTCCAGTCTCGTTTTTCCTGTAAAATAATTGAGAAGAAAGCGGTAAGAACACGATCATCCAAAAGCTCATAAAGCAAACCCGACTAGTTTTAGGATTATTGAAAGAACTAAACTATGCCATATTTGTCTACAGACTATTCTGAAGTTCTGTCAAGTGATTCGTGTTAATAATATTAACTCAAAATTTTAACTTTATGTCAGATTTTTGTTAAACTGCATGGATTAAAGATAAGGAGATTTTACTCAAAATGTTATTGCAATTAGCTTCCAAATGTACGAGTAATTATATAAAAAACAACAACGGCGTCTGATAAATACTAAAGACACTGTGATTACCAGATTTCCATACATGATACTTAGATAACCCCCATGAAAACTCTGCTTTTGTTATCTTCTGTTAAAGATTTGTGTTGAACATGTGTTCTAACTTTAATTCGATTTTGCACCGCATATCTTTTTGAAGGGTTTCACTTTATATTAACGTATTGCACACGAAATCCAATTTTTCTTTTGTACACAACGTTTTGAGAGAAAAAAAGATATTGAGGCAATGTGTTCAACATATAATCTTTTTTATATTATTATGTTATCTTAAGTTGTCTGTTGATGTTATCAAACTCACCGCTTCTTCACTGTCCTCAGATTTCATCCGTTCACATATAAACTGCACAGTCTTCATACTCTCTTCGGCTTTAGGTCCGAATTGGTTGACATGGCGAAGTCGGGCGTAAGTCCCTTCTGCTTCGCTTTCGTCCCCTGAATCCGACTTTCGGTAACGATTTGCCTGAGCATTCTGAATCTCACGTATAGGTGAGGGATCACGATCAAAACCATTACATACGTCTTGTTCTATCACTGTTGATGGCCGATTAATGTCAGGCCGACGCATCAGTAAGATTTTAGGAAGAATCTCAGTAAAGACTCTTCGTACCCATGGTGACATGGTGTGAGTGGTAGGTGTTCGATGATGAATACTTAGAACAAATACAGTTAATAAAATAGATAACGTCACTATGATGCTTGTAAATAACAAATATTTCACAATCAAAGGTATGACAAGAGAGGTCGGGGGAATCAAATCTGCTAGAAGCAAAAAGAACACAGTTAATGCCAGCAAGATTGAAATAGACAAGGTGATTTTCTCACAACTGTCAGATGGTAAATAAAACACCAGGATACACAGACATGATATGGCCATACAGGGAACGATCAAATTTACACTGTAAAACAGAGTTCGTCGTCGCAAAGTCACAGAGAATGTTATGTCTGGATATAAGGTTGGACAGCAGAGATATTTCCTGACGGAGCGTTTGGCAGTAACGTTAATGATATCCCATTCAGCGTTAGGGTAAAATCCATCCAAACTAACACCATTGGCTACAAGAATTGATTCATTCAGTCGAATAGTTCTGTTCCAAGTACACGAGTGATGTAAAACAACCTGTTCTCCGTCATATGACCATATTCCGAATTTAAGAAGACACTCTTGAGTGTCAAAGGGGAAGAACTCCACGTCGATGGGACAGTAACTTTTTATGATGGCTGGAGGGTCCCATACGATAGTTCCATTAGCAAACACAGTAGCCTTGGTTAGAAGAGTTATAGGAAAATCCCCGTCTGCGCTGTGAAGAAAAAGGGGCAACGTGATAAGAAAATGCTTGAACAATCGTTCCCCAGAGACCCTTATGTGGACGGTTTAATTCCTTTTAATTTAATTGAAACAGTAGGGATGTGTCTATAGATACAGTATACCAAATGGTACATTTTTCGTTAAACTTACTTGTTGTAAAGAACTATATCAGGTCTCCATAGATGTTCAATGGGGATTTTTAAAAACTTGACACCACTGTATTCGTCAGGATCCCACGATAAACGAAGGTCTTCCCATTGCTGTAATAAAGTACACGAACCGAAATGAAATTAATTAACCACTTCAATGAAACATGGAAATTTTTCTTTTCCCTTTATTAAATGTCTTATTCATTTTTATTTTACACATCCAAGCTTCACATTCTTTGTGATTTGTGAATAATGTTTTTCTAATGTACAATCGTAAATAATACGAATATGTTAGTTAGAAATTCAGGCAATAAGTACGTGTTGCACATTTTCCTTTGGTTCGTTAGTATTTACTTTTTACCATCAAATAATTTACTTTACTAGGATCCAGAATCCAATTCGGATGGGACACACCGGACTTATTTTGTTTTCTGATATCAATCATAAGAAGAACAAGGCATATTGGAATATTATTAATATTTCGTCTGAATGATCTAAAAAGCCAATAAATGATCTCGCCAGTACATTATAGGTACTTACATGTCGAAGCCATATGCTAGCCGTCATAATTTGGTATCTTTCTATCTGTTCAGGGATAAAACAAATAACTTAATTAGCAAACCAAGAATGTTGCTTTCAGGATTTGTTTGTTCTATGTTTACGTTCGACTGCAATTGCAACTTAGTTTAAACTGTATATACATTTATAATGGTTTCTGTGACCTTCTACCCGGAATGGTTGCTTCAAACCGTCAAATTTGAAAACCTGTCGAGTTTATTTAAGGGTCTTTTTCGACTCAACTTTCACAAGATAAATGTAAACAGAAACTCGAAATTAAAGTCACAAAATAATTTGTCATTTTTACATTCATGAATTAATCTTGCTGCATGTTTTGAAATGTTTAGGTCGCATGCACAATGGTATAGTATCCACCTCCTCATTCCACACAATCTATGTACCGGCAAACTTCTGCTGGTATCCAGTAATTTTTGTTGTTATGATAGAAAATTGCTTGTATATTTTCACAGCTGTCAAATACCGTGGTTTGATATATCGTCTAGATACTGACTGGAGACTTGATTTCACTTATAACATTTATATCGCTAGTTTAGTTAATATAAATTGATCTAATAGAAATAAATCATGATAATATATCTCACGATTTTGTGATATGCGTGTATATTGCACCAAGTATATCGCTATATAGATCAGAATAAAATAAGATGCCTGTTCATTGGTTCTAATCTTTCCTACAATGATTATCGACTTTCACTATGACGAAAACAGTATAAAAGACCGTGAGCCTAATTACCCCATTCCAAAAATATGGTATGTAAAACGGATGTGATATGAAACTAGGTAATAACCAAACCGCCAGATAACGTTCATTACTACAACAAAATACTGCTGCCGTACTTTCGTGCAACAAGTTTCTTCGGCAGAAGAGTTCGGAGCATGAGCCAAAAATAAACTGGAGCTAAGAAAATAAGCTTAAAAAGCGCATACACTCTAATTTTCCTCATATTTTGTTATTGCCCAAAAAGAGCAGTTACAAATTGAACAGCTACGCCATAGAGCTATACAATCTTAAGCAAAATCTGAACAGATAAGATAGATTTTGTCACAGCTTGTGTGGTTTGGGAGTATTGTGAATACAATCTACCGCATTGACCTATACTCTGATGTGAATACACAATAAAATCAAGTCCTGTCCTTGCAGATTAACCTACAGGCAATGGTGTAAATAGTTGAAACCGAATCTTGAGTTGCATTTCTTTTTATGTTCGAAAAGCGTTAGATATTATGAAGTCTTACAGAGTATCTGTACTTATATAGAAGAATTTAGTTTCAAAGAAAGTTTCAATCAGGCAGATTCAATATAAATAGCATCTGACGGCAATAGCAGCACCCACTCAAAACAAAATATCAGATTTAAGCACAGAAAATATATCTGATTATTTGCTATTATTTAACGGTAGAATAATGACTACCAGGTAATATACCATCAGAATTACGGATGGTCCTTAATGCATTTAATCAGTAAGTATATATACTATATATGAAATAGATAGTAACGTAAAAGTAATTCTGTCATATCGTTGTTATTTTATTCTTAATAAAATTTAGACATTTACAGTTCAAAACATCTGCTATACTTTAATAAAGCGATACACTGTACTTACGATTGACAGAATTTGTGCCAGTCTCAAATCAAGTTGTACAACAAATTTACTTCCCGGCTTGTTCCCCGATGGAGGTATGAGTTTTTCGTATTTCGGTTTTACAAACAGATCATGGTGAAGTCTCTTTGCCGGCATTTCTTCATAAGAATGTAAAGTAAATACAGTCTCCAGGAAAATTACAAAAAATATCAAAAAAATTCTCTGATAGGTTTGAGAAATTGTTTTAGAGGAAGGCATAATTGTTAGCCTTGTAGAACGTCGCCCTAAAGCTAAAACATTAGTATACTCATTCAACTCGGTAAATATGCATTCACATGAGCATGGACGTATCGTTAGGATCGAAGATGGCGGATCCCGTACAATGTTTCCAGAGAAAAGAGTAAGGTACACGGAAAGAGATGTTGTCGTTTCGAAAGCTTACTGCCAGAGGCTAAATTAGTTACGCAGGTTAAGTGGAGCTTGAGATAGTCTTGAGGCGAAACTCTACCCGCCGCCTGCCTCTCAAAACATCCTGGTCGACAGATTTGTGTGACTAGTATAGCACACAGCGTTAAACTGCACATGCGGATAGATGGTAGATACTCAGTTTTAATTGGTTTACATGCGTATCGTATTAAGATAAAGATGATGGCCAATGTGTTTCAGTAAAATACAGTAGTTTTCCAAACTCACGCCGCTTGTAGCTTTTTTTTTCAATAATGACGTATTTAATTTACAGAATGATAACCACTTTAAAACGATGACTACCGGGTACATCCAATGATAGTTAAACATCCCCCACTGAAATTGTTTTGCTGATTTCTAGATAATTAGTTTTGAAGATGACCCCTCTTGTTAGACTGAGCATCAATTTTTCGTAATTTTCATTACTGGATAAAGTAGCACGCTAACAGCTAATATTATGAAGATTATGGACAAATATTGGCAACATCATTTTTATTGATAATAAAATTACGCAAAATATTTCTGATGAAACATTTGGGCTAACTTAACAATTGGGTCCATATTCCCGACGGATTCATGGCTAAAGAGACTCGCTACAAACAATGTATAAAACAATGGTAACGTTAAAAGGAACAATCTTTACTTAGCCTTTGTACAGATTAATGACCAACTGACACGATCAAACACAAGACAATTAAAAACACTCATTTTAAATTGTTATTTTTTTAAAACATCATAAACTTATAGGAACTATTTCTGTTCGACATGGTAAACTAGGATCCGTGCTAATGATTGGTTCACGAGGGTCGTACAGTGAGGGGGCTGTAAGTAATATGCATGTGGCGCCCAGAAAACAAGCCACCGTGAAGATGTACAGAAATAGGCGATCCATCACCGTGGCCACATACTGCCAGTCTCGTTTCTCCTGTAGTTAAAAAATATACCCAAATAAAGACAACATAAAAAGAATAACGAGCAAAAGTCTACTTGAAGATAAGTTTAAGTACGATGCTGTCATACAGACAGGTAAAATAATTGTTTTCTTAAAAATGCTTTTCATAGTTCTATAAAGTATTTGTCTCAGATGTAAAACAGAATTCCAAGCAAAACATCACGGCTGACGCTAAAGAATCGCAATACGATACAAAATCTTACCGCTTCTTCAATATCTTCGGCTTTCATTCTGTCACAAATAAACTGCACTGTCTTCAGACTTTCTTCAGCTTTGGGCCCAAGTTTGGTAACCTGTCGCAGCCTGGTGTACGTCCCCTCTTCTTCACCTTCTTCCAACGAATCTGACATTCTATGGCGGTTTGCTGAAGCATTCCGAATCTCACGTATGGGCGAAGAATCCCGACCAAAACCATTGCAAGCCTCTTGTTCTATGACCGTAGATGGTCGATCCATGTCAGGCCGACGCATCAGTAAGATTTTGGGAAGAATCTCAGTAAAAACTCTTCGTACCCATGGTGACATGGTGTGAGTGGTAGGTGTTCGATGATGAATACTTAGAACAAATACAGTTAATAAAATAGATAACGTCACTATGATGCTAGTAAATAACAAATATTTCACAATCAAAGGTATGACAAGAGAGGTCGGGGGAATCAAATCTGCTAGAAGCAAAAAGAACACAGTTAATGCCAGTAAGATTGAAATAGACAAGGTGATTTTCTCACAACTGTCAGATGGTAAATAAAACACCAGGACACACAGGCATGATATGGCCATACAAGGAACGATCAAATTTACACTGTAAAACAGAGTTCGTCGTCGTAGTGTTAAAGAGAAAGTGATATCTGGATACAGGGTTTTGCAACATAGGTATTTTTTTACTGTTCGCTTGGCTGTAACGTTAATGATGTCCCATTCGACGTTAGGGTAAAATCCATCCAAACTAATTCCATTTGCCACTAGAATGGATTCGTTTAACCTAATGCTTTTATTCCATGTACAAGAATGGTGCAGAACAACTTGAGCTCCATCGTATGACCAGGTTCCGAATTTTAGAAAACATTCTTGGGTGTCAAAGGGGAAGAACTCCACGTCAATGGGACAGTAACTTTTGATGATGGCTGGAGGGTCCCACACTATAGTTCCGTTAAAGAATACTGTTGCTTTCGTTAGGAGGGTTATGGCAAAGTCTCCGTCAGCGCTGTAGAAATAAAACAATGAACAACAGTAAAGCCGAATACGATGACAGTTAATCTAGGCAACCGTTAAATGAATCTACTCATGTTGACATTTAATAACATTCGAACAAATAAAGTTGCTATTCCTATTAAAATGTCTGTATCATAAAGTTTTATCAGTCATAAAGTTTTATCAGTCATTTTTTAACAATTAATAACTTCTATTCTACTTTTTATCTTAAATGACGTTCAAACTAATTAAAGACTTCATTATTCATTCATACTGACTAAACTTGTCTTATTTGTACGGTGCAACGTAAGTTTTTACTGACAATTGTGGCAACCTTTGTTGAAGGGATATATGTTTTGTCAGTAATGTACAAAATTAAGTCTACACGCTTTTTGTGAAGCATTCTCCCAATGGCAGGCTGGAATCCGTATAGTATTGAGCTAGACTTCTGTGTCACAATGGCAACGTAACATAACATTGAATAATGCTCATTTACATCTGTCGTGATGATGGAATGAACTGGCAGGTAAGAAGCCTAACGAATAATGACGTCAAATAAAATCAACCTATTATATTGTTAGAGGCCATTTTCTTCCATCTGTGTTGTAAGCAAACATGCTGAACTGCACGGAGCGGGAATGATGAAAACTGATTTGTCTAGGTTATATTTGATTGTATGATAAAAAAAATCTATATTACTCAACTCTTAATCTCATAACTCTTTTCAACACACTGATTTCGCAACATAGTACCTCTAGTCGTGTAAAATTCTTGTTTCTCAGAATGCACCTGAATAACAATTTTTGAAGTCATTAGACAATCCGTATATTGTCTGGAGGCTGGAGTTGAAACTTACTTGTTGTATAGCACAATATCTGGTCTCCAGAGATGTTCAGAGGGAATCTTAAGGAATCTAACACCACTGTATTCAACAGGGTCCCATGTTAAACGACCATCCTCCCATTCCTGGAATAAAAAGATTAACTAAATACATAGTCGATTATTTATATCCTAAAGTTCATTGGTTTACATATACCGAATCTTCCTATCTATAATGCTTAGTTACATTTGTGGCTTAAACCATTTATCAATTTGCATGAATCTAAAATGTACAAAACAAAAATGTTAAATCATCTACTTAGCCAAAACTCAACAGCTAAAAAAACAATATTCTTTATAAATGATTACCATTGTACAACAACCTATTACTATAGCCTTCATATATGATCCGCTTGAATACTAATTATAACTCTTGTGTTTCAAGACGGTTTTCATGCCGTCGTATGAATATTTTGTTCAAGAGGCTGCCAAAGTCGGGGATGTCTTTTGACAAAGAGCCCTATCTCCTACCCACACTAAATGCAACAACATCGCCCTTTCAGTGAAATAATCTTAAGTGCGGCGTAAAACACTAATCAATAAATCAATCAACCAATCCAAAAGGTCGGCCATTTTCCAAAATGCACCAGGGGGCTGTTTCTCAACACACTTACGCCCGTCGTAACTTTGCGCCTGGTCGTAACGTAATGTTGAGGGTATATGTTGCCATGCATATGGTAGTTACGCTTTGCATTGGACTTACGTCGGTCGTAACTTTGTTGAGAAACAACCCCCAGCTCTTTAAATGAAAACTAAAACCTTTTACACTTACATGTCTTAACCAAATACTGGCTGTCATGATTTGATTTTTCTCGTCCTGTTGATAGAAAAGTAAATGTTAAACTTCTCTGGTGTAAAGAATCGGACGAAGACATTTGCAAATATAATGTTTAAACGTTGTAGATTACAGATAAAGATTTGGGAGTTCCATGAATACCATGGGTTGTAAAACAGCAGTTAGCCTTGGATTAAGCATCTTTAGGTTAAACAAATATAGTGAGTGGAATAAAGGTTAAAATATATTACAAAATTACAAACTTGGATGGACAAAACAGGATGTTCGTAATTGTTATTTCTTTTTTGGGCAGGGGGAGGGGAAAAGGTGTTTAAGGTAGGATTCTGACCAAAGGTCTTCGCAATAGGACTGAAATAATGTTATGAGACAGGTTAAATCCTCTCTCACAGTCATTCACTCTGACAAAGGGACGGGGTAGCCAAGAAATGTATCTGAGTAACGTTTGTCATGTCATGACATCACACATGACCATATAATTTTCATAACGTACTGACCAGCGCTTAGCTGTATGTTAATGCACGATATAATTGCAATACTATAACTATATTCACTCACATATACAGTTAACCAGTCATTATATGTAGTAAACTAATACTCACAATTAACAATATCTGAGAGAGCCGTAGGTCCAGTTGAACAACAAATTTACTGCCAGGTTTATTCCCAGACGGGGGAATTAGTTTTTCATATTTTGCCTTGACAAACAAATCACGGTGAAGTCGCTTTGCTGGCATCTCTTCAAAAGTATGTAACGCCAACGCATTTTCCCACAACAATCCATAAAATACGCAGAAAATACTCATACACATATAAGTAAAATTTTCCATTCTCCAATCTAACATAAATGTTTCACACTGTAAGAAACAGTTAGTTGAAAGAAAATATCATTTCCAATGACAATGTTTACAGTTGTAATCTGCCAAACATATGACGAGGATTCCTTCACTAGATTATTAAGAAAAAAGTAGGAACAGATTTTTAAGCCTCACATAGTTTCACGAAAGTTGTAGCTGTACAAGTTCGCCGGGTCAAATACTATTGCCTCTGGTCCGAAGACGAAACCCTATCTCTAGCTCCTCTACTAAACATCCTGGGAAGCTATTAGCGTGAAGACTCATCAGGCTGCATACGTGTAAACGAGAGCATGCCCAACGACACTTCCCTGCGATTTAATTACAAATTCTATGCATATGTATTCTGGTAATACTCAGCTCATTACATAAAATAAGACTTTTTTCACGTGTACTAAAACCAAATGCCGGTGTAAGTGTAAACATTGCATAGTGAATATTATGGAACGTATAATTTTGTACTTTTAAAATACATCATACATATGTACATGTATTACTTTTTTATCGCTGTTTTTATACTTTACAGCAAGGGTAAATCTGTTCATTTACACCTATTTCTAAAAACGTGAAGGTAGCATGGCCTGGGTTAGGAGTATACCTGTATATACTATTCAGTCGAGTTGGCAGATTATACGAAGTTTAGGAGATAGGATCAAATGAGCACAGCTGTTTGGCTCTTCAGATGACATGATGATTGATTGATATCTACAGCCTACCCCAAGCTCTTGCTGCTGTCTACAACACAGACCATTCAGAAGGAACGTTTTGTCAGTCATTTTGTTCATCCACGTGCCAAGAGGGTAGATCTTGTGTGAACATTATAAATAGAAGACATCCGCGTGCTAGACATCCCATAAGCGATGGGTGTCTGATAAAGGAACTGATTTATTTATTTACGGTAATCATACACATAATTTGGGTATTAATTAACAGCTAAGAGAATCATAAGCCACTCGGAATATTAAGTTTGGAGACCAAACCATAAAATAAATGTTAGTAGTTGAAGCAATAGGAATAAACTCGACTGACAAAACAAAAAAGAGGTCTTAAGCTTGTTGACTACAGAAGTGCAAAATTGTTACAGGGCGCAGTATGAAGCAGATACGCTGAAATAGCACACGTGTTTCTTGTTAACCATGCTAGATAATCGTCCAAAAATAACGTTTTTTTTCTTGTAGGTCGTGAATCCTAACAATTATAGTTGGCTAGTAATTATTCGGTATATCGAGTCACATTTTCTCCATAATGCAAGACGCAGTCATGTACTTCGGTTTGAAGTACGGTTCTGATTTTATCTGTATGTACGTAAGCTCGTAACTTGTCTACAGTGCTTTACATTTTCGAAAAATAGAACAGGCTTTAAACAGCTAAGACTGTTTTGAGATGATGTTTTTCTTCAACGAAGGTGATGAGTTGCGGTTGAGGAGGTGAAATGAGTTTTGAGAGGCAGTTGACTTCAATCAAACTGCCGTCTTGTGGACAAGGCTGTCTAACATCGAATCGCGCAGAGGAAAGGATCATCACGGAAACATCTTCCGACTAGTACAGGGGCAGAGGAATTACTAACGAGCCAGCTGTCGGGTGTATATAGCCTGAGAGGGTTGTATATAACACACCCTTAACAAACCTATTGCAGCAGTCCCACAGTCACTGGGCAAATAAACCCAACTGTAAAGTATTTCCTTTCGCACCTTTTACATGGAATAAAACCATCATGAGAACACTTTTACGTTCACCAACAGTTAATTTATCCTCGTATTAGACCTGACAGAAATAACCAGATGGTTATTTTCTTTAAATCCTACTTTACCATTTGTAACTTTGACTTGAATTTTTCTAAAATATTTTCCTTTTGAACTAGACAAAATGTTTGCCTGTCTGAAAAAAAAAAATCATAAGCATGGCAATTCTTTTTATGAATGTGTCTTCTCTGGATCTTAGAAGTGTATGGTTTTTAATATTTCCGAACAGAATGTACTGTGCATTGTGGTTTTTTTCTTTTCAGAAGCACCGCAAAATTTTATAGCATGCTATTAATCCCTTAATGGGCATTTCAAAGCTCATGTTTAGACTGCCACTATAGTTATTGAACGCCTTGAAATCTGAAAGCAAAGGTGAAAAAAGATATAAGTAAATGCATTTGACGAAGAAGCACAATGGGGCTGATAAAATGAGACGGATAGGACATCCAAACTCTGAGGGTTGTCTCCCTTAGACTATTTGTCAGCCGAAATAGGTCTACATTTTCGAATATGTAAAGCAATACATAAAAAATCGATATTTGTTAGAATACATATTGCAAGACCTTGCTCTATCTAAATTCACATCTTTCAACAATTTATTATGAAAATGACATATTTTTCACTTTAAGTACCACCTTCTACAAGTTCAAATAAACAATTTCCAGTCAGTTGAAATTTCCTTTCACGACAACAACTTAAATGTTATATATTTATGAACACTAAAACACACGAGCACAGGGAAAATCTTCTTGTCTAAAATAACCATGGAGATCAGACCGCATAGATGTAAATGTCGCTATTTCTCAACCACAATGTTAAGGAAGTGGTCGAAAACATGTGAGTTTTTTTCGAGCGAGGCGGGACGCGGGATTTTACAAGAAGGCGACCACATCGTGTTCAGCGTTAGGCGCAGATGCTTTAAGCTTTAGTCGCTGAAACCTTAATCAATAGGGATTTGAGCCAGCTGTTGAAGTGAATACAGTGCCTAATGGAGAACACAATAGGTCAGAATAAAACTGCTCCGACTTATATACACTACCCAGTTCTATTAAGATGTTTCAAGAGATATTTTACAGGACAAGTAAATATATGGATGCCATTATTCGAAATATTTGAACATTAATTTGCGAATAGACAAACGGACAGGAAACTGAAAATGACCCGAAAAGACTTAACTCTGGTCTTCTAATAGATCGTTCAGTATATTGTTAGAAATGCTTTCAAAACGCCTCAATGCTTTTAATGTCATAGCTCTGATATCAAGTTGAAACGAAGCCTATTTGATATAGCATTGAAGACACGCATAAATTAAACTAAGTACCCATTCAACTTGAAATTCCCGAAAGAAAGGTAATTTATAAATCAGTATTTATTACCGAGCAATTCAAATCTACTAAGCTTTAGGACATTTCTTAGTTGTTCGAGACAGCTCTGTTAAAACACTATTTTTTTCGAAAATAAAATGACTTGTGAAGTCATTAATACAGATGTCACAAAGCTTGATGTGCTTGTCCGCACTATTTGTGTAACACATATCTATTCATATTCGTAATACATGAGCAAGAGCAGGATTATTCGAGACTCTCTCTTCACTACATAGGTCTGCACAGGTTTTTGGATGTTGGCAAACATATGTTCCAGGTAGTTTCTCCGTGGGCCCAACAGATGCGGGTTTGTTTATTTATCTCAGATTACAATCCATTTTCTCAATTTACCTCCTGCATCCTTTGTTCTAATGGTAAAGCAAACAGAGATGGTTGAAGGAAAGTAGGCAGCAGTTCAGAGATGATTCCTCCCAGCTGAACTACCATTACTCAGCCAGAACTTGTTACCAAAGTTTGTCTTCCTCATTACCCCGGAGCAACAACCCACTTCTGACACCAGCATGAAAAACAAAACGTGAGATCTTTCAACTATATCGTTGATTTACTGGTTCCATGAAGATGTTTTATATTGCTTCGTCGATATTAAACTATACACGTGTATACGCAATGCTGCAAAACTTTATTGGCAGTATTTTTATTGTGGTATAGCCCTTTAGAAGTAGTTTTATCTAGCAACCAAAGTTAAGTAATGTACCGATCGTTGAAACTGATAGCACACATGCATATTTTAAGTACAGGGTTTAAAGGCACACTTGCCGCGAACATCAGGAATATTGTTTACATTAAAAAAGAAAGACCGTTTTCTGTATTTTTCCCAGACAATATAAGTAAGAAACTTTCTATTTTTACCAAAATTTAAAAGTTTGGACGTCACTTTGTATTTTTAATTTGAATTTGAAAATTTGAATTGTTAGGTACCCGGAACGTAAACAAACCAAACTGCTCGCAGGGGCGATTTTATGTCAAGTGAGTGAAATAACGGCACAGTGTAATTTTACGTAGGCCTATTTATCTGAGAAAGACTGACGATCGGTTAACAGCGACTGGAAAAGCCTGCTGATAATTGTTTGAGTGTAAACCACAGATAAAAAGGCCTGAAATGAGGGTAAACCAACACGAAAGTTGACTGACACTGATCGTTGTTGTTGTAATCAGGCTTCGATTCTTCGTTTGTTTTTCACCCCATTTCTACATTCTAAAGTTAACTAGACATGTTTTATGTGTCCTATGTTTAAGTTTAGTGGTATTAGTCGTAGTAAGCTCATGTAAATTGGTTTTCTTAGCAAATTTAAACAGGCTACGGCGGCAAGTGGGCCTTTAAGCAACTTAAAATATAATGCGTGAGTTGATTATTGGAGCTTTGTATTTTGATCGAAAACAGCTTCTTGTTCGTAGCAGAATCAGACTAAACGCATATCTGGATTATTGCATTTATGAACACTAAAATACACATGCGCATGGAAAATCTTCTTGTCTAAAATAACCATGGAGGCAAATTTCTTATTGTGTGAAAAGGGGTATATCATTTAGACCTGTATACCCAATCATAAGTTGTAAGAAATCAATACCCATGCTCTTTCATAAGGTGACGACAGACAGGAGTTTGGCTTTTGTCAGGAACACTTTGTATTATATAGACTATGTTTATGTATTTTCAGCTATGGCAGAAATATCAGTATACTGAGAACCCATTAGGATCACGGAAAAAGAAAGTGAAAATTTTGGTCCCGATGGAAATGCCTAGGTGGAAGACAGGTGATGGAGCTTAGTCCTGACTAGTAGATCTTTCGAACATAAGCAATGACTGTCCTTTGGGTCAGAGGTCGATCCATTTTACTTGTAAGTAGTTTGTATTCTTCTACTATGATCTTGACCATATCGATGCTGTCTTCCCGGGTCAAAGTTCAAATCCAAAGGGTAAACAGTTTGTAACGTTTGAATCCAAATACTTTCCTTTTCCAAACGTGTGCTTGGTATCTGAAGGAGGAAGTGAGAAAAGAATTTTTTTCAATGGGCATGATTTCGGAATGGTCCTTAACCGAATGACCTAGTGTATTGAAAGGCTGTGCCACGGACACATCATGTCTTAATCTAGTCCCAGATAAACGGCCCTTTGTCATAATGTACTGTATCTCCTACGTATGCATTGCGACAATTTTTGCACCATATAACATACACAATGTTAGAGGAGTCGCAATTGCGATTTTCTGCCATTTGATATTTGTTGCAGCATTGTTCTCCGAAAAAGGTTCCACGATCTGGCACGCATTCATCGAGAATGCATTGCGTCTTCAGGCATTTAATTGATGTACTGGAGAGAAATATTGGGTGTAATGATACACAAATGAAGGAGACATTATTGTTACGCGAACGTTTTAGTATTTCAATTACCTGTATTAAAGTGTTATTTCATATTAAATGAAGCATTAATAAGATTCCCCTGGCTTCAGATGTGTTGCACGGATTAAAAAGGAGGACAACGACGAGAAAACCAAATTTCTATGAGAATAGTGATCTTGACCGACTCTTTTCTGTTGTACACTTGAAGTCTTTAATGAAACTACGTGAATTATTCGACCTACTCTTTCTCATCTTAAGCTTTGTCCGTATTGGCCGGGTAGTCGTTTAGCCCCAGACTAGTTGGAATCTATATTGACCTCAGCCGACCTGAACCCAGCAAGCACCCCGGTCTCTTATCGTCTAAGAAGGAGTCTTGATCCCGCAGCTCAGTGGAATTCCAGCTCTCTTAATCGACTTAGCTAAGCCACGAAATGTTTGCCTTAAGGATTAACATGGAGGCCTGATGTGAATTGTGTTAACCAAACACTTCTGGTTTCGGTTCTGGAGCCTCAGATGCTAATATTATGAAAACTTCTTAAATCTGGTGTTTGACAAGAAAGCCTTCACGGCAAAGAGTTTTCCTTTTGGATTTTTACAAAATCAATACATTTCCGTTCAACAGTTAATGAAATGATTTTGCTTGATGTGAAAATGGTTTCTCCAAAGATTGGCTATCATGGATTTACAATCTCCTTTGGACGCCAAAATACAGACACTTTATAAATGCTAACATTATTAATTGTTTCGCATTGTACTGAAATTGTCACTGAAAGTCGTTTCACATTGTACTGAGAAGTATTTTTGCAGCGGCAAGTATCTCGGATAAATTATCTGCTAACGTTAATCAGTTCTGGTGGAATATCTAAAAAAGATGTACTGATGTAATTATTGACAAGTGAGTTGCTCCAATGTGGTTAATATTTACAAAGAATGTATATAGAACTAGAAGACGTTAGAAAAATAAATTATATATTAAATGCTATGTCAGCCATGAATGTTGTCGTTTATTGCTTTAGAACATTAAAACAGTGGACGATTTTCTGTAATTTTCCCAAGCAGAAGTTAGGAACTAATTTTGGAATGATTTTTGACATCATTTTGTGATTTTGATAACAAATTTAAAATTTGATTTGTTTCGCACCCGCTATGTAAATAAAATCCTAACCTTGGCATGCGCAGATGCGCACAAGCGCCTTATGATTTGAACTGTTTGAGCGATCTAACAGCAGAATATTATTTTACCGACTTTTATCTGTGGGAATACAGAGGATCTGGTTTGAGGGACTCAATAGGCATGGTGATAAACTTGTAAATGTTAACAGACAAAAGGACTTGGAATGAGGGTAACACAACGCTTAAGCTTACCGGTCGTTTTCGTGGTTGTGGTCAGTAGGTAGAGCGTTGGACGCTCAATCCGAACAGCCTTCCACCAATGGGTCGCGGGTTCGATCCCCACTTTTCTGACTGGGTTTTCACTCGAACGACCTATGTGGGATTGTTGCCAGTTACCAACGGAAGGTCGTGGGTTTCCTCCGGGCATAGAGCCCGGTTTCCTCTCACAATAAAACTGGCAACGCCGCCATATAAGTGAAATAATCTTGAGCGGGGCGTAAAACACCAAACAATCAATCAGTCGTTGTTGTGGTTTTCGGGGCTTCAGTTTAACCTGTGCTTGACACCCTATTTAGACATCTAAAAGATTACTTGACATTCATATCGTGTCCAATGTTTAATTGTCCCCCGCCACGTAAGTGGAAGGGGGACTTGGAAATGCTGCCCGTTCGTCCTTCCGTCCGTCCTTCCGTCTTTCCGTCCGTCCGTCCTTCCGTCCGTCCCAATTTCTTGTGAACGCGATAGCTTAAGAACCGCAAGATGCAAATCTTTCATTTTTGGTATATAGGGACACATTAGAGAGACCTTGGTCAAGTTCGATTTTCGGGGATGTTGACCTTTTTTTTTAGGTCACAGAGGTCATCAAGGTCAAAGTCTGAAATTTGCTTGTGAACGCGATAGCTTAAGAACCGCTAGATGCAGATCTTTCATTTTTGGTATATAGAGACACATTAGAGAGACCTTAGTCATGCTCGATTTTCGGGGATGTCGACCTTTTTTTTTAGGTCACAGAGATCATCAAGGTCAAAGTCTGAAATTTGCTTGTGAACGCGATAGCTTAAGAACCGCAAGATGCAGATCTTTCATTTTTGGTATATAGAGACACATCAGAGAGACCTTGGTCAAGTTCGATTTTTGGGGATGTCGACCTTTTTTTTTAGGTTACAGAGGTCATTGAGGTCAAATTCTGTAATTTGCCTGTGAACGCGATAGGTCATCAAGGTCAAAGTCTGAAATTTGCTTGTGAACGCGATAGCTTAAGAACCGCAAGATGCAGATCTTTCATTTTTGGTATATAGAGACACATCAGAGAGACCTTGGTCAAGTTCGATTTTTGGGGATGTCGACCTTTTTTTTTAGGTCACAGAGGTCATTGAGGTCAAATTCTGGAATTTGCCTGTGAACGCGATAGCGTAAGAACCGCAAGATGCAGATCTTTCATTTTTGGTATACATAGACACATTAGAGAGACCTTGATCAATTTTCGGGGATGCCGACCTATATTTTTAGGTCACAGAGGTCATCAACGTCAAAATTCTGGAATTGGCTTGTGAACGCCATAGCTTTATAAGAACTGCTAGATGCAGATCTTTCCTTTTTGGTATATAGGGACACATTTGAGAGACCTTGGTCAAGTTCGATTTTCGGGGATGTTGACCTTTTTTTTTAGGTCACAGAGGTCATTGAAGTCAAATTCTTGAATTTGCTTGTGAACGCGATAGCGTAAGAACCGCAAGATGTAGATCTTTCATTTTTGGTATATAGAGACACATTAGGGAGACCTTGGTCAATTTACATAAATCAGACCACACTCCCACAATCATTGAACATCATATATATGGTGATTATATCCAATGTATAATGAGCAACTAATCCAAACAACATTTATGGCGGGGGACCTGCTAGCTACTTGGCTTGTTTTAGTAGCTTTACTTGTAGTAAAATCGTGCAAATTTGTAAATTTCAGAAAGCCTACGACAGCGAGCGTGCCGTTAAACAACTGATTAGCTTGGACATTATTTAGTCTTGTCATAATTTATTCCAGGAAATCTAGTGAAATTTTTTAACACTTCCCAGTACTGTGTGGAATCATTAAAAAAGGTAATTCCTCTGTGGAGCCAAAACAATTCACCTGTAAAAATGAAACGTCTTAATAACTTCCTTTCATCTACACAAATCCGATTGCCAGAATTCTTTGAAACTTGTCAAGTCTAAATTTAATTATCATCGATGCTAGCATACAGCAGATGTTATTTCCCAGATGTCGATTACACCGAGAAATATGATTTTATTTTCACTGATTTAGGGATTACAAGACACGCAGATCGAGAACTACAGGACTCTCAGTGTTTCGACAACATAGAATGGCTTGCTGTATCAAAACAGCATTATGCAAAAAGCACGAATCTAAGGATTATTATTCTATTACTGAAATAACTATACACTCTTCTAAAGAACCAAACAGGGAACGACAAATTGTCCTTTGAGCAGCATTGCGTATAAGTAATCGTATAGATGGTGTTTGAAAAGAGCAAGGATCTGTGTTATCAACTTATCCCACATATTTGGTACATAATGGAAATATACACATATTTAAATTACACGCTTCAGTTGGTCAATTTCAGGGCTGTTGTTCCCATTAAAATATATGCCATCAAGAAAATATCCAATACATTTTCAATGCATCGAGTCGGATCCAATATACGGCAAAGTTATACCATGATAGTAATGTAGCCGATGGTCCTTGGCGGATTGGCGAAACACCATGTCACAACACATCAACAGTTGATTAAAATAAGTTATACAGTAAATAATTTCAATGGATATCGTCGGAATGCAAAATGGCCTTTTCACACAAATACTGTTCATCAATATCGTAAACGATGTATATGCTGTGGATAATTATGTTGATTGGTTGCTGTTACATGCAGAATATCTTCTTTATTGACATCAACAAGTGTTCCATAGAAAGTATGTTTTAAGTTGCGTAAGTCACGAATATATGACCCAAATATGAAAAACAGGCCACGAAGAATAAGAACACGAAGTAAACTTCCAGAGGAAAAAGTTTAAAGGCCCTACACGAAGGCATTTAACCGAAAAAATCTATTGGCTCTTGAGGAAAGCTATCTTAATGGAATACAATGAAGGGGGGAGGCAGGGTAGGAAGGCAGTAACTAGGCTGCCTGTAATGCAAACAAAACAAGTATTAAGTAATCAATTGACAAAATAGTCAAAATACAAACAACGCAACATGAACATTTATAGGAACTAACCATGGCAACTAACCATCGTAACTGTGGCACCAAATTGAATTAGGGTGCATTCGCAAAATTCCAAATGATACGGGGTCTCTTTCGACGCTCAATAGACGATTGTGATTCCTTGTTCGGGTAAAGTTCGACTAGAGAAATTATTGACGAAAAAACCCAGAACTACAACACCAACCAACTACGCTATAAACTGATGTACTAAACATGATAAACAGGGTCAGCGCACCATTGACATTGTTGACCTCCGTCTCGCTGATTGCGGTTATTTAAATTTTACTTTTTGGACACAATTTTATTTTGTACAGACAACAGACTGTATGGATTTTACCTTACTCAAACGTGAAAATCCGAATAAAAGTGCGAATTTTTACAGCTCATGACACCTTAATATACTGAGTATGGTATAACACGGACTGGTAGGTAGTGTGGATCTATATGGACAAAGTGTACTCCAAGATTTGTAGTTTCCCGCTCATACTTCTCATACAGTAACTTATGTTGGGTCCTGAGACGGTCGTTCATACATACGATGATATTTGTTTATGCCAACGCTAAAAACAGATTATGTTACAACACAGGAATTTTAAGTTAACAAAAGTACAAATGTTATTCAAGAAGCGGACTTCTTTGGTTAGACAATACAAAGTAGATCGAAGCAATTTCCTTTCTCTGGCTTTCCAGATGACATAGTGACACAAGATATCAATTAAGCTTTGGGAGAGTTTTTCGTTTTATCTTATTGATTGTTATTGGGTAATAAACCTTTTCACAAATGGTCATTTGTCTTATTCAGAGGAGGCACGTATCAGGCTATCAAATACCACTGGCATATCAAATGAAATAACCGAGCATTGATTCATATTGCTCAATACGCCAGACATCGTCTTTAAATCAAATAAATCAATTGATAGAGCCTTGGTTTGAAGAAATCCAGACGTCCGTTATTTGGTTTTGAGTGAAACCCAGATAGAAATATTGTCTCAATTAGTTGACTTTTACTAGTCCGCAATGTGTTGAGTGGATTGAAGCTATTGTGATACGCCCGCACGGGCTTCTTCAATACTACGTATTTGGAAAATCTATGAGTTACTCTTGGAATTTAAAAGAAATGATAACAAGAAAACGCCCATATATATACTTGCTAAATACTTGTCTTTGGTTGAACGTCATCGATCCCGTGGAGACGTGATATTTTTCTGCATCAGGCAGACGAGTTCGTATCAGGAGCCTGTTTCACAAAGCGGCGTAGCGTAAGTGTTTACGCAACGGCCATAGCACGTAAACATTAGGTTGTCTGCTGAAGTGACTCAACATAATTCACAATACAAAGAGAACATATCGATGTGATAAAAAAAACCTTTACCAGAGGATAAGCCAACTTATGACACCCAACTCTGCCGAAGGTAGGTTACCTGGTTAGTAGGCCTATAGTGGCCAGAACTGAGTACAACTATCGGTATCACCCGTATCGGCTGAGTTGTAGTTGTAAACACTTCCGCTAAGTAAGTAAAAAAAATTATCTACCAGACAAGCGTTAAAGCCAAATCCTAAATTATTTAGGGTTTTCTTTTCTCGCTAGCCCAGGTGTACTTGTCTCTCCCATCCCAGATATAGTAACATATTCGTAGGATATAATGACATTATTAACATTATTAACTAAGCGATATTCCATTTTATTTCCTCTTTCTTATGTTAACAATTTGTGCGAAATAAAGTATCATCGTTATTGTAGAATACCATGCGACTTTATACTGTCTTGACTAATTTTCCAAATGCGAGCTCACACAATCATTGTTAAAGAATACCACACGTCTTTATACTCTCTTGATGATTGTCCAAATGCGAGCTCACGCAATCATTATTAAAGAAGACCATGCGACTTAATACTGTCTTGTCTGTTTGTCCAAATGCGAGCTCACACAGTCATTATTAAAGAAGACCGTGAGACTTTATACTGTCTTGTTTGATTGTCCAAATGCGAGCTCACACAATCATTGTTAAAGAAGACCGTGCGACTTTATACTGTCTTGTTTGATTGTCCAAATGCGAGCTCACACAATCATTGTTAAAGAAGACCGTGCGACTCTATACTGTCTGGTTTGTTTGTCCAAATGCGAGCTCATACAGTCCTTATTAAAGAAGACCATGCGACTTTATACTGTCTTGTTTGATTGCCCAAATGCGAGCTCACACAATCATTGTTAAAGAAGACCATGCGACTTTATACTATCTTGTCTGTTTGTCCAAATGCAAGCTTACACAGTCCTTATTAAAGACGACCATGCGACTCTATACTATCTTGTCTGTTTGTCCAAATGCAAGCTTACACAGTCCTTATTAAAGACGACCATGCGACTCTATACTGTCTGGTTTGTTTGTCCAAATGCGAGCTCACACAGTCCTTATTAAAGAAGTCCATGCGACTTTATACTGTCTTGACTGATTGTCCAAATACGAGCTCACACAGTCCTTATTAAAGAAGACCATGCGACTTTATACTATCTTGTCTGTTTGTCCAAATGCGAGCTCACACAATCATTGTTAAAGAAGACCATGCGACTTTATACTATCTTGTCTGTTTGTCCAAATGCGAGCTCACGCAGTCCTTATTAAAGAAGACCATGCGACTTTATACTATCTTGTCTGTTTGTCCAAATGCAAGCTCACGCAGTCCTTATTAAAGGAGGTACACAAGACTTTATACTATCTTGTCTGTTTGTCCAAATACGAGCTCACACAGTCCTTATTAAATAAGACCTTGTGTCTTTATACTATCTTGTCTGTTTGTCCAAATGCAAGCTTACACAATCATTGTTAAAGAAGACCATGCGACTTTATACTATCTTGTCTGTTTGTCCAAATGCGAGCTCACACAGTCCTTATTAAAGAAGACCATGCGACTTTATACTATCTTGTCTGTTTGTCCAAATGCAAGCTTACACAATCATTGTTAAAGAAGACCATGCGACTTTATACTGTCTTGACTGATTGTCCAAATACGAGCTCACACAGTCCTTATTAAATAAGACCGTGTGTCTTTATACTGTCTTGTTGGTTGTCCAAATGCGAGCTCACACAGTCATTATTAAAGGAGATACACAAGTCGTTATATTGTCTTGTTTGGTTGTCCAAATACGAGCTCACACAGTCCTTATTAAAGAAGACCATGCGACTTTATACTATCTTGTCTGTTTGTCCAAATGCGAGCTCACACAGTCCTTATTAAAGGAGGTACACAAGACTTTATACTATCTTGTCTGTTTGTCCAAATACGAGCTCACACAATCATTATTAAAGAAGACCATGCGACTTTATACTGTCTTGTTTGTTTGTCCAAATGCGAGCTCACACAGTCCTTATTAAAGAAGACCATGCGACTTTATACTATCTTGTCTGTTTGTCCAAATGCGAGCTCACACAGTCCTTATTAAAGAAGACCATGCGACTTTATACTGTCTTGACTGATTGTCCAAATACGAGCTCACACAGTCCTTATTAAATAAGACCGTGTGTCTTTATACTGTCTTGTTGGTTGTCCAAATACGAGCTCACACAGTCATTATTAAAGGAGATACACAAGTCTTTATATTGTCTTGTTTGGTTGTCCAAATACGAGCTCACACAGTCCTTATTAAAGGAGCTACACAAGTCTTTATACTGTATTGTTGGTTGTCCAAATACGAGCTCACATAGTCATTATTAAATAAGACAGTGTGTCTTTATACTCTCTTGTCTGGTTGTCCAAATACGAGCTTACACAGTCATTACAGTCGCGGATCTCGTTCTTTCAAAGCACAAATACCTCAGCATATCACATGACTACATGTACTCTTCCTCATGAGCTAGTTTATACGGTAGTTTTGTCTTAACCCGCCGCTGTGTGTATATTGGTTATGTGCCATGTATTTATGTGGATACCAAATTCTTAATGGTTTCAAATACTTCATTACATGACAAATAGAAAACAAACTGGAAGTGTGTCAATTGGCATTCAGTAATATCTTTATACCAAATAAATAAGATAAATAAATATGCATCGTATGCCCCAAAACCTTAAACTGTGTGATTTTTATGATGTCTGCACGCTTTTATAGGATCGTGTTCACTTTATTCCCTTAAGATTGAATAAACCAAGAGAGTCAGGGGGTGCAGACCGCTGTTTCGAAGGTCCGTTAGTCCGAAGGTACGTTAGTCCAAAGGCCTATTAGTCCGAACAACCGCTGTTCCAAAGGTCCGTTAGTTCGAAGGCCAGCTAGTCCGAACACCCGCTGTTCCGAAGGTCCGTTAGGGTTACGGTTAGGGACCATCGGACTAACCGGCCTTCGGAATAACAGACCTTCGGACTAACGGACCTTCGGACTTACGGGCCTTCGGACTACAGGGCCTTCGGACTACAGGACCTTCGGACTAACCGGAACTAATGGGCGTTCGGAATAACGGACCTTCGGACTAACGCTACGCACCCGAGCCAGGGGCTTGTTTCACTAATCGACGTAGCGTAAATTTTTACGTAACTGCTATGGCAACTTGTACTGTAGAGATAGGTTGTTGTGACAGTTACGTAAAACAATACGCCTACGCCCTCTCGTGAAACAGGCTCCAGGTGGTGTATCTGACACCCTTGTAGTTTTGGTTTGATCGAAGCTTCATATCCAATGAAACAAAAACTGCCTGTGGAAGAAATAGATATCCAGAGGCCCACCTATAAATCTGTGCGTTCTACAGATCGTTAAAATGATTGCCTGGGTTCCTCAGTCAATCTTCGACCGTTTTAACCGAGAAAGTCTTACTTCATACTGAAACACCAAAAAGTGTCCCATCGAATCACAGTACGTCTATGGTCTCAGTACATAACTTAATCCATAGAGTACCAGAGCGTTCTATCAATCGACTTGAGAAAGGTTGGTTTTCGGCCTGTTAATGTGAGCTGACCGTGATAGATAGTAACGTACATCTGAGTTTTGGGCCAGTGTGTTTTATCTAAGGGTACATCCTATAACATGCATCTGAGTTTTGGGCCAGTGTGTGTTATCTAAGGGTACATCCTATTGTCTCTTATTATTCATAGTGTGAGCAAAATGTTTCAGCACCATGGAAAGTTACGTTTAAATCACTAAACTCAGATGCCAGAATCAAATTATCTGTAGGTCAAATTACTTTCATTTTAATAATACGGCCAAGTAGTTTTGATAGCCAATATTTCGAGATTTTTTCTTGTGCGATTTAATATTATTCGTTGGATCTGTTTATCAGGGCAATGTTTTTCTTATCAAGATAACACTAGCTTAAAAAATATAAGCCTAATATAAAAGTGTTATTGTCTCTATCTTTCAACCGACTATTTGTAAAAACAAATAGCTATTGGATTTCACAAATATCACGTTTAAGTTTGAATGCAAATGAAGCAAAATGAACTTAGGTTAAAATGAATATAATAATTAATTGTTATGCGATTGGTGTGTTGATTTTATTTGAAACAAACCTCTAAAACTAAATAACTAACTCCTTACTAAAACTTTTTCATGAATTAAAACAATCTACCAGCTAGGTGAAGAGCATATATATCCATAGGTATTTTCAACAATGACAACCGAAAAAGATTGTGAGGTAGTTAATTTTTTGAAAACGCTTGTTGAAGTTGTGACTTAATGAATTAATTGGCCGAATGATCCAACCAGTGAGCCCATTGCATAGATGATCTGGCGGACTTCAGGAAAAATGACATTTATGATTCTGCTAATCAAGTGAGTCGGGTTTGGCACGAGTTGCTTGTCAGAGTTGATCGATGAACATAGAGTACAAGGACTTGTAGTTTTCTGGCATATTACTTCCTACGTCTAATCCGCTAGTTCACACTTGTTAAATTTCGATCCGTCACTCTGCTCTATGCCAGACCCCTCGCTGGCATTCCTTCTTGCTGTGACAATAATGGAGTAGAGTTGAGAGAAACTGTGAGGAACTAGCCTCATAAGCTCTTGTTCTATCTATTACTTCGTATCAGCCTATTACTTTTTTGTTTTCCTGATCACTTCTGACAAATAAGACTCATTGCTCTTGTATTGCTCTGTGATTCTCATGGTAGAGCGATGACAAAAAGGCCCCCATCGGCTAGGCGCGGACTCGAATCTTACTAAGCCCATCATAGCTGTTAGGGGTTTCACTTGACCATTTTACGTGGTACAGTTGCGGGTAATTGCTGAAAGTCGGGGATTCATTCCAGAGAGACCCCAGTTTTCACTTACTTCATATAGGTTAACATCGCCTTAAAAGTGTTTTGTAAAATATCGATCAATCAATTTACCAATCCATTGTAGAACAAAATGGTTCAACTCGAAAACAAATTGTATTCACTCTAACCATTAAGGTTAATACCTACATGTTATCTCACTAATAATATTACACCTGAGTATTATTCTTTTTATCCTTAATCGATTGTATCTCGACTATCTTTTCCGTTTTACGTACGGATACTGGAAAAATATCCAGCTGTACAATAAAGCCATAAATTTGTGAAATAACGCAAACCTCAATTTCATATTAAGCTCAGAGAAAGGTGTTATCATGCGATTTCCGTTCAGTTTTATTGATTAATTTCGAGAAAAAATCGCATCGTGTAACAGTCAACTGCATGAATTTAATAGGATAGTGTTTTTGTCGTTGGTTTCTGTATTCAGTTTTGTCGATCGTTTATTTTCTTTGGAATGTTGAAATTATTGACATTTGGCATCTGAACTATCATAATCATCGAATTCTATTCTTGAGTCAGACGAAGAAAACAACCAACAAACTAGTCGTCGATGGACTGGTCATTTGATATGTGCACCAAATTTTCTCAATGTATTTTATATCCGTCTTACATTCCGGTGTTGATCTTATAACCAGAACTTAAATAATCCTTATAGGTATAAATTGACCCCGATGAATTCCACGGATATTTTATGTGTTAAAGTAAACATTATTTTCATCAAACGAGAGAGATATATTCTTGGTGAATGGTTCAGAATTCAGCAGGTTCCAATTCAGGCCATAGTTACCTTTAATGCTGAATATGGCGTAAATGAGTAAGGTCTCTTGGGAGAAAAAGATTAATTGAATTTCCACCGTGTTTATCCAAAAGACGCGTTCATTAGACGCACATTTATTTTATATACATGAATCAAACACTGTGATGCCGACAATAATTTGAAATTTACATTATAACGATAAATATGTATACCAAACGGGCATATCAATATTAAGGCATTGTAATTTCAAAATCATTAGTTTATCATTTAAATATAACAATGTTTCCCCGCATAGATGTGGGTCTATATGGAAAGTTAACGAAAATGTTGAATTTCGATAGAGAAACATTATAGGCATATAATCAGAACCCAGTTGTAAAGCAATATGTGTTTGCCAAAATTCTTTTTTTTTGTTTGTATTCAAATTGAAATAAAACAATATATCTAACTTAATCATTAAACTATACACAATAGATGCCTTTTTCAATTCTTATTAAACTTATCAACAGTTGTGATAAGATAAATATTTTGACAAACTTTTCTCTGAAAATTCAAATTTTCTAGCATGAAAATTTTAATAATTTACACTTTTAAATACATTTTTAATAAATACAAGTCTCGTTATCGCGATTGCCTGTTATGGGCATGCGTGGGTCATACAAAGATGGGGCATGGAGAAATATGCTCATGGTTCCGGTGAAACATGCCGCAGTAAATATATACAGGAAAAACCGATCCATCACCATAGCAACGTACTTCCAATCCCGAATTTCCTGCAAAACAAAAATAAGAAAAGAAAGGTTCAATCATATGAGATAGGCTTTTCATTTATAATATTCTCATATTGGCCTTTATACACATCGAACATGTTTTACAAATTATATATAGATCATCGTATATAAAGAGGATATTTGTTGTTTATCTGTTAACAACAAATATTCTATTTATTACATAATTAGTGGTGAGATTTTGGTGTATTTTCTCCGACAAACTGAGCGATTCGATGTCAGCAATTGATCTAGATTTGTCCTCATCACCCATACGACGTAGGATAAATGAGCGAGACGGTGTTGAGTTCAACACAACACATTTTATATTTGCATGGAAAACAGGTATTTTCCTGTTGCAAAAGCTGTTTAATAGTTGGAAAATAATTTTATGAACAAATTATGGTTAGAATAACATACTTATTTCGGAGGAGAAACCTGTGCGCAAGGATACAGCGGCGTGCGCCAGACAAAAGAAAATATGAAGTTCAACTTCAAAGGTACTGCAAGTGGCAAACTCATAGATTTACTAAATGAAGTGTGTTTTACGATATATTATTTTTTATTTTTTGGTTACCAGTATCAACCACAATGTTTGTACGCGAATGTAAGTGGCACTGACAATCATAGCTTACATTCTTCCTTTGCAAGGATTTTTGTCGGTTGGCGATACATTTTCTTGAGAAAAAAAGAAACTTAAATTCTGTAGCTGTACCCCTATGCTTTACATGTATAAAGCGGAGTTGATACACAAGACGTCAAATCCGATTTAAATAGCCAATTCAGCACGGGGTGCTACAAAAAGGCCAATGATAAAAAAATTGGGTAAGATCCAATTAATAAGATCTTAAAAATTGTTAAATAATTTATGGAAGAAGAATTGCTGAGAAATTTTAGCAATTTTAACTGCTTGCCTGAAATGTTCATATCAACATTGTCCCAATCATCCAAAATCCCTTACTTAATTCTTAACCAATGTGAAACCTCCGAGGATAATACTTTCTCAGCAGAGGTAAACTTACAGACTGGAGTTGAAACCCTACGTGATAATGGAAATGCAATTTTCCAAATTTCATCGAAATGCCACAGTGACTAATACTTCGCTATTAATTTTGCCAGTCGAAGTTCAACATGCAACATCGGTGAGGTTATATTGATTTTGTTAAATTTCCCAACCAAACGCACCCGACCTACCCTTTAACTTAATATTCAGGCTTAATTGTTAACAGAGGGGATTGCATAACGGCGGATACGTCTGATTTGTAGGGTTTGTATTAGTTCTTCGGCCCAGATTTGCGCCTTGTTCAATTTTCTCTCCACCCATGATCAAAGAATCTGTCAATGAAGGTCCAAAGTGTATTCGACATTGCGTTGTCAATCAATGAAGCATTGCGTAGAGAAGAGCAGAGTGAGATGGGAATATTTCAACTAAAGGTTGTCCCAGATCAGCGTTAAGCTCGTGTCTCTCAGTGATCGCATCCACCAGGCTTTATTTACAACACTGGCTCAATTTATCGGAAGCTCATAATGAAATCTCTTAACCTTTCCTGCCATCTTCTTGGACGGTATTATAGATTGAGACTAAGTCCAACCATACACTGTTTGCTCAAAGTCTGGTGGACAGAGCCAGCGCCTGTAATTTACGTCAATCCAAGTTAATACAAGAATACAGAAAGAACAAAGCGGATTATTTGGAGACACTTGAGAGAGAGAGAGATAATTTCACTTTCCTTTATCAATTCATATTCCATATCATAGGCGTGAATTTTGTTGGGCTAAATGTCATAAAATGATCAAATCTGTCCTTAATTAAACAACTTATTTTAAAAGTTCTTAACTCTCTTAATGTCCTTCAGGCTTTACAAACAACAATGAGATTAAGCTGTCCAGACTTTTACGCGAACGCGATTAAGATTATAGATTTCTTTATTTTAGTTTGTTTAAATGATAATACTGATTGGTTGATTTATTGGAGTTTGACGTTTCGCTTGTCTTATACATGTATATCAAGAAGATTTTCCCTGTGCCCGTGTGTTCTTAAATATATATCAAGTTGCCGTTTGAAAGAAGAAAAACATAAAACGTTATTGGTTAACATATTTATCTACAGTATTTTATTTTATCCTATAATTACGCGGCATTTCTGTTCCAAAATCTTTTTGTTCAGTGCATACTCTTACTGTAACCTGGCTGCACTTGTGCAACGGATCTGATACAATTGGAATGGAAAATGGGAAATTTACATTTCCTGAGCTGAACAAATTGTACAAGATATTTCCAGCTGCGTTGCAACATTTTATGTAGAGGGTGTAGAAAGGTGATTCTGGAACAACATCAAAAAAAGATCCATGCTTATTGTTTCATCATTGACCCCCCCCCCCCCCCCTCAATGATATATTATGTCACTTTATTGGGTATGAATTGTCCCGTGGAATACCCATTGTATTAGTAGTAACTGTAGAACGTCATTTTGCCTAGACTTCAAGGCTTGTCATTTTGGATTCACTAAATAGACTGTCTATAACCAAGAACTTACGATGAGTCTTGGATAGTGGTTCTAACATATAATTTTGGAATTCATATATTCCAAGTCAGCTGAGCGTCCAAAATGAATGCGACGGACAGGAAGTGTTTCTGGGGACGACAGTGACTTGGAATACTGGGATAAAGCCGTCCTCAAAACCCAGTCCAGGTCGACTCGTTAGATTAGGGCTGGAGTCGGTCGATACCTCCCAATGATCTCTGGCGGCCTTTGCATATTGTAACACTAATGAAGAGTCTCAGGGAGAATCTGCCTGGTAGAAATGATCTGTTATATGAGACTAAGGCTGGCAGAAAACATCATCAGCCACAGCTGGACAAATCGCTCTTCCAATACATCCCTCCCATGACCACGAAAGACAGGACTACGAATTTTAGGATACGAGAAATGGTTTTGCTGAGCAGGCAAATACCCTGCAGCCTTTAACAAAATTCTCAAAATCAAGGTTTTCATCGTGTAGTTTTACATAAATACTGCCTAAATATTAATCCGAGACATTGCCTTTTCAGAAATTGTTCAAACATTTTACTGAAGGGAAATCAAGTATAAAACGATGCGACGATAGCAAAATACTCTGCCATCACATATGGAAAAGTTCTCCCTGTGTAAACTCATTTGCATTTGATATTTTAATGTCAATTTTTCCACACTCTTCGTTTAAGGTTGGGGCCTCCGTGGCTCAGCAGGTAGAGCGTTGGACGCTCAACCCGAACAGCCTTCCACCAGTGGGCCGAGGGTTCGAATCCCACAGTAAAAAAAAATGTGAAAATTTTCTGAAGGGGTTTTCACTCGAACGACCAGACCACCGGAAGGTCATGGGTTTCCTCCGGGCATAGAACCCGGTTTCCTCCCACAATGAAACTGGCAACGCCGCCATATAAGTGAAATAATCTTGAGCGCAGCGTAAAACACCAAACAATCAATCAATCGTTTAAGGTGAAATATAATTTAAAGCATTAATTGTAGAAAATCCAAGGGAAACAAAAAAGTTCAACAACTCTCTAATAAGCCACCATGGAACAACTAAGACACTTTCCAATATTTGATCACGCAAACTTGATTTAATCGGCAGGATATAATCGGGTCTCAGAAAAAAAACTGTTTATTGCTCACATCGAATTCTTTTTGGTACGCTTGATCGTATTGACTTAAATTCTCTACGGTCCAATCTTTCCATTGCAATGACAATCACGCACGCCAATCATCATTTCATTTTCCAAGACGGCCGATGGTTGTTGAAAAGAGCCAAGTTCTTTCTTGGTCTTGGAACAAAATAAGGAGGGATTGTAGAGCGGAAACTTGCAATTCTGATAATCAGTAGGAGGCCATTTTTTATCCTCCGAGGACAAATGGTCCCAATAGTCAGCTTAAACTCATTGTTACCATACGCTGTTGATCCCTTCACATTGAGATAGACAAAGGACGCCATGGGAGTCTGGACACAACAAAGTGTCCGTCTGATGAAATATTGTTGGAATTAGATTGCAAGAAATAGTACAGCCCTTTATACTGGTCAGGGGAGGCTGTTTCTCAACACATTTACGACCGACGTAACTTTGCGCCTGGTCGTAACGTACGGTTGAACTTACGTCGAGCGTAAATGTTTTGAGAAACACTCCCCCGAGCTTTAAGCAATTTCTTTTTCAATATTAATACATCTTGCTTAATTCTTACTGGTCGAATGAGAGCTAACGTAACGTATTACAATCTTTTGTAATCAGTTAACTCACATTCTGCACATTTATATAAATAGTTTTTTTGGAAATAGTTATGTTGATATATTTGATAATGCTTGCTAAAATGGCAAGACAAAGATACTCACATCTTCCATAGCATCGGTTTCCTTCATTTGCTCTGCGATGAAACGCACTCCTTGTAGAGAGGCAGCCACTTCCGGCGGATGACGACTACGTAATAGTCTGGTGGAAGAACTATCTATGTCACTATCTTCCGGTTGTCCGGATCTATGCGATTGCGGAAATTGTTCCCAGTTCCGACTGGACCCGCCAGAGGAACTTTCTCTGAGTTCTATACCATTACATGTCCTAATGGCTACTCGAGTTTTTCTTTCGAGTTCTGGTCTTTTCATGAGAAGGATTGTGGGTAAAACCTGAGTGAACATTCTTCGTACCCAGGGGGACATTTTATGAGTCGATGGCGATCTATAGTGAATACTGAGTACAAAAATCGTCAGTATGATTGACAAACTCACCACAATCATTGTAAACAGTAGATATTTTCCTATAAGTGGTATGACAAACGATGTAGGAGGGATCAAGTCAGACAAGAGAAGGAAGAAAACAGTCAAGGCTAGAAGAATGGAAATGGATAATGTAATTTTTTCGCCACTGTCAGAAGGTAAATAAAACACAAGAACACAAAGGCAGGATATGGACATACATGGTACAATCAAATTCACGCTGTAGAAAAGCGTTCTGCGCCTGATGGTCACGTTGAATGTGATGTCCGGGTAAGGTTCTGGACAGCACAGATAAAATTTAACATTTCTCCGGGCTGTGACATTAATAATATCCCACTCTACATTCTGATAAAAACCTCGCAAGTCTATTCCATTCTCGATCACAATCGCATTATTTGTTGTAGGAATCGTCTTGTTTTTGTTATTGATATTATTTACAGTGCAAAAGTGTTGGAGATCCACTTGCAATCCGTCATATGTCCAAGAACTGAACTTCATAAAACACTCTTGAATATCGAAAGGAAAAAATTCCACGTCGATTGGACAGTAACTTTTATAAATAGCAGGCGGTTCCCATATCAGTTTTCCTGTGTGATGAACTTTGGCTTTGGTAAGTAAGGTAATAATAAAATCCCCATCAGCGCTGAAAGAGAAATAAAATCAAACAAACATTAATTACAGATATAAGTAATTTTTCCAAAGACAATTAAATCTTAATTTAGCCCAAACAGCGATTACGTTTGCTATGTAGGCGTATGAAAGTAAGCACTGTTTAAAAAAAATTGAAAAGAACTGAACTAAACTTAATAAAAAAAAAACTAGCTCAGTTGTGTTTGAATGACAAAAACCAATATCGTAAGTAAATGTATCAGGTGAAATCTGATACCCAGCTAGTGATCAGATATTGAAATTGCTTGTACTCAGGATCTTCACTGAATTGCGCATAAAATATTGCAATTTAGAGTGCTAGGAAGGTCTGGAGGCCATACTGGTAAATCACCGGCGAATCGCATTGCCTTAAAGCCATTGGATTAAATGCTGACAAGAATCCCCTTTGCCAGCGGGTGAAATAAATTAAGACAATTGGCTTTCGGATCAATCAATTATTTGAGGATTTTTTACGTCTGCTGATTTTAACACGGATTGTGCCATTCATTGTCTGTTAGCCTTAAGTCTGCTGTCCTCTTAATGCGACCAGCTATGAACGCTACTGATGGACGAGACAAAGGCCTGCCGATTTTTTCTCACCGTTAATGTCACTTTCAAGAATTTCCTCGGCCAAACGGAATTGTTCAATCACCACGGACTCTTCCAGAAATGTGTTTATTTTTTACTGTTTCCGGGTAACAGTTTTGTAAATGAGGCTATACCCGTGGCTCTCACAAAGGGAAAAAAATTGTAACTTGAAGACGTTAAAGGTCTCTGACTGAAGTCACTCACTTTGAGTTGACTGTCCATCATAAAATATTCACTAGCCATATGCAAACTATAAAAGAAGAATTATTGTTTTTAAGCAAAAATAAAAAAAGAATGGAGACTGGATCTTATGGTGCAATAGATTCAAACCATATGCTTCATTTTGGTAAAGTGTAATAAGCAAACAGCTGCTGCAATCGAATGCCACCCAATGACGACTCGTGTTTGTTTCGCTCTCTATTTGTAGATAGAAACTAAAGATGTAATGTCACCAGGTCGTGACAAGCATGTTATCGATTTCGTAACGTGTAACAAACAGAGGGATTCTGTTCGATGAAGTTGTTGCTTTGAATGGCTAGACTATAATATAAGAAAAGCTCTAATAGACTATTTGACACCAACTGTTGCCTATTTACACAAACAACATGTGCCACAACGCTTACGAACAAAGACGCATATTTACACACGTGTTACACTTTATTCAGTTTAAAGCCTTATTTAAAGAGAGGTAACAGTCATAAGAGTTTGCCAAAGAAAATCTTGTAAAGAGAAATCCAGAAGAAAACATTTTCTCAATTTAACCACTATCCTTTAAATCCCATATGCCCAACTTTTCGCTTTTAACAAGGAATTCTGAACTTAAATTAAATAGATATTTAATTGGTTATCTCAATTAGACTAATTGACATTCGCCCATCATATGGAGTGTACTGAAATTTTAACACATGTCCACACTTACTTATTATATAAAACAATGTCCGGTCTCCATAGGTTATCTGAAGGAATATGTAGGTATGTGATCCCACCAAACTCTGCCGGATCCCACGTCAATCGTTTGTCAACCCATTCCTACAAAAATATTTAATGAAAAATTGCGTTGTATGTAAAGGAAACGATATCACCATTTATTGGCATGCTTATAAATTACAAATAACAAAACTATAATTACTGTAGATCGCCTGGTTTGATTTGTGTTGATTTCCACATAAATCGACGTACGAATCGTATGAATAAGAGAATAAGAATGTCGTTACAGTAGATTCAGACATTCATTTTCAATAGAGTAAACACTACAAGCATCATTTGTTTAGACATTTGATCACCATTTTGTTAGTTATTAAAATATAGTTATAACTGTATAGCCTCTAATCCTTCCTAACATATTTGATTCCTTCTCTTATTCTAAACCTTAACCCGCAATGCCAAAAATGATGTTACACAAATCTCGCCGCCCAACATTCTTGTGTTGAGTATGGAGATACATTTTGCTTGAGGCTTCAGTAAATCCCAACGGCTGGAGATTCTGGTAAAGAAGAGTAGTGGAAACATCCATGAATACATTTACTAGGGTGTTGAAAATTAGTGTGTGTGTTACTTACGTGTCTCAGCCAAACACTGACGCTCATTATTTGATTTCTCTCATCCTGTAATAAGACCAAAACCAATCAAATTTAGTTGTACGAATAAAAATAAAACAATTCTTATGCAATTCGTAATGAAACACGTTAGGTTACATACTAAATTGAAATGGGACAATGCTACTTTCATTTTGGACAAGTTGCACAATTCTACAATGCATTCTTTTTATGGCATTTTACTTTCATGTGTTGGATATCTAAACGACGTTTTACCGTACATAAATTGTACTTATCTATAATTCAAATCTATAACAAAGCCGATAAAAGAAAACCCCTGAGAGAAAACAGTTTACAAGGAAAAGTAATTTCCTGTTTATTTTCATTGTGGGCCTTTTCGGCAAGCTTTTTAAAAACGACCATGAATTAGAATAGATCTCCGCGATACTGACTTTCAGCTTAGCTCATTTTATCAGCAATCTTATCTTAAGTTCACGATGAAATAGAAATCCGAATGCTAAATGCAAATCTTTAAACCTGTCCTGGAGGTGATACAATCATATATTTCTCTTACCATTACCATATTGAGCAAAATTTGAAATAACTAGTAGCCTGTGACTGTGAATATAAGTCAGCCAAACTCTAATGATAGGAAACAATACACGGAAATCGGGCTCAGAACGTCCTAACAGAAGGATGTGGATCTGGGTTCAAATCGAAAAAGAGTCGACCCGTTTAGGATATATGCTTGGTAACAACACAATTTATTGATGGAGTAGAGTAAACACGAGAACACATGGGAATTATATGTATCTCTCTTTAAAAAATCAAAATGAAATCCTGTATACGTGCAATTTGAAGGAGTTCGAAAAACTAGCTACCTAAATTTCATAATATCATTACAAAACCGTAGATTTAGATTTACCCAGGGAAAGATTCAAGGTTTCATGTCCTACAATCTGTGTATGTCATATATATATACTCTATGTGGTTTATTATATAACAACTTATGATTGGGTACAATGGTCTAAATGATATGATATATGAAATGATTAATAATTTGTTTGTGTCATAAGTACATGTCTGGAGACTATTTCACTTAAAACTGTGTACGTAATCGTTTCTAAATACATGTATCAATCATAAGGTGTATGTTTCCTTGATTTCTAAAATAGATTTATTTATTGTGTTCAGCATCCGCATACAGTTCATGCGAGGTAAGAACACCTGGCGAGACTTAAGCCTAATTAAAGTGGCATGAGCTGCCGAAATTCACACCTTTTTCATAATTTCTGATCGTCACGACAGTAAGAGGCTTTGAAGGCCATCGAAAAACTAAATGATTGGCGTTGGAATGAGGAATATCCATACAGTATGTGGCCTGTACGAACCGAAAACGTGTTCGAAACGTAAACAAAATTTAAATAACCGGGACGACCATTCATTCAATCTTAGCAAAAGTTAGTTTAAAACAATACTTTATCGTACATTCTCGAGACTAGAAACACTAAAAAGCTTCTGAATTATACGTCTTAGGAAAAAAAGCCGATAATTTCAACATTCTGTTTCAACGTCAAAATATCAACATTTTGGCAGCTCATGCCCCTTTAAGTATCCGTTTTTTTTTAATAGTTATTGGTGTTTTATCTATAAAAATTGTCAAATTATATTTTGTTTTGTTTCTTTACAATCAAACTTGTTCTGACGTCAATGTGAAGGGACAAGGTCATAAATACTTTATATAGACATGCTTATTCTTATATCAAGCTATTTAAAGAAACAAGATTCAGCCGTGTGAACCATGGTGGAAATAGTATAAAGTGGTGGTTAGAACGTACAGTTAGTAGTAAAATATGTTATCAAAATATCGTATTCAATATTCGTGATGCTTGAATCTAATTTTTTCTATATATTTGTATTGCCCAAAAAGAAGAAGAGGCATGAAGGGGTTGCTAATTTCCCCCTAATTTTAAATGTTTCTTCGGGTATGTCAAGATCGATTATATTGATTATTGGGAAATAGGAAGTGTAGATTTTCTTCCAACTGGCGTCTGACAGAAAATCTCCCAAGCGAGCTGTAGCAACTGTCTCCCGAAATTTGCCGAGCCAAGCCGGGCGTGGAAAAGAACGGAACACTCAGAGCCACAGGCTGAATAGAACGTCGATGGAGCCAAACTATTTTCATATCATGGAATTATATCCGTAATCTGTCAGGCTGGAAAATCCGTTTTGACAGTATGAAAAAATACAGCCAATTTGTTTCCAGCATTTTCAAAAGCAGACGCTAAGTCATTGATGAAAAATCCAAAATCACACTTCTTGATTCGCTCCATTAGAATAGAAATAGCAGCTTCACTTGGAAGGTTTCAACGAAACAAAGAAATTTACAATATTCATACCACATGTGCCCTTCCACAAAGCCCTAGTAATTCACTGAAGCCACATAAACTAATTTTGCTCTTTTCACGACTATAAAATCCTTTAAAACTTCACTTAAATGTTACATTGGGGATATTCTTAAACTTGGCCATACATTGACAGTAGAAAGTATGTTATATTGAAAGGCTCAACCCAAATATTGTTTTCCATATTTAGGTTTTGTTTACTACTTCTTAACATGCATCTTTATTGAATCGCGCTATTTTTTTTGGGCCAGGTCCTCTACGTAATATTAAAAAATATATAAGTAAAAGTAAAAATGGACCGCATACGTAAACTGGTTTGTGCTCCAATAAATGGTTTATTTCCTAGACTGTGAACTAAGAAAATATAAATTCGCCTTTAATTATAGGTACATACAATAAATACGAAGAAATGACACATGAATTCCATTGATTGATCAGATAAATAAAGGTATTATATTGATAAGGGGCGCGATTGGGCTGATGTAGAAAGCCCTAATGATTCTATAAACCAAGTTTCTATTATACAAGTTGATGACCTAGACTGGCCTCTTTTGAAGAATTTCACGGACAGTTCCCTTTATTCTTGAAAGTCCAATACACATGAGTAAGCATCTAACTGACGTGGCGTTGACATTAGTGCTGATTCGAACTAAGACCAGTAACTTAGACCAAGTCGAAAAATGGGATCCTAGCCAATCAAGATAAATGAGGCGACATATATCAAATCTATCTCAAGGAAATGTATTTACAGTACTTCAATTTTGAGAACATGCGAGGCGCCCGGTTTCTCCGTTTCTATTTGCACTCCTTCATTTCTATCGAACCGAAATGCCAACGGAGACTATTTCCCGCCATGTTGTCCGCCTAAATTCCAATCCCTGACTTCATTTATCAAAAGTCTTATCAACACTTAGCTTTGTTCAAGGTGCTTGGCAAAGAGCAGAAAAGCACAGCCATGTAAGTGTTTCTCTTACAGAACCTTTCATCAGATTTAATCCATCTCTTCAACCCATAATCGAGTGAAGACAATTTTGGGTTTATACAATTATAAGTGATGATAACGTTCGGCAAAATCTGACTCTTCATTAAATATCACGTCTCGGTCTGACACGCGAACAAGCATACAATTTCCGCGGCCTTTCATATCTCTAATCGAACGAGTTTCTATCAGAACGGTACGAATTATGACCGATGTGTCTTTCTCAATCAAAACAACCGATAACCTAGATTTACGAAATGTATCCAACATGGTTAATATATTAGGGCTTTCGACGTTTACCAAAATACCCTCAATTCCTGGAAATATCAACTCCATATACATTTTAATTCTAGGCACGAAAAATCTTCAAAATGAAGGAAAAGAATTTGCAACAAATTTCAACAATTAGACATGTCGCTATATTTATCAAAAATAATTCCTGGTCGTTTGCAACCTTTGTACCAAACGACTTTACAGACAAGCGTTCTGCAAACATGGTACGCCTAAAGGCTTAGGGGAAGTTGGACATTGGCGCCAAGATTCAGTGTGATAGGCTGTTCGTGTTGGTATTATCTGAACTAATCCAGCACATACAACGGATATGTAAATAATACAATAAATGAGATCCTGTAAGACATTGCGTATAAATGGCAGGTTATTCATAGGGAACCCAATATTCAACAGACACAATGCAGTAAAACATCAAACGTTTGCAGCCGATGCAATTCTAATAACTTTATATGATTAAACTCAAAGCCTATCTCGTACAGTTGTTTGCAGTAAAAGTATGTTTTTTGCTCTCAATAATATTAATCTATGAGTTAATTTGTTCCACGTAAGCATGTGTTTATCATTGGATCCATCCATCAATCAAACATCTCAGACTGACTACTTGATTATTAAGGAAAAGCGGTCAATAAAGCCCTGGCCATGAGGGTCTTGCCTCGATTATTAACATGTCAAGTTGGTCAACCCGTGACTAGTCTCTATGAAATTAGATCGCAGATACCTTCTGGTGGAATAGAATGTGTTGATAACTTTTGGATACACTTTTACACTGTTCTGAATGGCACTGTCTTGGAAGAACCATGGCTTTTCTCCCTACAAGGCTTGGCTTCCTGTCCAGCTTATGATACCATCGGACATCAAGCAAAGCAATTTTCTATTCAATGAAGCATTTAATTTTTGCAGTCTTATCATAGATGGGCTTGGCAATGGCTAGCTCCATCATCCTCCCCTTGACTGACACATACTGATCGATTAGTCGTGCCCGGCCAAGGGCAAAGGAGTTAGCCACGCGAGGTAGACCTTTTTCTCCCGGGCCATACGTGGAACAATTTCATTGATTAGCCTTTGGATAGACATAGCTAGCAAATATGACTGATTCTCCTGTTGTGACTAAATCTTTCAATGCACAGTTTGCTTTCCCGGAAGCACATGAAATCAAGCTCGTAATGTGTGCTGTTTGTTTTCTTGGCAGGCAACTTCTAAGAGATGTCCAAAGCCTGATTAGTAAACTTGCATAACATGAATGCCTTTTATTTTAAAGATTATGAAAAACGATTTTAAACCATCGTCGGAACCCGATTAAAACTTACGCTCACGCTAAGTGGAACCAAATCCATCGTTTCTAATTTAATATGCATGTAGCATTTGATTGTTTTCGCCACCAATTAGAATCGGCGTTACGTAATAATTCAGGTAGTGACCAAAACAAAGATGGACGACTTTTCGGTTTACGCTTCAATTCGATAAACGTGTCTCAAAAACTGAAGAGTTCCAACGTCTAGAAGAGAATTTTTCATTGGTCCGACAGTAAATGGGCGTTCCCAGAAAACGATGCTTTCAATCGCAGTTGGCCAAGGGGTAAAAGGTGAGCTTGTTGAGAATTTAACCCTGGGTATCCGATGATAGATTTAAACAAGACTTCAAGCTTGTTTGTATCAGTATCAGGACTGAATGTAAATTTGAAAAAATACATAAGATGAAACGAAACAACCTTAACGTTAGCAAAGGTAGGCAAAACAAGCGAAGAGAAATTGTGTATATTTCCGTAACAACTCGGACAAACTCGTCAAAAGGGGCGTCATATACGACCCGCGATGTGTACTTCGAGCCACGTTGAAGACACACTGGTCGTGCATGATGTCATGCCACAAAGTTAATACATTTACGTATCCGTCGTAAAACTACAAAAAAAGCTTTGAATGTTCCACTTTTTACGCTCCAAATGTTCTAAAGTACATTTAACTCAAAATGTGGTATATTAAACGCCCATTTGCCGCCGTAGCCTGTTTGGCATTTGTGAAGAAAACCAATTTGCACTAGCTTACTACATCTAAAACCACTAAAATTAAACATAGCACACATAAAACATGCCCAATTAGGTTTAGAATGTATAAATGAGGGCGAAAAACAAACGAATTCCGATTACAACAACAACATCGATCAGTGTTGGTTAACTTAAGTGTTGGATTACCCTCATTCAGGCGTTTTTGTCTGTTGTTTGCACTCGGCAGGCTTTTTAGACCCTCTTACTCGATCGTTGGTATGTATTTCTTAGATAAAGTTCGTAAAATTGTACTGTGTCGTCAGATCGTCCACACGACTCAAACCATTAGGACACTTGTGCACACGCCCAGGTTCGAAGTTTGTTTACATTGCGGGTACCTGAAAAATCTGTTTTTCATTTTCAAATTAAATATACTAAATGATGTCAAAACTTTCAATTTTTGGTAAAAATAGAAAGTTCCTAACTTTTGCTGTCTGGGAAAAATACAGAAAACCGTCCACTGTTTTTAATGTAAACAGTCTTCAGGATTTTCGCGGCAATCAGACTTTAAGCGAAGTTGTCTTTATATCGTTTAACTTCGACGCCTTTCTTCACTATACAAAACTTATATTATCTCGGATATATATCCACTCGGCTGTTTTGGAAGAGCACCGTGTTGACGCTACAATTGAAACAAGCAGCACAAGTTACAATTATGCTTGCATTTTCAGCAGTTTCTATCCTGTCATATCGCTCTAAATGTAGGAGTCACGCTCAGAAGGTAATCATGGACTTCTATCAATTGCACAACAGTTCGTGCTACATGTATATGTTTTAAAATCTTGAAAAGTTCATGGATGTATTTCAGAATTGAACAACAACAACAACTTATAACTCGATTTGATAACTCTCTAAGTTCTATGAAATGGACTATATTTATCTTAAATATTGCTTAATATATAGCTTGACCGATAAAAGGCACTCTTTTTTATGAATTCCGAGCGGAATAGGATTATATAGTACATCGACAGATTAAGCTAATTTGCGAATCCATAATGTTTGCCAAAAGTAACATTCATTCATTGAAGATCTGCTGCTTGTATTTTTTTAGAAAAATATCAACATTTTGGCAACTCATACCTTTTTGAATAGGTTAACTAATTGTAATAAATCTTACAATGCATGGTCATAGATTTGCCTCATTTAAACAATTTTCTGATATTGTCTGACATGATTATGCCAAACGTTTATCTCAGAAACTGAATCTTATGCTAATATGAATCACAGGAATGTACTGGAGTGGATTAGAGATATAGTGTCTAAGACTAATAAGGGGTGTTATAGATGGCTTATTTAGATTGGCTGCAATTGCTTCACAGCTAATAAATCCCAATCAGAAATGTCATGTCTAATGAGAACAGAGTTAAGAATGATATCTGCAATGAATCGGACAATATTTCATTAGCTCGGTATTGTTTAGATGGCGACAGGCGATACTTTACAAAAGCGATGAAATTCTATTTAATCTCTCTACTGAGTTTAAGATAAAGCATTTATTGAAAACTTGTTTTATCCTGTATCGTCTGGAATACACTGATAATGTACTGTACTATAGTGTTTATTAAATAATTCTTATACAAATCTTAGAGCAAAGTAATTTGTGTAACTTTAAACACTCTCAGCATTGGAGTTCCAGAAACGTGTCTGGCCGAAAACCCCTATGTAAGACTGTGTGCCTGTAAGCAATTCTTAAGCAGGCGTAACAAACAACAACAATACAACCAGGCGCTGTTACACATCACTATTTAATCATTTATCTAAGAACGGGAAAATGAAACTTACGACACGATTTTTATCCATGTCAATACACGCAAAAATAGGTTTAGATGTTCATTACAGGTCGACATTGTCTAGTCATTCAGACTAAAAGTATTGCAAATTGTTCATTTTGCGTCCAGCAAATAGTAGCTTAATAATTGGTTTTGTTTACTTTTGTCATACTTACATATAAATAGAGGTATCGTGTAGACGTCAGACAATGATTGTTTTCCAATTGTCCCAAAAATAAAGAATCTCTACTATAAATTTTCATCCAAAACTTCTTTTGGTTGAAATATATAGTTCAAACAATTATTTACAAATTCCATTTGAGCCCCGTCTATGTTTTAAAGATCATCATTGTCTAAATTTCAAATGACAAAATGTGTTTACATCAAGTGCACATTTATTTATTCCTGCACCTGGGCCTATGAAAATCTGATTTACTTTACTCTGACACTTGTTTCTTTTTAGCAAATATTGTAGTTTTTTTTTCAGGCCACCTTTTTTGCAGATGTATGTATTACTTGGTGTTTGTTTTGAGATATTTGTTTTGTTACTGATATCTATGTGAGTTTTATTACTCAATTGTTTTTTAGGAGACGAAATTCTTAATGGTATTTGAAACCAGTTCCATTTACAGAAAACTAAGTGTACAGTTATAAAGATGCACTCAACACTGCTTTAGGTTGAAGTTAAATCTTGAATGAGGACAAACATATCACCCTGCCATAGTTTGAGTATAAAGGTCAAGGTATTTGGATTATCTCACAGTGTAATTATCAAACAAATTTATTCATGTCTATTCTCAACAACCTATAAGTGTAAGCCTAATTTGCAGAAGGACAGGCGAAAATAATAAAAGTTGTACCGGTTTGCAATTAACAGTAAGCACCACGTGGCTTCCTATGTATATTGTTATTCATTGGTTCAGATACGTACATCGGCTTGCTATAATATGTTGAATATCTTATTCTGGTGGTTAAAAGTAAACCTGCCACAAAATCCAGAATACTGTTTACAGCAAAAACCCCAGACGGTTACCTGTGTTTTTCCTGACTGAAGAAAATAGGAACTTTCTTTTTTTTCAATATTTGAAAGTGTTGGCATCATTTTGTATTATGAATATTAAATTGAAAATTTGATCTGTTTTGCACGCGCAATGTAAAAAAACTTCGAGCCTGACCATGTGCAAGGGCGCCCTAATTTGTCTGAACCGTGTGAGCGATCTAGAACTGTTCATCATTATTTTACCGACTTTATCTGGAGAAATACAGCCGAAGGATCTGGTTTGAGGGATACAATAACGCTGTCGATACATTTGAGACGGTAAACTACATACAAAAAGGACCTGAACCTTATCCAACCCTCAAGTTAACTGGTTACTGATCGTTGTTGTTGTATTCGGATTTTATTATTAGTGGTTTTACTTGTAGTCATTAGCTTTCGTAACAGATATTCGATTGGTTAATTTATGTTTACGCCGCACTCAAAATTACAGATATTAGAAAGGCTATGGTGGCGAATGGGCCTTCTTTTTAATTGACCGATTGCTTGATGACGTCCCTTGGAAATTACGTGCAAAGCATTTAGAGAGATTGAGGGATATTCACATAATTTTACAAAATGGCGTAAGGAATAATACTGCATCGAGAAGAGGACGTAAATGGCGCCAGATCTTTTGACGGCGCTTATCTGTTGTGCTTCTGACTTGAAGACGTACAGTTCGGTACACAACAGCTTGTTTTCATAACTCGATCAGTATCAACTTTTAAATACGTTATGTCAACAAGGAAGTGACGTCTTGCTATAACTTTATAAGTACCGGTTAACAAAATGGCGAACTGAGGTACATTTTACTCAGAAAGCTGTGTGTAAATCTCTGTGACGTCATCAGGCTCGGCGGTAATTGTCAGGGTTATGATTGATATAAACAAGCTGGACTGTTTTAACAAGGCTTTTAATACATTTATGTATTACTTTTGACAAACAGCTTAAAAGTTGAAAATTATATTGAAATTAGTATTTAGAAGCTTTTGATATGAACTTCTGGCCAATATCTGTATTGGGAGCTTTTACAGGTGGTATCTCAAACGGTAAATTTATGGAATTTATGGAATATACACCAGATGAATTATCTGATATTATTAGGAAAAGGCTATAACTTCATTTAAAGAATGGTAAGTCAATGGTAATGGGTATTATAAGATTAAAACCGATTAATCTTTAGCCTAAGACATACGAATACTTCTAAGTGTAATTCAAAGGATAAGCGGATTAAAACTCATATGTAAGATGATTAGGACCGGCTAGGATTATTGATGAAAAGAAAGTTGATTTTTAGAGAAAAAGTGTGAGCAACGATAGGTATGTTGTTACGTTTGCAGCGATTTGAAATGGCGACACTAACATGGAATGAACGATAATTTATATAACTAAAAATATAAAAAGTATTAGCTGATACCCAATAATTCAACTTAAATTAGTTGATCGACATGTATTAAACTGTCAATATCACTTAATTCAAATTGTTTAGATTTCATACATGAAAAAGAAAACGTTTTCTTTTTCTAAGTGGTCAACAATTAAAAGTTAAATCAAATAAAGCCGAAGGAGGTACCATTGTGACAAGTAACTATTCGTTCCGTTATAAAATTAAACATATATATAAAAGGATGGTAACATTCAATTTTGTAGGGAAATAGTACATAGTAAATCTTACATGTTCGTTCATAAGCAACATGCTGATTAGTTAACTAATTAAAAAGACATTTGCTAAATAGGCCTATTATACACAGTGAAATGAGGCACATTTGTTCATTGTTACTCGTATGATTATGCAACAATTCCATACATTGACATTGCTAGCACTGGTAGTCCAATGCCGAATGGACCAACTTTCTATCTCTGTAATAGGTTTACAGTAACCAGATAAAGGTATAGATACCTGTGGTACAGAGAAACTAGAACCAATATTAACATATACCCTGGAGAATTAATTAAACTCAGTACTTACGATGTCGAGTATCTGGGCAAGTCTCATAGCAAGCTGTACGGTAAGTGTTCCACCATTACTTGTAGGTCGAATAAACTTGTTGTAGGTTTTAAAAAGTTGTCTGTGTAAAAGTTTCGCTGGCATATCATCGAATAGAAAATGACAACCACGAAAAAACGACACAAGGAAAAGGGTGGAAAAATAAACTTGCATCATGGCTGGTCATCGAATATTCGAAAAACAACAGTGTGTTAACTGGCTTGTTACAGCTCACTGTTGATCAATGTCATGACTCCAGACAAGCAATAACACGCATGCCTTAATTCCTCGTGTACTTCAGAACTATAAGTTTTGACGTTACAAAAATACACTTCATCTCGACAAAACAAATCGGTTACGTTTGCATGGATAAAGCCTGGGCAATGCGATCAGCTGTTATACACAATAGTTAACATTCAATGATGATGATCACATTTTACGGTAGCGGCACCTCAGCTTCTTATTATTATCAGGCCATCCTGGCTTCCAGAACAGGAAAGACAATTAACGTCAAAGTATATGTGAAGATCGGACAGTTGCTTTAGAAGTCTAACACCAAAGCATGCAGTCTTGACGGCATGACTTTTGTTTTCGTCTGCCTCTAGCGATGTGTCAGCTTGAAAGAGACGGACAAACCCTCCGTGCTGAGAGGTAAAATATCGAATAGCCGCACATTGCTACAGTAGAGACGGAGGGATGGCGATGTGGAAGAGCTGTTGTCCTGGGAGATAACTCCATGGGCTTCTACTTGTCCTTCTTCTTTATAATTTGCCAGAAACATTTTTTTCTAGAAATTACAAATGTTTACTTTATCTTCATCAACAATATCTCCTTGTTAATTAAGGAAAGTTGATAAATGTCTTTGTAGAATTTCTCGACTTTAAGCGTATAGCTAAATGTGTCCAAAAGACAAACTTTGACTCATTCAAACCTTACTTTACTAAATAATAATGTATATAAATATAGTGTGTTTTATAGCCATTTTTAAGTCACCGCATAACGACTAATTTTTTTAAACATTTCCCCAAAGCCAAAGTTATTTGTTGATTTCATTTTTGGCTTGGGGTGGAATATTATTTTATAAAGTTATCTTTAACTTACATATTAAAAATGACGTTTAATCACGACAGAAGACTATTAAAGAGGCTGGATGAGTTGTAACCTCACTTTGATTTAGTAAATGCTAAAATGTCCAAGAATCTGTTCGTCCCATACTTTCCTCGTGTCAATATGCGCTCACGTATAGACTTAACACAAAGGGTGGGAATTAAGGGCAATTGATGAATGATACAGATTTACCATTGTATCTTGAGCCCCTATTCATTAACGGAATTCATCAAGTTCACCGAAAGACAAGTTTAACTGGTGCTTGTTTGAGGGATGATTTATACACGATCATCCCTCACCTCTTACCCCTAGGGGAGTAATAACCGTTAGACTGATGTATAGTGACCAAGGTTCATAGCTTGGTTAACACTCTCTGTGTCTACTCTGTTCAATCGCCTCGTGCATTTTGGTATTAATCTATAAAGCCGATATACTGACCGATCCTTATAGTATTTGTTCAGTTGTCTTGACTGTTAGAAGGACGATATTTTCTGTTTATAGCCAGACAGTCCCTCGCCAATCGGTCTTGTTACAAGCATTCACACCCTACCGCAGTAGGTAATTATTTGGGTGGGTGTGAATGAAAGAATATTGATTCGTGTTAGGGGAATTTAGTCCACTAAAGAGATCAACACGTCAAACTCTCTCTGCCATAATATCAAACACCGAGACAGTCAAGCAAATCGTAACAGCTGCGTACGATGGATTTAAGTACACGCTAAAAGACTTTGGCAGAAGTCTAGTCATTAGATGTTTACTCAATATCCATCAGTACATTTTTAGCTGTTAACGTTTAGACACATGGTAAACGTTGACTGCAGCCATTCGGTTGATCGACGAGATTTAAGTATCGCAATTTAAGAAAATTGACCGTAAATACTTGTTTGATTTGAACTAATTCTACTAGTTTGGTTATTAATGTGTCTAGATAACTATATATACATTAGATGGAATATTGGTGTATATTTCTTATTTGTGTATCACGTGGTAGAATTTGTCCCTTGCTTGGGGCCATGGAACTCACTGACAAATAGACCCCATCAGATTCGTTTTAAACCGGACAGAAATCGTCTGGATCTGTTCTTCACAGCTTAATGCAGTGTCTTTTGAGAGGTAGTGCTCTGACGGAATTCTAACTTAACGCTAGAACACAGGAAACGCACTGTGACGGCTATGATAGTTGACGTATAAAGAAGCTCTTGGAAACGCCCCAGGCATGCAAGGTTCCATCGACCCTGCCTGTGTTGAAGTATTCTACTCCACGTTCTCCCGAGCAATCAGAATTAAGGAAAGTTGGTCAGGCCATATTCACTCTCAAAATGTGTTCACACCGGAATTCACGAAGCTTCTCTGATTCACGCCTACACAATAAAAAAGTAGTATTTTTTAAGTCCTAGAGATATCATTAAAACTAATAAGACTCAGTTTTCTTAAGATGTATTACACGAAAATTAGGATTAAACACACGAGGAGTAATGCAAATATAGTCTAATTAAGTTATCCATTAATTTGGGCTTTTGGTGTAATTTTGGGTTCAGCTTTATTTTCAAGGAAAAATAAATTGTGAGGTAAAATTTACCAGCTTTGTACTTCCGGTAAAGACGACATTCTGATAGGATTTCTTTTTCGGCCTAAAGATTGACTGATTGATGTTTTACGCCGCACTTAAAAAGATTATTTCACTTATACGACGGCGTTGCCAGGTTTAGTGGGGAGGAAAGCGAGCTCATTGCACGGAGGAAACCCCCGACCTTCGGCGAGTACCTGGCAACTTTTCCACATGCGGCGACCGAGTGAAAAATCTCACTCAGAAGTTTTACTATGGTTATTATAGTTATATAATAAAGGAAAAACTTTCTGATGATTCCTCTAATTATAGATTTAGAAGGCAATCGTTTTCGTGTGCTTGCTTTCTCTTTGTTTTGAGCGATCAGAAACAACCAACAAATACTTTTTTTGTAATTTTCGTTTGGGACCACAATCATTTAGACCTGAGTACATTTCCGTTGTACTCAAAAAATGCTTTCCTTATATGCTTCGGTTTACCTGTTTTGTAAAGTCAAGAATAAACAGTTTTAGCATTCCAATCTGTAAACACAATCGGTTCTTGTCAAAATAGTGCACTGTCGACACAAGCGGGTCATTAGCACTTACAGACAAACGTGTTATTTCATGGCGGGGGAGAATTAGTTTTGCTGTCAGCCTCTTGCGAGTCAAAACACGTTCATTATCGTAGGCATCTCAAACCGTTAGTAACAATCAATGACAATTAATGTCTGGTCCGCTTTGATTTCAGATCTTACTTTTAGATAGGGCCAAGGTTGGAGATTGAACAACACAACACCAATATGTTAATCTTAGTCTAGCTGCGACGTGTTCCACTTGATTAATCAAATTATTTTGAACAACTCCGGCTATTTGCTAAAGTGATAAGATAACAGATAGACTGTTAAATGGAATTAACAAGCCGAGCAGAGTATTTTGATTTAAACTATATCTACACAAAACAGATTTTAGACGATGTAATTCTAAGCTACATTTTGATATTAATTGACGCAACATCACCATCTTATTGTTTGATATAGACTGGCAACACTTGATTATTATGAGAAAAATTCTAATGGCTATGTAAGCCAACTACAATCGTGCAGTTTTCGTAGTAAGCATAAAGTCTTATAGTCATATATTGGGACTTATGTGGTTTACTTCATCAGCCCAATTTGCAAATGTCTTTCGTTTGGACTTTTGTGGTTCGCTTCATTGTCCCAACTTTCAATGGGGACTTCAAGTTCTAGTAACGCGTCAAGGTCTTGAATCTCATCCACATTCCGAAACAAATCCAAAGGGTTCTTATTTAACTGACGTCAGTGACTTCGCTGTTTTTTTTTACACAGCCAAGAATAATTACCGACTAATGTTCCAGGCTCCCAATCGAGGGCCGAGGGCGAAAATCGCTTAGAACGGGAAGTTCGAATACCGCTCAATCCAAAGATATCCTATGCAAGATATTCGAAGGTCAGGGTGTCATCCGGACAAAGAGCCAGATTGACCCCCCTCTAAAGCTGTCAATGACGTCATAACATGTAAATGTGATAATCTGAACGATGTAAAAATCAATCAATAAATCAGTCTAATCCACGAAAACGATTTGCATCAGAGTTTTTTGTTGTCGAAATAGTGCAATGTATACACAAAGGGGCCATCAATACTTACATACAAGTTTACGTATTATTTCAACTAATTTATAGTTTTGGGTAAGAACATTTATTACTGTGTGAACCGGATTTAAAAGTGTCTACCACAACAATATATCCCTGCAGATTTTTTAAACATTGCAGCTGATTTTCTGAATTGGTTTTATGATTGTAAAAACGGGGTAAGATCCACATAATTTTCATTTAGAACCTGACTGGAATTGTCAAACCCTCTTTGTGAAACATTAATAATATTAAAGTGGCCAGTGTGAGTAGTTTTGTCGGTCACATATCGAGTTCTAATCCATTTCATGGGTATTCCGCTATCGGTTCATGGACTGCACATCTATCAACGCGGACGTTTGAGACAACTCCGAGATGGATGCGGCTCCCAGGTTATTGCCCATGCAAACACATCACTAAAATTTATAGGAAAGGCCAAAAAGTCAAACCGTGCTTTATCCCAGACTTTGATTTCAAATTTTTCGAGGTGGCCATTACAGGGTGAACGAGAACCATTTATAATATGCAGTAAAGCCCAGTTTTCCAAACCATAACGCAAGAGATTCAGTCGAGACATAAAATTAACAAGACACATTTGCTGCATAAGCCGCTCATAGAGTCCGATCAATCAGTTAACAAATCCATCAACCCATCCACCAACCATCCACAATATATTAAAATTTAAACAAATGACTTCTAAACAATTACTTAACGTGCAATTTCGAGGGTAACATCAAAGAAAACTCTACATAGATGCTGTTTGGTAAAAAAAACAGCTCGTACCATTTAACGATCATAGAGCTAAACTAACCAATGTCCAACTAATAGATTTGTATGAGCAGCAATTAGCATTAAAGATTAGCTATAAAGATTAGCTATGAATTGGCTATAAAGATGACATATACTTTACCGACTCAATTTCAACATTTCTCCATAGCTATTCTGGACACAATAATCTTTGTTTGACATGCGACTATATTTGTGCATATATATTTACTTACCAAACATATCCAACAAGCCCGTAAATGGGAAAAGGTTCAGTCAATTTCTTTACTTCACTGTTTTATTCGGGAACGCTTTCCAACTGACATAATTAGTTTTAATAAGAGAGGATTGATGGGAGAGGATGGAGATGTAACAGCATGTACCTTTGGTGACTCTGTATCACCTCAACATCATTGACTCTTAAACATAGCAATCTATTGATAACTAATTAGCAGGAAAACATATAATATATATAAGGCACTTTCATTTTTTTGAAATTTGAACTATTTTTTCTTTGGTTCTGAATGAGCATAGGTTATTGGAAACTATATCTCGGTATACCATCCTTTGACCTTGCGTATTAGTAAAGGTTTTATATTCAAACATAAACACAGGAATACATGAACTACCAAATCAACTTTTACAAATTATGTCATGGTGCCGTCTAAAAGAAACTTTTGAAGTTCTGGTTAGTTCCAAAATGAAAAGTAAACGTATAAATAAATAAAAAAAGATACGGTACGTTGACCTTACCTTTAAAATCTGATTTGATTAAGTGTCAACGGTCGTCACGGAAACTTGCTACTCAAAACGGCTTGCTACTCGAAAACATATAAATAAGCATTTAATCCAAACATTTTACGGAAAATTACAAGGAATCTAAAGCTGTTTTGAAGTGGTATGTGTATGTGTTTTATCTAAAGCGTTCACCTTAAAGATACACGGGGTGTGGAGTTTGTTGTAACCAGATTGACTGTTTAGTTTGACTGGAAGATGATACTGAGAGCGGAGAGATTCTACTTCCATGTTTTTTGTTTCACGGAGGTAAGTGCTTCGGGGGTCTGTGAGTCTAACTCAGACAAATAATGCAGAATCTTCCAATAGCAAACAGCATATGCAGTAATCCTGGATGATTTGTAAATTGTTTGTAATGTCTTAATGAGATGGTATCTGGTTTTCTACATGTGCGAAATGAAATGTATTAGTATGTAAGGTATGTTATTCATTGCACTTATCGCCAGGAGATGATAGTTGGCCATTGTTTACACTGCGCAAGAGCCCTTCCTATGTTATATAACCAGTAACCCGTAAGTCTATATAATCAGCAACGTAAACATAATATCTGTTACGGTGTTTGCTGTCGTAAACAGTCAGTGTTGTTTACTTAGTATTATTACTGTCCGTGAGATGGTGCTTTAATTCTATCCACTCCCTCCCACAAATTTCTGTGAAGGGAGAAGTTTGTGATGATCAGAGTGATGATCACAGCGGTAGTGTGTTTTTAGAAAACACGTTAGACGGAAATGGCACATTGAAGTTAGAAGTTAGCTTCTTGTGCGATAGCAATCCAAATATCTTTAAACAGTACATTATTATATTGTTTCTTTAAGCAAACCGAAGTTACGTCACTATGACCTGTGCAACTTTTAAAATCAGTAAAATGCACAGAATTTTATCCTTCCTTTATTTTTCTTGAATATGAACTTGTCTTTAGTTTATAATGTTTAATTGTTTTTGATAAAATCAGTTTGGAAATATTGTGAAATGGTGTAATATTCACTTGGAGTAAGAATTTTACCATTCCTATGAGAAAGCTCATTATTAGGGGTTGGCAAACAATATTTTCCTTCCTCACTCAAATGTATAATTATAAAAAGATAAACACTGCCCCTAAAAATAAAATGTAGCCCTTTTCTACATAAGTGTTATTAAAATATTTTCATTAGTTTCAAGCAAAGAAGATAGTACTAAAACAGTGCATTGCATAACATCGGAATGAAGAGCTTTTTCAAACCTGTCCCCCGTGTGGATTCCGGGAGATAAGAATAGACCCACAGTTTACCCAAGGTGCTTGATCGTAAGAGGCGAGTAATCCTTGGGCATCTGTGCAGGTTCCAGAGGATAAGAATAGGCCCATAGCTCACAGGCAAGCTTGATCGTACTGGGCGACTAGCCTGTGGCAATTTTTGAAATTTATGCAGCAAACCGATATGTTTTTAAAACCTTCTAAAATATCTAGTTACTTAAAATTGTGTTTAGATGGAAAAAAGTTGTTTTTAAAGAGTTTATATTTTTATGATGTGTGCGGCAAAGTTTTGCTGTTTTAGAGATAAATGTATAATTAAAAAATACTTGTTTTACTAGTTTGTGTTTTGTCAATTTTTGCTTAAAAATATATTTTTGGTGATTTGCTTAACCTAACTTTTTTCTCCGCCATATAAGTGAAATACTCTTGAGCGCGGCGTAAAACTCCAATCAATCAATCAAACTGCACTGTAAATATTGTTAACTGTCGAATAAGGTGAATGCAAGCGTTGTTGTTTAAAGTGTCACTTGTCAGGACTAGACTATATGGATCTCAAACTTATTTCAATAAATTAGTATTGGCGGGGCGTTTCCATCTACTTGCTCAAGCCAATTGTGGAGAGCACATTATAACATTCCAATTAACACTATTCGATATTAGATATGAACCCCACAGGAATGGTATCCGATTGTCTTTATAATTTTACCTGAATACCTATATCCTCCGACTATATAAATAATTCTCTACTATTTTCGGGATAGTATCTTCCTGCATAGAAGGTACTGTTTATCTGTAGATTTTGTATATGCCAATCAGTGGATAAAAGTCTTTATTAATTGACTGTGCAAGTTATTAGTCGAATACGACCTTTTCCGCCGGGTAATATCAGCAGACGAATCAAGTTCGTATTAGCCGTAGGGTTGTATTGCCTACTTCAAGTCATATAGGCCGAGTTCAAGTCATATTGGCCGAGTTCAAGTCATATTGGCCGAGTTCAAGTCATATTGGCCGAGTTCACCGAGTGCGGCTGAAAGACGCAATTGTAACATGTGATGTCACAGAGTTTTACAGACGCAGACGACAGATGTTGATTTCAAAATGTCTACACCATAGCGCGTTGTACAAGGTCTTAGACGGGATATTAGAGAAAAAACTACTGTAAGTGAATCCGATTGCCGTTTTAGGACAGCGGAAGAGGAAGACATTTCTCTACTGATCCAGGAACAAAAAAAGAGCGCAAAAAAGGTCGGACGTCATTTTGTTTAGGGCATGGATTAAATGTTACGTGGGCGACCTCCTGTTCAACTTGACAGCTTGCATTAAATTAACTTCTACAGTCTATTAATAAAAATATTATGAATCGAGTGTTTTCGTATTGCCTTGGTATTGGCCTTCGGGTGGTTTACTGACCCTCGGCCTGCGGCCTCGGGCCAATACGGCCACCCTCAGGCCAATACCAAGGCAATACGAAAACACTCGATTAATAACATATAATATTATCCCTGGCCCGGATTTTCGGTCTAAGGGCGAATTATACTCGACTGGTAATGTGAATCGCCCTTTAGTCCGAACCACTCTCTCAATATATTTGTGATATGTCTTAATTTAAACGACACACTTTCGAAAATGACTGCACATGATAATTTACGCGAGGCCAATTTCTGGAAATTTACCTTTATTGAAAGACCAGACTTTAGGCAAGATTTTCAGGCACACCGCTTGCACGTAACTGTTGTTTTAGGGACGATTCCCCCTAGATACTTGCTATCTTCCACAAAAGTGACAAGGGAGCGGCCATAGTCGACCTAATTTTCAAATTGCGCATGCTCCTCACAGCTCCCTCTGGCAGTGCCAAACAAACGACCCGTGACGTTTGTAAAAATGGAGATCTGTCAAGAGTGCAGGGCGGAAGTAGGTCATGACCGAAGACTTCCGAAGATATACGAGTGACGTATTCTACGACGCCCCGCCCAGTTTAACTGGTCGGTTAAATGTTTTATTATGGCTGTTCTGTCAGGTTGAAAGCCAGTGCTTCAAAGCCAGGCTTCAAAACAAATATTGACTGCATAATGGAAAGTTTACCACTTTGCAGCCGCGTATGTTTGATAAACTCTTTCTTTGTGGTCTATACTATCGCGTTGTGGTTGTAAATAATTTATTCTTTGCTCTTTTTTGTTTTGAAATTACGGATATATTATCCCAATCGGTGAAGTGACATGGGCTGATAGAGTTCGCGTTTTTTTTCTTCATGAATTATGATTGTCTAGACAATAAGAAGGCAAACTGTCCGGCATTTTGATTGCAATGAGCCCTGACTCCAAAATACGACCGTCAGTATAAACAAATAGTCATTTTGTAGTCAGACAATAGTCCGGGCTTCTGACTCCAAAATCACTATTTTTTATACTGACGGTCGTATTTTGGAGTCAGGGTTCACTGCAAAAATAAACCCGGGGTTGGCTGCCCGCTCAGAAGCGGGCAGTATGTGGTCTGATATAGACAAAGGAATAGCAATATAACCTACTCAGATCGTGTCTAAACGGTCATAATCACGTTCATGGATAATTTCGCTACCTACCCATGCCTGATATGGACGAGCAGGATCGGCCAGTAAACATAATTCTTCCTCTGAATTCATTTTGCCTTCTCCAAATCTCAAACTCTCCGCCATTGATGACGTAACACTGTTTAGCCGTTTTTCATTGTTTAAACGTTAATTTAAATCTGACCGCAAACTGCCCGATCAGAAGCGTGCAGGCTACTCCGACTTTTTTATTGCAATGAGCCCTGACTCCAAAATACGACCGTCGGTATATAAAAATAGTAATTTTGGAATCAGAAACCCGGACTAGTCAGACAACTGTGTTTATTATTGGTAGTATGGGCGTGTATGGAGTTTTCGTGAAAATGCACATGTCTCTAGATTTGAAGTAGCCTCTACTTAGTGGTAGATTTACAATACGAATATTTGTCAGGTTTAGTGAGTCTTGCTCACGGCACTGCAAAAACGACGTGGTTGAAATAATGTTTGTTGACATGTGAGTAAAGTATATACATGTAACATGCGACTTGGAAATGTTAAGAAAATGGTCTATAATTTGTGAACTTGCTCATCAATATGATCTTAGATTGATTGATTGATTGTTTGGTGTTTTACGCCGCGCTCAAGATTATTTCACCTATACGGCGGCGTTGTTTTCAGTTGTCCGCCCTTGGTGTGATTTAAATAAGAACCAGGTGGTGGGTCGTTCCCTACCATACTGTTACATATCCGACTAATTACAAGCAAAACGTGACGGTGTCTACATGTATAACGTGATGCAATGGTAGCAGATGTTGAGAACTCCTGTAAATAACCTTTCCCGACGCCTTACTAAACAGCTGTACATTTCATTTATTAAGACTTCATAACGGAATCAATATTATGCAGTAATGAAAAAAAACACTTCAGTATTAACTTTAAGTGTCATGCACGGAAGCTAATTAAAAAAATAGCTAATTCGGAGTTACTAAGTCAGAATTTTACTGTCCGAATTATAAAGATTTTGTTCACATGGCCCTAATACGCTTCCGTAGTCATGAGCTGCCACACTGTTGGTGTTTTGCATGTAAAACAAATGGGACATTTCAGCTTTAATTTCATGTGAAGAAGCAACTTAAGGCCGGTATACACTGAGAGTTTTGCTGCAACCCGACCCGACTGTTCCGACTCGAGTCGGGTTCAGTCAGCTTGAGTTGCGTCGCGTCGTAGACCGGTATCACTGCATACAACTGGAGTCATCGGGAGAATTGACGTTCGGAACTCTCTAATGGAAAAGGGCAAACAAAATAGAGTGCTGCAACATTTCATGCTCAAGCAGGCTGAGTTTGCCTTTATTTTGGACTCAGTTGAGCACGTTCTCAGAATGTTTTATAATCCCGATATCAGACCCAAACTCACAGGAGTATGCTCAAGACCTGAGATCCATGGGATTTTATTAAGAGACATGTTCACTGGTCAGGGCCTGAGATCCATGGGCTTTTATTTAGACCTGGTTTACTGGCCAGGAGCCTGTTTCACTAAGCAGTGTAGCGTTAGTCTTTTTTGTCACCTGACTGTAGTGAAGTTTCTGATTGGTCTACAGATTCAGACTCACAACGACGATCGTTGCAAGAGTGGATACACTGTCTGACCAGACCCGACTCAACCCGATTCTTGAACAAAATAGCTAGCATGTCCGGATCACTCCCGACGTAACTGAAGCCGACTGAGACCCATTTGCGTCGTAGACTAGTATACACTACACTTTTTTCTCTACTACGCGACGCGATGTTCCATTCGGGTAGGGTCGCGTCACAGCAAAACTCTCAGTGTATACCGGTCTTTAGGGCTAAAATGTATTAACATGCATACCGGTTATTCAAATTTTGTTTACCTTTCAACACTAGATTTGACTTGCATGGTTCCCTGATCTGGGACTGAAAGGTTTTAGTACTAAGGAGGAGCGAGAGAAGATTTAACGTCGCTTTCAACGTTATAGAAAGACGCTGAGCATTTTCTGTTAGTACAATATCGCTTCCAATCTCTCATATCCTAGATCTCAGCTTAGACTATTTGATGAGTTTTTTCGATTGAATTCAAATTGCCTTGACAGTCAGAATTAACGAAAAGTACGGATTTCGGAAGCCAGCGCAACTTTTAGTTTACTGATTAACAGTTTCTGTCTCGACGCCCTCCCCCCCTCCCCTTTCTTTTCCACATTGAGGATTTTATAACTGTAAGATTGCTGATGTACTGATAAATGTTTGGCCCACTACCTGCTGCTCGAATTGCCACATATTGAAGATCAGTGATTTTTTATCGCTATGAAACTCTCCACCAAAGGATGGATAACAATTGTCAGGAGAAGAACGCAAAGAAGTATGAAATTTAAAACACGTAAAACACAATTTTAGCTGATATCTTTATTAAGCGAAAAAATGTGTGTTGAGCTGTCTGTATAGGCCATTGGTTCTAGATAGAGCAGAGTAACAAGTTCCCCCTCCCTTTCCCCCCAAAATTCACAATCGATTTATTTTCAATGATTAAACAGAACTAAATACACAAGATAAACAAAACAAACTAATATTCTCTGCATTTTCAAAATGAAAGTTCTATCAAAGTTTAAGTGACATGATGTATTTTTTTATTATGTCTGACTTTTGATTGGTCTGTACTAATCATTGAATGGATAATAATCAGATCAATCAGGTTATTTATACATGTCCGATTTCCGATTTTTTTGTTACTTCTATATGCGGTTTGAATAAACATTTTCATCGACATATAATGACAAGTAAATGTGTACAGCTTTCAGTATATGATTTGCCAATTGCTTACGAATGACCTAATTTAGCGAAGTTACGATTGGCAGAACGGACAAACGATCCATCCGTATTAACTGCATATCATTTTACATCGGAAATCCGAAATTGTGACAGTTTATGTCCGAACAAATCTAGTAATAGTAAAACATCTTACAGGAAACGAAAGAGTTCTCCCAATTGCCACTTGCGGGCAAAACTGACAAATGGTCTATTAGTACTAAAAGGTTAAAAAATTATAATTCTGTTCGAAAGAAAGAAAAACTCATGCTCTTTAAACGTAAAACGAATTACATCGAATAAATTGAGATTTAAGTTTAGCCTGCAATTAAATTTATTTTGTCTTAGAAAATATTATACACTAGGATAATATGAGGTTACGAAAGAGATAAGAAATATTTCTTTCGCTTCTGAATCTGCGCTTATGAAGATAGAGGTCCATTATTCGAACAAATATTAAAGCTTAAAGGCACACTTGCCGCGAAAATCAGGAATATTGTTTACATTAAAAAAGAAAGACCGTTTTCTGTATTTTTTCCAGACAATATAAGTTAGGAACTTTCTATTTTTACCAAAATTTAAAAGTTTGGACGTCACTTTGTATTTTTGATTTGAAATTGAAAATTTGAATTGTTAGGTGCCCATAACGTAAACAAACCAAACTGCTCGCCGGGGCGATTTTATGTTTCAATCGAGTGAGTGAACTTACGGCACAGTGTAATTTTACGTAGGCCTATTTATCTGAGAAATACAGACTGACGATCGGTTAACAGCGACTGGAAAAGCCTGCTGATAATTGTTTGAGTGTAAACCGCAGATAAAAAGGCCTGAAATGAGGGTAAGCCAACACGAAAGTTGACCGACACTGATCGTTGTTGTTGTAATCAGGCTTCGATTCTTCGTTTGTTTTTCACCCCATTTCTACATTCTAAAGCTAACTAGACATGTTTTATGTGTCCTATGTTTAAGTTTAGTGGTATTAGTCGTAGTAAGCTCATGTAAATTGGTTTTCTTAGCAAATTTAAACAGGCTACGGCGGCAAGTGGGCCTTTAACGTGTTTAATTAGTATAGTGTGATAGTACCTAACATGGTGCCAGTTTTACTCGCATATTTGTATCCATCATAATGACGTCATACGGTCATTTATTCTTGTCATGGGGGTATTTTAATGTTACTATGTTGTTTATATATTTAAGAACACTTTAACACACAGGCACAGGGAAAATGATTATTTTGTCTAAAATAATCATGGAGACAAGTTTTTAATTGTGTAATACATTGACAATGCTTACGCATCCTAAGCTATGGTAAGAATATCGACAAACTGAGATTGAGCCCCATAGGATCATGGGAAAAGACAGGCTGTTTATATATGTGATAAGGATAGCCTTACTTAGTTCTCTTGAATGCAGTAGTTTCGCTGATTAGTTTAAAGTGGGATGAGCTGCCAAAATTCACACTTTTTTTCATAATTTCTGATCGTCACGACAGTAAGAGGCTTTGAAGGCCATCGAAAAACTTAATGATTAGCGTTGGAATGAGGTGAATCCATACTGTTACAGTATGTGGCCTGTACGAACCGGAATAGTGTTCGAAAAGTAAACAAAATTTAAATGACCGGGACGACTATTCATTCATTCTATGGCAAAGTTAGTTCAAAACAATACTTTATCGTACATTCTCGAGACTAAAAACACTAAAAAGCTTCTGATTTATACGTCTTGAGAAAAACAGCCGATAATTTCAACATTCTGTTCTGACATCAACATATCAACATTTTGGCAACTCATGCCACTTTACCGTAGTACACAAGTAGTGTTATTCCGAAAAACGAAAACTTCATATTGACTCAAAATTTGTAAACATTGATTCAAGAATTTTTTAATTTTGAAAAAAATTTTGTTCTTTTAAAAGTGTTTAACATTCAGGCATTGCATTGTGGAGAGAACGAACGCAGATAGTATCGTGAACATACACTTCGGATGGGGTAACAAATGGTCATTTCGGTTGCACACAGCAGGGCTGAGTTGTTCAAAAGTGTATTAGGCTTAATACCGGTCTAAAAGACGTTGCGTAACAAAGAAATTGAATTGTGACGTCGCAAAGTTATACCAGTATTAAGCCTAATACACTTTTGAACAACCAGTCCTAAACCTGTCTGCTTTAAATACCGCTCATCACAAACAAATTTTCTACATAAAATCGATTAGTTTAACTTAATACACCTTTGTGCAACTGGTCCATGTCCAGACTGAGTTCGACACGCAATGTAATAACGTGGACTTTTCTAACTGTGCAATTTGATAAGGGTTAAAAGGGGAAAAAAATCGGTATCCTCTCACACTAAAATCTGGCAACGCCCGCATTTTGCCCAAGTAAAATTTTCTCTAGCGTCAAACGTGAATCAATTCATTATTTATATTTCTGGTCGTTGTAAATTAGTGTAGCCTTATTGTTATTGGGAAGCTGGTTTCCTGGGCACAAAAGCTATTTTCATGGGTCTGTCAGGGGTCATTATGGTGTTCAATACTGGCTTTACATCTTCGTGGCGATATTCCAGTTTAAAGTTTTGGACAATCTGTAATAAATAACGATCATGGATGTTAATATAGCAGACAACTCATGATAGTGTAAACCATCATGGATATATAACGTGTAAAATCCTGTAGAGTAATAGCATTCCAACACTAGAAAGGTAGATGGGGAATACTTGTATTGAGAACAGCTTTCCAAAAATCTTGGCTAATGTTTGATCAAATGATGTTTTACACTACAGTCGTGATAACATCTAAATCATTAACAATATATAATTTAAAGTCTTTAAGTAGGGTAAGAATCAAGGTTCATGTCCGAATCCCCCTGGCCTTGGGTGGGTACCTGGTAACCCTTCAATACATCGAGTGAAACAGAATTTCATTCAATGTGTCCTAGGGTTTGAACGAGCGACCCTAAGGCTTAGGTTTTGAACTTGCGACCCTAAGGTTGAGGGCTTGTATTTGTGTGAGAGACTATCTTGACTAATGGGGAGAAAGGTTTGGACATTGCTATGACTTAAATCGTATGGACGAACTATTTCACATACCTTTGCTAGAGCTATGTAAATTTCCTGTTCTGCGAATCTTCTTCCAATACACATCCGTGCACCATGGCCCCATACTAAATTGGAAAAAGACCTCAGTTCATTGTTGGTATTTTCTCTTAACCATCGTTCCGGTTTGAAAGCTTCGGGGTCTTCGAATAGGTTAGGGTCTCGTCCCATACCAAAGGTATTGGCCTGCACATGGGTCTTAAATTAAAAAGCACGACAAATCCTAGTTCAATTATCAAAATTCGAAATAATGATTAAAACTTAAAAGATTAAAATAGTATACATGTTAAAACTCCGTGCATTCAGCAAGGTAACGACGATGACATCTCTGTAAAGCTTTCGGAGCCAATAGCTGATGACTTCATTAATTTTGTGTTGAAAACAACACAATCAAAGCCATGTGTTGGTCGTTCATTATCTTCGTCTCGGGTAGTCAAAGATAACCTTTTGAGTTAAATTCGACGTTACCATCAAAAATACGTGATATAGTAAAAATAACCCAAACGACAAAAATGTTACAGAATGAAGGAGGAACACAGTTAACGTAACTACATTGCTCCTGTGACCATTCAAGGAAAAATAAAGTAATATCTTTCAGAAACTCAGAGATAAAATACTAAAACATTCCCACTAACGAACAATACAGTTGTACTGCGTATGTGAGCTGTGGGTCCCATAGAAAATCATAAATTGGTATGGCGTGGAAATAATCGAGACAGGAAGTTCAATTAAAACTTACCCCTGCTGGGATCTGATATCCAGCAATCTCCGTATCCTGCTGAATGTATCGACTTGTGGCGAACGTGATGGGATAAATTCGAAAAGTCTCCTTCAAACAGGCTTTAATATAAGGAATTTTGGCCAGCGTTTGTGGGCTGATTTTCTCTCCTTCGGGAGCAACCTTTGTTATTTCTTCAAATATCTTTTCTTGAACTTCCGGGTTCTTTGCCAGGCAATACAAAGTCCATATTGTGCCGTTTGAAGTCTACAGAATACGAAAGAGTAAACAATAGGCCATATCCCAGCTTAGAATGTACCTCAGTAAATAAAGATTATGTTCGTTTATTGGCTGAGGTTATTGATAACTATTATTCCCTGCATAGCTATTGCATTATGGTCTAAATCAACTTGTGATGAAAACAAAAATATGCCATGGCGAGTGGTTTACATAATGTAACGTGAAACCACGTACCCTTCCCTGAGGTAAGAAACACTGTTCACTGCTTTTATAACTGCTTTATGAGTGTTTAACTGGATCTAAAACAACGGTCTGCTACGTTCTTTATCACTGTTTACTGATTCTAAAACAACTTTACCACAATTTGTAACTTACCGTTTCCACTGCGCCTGTCATCATGTCCACGGCGGACGAATTAGCCTCCTCTGGTGTTAATGAAGTATGAGACAGTAAATATGTAAGGAACGCGGACTTTTCCTCTTTTTCGAAAACTTGGTCACCACTGTCCACTTGAGCCTTTATAGCAGCTACTTTCTGAAAGAAAGAGGATATCACTTTCCGTTAACAGTCAGATGTCAAGCAATTTTGGTAATGTAAATGGTATTTTTTATGTGAAGAAATTCACACAAAAGTCAATGTAATCATGTTTGCCATCCACAAACACAAAGCATTTGTTTCAGCCTTTCAGACTTTATCAGACTTTCAATATCATTTCCTAAATATAGAAATACTAAACATTTGTGTGAGTACTAGGACGAGTCTTTATACCTTGTCCACCATTTGCCTTCCGAACTTCATCACATTATCGGCATAGTTCTCAAACTCCTTCCACAGTTTAGTCGGGTAGATTTTGTACACTGGTAGGTTGTACATAAGGGGCTGCATACATTTGAAATATCCCATTAAGTTGTCAATGAAGCCTTGGGCAACCGCTGGGGTGGGGTTCTCAAAACAACCGATTCTTTCTTCGAAAAGGACAGTTCCTATTGCTACAAAAGAGTTAAATACATTACGAAACTATCTGTATATCAAAAATACCTTCATAGTAGTTTTAGACAAGAAGGTATTCCTGTGCCGGTGTGTTTTACATTAGAAAATAAAAATGATATATTCATTATTTCAGGTTCCTGAGTTAGCTATGTCAGGTACTTGTTCTAAACTGCACAGCGGGTAATGCCCTATAAGCCCATCGAATTACTACACCCCCCCCCCCCCCCCATTCCATTCCAAGTTCCAATAACCAAGCAACAATCCGATTGAATATAAAGGGGAGGGGGAGGCAAATTTATCACGACTGATGCTACATAAAAATGTGGAAACTTCAATTTTCTGAAACACATTTTTTGGAAGACCGCAAGGCTCCAACAATTTCAAGGCTCCCCTCTCGATGTTATACACTAGACATATAGCCTGATAATTCTCACTTGAAACACTTACATTCCATGGCCCACTTGAACAATTCTTTTTCTAAGTTTGGAACTTCATGCGTGTCAGTCTGCACGGATTGCAGGCGATCCATGAAGTCATCGGCTACGTCATTCATGGAAAGACAATAATCTGCAACTTCCTTTGGTTTCAACATCTTTTTGCTCAGAACAGTCCTATATTTGTGCCATTCTTCGCCTTGTCTGAAAGAAGTTGCTTCTCAATAGTATAAACATTTCAAGTTATGAATATTATATTTCAAACAAAGTCAAGTGAATCCAGATAAAAAAATGTGAAATGTATGTAAATTTCCTTATTTCATATTAGGTATTATAGAAGGTGGTGGTACAAGAAACGTTGTAACATTAATTGTCTATTTAACAGATCATTTGCTGAGATGGTTATTGTCACTAGTTATATAAAGTATATTTGAATATTAAAAGGATACCGTAATGATACGTTTAGTACTCACTAATTTTAAGCCGGAGATAAATATAAACTTACGAGTTCACCAATCCCAGTCCAAGATCCTTTTTGGTTCTGTAGTACGCCATAGGTTCCATTTCCTTGCGAATAGGGTAACGACCTTCAGATTGGATGACCTTGGAGTATTCGGCTGGGTCAGATATCACAACTGTGGAGATTGCTGCTATCTCCTCTTTAAATATCGGACCATATTCGTTTGCTCTGCTTTGATACGCCTAGAAATATAATTTAGAAATGGCCCATTTTTAAAATCTAGTTGTTTATATCAAGTGAGTTATATATTAATGGGATTTGCTGTCTATTTCCGAACGATAATGCTATGTCTTGGAGCTATGAACAAATAAAAGCGGCGTGTCATTTCAAACCATTTTCTCATATTAGTGACTTAATATCATCGAAAAACACAATACAAGCTGTACAAAATTGTTATACTAAAAAAGATTAACAAACTGCAACTTACTTCAAACATCTTATTAAATCTAAGGCCATCTTTTTTAAAATAGTCGAAGAGTGTTCCAACGATTGGTAAACCCTTTGGTCCGGGCACCTTAGAAAATGGTTTAATGCCGATGTCACTGATTTCTTCTTCGATAACATCATTATTGGTTAGACCAAAGGTATCCTCGAGTGCTGCAACTGCACGTGTAATTGGGCACTGATAATAGAATGTTGAAAACGATTTTGATACTCCAGAAATATAGAGGAATTCATCGAAATATTTATTTCTTGAAGATTAAAAACATGTTTCATTGATGATTATCGCTTCGCTTCATATTTAATTAGAAGAAGATATTTTTCTATTTTATTTAGCTGGTATCCACTCATCTAAACAGGGAAACATTCTAAATAATTCGACCAACCCTATGTTGAAGGGTTGTCATGTTTGCTCCAAAAATATTTCTTGAATACGAGAAATACAATCCTGGTGCGAAAGAAATTCAAAACATAATTTGACTTACAGTTTCTTGCACAAGCTCATCTGCGGATAATGTTCTGGATAAAGTGGGTGTTGTAGAAATGAAACGCTTCAATGGTCGGAGCTTTGAGGCAGATTTAATGAGAGAATGACAAAGGGTTTTGGTCATTCTACCTTCACTGCAAACAGAATGTCAAAACATTTATAGCCACACGAGCTGCCCAAACTGACACAATTTTGAAATTGCTATAAGCTCATCAGTTAGAAATATGCCTGGACTGGTGTAATGTATACACAATAAGAATCATCAATGCCGTTTCTATTCGAGATCGGTGTTTAAAAGAAATAAGTACACTGTATTGAAATGAGGGATATGATTTAGTCATAACGTTTAACATGTAGCTTTAGGCCAGTTTTGACAATTAAAAAAAAACATATCCAAAAAAATAGGTTTTGGTGTTATCTTAGTCATTAAATTGTTTTTTCTAAATGATTGCTTTTGGTTTCCAACAAATAAGGCTCAGATAAAAGAAGGGGAAAACGAATTTTGAAAAAATAGAAATTCTTCTTACCTGGTTTTAAATGTACTACTTTTGCTAACTCTGTCTCCAGAAGCTCAAAAAACGTTTATCCAAAGATTTAAGACAATGCTGCTTTCTTTTTTCTGTGTACGATTTCTATTAGTTTGGAACTAAAGAGTTGTTCTTAATCACTCGTATTTTCTTTCTTCGTTTTGGATAGTTCCCAAGCGTTTTGATGAATTCCTTCAGTATTTTCTGGTCAGTAGTCCTTTTTTGTTAGTTCCTGTATATTTTCTCCTAAGTTTGTGTTGACCAGTGCTCTTTTCTCTACGCTTCGCGTTTCTTTCGTTTTGTGCCTTTCGATGTTTCACTTTTATACCCGTTTGAAAACTACGTAGTTTTATTTTGCTGCGCTATAATCCTCGCGATGGGGGTAATGTATGAATAGAATTTCTTCGGAAAATCTTCTTTGCCGATCAGATGTTCCAGCCATTTAATCTTTCTGCGGATTAAAAGTTGATTCTGGTTTAGACGTCATTCACTGACCACGTTTTTCCCAAGGACGTCTTCGTGGGCTACAATGATTACAATGTCACATCTTAAAGAGGTATGAGCTGACAACATTCCGATTTTTTCATAATATCCAATTGTCAAGAGTTCAGCGGTTGAAGTAGCTTGAAAAATAAAGGATTGAAATTGAAATGAAAAATATTGGTTAAGCCAGTAATCGGTACGAACCGAAGATGTATGTTAAACAAATCAAATGTCCAGGATGAATGAGTACAGTTTTTTTTATTGCTTAAGGAAGTACCTAAACGTACATGTTTAAGTTTCGTATCAACTGAAAGCTCTTATTTTATCCTTTCTGATAAAAAACGACGAACAATTAGGTTGTTCTGTTTTAACAAAAAGTTACTTTTTAATATTTTCAATTAAATAACTAAAATAAACGAGGCGAATCCACGAGAACCTTGACCATCGATTATTTTCAAAAATCGGCCTCATGATAGAACTCTGAACGAATTGGTGAAAAGTATCCTTGCGTGAGCGTATGGCTGTTATTAGTAAGCCATAGATGCACCTTAATCTGAAGGACGAATATCGCTGTTGAAGATTGCACTGGCGTGGTTCAGGCATGATTTCATGTCGCAACACCATACAGATGGCGATGAAATTAATGGCGTGGGTGGAATTAATCGGTAACCCATGCAAGCAAGACTTGTTAGTAAGTAGATTGAACACAGGCAAACTATTGAGGTAATTTTTGGGGACCGACGGGTGAAAGATGTCATCAGATCAAACTTATGAACAAAATAATTTTTACTAACGATAATGAAGTGGTGTTTCCTTTGGTAGTCTTAGATGTTTATTTTTAAAATAAAGTTTGACTTCGTGTAGTCTGTGATGCAATTTGGACTTAAATGATGCTCTTGACTTAAATTTATTTTGAATTTGGTCAGTTTTCTATTCTTAATGGCTCAAGTGAACCCCACGATAGTTACATGTAAGAGTCTAAACCCTCACTTAAGGTTTGGTGTCAAATTCTCCGCTCCGTCGTTCAATTAAAACCTCAGTTCACTTTTGATTTATGCCTTAATACTGTTTCATTAACCTTCACATATATGGGGCATCTTGTGGTTTCTCTGGTGTCAAAGACGTGACATTGAAGACTCGACCTCATATTCTGTATTCTCATATCGCCCTCTGCTTCACCAGATAGACTGTTTCTCTTCTACCAATAATCTAACCAGACTGTAGACGACAACAACTTCTGCGATTCCATTTGCTGGAAAGAATTTGGTTTAACTCCTGACATTTTCAACAAATCAGCCTCTGTGAAAACTATTTAAATTGTCATAGCTGTGGACATAACTGTGCGTTTCGGAAATCAGTCGATTTTGAGAACCGGTATGAGAAAATTCCTGACATTCACAGGATTCATTCCACGGCCTGTATCGACCGGCAAGTCTCCAAGGTACTCAATTCTGATTGGTTGTAATTTCCGCAACTTCAAAGATCACTTGGTCAATGGTTTAGGACAGTGATCAATAAAACCACAAAAGCTTGCATAAAGAATTATGACAGCCGTCTGCGTTTTGTTACAGTGACTTTGATGTGTGTTATCTTTTGACAGAATGAGACCGTTTTTTGTTGAATATCAAATCGGGATCAGAGAAATGAATCTCTTTCATTGGTGCAAGAATAATCTCCCTTAGACTACGATCTTCCGATTTTGGGGTTGAATTTTCACAAACCATCGATTTCAAAGCTGTCAAAGCAGTCGACATTGTGGGGATGATATCACTAAATGGAAAAGGAGCATTGCTATCGTAACATACGAATTGGTCACATTCCACGACGTAAAAAATCAGAAATAAAGTTTTTATCTTAAAATATCATTCAAGAATTAGTTGCCAGTTGTGCGAATTCAAAGTTAGCAAAAACACTTGGTTGCATTATTGAACATGTAAGATTTGACGATGATATCCAAAACCAACTTACAGATCACTTAAATATATTTAGCCTCGTAATAAAAAAGATCTACTCAGGGAGCTATCATTATTTGTGATGAAGTCTAATGGTGTGTGGACGTCTTAAGTGGGCGATTACTTGGATGACAGGGCAATTTTCTCGTCTCGTAGGGCACTGACTGTTATCTGGAAAGGAAGCGCTCCTGTCTTGCAGACCAAACCATGGATTATGCAATCTACAAAGGCTAAAACATTCTTCACTTTGACAATCTCTCCACTCTTAAATCCAATTTCAGCTCATTTTGAAATCACAAAGGATTCGCCTTAAAAAATCTTTAAAAATGACTGAACAAAGTTCAACCGGAAGTGATGTATTTTATCCCTTCGAGTTCTTGTTCATGATTACATTATTTACCAATCTCACAAATTACATTTGTTTAGAGCACATTAAGTAGATGGTCTCGAAGAGCAAAACTTAATTATTTACGTGCAATAGCGTTGGGCGCTTTGTAGATAATAGTCCGACAGTTTTTTCGTCAGTTGATCGGGGTTCGAGTCTTTCTTACCCGAGGCCCGTTTTTTTCAAACAAACATGTGGTTGTTAGAAGTGTTTGAAACTCTCTTTAAATGGTGTGGGTTCCATACTAATGATAAACAAATTAAGACATCACCACGTAGTTAGTTGTTTTTGAACAACACGAGCTTTCGACACCAATACCGGTGTCTTTGTCAAGTGTAACAAGTGTATCTTGCTTCGTCAAATGTATCCTTCATCGACCAAACTCTCCGGTCGCTCACCAATTTCTAATCCCTTTCTATAGGGGATTTAAACCTTGATGAATCCCATAGAGCTCTTTATCAACGGGAGGTTTACATACCGTACTCTTCGCACTGATTTTTGTTACACTTGACGAAGACACCGGTATTAGGTGTCGAAAGCTCGTGTTGTTAAAAAAACAACTACGTGGTGATGTCTTAATTTTTTTTATCATTAAACATGTGGATGTTCAAATAAAAGTCAAGTAACCTTGGATGCGATATTAAACACTTCAATCAATCAATCTATTTATTTAAAAAGTTGTATATTTTGTTTCGTGACGTCACACTATTGTTTCAAAAATATATCATTTTTAAAGAACATTCAGCGCCAGTAGTACTTCTGAATGCGAGTTAGCTCAAGCCACAAACAACACACGATAGATTGTCTGTCATTTAAGCCAGATATAACATTATTAAGTCTAGATTCTTTAAAAATAATCTAGAGTAACTTGTGTTACACTTTACAAATTGTTTTCTAGATGGAATAGTATATTTGTTTCTCATAAATTGCGACAACAAATGTAGCTTTCTAAATCTGTTCTCACGGGCGATCATTTAGGCTTAACCTTGCTTCTCATTTAGAAAGTTTTTTTTTATATTTTAAGATATGAAGCTTATTACCTTACTTTTAAATGTTAAATACTTCCGTGTATGTATTAATTAAAGTTTGACTTTGTGTAGCCTTTGATGCAGTTTGGAAGAAAGATTGATCAGATCGTCTGTATGTTTAGCAAATAGAACCTCACATAGGTTGTGCCAGATTTATATTGTATATTTTGTCGATATCACTACAGAATAAATAAGGAACTGGACGAAACTGTTCTAAAGGTTATTTCAGGTCAGGTGTTATATTTTCTTAAAAAGTAATAAATCGATTAAATTAGCCTGATTCATTCTTATTTGTTTGGTTAAGACTGTTTACACACCTGGATGGGATTAACATCACACCTGTCAGATATACCCGGTGTGAAACGGGGATATAAACATTGGGTCTTTTGTTGACTTTTTACATTCAAAGGTCCAATATCTTGTAATAATATTAATTTTCATCAAATGTGTATAAATGATATTTCAATGAACACCCGGGATTATTCTTACATAGACTTGTAATTATTGAGGAATCATATATTTACGATTTCATAAATTTGCTTACATTTCTTTTCGCCGCAGTGTACTTTGAATAATCATGCGTGATGAGAAAGTCTCAAAATTAATCAATCCAGGCAAAAACTCCCAGTTTGTATTTTTCAGCCAATGAAAATTTAGCAATAGTTTAGTGTATGGTTGATAAGAACATTGGAGTAATGCAGATCAAAGGTACACACTTTTAACCTTCAATCAGTGCCTAATAAAGTATTTTGGGATTTTTCTTTTTGTTTCAATGAATTTTGAAAATTCCACAGTTTTCCTGGGTATGTGAAGACTTCGAATTGTCAAAATGGCGCTACCCAAGTTGAATTGTGTGTAGCGTGAAATCGGTATGAATTAGGTCAACTTTTTTGGTTGTCAAGGATGACTCATGCGTTGATCTATTTGAAAACAAAAAAGAAAGGCCTTAACGAGATTTATTTAAAGGGGCATGAGCTGCCAAAATGTTGATATTTTGACGTTATAACATAATGTTGAAATTATTGGCTATTTTTCTCAAGACGTATAATTCAGAAGCTTTTTAGTGCTTCTAGTCTCGAAAATGTACGATAAAGTATTGTTTTGAACTAACTTTGACTTAGAATGAATGAATGGTCGTCCCGGTTATCTAAATTTTGTTTACTTTTCGAACACGTTTTCGGTTCTTACAGTTCACATACTGTATGGATTTTCCTCATTCCAACGCCAATCATTTAGTTCTTCGATGGCCTTCAAAGCCTCTTACTGTCGTAACGATCAGAAATTATGAAAAAGGTGTGAATTTTGGCAGCTCATGCCACTTTAATTAGATACAAATTAAAACGTCAACATTGTCGGGAATGTGAAATGAAACTGTAACCCAAGGACAATCATACAACAGGCCAAAACCTTTTGAACGACAGGCCTGTGGTTGTCACTTTATATCCTAGTTGTTGGATGCAGTCTCAATAAATCCATCGCTATTTTTCGTAGTCTCGAAGTGGTGTCAAATTCCTAGACTGTCTTAAAAAACACAGTATTTGCATTGACCAATTTCTCGGTGGTTTTACCATGAAATGTAAGAAATATCAGCGGCAGTAGCAATAGCTTTCATCGACCAAACTCTCCAGTCGCTCACCAATTTCTGATCCCTTTCTATGGGGATTTAAACCTTGGCGAATTCCATAGAGCTCTGTATCAACGGGAGGTTTACATACTCTTCGCACTTCCATAGCAAGATAGACTAAAGAATCTACAGACTCTAGCCAAATGTTTGCTCAAGACGGATAGGCAAGGCGACCCAGTAATCGAAACCTCATTAAGGGATTACTGATCTGAGCCTAGAAAAAATACGGCTGAAGGGCCACTTTTAAAAGGAAGTGAACATCCACGTCTACCTTTCACCATCGGCCCTTTAACCTTCTCCATCTTACGACATAAGTCATAAGAAGGTTTATTGTTTGCTTTCGAAAACGGAAGTTAAACATTCTTTACATAAGTTATCAGAGTTTTCTGAATTTGATTAGACCGTATTTTCAGTTTGTTGGCAGATACACCACTCCTGTAGTTTCAAGATACGAACCTTATTAAGAATTGAAGCTACTTTTTTATAAATAACCATCCACTATCATTCATCCTAAGGATCTGCCTAAATGTCGTGAGTTATATCAGAAGTAAATATGTGATAAAAGGGCACTTTTTAAGTCTTTCTGTTGTAATGATCTGTATAATGCACGTTTAAGTGGTGTTTTGAACTAACTTAGGTCTAGAATGAATTAACGTTCGTATTGATTACTTAAATTGTGTTTACTCTGGTTCGTGCAGGCCTCTTACTGTATGAACTAATATATTTTGCCTACTTAAAATGGCGGGGTCTGACAAAAAGGTGTTCTTTTTTTAAACGAAGTTTAATAATTATCGACTATTTTTTCAAAAAGTACAATTTATTAACTTACCAGAGCTACTAAGCTCGAGAACGTACGCTAATGTAGACAAACTTACACCAGGAATTAATTAATCCTACACTATTACGGTTCGTACAAGTCTCAGACAGTATGGAGTTTCTTCTTCCGAAGGTCAATCATTTAGTTTTTCTATGACCTTCAACCCCGCTTATTGTCGGGAAAATAAAAATGTATGATAAAAAGTGTGAATTTTGGCAGCACTTGCAAATTTAATGTTCATCCTTGCTAAGTCAACAATCAGGGCTGAATAAAGGTCACAATGCCCCAGCCCGAGAGCTTTTGCTTGATAGGAGAATAATAAAGAGACCTCGGCCAGAACCGAATCGAATAGGTCGCATTTTAACAATGCATGGGTATTGTGTTTGTGAGCCTACTATTTCAAAAATCGCGACACTCAGATTTTCCGTTGTAGTGGTTTAGTTAACATTAAATCTCGTGAAAAGTGAGGTCACTTTATGTATTTTGTGAATATGTACTTTGAATTAAAGAAAACATTAAACTAGTAACAAAAACGTAGAGTAAATTTCACGAAATAGTCCCATTTTGACGAAAACATGCAAGATGGCGACATTCACTGTCGACCTGATTCACCTTGAACTGGCTACTTTTATAGGCTTCCCTGGGCGTTTCCGATAGTTGCTAGTGTTTGAGATGTTAGCTATAACTTAAGATAGCTGTAGCTCTCTTGAGTAACAGAAAAGTGGGTAGATGCTAGCAAACGCCAGGTAAAATGCCATGACGTTCTTGTTTTGTTGAATACTTAAAATTCACATGATCGATTGGCCTCCTTTCAATGGAATCTTCCGATAAAAATGGCGACAATTGGCCTTAGAGGTTAGATCTGGACTTTAGGACTAGAGGTATCTTCTAAATTTAGATTGAGTAGAAATCGTGTGTTACGTCGCCACTCTGACGGTACGTACACAAAAGTGGTGGTGGTTGACGTCATATGCCACTGAGCTAATTAACTTTCGTAACCATCGTAGAACGGTAAATGTAATATTGAATTTTGTATGTGCCGCGTCCAAAATTTAATTTTCTTTTTGGTCAGATTTCATGTTCTACATCACAATTAAAGCAAACTAGAAAATTTATAAAAACTGTAAAAATATTGACTGTTTATAAATCCTTTGAAAAAGACTTTGGGCAAAGTCGCTTTAGAGAGCTCTATCTTTAAAGTGGCATCAGCTGCCAAAATGTTCCTATTTTGACGTTAAAACAGAATATTGAAAATATTGTCTATTTTTCTTAAGACGTATAATTGAGAAGCTTTTTAGTGCTTCTGATCTCGAAAATGTCACATAAAGTATTGTTTAGAACTAACTTTGGCTTAGAATGAATGAATGATCGTCCCGGTTATTTAAATTTTGTTTACTATTCGAACACGTTTCGGTTCGTACAGGCCACATGCTGTATGGATATTAATCATTCCAATGCCAATCATTTAGTTTTTCGATGGTCTTCAAAGCCTCTTACTGTCGTGACGATCAGAAATTATGAAAAAAGTGTGAATTTTGGCAGCTCATGCCACTTTAAATAGAGCACATTCACTTTATCATTAAAGACAAAGTCATAGAATGACCAGAGAATTCTATATATTTGAATCACCGCCCCCCCCCCCCCCCCCTCACTCCTTCATAAATATCATTTTGAATATATGTGTGCATATACGTGTATGTATACCTTAATCAGGTTCGATTTCTGTGATATCTTGTAAAAAATGTTTCAGTGTATCTGTTCAATCCTATTTTTCTGAACACAGTAACCAAGGAGTTGGCACACTAAAACATTACATTTATATATGTATTACATTATTAATAATTAAGTTTTATGTTTTAGTTTGTTTTTCTACATCATCAATAGTTAAATAATAGTGGAAAACACCCCCAAACAATCAACCATGCTTCTGTTACATTTGTCTAACGGTATGTTAAACGTGTGATATATATGTATCTCCTTACAGTTATAGATTTTGGTGAATGTGTATTGGCGGGGGGGGAGGGGGGGGGGAGTGACTCAATTTGTTAGCTTGTATATAAACTTTGTGTCCATCTGTGTACTGACCTAAACTCAGCATTGTTATTTAACCATGTTTCTTGAATGAAAAATGAAAATGATTTCTTGTTGTAAATTGGCGTACATGGCCGAGTATAAAAGAGTGATGTGAATTGACGGAACACTTATACTATAATAGGGAGCGCAAGTCTTATAAGAATCATTACGAGATTTTGTGATATCCGGTGACAGATGACACCATTAAGAACGTCTTTGGTGACGTTAAAATTCCATTTGACGTATTTTGTTCCATAACGTCAGATTTAAACGTCATATTGGAACGAAAAACGCTCAGTCACATGCGCAATGCAAGTCCGGTGACAGGAAATATGTGAAATTCACAAGTGACTTGCGCTCCCTATGGTTCTTAAAGTTATTGCTTGAGCTGTCTTATCTTCTGCAATCGTCCTGTTCAGAGACACCTGACGCGAAACGTTTGACTGGCGACATCCTCGCTCTTCTGTGTGGAATCTTATGCACTGAATGATAAATGTATATGGAGCGACGGGATACTGGGGTAGAGGTCTTCTTTGGGCCAAATTCCAAGTTTATTAGTCATATACCGTTGCCCAATGACGCCATCAACTGTTGACCCGGTGCATTGTGGGATACTAGAGGAGGGGGTAGAATGGTTAAAAGATGACTGATAATATTGTGTTTTACGCGGCTGTTGTGAGAGAAAGCCTTGAAAGTAAATTGTTCATAAAAAACAAACTAGACAAAAGAGTTTTCTGTATATCTCGTCCATCCGGGATATCTTTGAATTGTTGATCTTTAAGTTCTCTCAGTGCAACTCATCAGTTTGATGTGACGTCATTAGGATTCAGGTATGCGCAGTATGGTTGGTCAGTCATCAATTGAGGCTAGTATTATTTCTATGTTGTATTGATTTTGGATTGTATTGCACCATTAGTATTTTAATTTGAAAATGCTATAAAATGATGTCTTAAACTCTTTTATGCTTGTAGGTTCGAGCAAATGTTAACAGATTACTTTATAGCGTTTAACAATTGTGAACGCGTATCTATAGTGAAAATTAAGTTTAAAATAAAAATTTGTGATAGTTGAAATCCGTAAAACAAAAAAAATCCACTGTCTATTCATAATGTATCCAGCAAGAGTATGCCATGATTTGTTTGTGTTGTTAAACATGTATTTATACATTAAGGATCCCTTTTCTTCTCCGGCATACAGATACGCCATTCGTTGTCATTTATTGTTTTAATACTAGATGATTTTGTCAGGTTTCTAATCAACCCTAAAAATTTCCAGCTAATGCACAGTGTTCAATCAGTTTACTAATTCCACTCAGTGTACAGCGTTCAGTCTACCGATTTCACTCAGTGCATCGTGTTCAGTTTACTGATTTCACTCCGTGCACAGTGTTCAGTTTACTGATTTCACTCCGGGCACAGTGTTCAGTTTACTGATTTCACTCCGGGCACAGTGTTCAGTCTACCGATTTCACTCAGTGCACCGTGTTCAGTTTACTGATTTCACTCCGGGCACAGTGTTCAGTTTACTGATTTCACTCCGGGCACAGTGTTCAGTTTACTGATTTCACTCCGTGTACGGTGTTCAGTCTACCGATTTCACTCAGTGCACCGTGTTCAGTTTACTGATTTCACTCCAGGCCCAGTGTTCAGTTTACTGATTTCACTCCGTGCACAGTGTTCAGTTTACTGATTTCACTCAGTGTACGGTGTTCAGTCTACCGATTTCACTCAGTGCACCGTGTTCAGTTTACTGATTTCACTCCGGGCACCGTGTTCAGTTTACTGATTTCACTCCGGGCACAGTGTTCAGTTTACTGATTTCACTCCGGGCACAGTGTTCAGTTTACTGATTTCACTCCGGGCACAGTGTTCAGTTTACTGATTTCACTCAGTGCACCGTGCTCAGTTTACTGATTTCACTCAGTGCACCGTGTTCAGTTTACTGATTTCACTCAGTGCACAGTGTTCAGTTTACTGGTTTCCCTCAGGGCACAGTGTTCAATCAGTTTACTGATTCGAGCTAGTGCAGTGTCCAGTCAATTCGCTGGTTCCAGCTAGTTAAGAGTGTTCTGTCAGATCATTGATTCCAGCTAGTGCAGAATGTTTAGACAGTTCACTGACTCCGGCTAGTGCAGAATGTTCAGATAGTCACCGATTCCAGCTAGTCAGTTCACTGATTCACACTGGTACAGACTATTCAGGCGGTTCCCATATTCCAGCTAGTACACAGTGTTCAGACAGTTCCCCGATTCCAGGTAGAGCAGAGTTTTCTGTCAGTTTACCGTCCAGCTAGTGTACAGTGTTCGGTAAACTCACTGATTGCAGCTAGTGCAGAGTGTTCAGTCAATTATCTATCCAGCTAGTGCAGAGTGTTCAGTAAGTTAACTGTCAAGTTAGTGCAGAGTGTTCATTCATTTATCTGTCCAGCTAGTGCAGAATGTTCAGTAAGTTAACTGTCAAGTTAGTGCAGAGTATCCAGTCAATTAACTGTTTATATCATAATTACACCATTTACGCGAAGTGGTCGTGTATGCCCTGACAAAAAAGTACCATGGAAAATCCGTGGTAAAAAGTATGGTAAATCCATGGTGTTTTTGGACAGTTTACCTTACTTTACCTTAGTTTTACCACAGTTTACCTTATTATACTATAGGTCTACCCCAGTTTACTTACTTTACCAGGGTTCAAACTACCATATTACGAATTACCATACTATACCATAGATTACCCTACTTTAATCTAAGCTAACAGTGGTAACCCATGGTACTTTTTACCAGGGTGATGTCTGATGTACCGTACATAACGATCATTCACTTGCATTACGTTTAAGTTATCAATCTGAATGGAATCCTGGACTATATATTTCAGAGCCGCAGCTGGAACTTAATCTGGAAGTTGGATTACCTCCCCTAGAAAAACATCCAACCTTTCATTGTCTTGGTCGTTGTATGATTTACATCAGTTACATAACTCGAGACTTGAGCCGGCAACCATAGTAAAGATAGTATATTAACAGAAACAAAATTGATAATAGCTGACCTCTGAATCCAGAAACAAAGTCGCTGACACAACCATATATAGTTTTTTTTAACTGTACAAGAACATTTGAAAATAAATAGCATATTGAATACAGATCAAGGCTTCATAGAGCACGAACAAAATTATTTTCGCCAGAGCAATTTACAAGTGGAGTAATAAAACGGGAAGAAAGGTGTTTAATTTTTCAGCAGAATGTCTTGGAAGCAGGTGTCTTCCTTTGTTAAAGCATTTCTGTCGTCGTATAGTGTGGGGGCTTGAAGGATGATACCAAATGTCCCTACAACACAGGCAGTCGTGAAAATCCACAGGAACAGACGATCTAAAACCATGGCCACGTATTTCCAATCTTCTTCAACCTGAGTAAAGTACAGGAGATATTAATCAAATAATTTTATACGGGTGTATTGGAGCAGGCCCGGATTTAAAATCCTTTATGTCAATTGGTGCATGGATATCGCAGGTGCGTGTACAGTAAAGAAAACACAAATTAATATAATAATATAAATATACATAGTTCCAGAACTATAACACATCAGTTGTGCGACAAAACTGAAAACCTTAAATAAAAATAACGACAATATAATCACTATAATCTGTTTTGCATATAATCTATGACTTACAACAAACTTAATCTCACCTAAACCGTTTATTTTAACACACATATATTCATTTGAGTGAGAGAGATTGTCTAAAATTAGTTGATTAATTGTTAACGGGGCACTTACTGCAGCTAGGTGATCCTCATGCTTCAGATGCTCTGCGATAAATGAGACGCCGTCCATGGCTTGTATGGCGTCTGGGGAGTAGTGTCGACTACGTAGTCTAGGGGAGGTATCACTTTCGCCGGCTAACAGTTCTTCCTGATTCTCTCTCAATGTATAAGGCCCAGGAGGCAGATCAAAAGCACATTCTCTACTCAGTCTCTTTATTTCACCATATTGGTCTCGAACCTCTAGTCCATTACAAGTTCGAACCATCACCCTTGGACGATTCTCATTCTCGATATTTGGCCGCCGCATGATGAGTAAGCGGGGTAGGATGTTCAGAAAGACTCTCCTCACCCACGGAGACATGGTGTGTGTGGAAGGAGAACGAAAATGGACGTTCAAGACGACAACCGTCACAATAATGGAGAGTGTCACCAGAATCATGGTAAAAAGCAAATACTTGCCTATCAGCGGTACGACAATTGAGGTTGGCGGAATAATCTCCGCCAACAGCAAGAAAAACACAGTCAGTGAAAGCAGAATGGAGATACACAAAGTAATCTTCTCGCCACTGTCAGATGGCAAATAAAATACTAACACTGTAAGGAATGAGATAGCTACGCAGGGAATGATTAAATTAACTGTGTGGAATAAAGTTTTTCTACGCATAGTTATATTAAAGGTTATATCTGGATAGGGTTCAGGACAACAGAGATAAAACTTTTTGTTCTTTTGGGCCGGGACTTCTAAGATGTCCCATTCTACGCTAGGGTAAAAGTCTTTAAGATCCACACCTCGGTTGATGGGTTCCTCATCAGTGCCTTCAGCGGAGCAGATATGAACCAGGTCCACCTGGTCACCATCGTATGTCCAGGAACCGAACTTCATGGAGCAAAGTTGAACATCAAAAGGGAAAAACTCCACATCAATTGTGCAAGAACTTTTGTAAATGGCTGGTGGTTCCCAGACAACACTTCCGTCGTGGTGTAAAGTGGCTTTAGTCATCAAGGTGACCTCATAATTCCCGTCAGCACTGAAATTCACAGCCAATCGTTTAGAACATGCAAGTGTAACTGTGATATAATCGAATCATGCTTTAGTGATGACCAAACATGCCATTTTAGTTATAAGCATAATGCTTCAGCTATAATGTTAGTTAGTGGGGTTGTCGACGACATGCACATGTTACGTGTTAGTGATAAAACAAAAAGAAATATATAAAATGTGTTATCAAGTTTAAATTAATGCGTCAGTTTGTTAGTGTTTCTATCATCGAGCATGATATGCCAAATTTTGTAAAATTTCTTGGAAACAGAATTAGGTAAATATTTGATATGTTTATTTAAAAAAAGTGCAAAATAAGAGCTCTTCGTTGACGTTTAATGGTGTACGCTAAGGTAGTTTTTATGAGAGTTAAATAAGATATATGCCTCATGCATTATCTTCTGGTTTGTATGGGTTACTGGCTTCGTCGATATTTTTTTTATTTCAACGTCAATCCGTCAGTTTTCCAGAGCACTTTATACGCTCAACTATTTGGACAGAGTTCATGAAAAAATCCGAACTTCGGCAGTTTTAAGGATAATTGATATTAATTTAGAATCAGATAAAAATGTATGAAGTTTAGCGTTAGGTTATACTTTTAATCTCGAGAACTAATTTCGTATACTTTTAACATAGTATGTACAACTTATAATTAAAACAATTGGTTATTTGTACGCGTGTTCGGTAACTTATTTACAGGGTTCTATTGATCTGAGGTTGTCTGTATTTTAGGGGGAGGACCTAAGTTAATTCATGTGCTTGACAGTTTGTGTCAGATATAATTATAATAACAGTGGACCGAGTGATTACGTCCTGAATCTCCAAGCTATTTCCACCAATGAAATCAGTGTGTACAGCATGCAGCGCTGGGAAGGCAAGTGTTAATTAAGCTTCTACTAAAGTGTCACGCCGTGACAAGAACTACTTTGTCACGCTGCCACACGATTGATGGAGCAATACCAATACAGTATTATACATATTACAAATGCAAAGTCAATGTTAGCAGATAGTGAAAACATATATACATTTGAAATCACTATGTAAGAAAGAAACATTAAACATATTACTTTTCATGTTAAATACAAACATTAGTAAGATTAGGTAAATGTCTTTGAGACTTTGACGACGTAGATAATCAGAAAACAAAACAGAACGAATGGTGAAATATAGGCTATTGGGGGTGTGGTCATATAGAGAATATCATCAAAACTTGCCACAGAATCTTCTGGATACAAGGTATAATGGCTAGGACATACATGGCGAATGAAGATTTGTTACGTTGGCTCGATAAAATGACAAATGCATTTCTAGATTCTCATAGAAATCATCCTTTTGTTAAAGATTATCTCCTGAAGTTACCTGCTTACCAACGTCGATTGTTTGGTAAAACACCTTATGATCTGAGGCTATAACCTTCGGGAGCATCGATGAAAAGCAGTGTTAGTGGATACATAGAAATAAGTATTGATACAGTGTGCACATTTCAACCACTTGGACTACATAAGATATACCATTGTTACATGCACACAGTTAAACAAACATGCAGTCAGGTACAATATTCACACTGAGGATATGGATGCGATATGTTATATGCAATGGTAGAATGTAATCCAATATTTAAAACATGTGGGCTGTGCCATTTTAAATGATACGTGGAATGGTATGGAGAAAACACCCACCCATATTTATATCAAACTATCTATAACAAGGACTTGTGTAATGAATGCCCTGGGCTTGTCTCTCAAAACATTTACGCCCGACGTGACTTTGAAGGTATATGTTACCATGACAGGCCCTGCAATGGATCTGGCGTAAATTTTAATGGAAATCAAAATTATACCAATGTATTGAGAAGGAACTAAGGATAGGTGCGCACTGATCTTATAATTTTGTGTTCCATTTGTGAAAGTTTATGAATTCACTTTATGGTACTGAGTATAAGAAACACGTTCTCATTTACAACTACTTACTTGTTATAGAGAACTATATCAGGAAGCCAGATTATGGAAGCCGGTATTTCCATCTTATCTATACCACCGTACTCACGGGCATCCCACGTCAGACTGCTATCATCCCATTCCTTACAGACAACAAGACAAATTGACAACATACGCAAGGCAGAAAAAGAATTTAAAGATATGATGACAAAATAAAGATATTCACAGAGGCAATACATTCATAAAAACTATGAAGAAAGCATATATTGATACTTTATAGAAAAAAAGCATGCGTGGTGTATATTTACAACAGTGATTCCCCAAGTAGCCAAATAATAATGATCGATCTAACGGCACAGTATTATTTTACAAACTTTATCTGAAAGAAAGAAACATCTTGCTTCACGACACAAAAAAGCCTGCTGATAAATTTGAGGTTGTAAACTACGGACAAAAGACCCAGTTGCTGTTGTTGTGTTCGGTCTTCAATTCTATGTATGGTTTAATACCCACATTTAAAACATAACTGGACATAAATAGTGTGCCTCCTGTTTAATTTTAGCGGTTTACTTAAAGTAAGCTCGTGTTAATTGGCTTCCTGGACAAATGTAAGAAAAACTACGACGACGAGTGTGCATTTTATCTGCAAAAAGAAGAACTATCAATGTACATGTAAGTGATACCATCAGAGATATTGAACAAGCAAAATAAATAACCTAAAAAAAAAACAAAAACAAAAAATAAAAGCTAAATCAAAATGAGGAAGAGCGGAGTCAAGTAACAATTATTTGAATAAAAACACATCTATATTTTTAGCAGATTTGATACACCATTATCTAGGACAATCGGTCTTCCACATTGCAGCATGCATCATACTTACTTATTATATAGGACAATATCAGGTAACCAGATTTTGGTGGAAGGGACGTACATTTTATCCACTCCACCGTATTCATCTGGTTCCCATGTTAGCTTATAGTCTACCCACTCCTTGGAATGCGTGCGACAAAAAGAAGGTTGACGACTTAAATATGCAGATATAATCACAGACCCCCAAAATAAGGTAAATGTAATACTAAATAGTGATATTGAATAATTGCGTTCCATAGCTAAATATTTGGGTAATGCTCAAATTAATAATACAGGTACTACGTCTCTTTAGAGAACGCTCTTTAAAACGTAAGAACACAATGTATTTGCTTCTTTATTCAACTGGACACTATACTAATAGTAGCTACATGTATCTGCATTTTGTCCCAGGAGGAAATTATATTAAATCTAGAAAATCTCTGAAATAGAATCACAACATCATACCATCGCCGACTACGGAATTGATTTCCAATACACAATATGTGAAATTAAGTCACACATGTCACCATGAGATATTCCACGAGGCCATGCTCTGATATGTATCCTCTGTTAAGGTTACAAAACTCGCGAGAGAAATCACCATGTCTTGACCAAACTGTCATCCGTAAAATTATACAATCAATTTTCTTCCAATATCCTATATGAGCATACATATGATAATCGTTTCCTCGATGGTTAGCAGTATAATGGGCATTCATTTCAAACATCACTAAAATAATCAGATTGTCAAACGGGTTGAATAAATCTGTTTACATTTTAGTTAATAGGATTCAACAAAGTTTTCCAACTCCGAGCCAGAATAAAAACTTCTTTTTAATGTCTGTAACTATAGAGTAATATACTGAAACATGTAATTCATTTAATTGTTTCTCTTGCCTGTTCCTTTTACGTTCGCTAATGGAACGACCGAGGCTAAGAATTTATTTCGAGAAGTTGTTCGAGACTTGAAATGAATTTAACATGGTCCGATCGGGCGTCCATATTCAAGACATTTTCCGACTCAGGGATTTCTCACGACTTTATTAAACCTTGGCTGTGTTATTCAAGAAGAGGTCTGCCAAGTCAAGCAGAGGAACATTCCATATTGGTTACAGTGTTCGGGTACTTCTATATAAAATTGGGAAATTACAATCTTTGGGCATATGACGCTTCAAGCCCGACAGGCATCTTCTACCATTTTGAACATTGCTTATCAGATTCAAATTGGGTACATGGTCTAGTTTATACGGACCGAAACTTGAGAGATAGCTGTTCAAGGCTCTTTCCTGTCTGTTCAAATGACCACCGGCTATGTTTACGGTCATATTATCTTTGAAAAATCCAAACCAAAAGCCAACCCCTTACAAAAAAGTGCCATCGTTCGCAAAATTACCATAGTTTACCAAACAATACAATGATGTATACCATGATTTTAAAACACTATGGTTTATCATACAATAAACCATGATAAATTGTTTGATAAACCATGATAAATTTGTTTGATAACACACAGTTTCAACACAATATGGTTTTTACCATGATATTTTTAGGAGGAATCATATACCCAAATTTCACAACTGACTAATACATTTAAATTGTATTTCATACAATTGGATATCGATAAACTTAGAAATAATCTCTCGGAAAACACCTTACTTCCAAATTTGAATGAGATTTTCTGATTATGTTTGCTTTTTTCATTGATGTGTTTTTGTTCCTGCTAAGATCAGACTGGCAATCGTACTAGTTTATCAACCCACCTCGTATTTGGGTTTTAAATTGTAGCTTTAAAAATAACACATATATTTATGATATAAGATCAGCATTCAGACAACCAAGCGTGAGCCATTTTTTTAATTTCTTGAACCAGAACCAGAATTCATGTGGTGTCCACGTACGTTTTGTTTTTCAGCTTAAATGACGAAATTGGAAGAATTTTTTGCTAGAGAGTGTGGCATTATAAAATAATGATATTCCCATACATCATTACTAACTACCGTGATAATATGCGCGATGCTACTCATAGCGGTGGGTCATGAATACAAATCAACCAAATATCTCTATCCTGAAGGCTGAAAGGCTAATTTCCATAGGATATTTCTGTATTTTTTCGCTTACCTGTCTTAGCCAAATGTTGGTAGTCATGATTTGGTTCTTCTCGTCCTGGAATGAACAGAAAAAATATACAGATTTTTAGAGTCACTCGGTACACTTTCATTTTGTCTCGAGTATTCAATGGAATACATCAGCTGTACTATTGTCAAATGCATGTAATATAGCATTTGTATGTCATTTAACAGGGGTTCTTTCTTACAAACCAATGGAAAACAGTGTATATTGTTACTTGTCTAACTTTTAATCATAGGGCTACATTATTTCACACTGTTTTTAACTTCAATCTATGCAGATTTGTTTTTAATTTTAATTTTCCAAATGGTTTTCAAGCAATACTAAAACGGTTATTATATGAAGTCGGTCCAGTAATAACCAGTGTTGGGTAATCAATGTAGGTCTTAACTAAATAGATTTTATGACCACTGAACAAGTTAAAACCCATCTTGTATATGGCCCCATAAAACAGTTAAAATACATTCCGTAAATCAAGTGTTGAATCAGGCCTTGATTATCAGAATTCGGAAATTCATAAACTATTAAATGGAATCCGTCTTTGATTAATACATACATGTAGGTGTTTACGCTGCACTGTGTGCAAAAGTATAAACTAGGAAGATCAAATGGAAAATCCACTTTGAACCTCTCGATTCCGTCTTTAAATACCATATTTCAAAAACAATAAATTAGTTAAAACCCGCCTTGTACATTGACCCATTAACTAGGTATTTTGGAACCCTGAGTTGGAAACCACTTGTCACCAATTCATAGAGTATTTGGAACCCATAGGTGTCACTAATCCATAAAGTAGTTGGAATCCTTAGTTGGATACCACATTATAACCATGTTGTTTGTTATGACTAATTGTAGGCTGTGAGATGGAGCTTATAACGATACTGTTTGTTATAACTGTCCTAGTTTATAACCATGTTGTTTGTTTTAACTGAGCTGTTTTGTCATAACCGTGCTGTTTGTTAATCATAGGTTATGAGATGGGGTTTATAACTTTGTTATTTGCTGGTTGTATGTGATGAGATGGAGTTTATAACTTTGTTGTTTGTAGGTTGTAAGATGGAGTTTATAACCTTGTTGTTTGCTAGAAGTAGGTTATGAGATGGAGTTTATAACCTTGTTGTTGGTTGGCTGTAGGTTATGAGATGGAGTTTATAACCTTGTTGTTTACTAGAAGTAGGTTATGAGATGGAGTTTATAACCTTGTTGTTTGTTGGTTGTAGGATAGGAGATGGAGTTCATAACCTTGTTGTTTGCTAGTTGTAGGTCATGAGATGGAGTTTATAACCTTGTTGTTTGCTGGTTGTATGTTGTGAGATGGAGTTCATAACCTTGTTGTTGGCTAGTTGTAGGTTATGAGATGGAGTTTATAACCTTGTTGTTTGTTGGTTGTAGGTTATGAGATGGAGTTTATAACCTTGTTGTTTGCTGGTTGTAGTTTATGACCGTTCTGTTTGTTAGTTGTAGGTTATGAGATGGAGTTTATAACCTTGTTGTTTGTTGGTGGTAGGTTATGAGATGGAGTTTATAACCCTGTTGTTTGTTGGTTGTAGGTTATGAGATGGTTGTTTTGTTTGTTGTTTGTTACATAGTTTTGTCTGTGCCGGGGGGGGGGGTGGAAGAAGCAAAATGTATGGTGTATGGGCTTCAATCTCAGTCAACCGATGTTCTTGCCAAAGTTAAGATGCATAACCATTGTCAATGTGTTACAAAAGGATTCCAGAAAATTCTACTGACCAAGGCTAAGCTCCTGTCAGTCGTCAACCTAATGAAATATCACAGGTTTGGTTAATTACAACAATTTATGGGGTATAAAGGTCTAAATGATATAGGCCTACCTCTTTTTAACACAATTAGAAACTTGTCTCCATGTTTAATTTAGACAAGAAGATTTTCCCTGTGCCCGTGTATTTTAGTGATCAAAATTTCAAAAAGTAGTCATTAGTTGGGATACCACTTTGTCATCAATTTATAATGTAGTTCAAATCCTTAGTTTGGATACCATTTTGTCAGCAATTCATAAAGTAGTTGAAATCTCTCCTGCCCTATAAATATGTGTTAACTCGAATATAGTAATTGGAATCCACTATTGAAAATCTTTATTTGTCAGCCCATGAAGCTATTACTTATCTTATTTTGTACATTGACTAATTTAACTTCGTCCTAGAATATGAATATTAATCTCTCCAGACACCCCCCCCCCCCCCCCCCCCACCTTGATGCGCTCTCTACTGAAGGGAGTGACCATTATCCTACTCTCATGATAAAAACCTTATTTTTATTTTACATCAGATAGTAAAAACAAAGACGCTCAATCAATTATGGAAGCTCAAGAAAATTATCTGAATATTAATCTCTTTCGTTGCTTGTTTAATTGTGCATTGAGACGAAAACGAGGCCATCTCAGTCACACCAACAGAATGTGCCTTTATTTTGAAGATCTCTATTAATGGACAGAAAGTATTAAGCCTGATCTTTAATGTTTTAGATGAGAAATATACCAATTCTGCGCCTTTGCTGTAACTATTTTCTGCGAAAAAAAACACTTACATCCCAAGCAGAATCATTTGATGAAGAAAACGATTTCTTTGAAAGCGTAACATTGGGGTTTCTCTCTATAAAATATCTTACTGAAAATTTACGAATTTGCCTCATTCTAATTTTAAAAACAGTGTTCCAAATTTTGAGAGGTAATAATTTTGTAATTAATAAACTATGGTAAAAAATAAGTTGAAGTTCTTAATTGTTCTTTCGAGATGATGAAGGTATAAGTGTGTTCTACTTCTTAAGATCATTAACTCTGAAGGGAAACATAGATAAACTACAAAAACTACACCGTGAAAAAAATAATGCGAGAGTTCTTATCAAACTACGTATTTCTTGTTAAAGTTTTCCCTGTTATTTAGCTGGGTTTTTTTCTCTGTCGTCTTGCACACTTCGCTTTAGGTCCAATATTCCCGGCTTGTATGTGGTACATAAACGGACAGTGGCTGGCCTATAAACACAAATATGCAGGCGCTGACGACTATGACAAGTGCCTTAATTTCTGTAAGTTGAACTTCAATAAATTCCTTTGACAGCTGTAGTTAACGGGAATAAAAGACTCATTGAGTGATAGTCATTTACCCGAGTATTATTCAGTCTTAACTCATAGCCACGTGGTTCGCCTATTTATTAGAGTGGATGTATTTATACAAGTGGCCATATGTGAAGACCTCTGGAGAAAGTTTGACACGTTGTTTTCATGACTTGGAAGGGAAGCCTAGTTTTCCTAGCACAGACCTATCAATCAGGATTGCACAAGTCAATGCTAACGCCTTTATCCTTTATCCTTTGATGAAGCTATCGCAACAAATCAGCCAACCCTTTACCCATACTGGCAACCGATTTCCACATCTTTTGAAAAGACAACTTCAAAAAGACTCAATAGGCTGATGCCGGAGCTTATCATTGACTAACAAATTCTTTGAATCACATCTTGTTGCTCCTAAGATAATTCTGTTTGCTGAGGAGGTGGATTTTACCGGCCAGTCACTCACACGGACACATCGCCCTGTAGTTAAGGAAGCACAATTTACCGAAGCTGACAGCCTAATAATAGGACCGAATTCCATCCCTCCTGTATCGTGTCTTGCTTTTGGGGACAGGTCACTGGTGAACTCAGATCGATCCCGACAAAGAACTGTGCCAACCTAGTCTCATATCGTGAGAAATCTCGACAATTCATTTCAACCTTAATTACAGTCCAATCACAACAGGGCGCAAAGCGAATGAAACCAACTTCAAGAGCTGCATACAGATTTGGTATAACACCTTCAAATTATTCCACTGATTTATAAAAAATGCCAGCCATTAAATACACAATGTTTTCAGTGCATGGCTGTACCTGCGAAGCAAACATTTTTTTTATTTCATTGGAAATCTAAGCCATAGAACCAGTCTAAAACAACAATGTTAAATTGATATGATCTGTAAAAATGTGGATACCTATCATCAAGACTCTTTTCTCAAGAAGTATAAATTAGAAACTATTTTATGATACCAGTATCAAGAATGTACATTAATAGCGTTTGAAGTTACTTAAACCTAGTATTAAAGAACGTTCGCCTCGGGTATTTAAATTTTGTTTACTTTTAGAAAACAATTTCAATTTCTCCAGATCATAGACTAACTCTGTTATGATTCAAGGTCAATCATTTAGTTTTGGTACTTCATACAACCTAGACCATTTGAATATGCCTCGAGTAATCACATTCCTACCAAAATTATGAACTATGTACTCTTTACGTCACTGGTCATATGTTGCGAATAATGAAAATTTTTGAGTCCGCAGTTTTGAGTATAGGTATAGACAATAATGTTAAAGTTAAGAGTGATTGTGGTTGTCAGTAAAGTCATGACGTACGGTATCACCTCATCTAAAAGGTCGCTATATATCACTTTTCAGGTTATCAACCCCATCCTCGTGTAAATGAAGCCAATAAATGAACTTCGTAAGCCGAGGGGCTTTAGTTGACAAGGCATCGCTCGTCTAAAGGATTGCTATGGCAATTTCTCGAGGCCAGAAACACAATTTAACCGAGGGCGCCATTCCTTGGGTAGACTGGATACTTGTTCAGTTGTTTAACCGACAACGTTGAAGTCTGCTGGAAATATGCTAATCTATGTATCCTTCATATTAACCGAACTGATTCCTGACACCGATTGATCATGATTTACTTGTCATTAGACCTAAACGGAGGTGCTCTGGCCTAAGAGTGTAAAAAGCAAAGCAAAATCTGCCACGTTTAAGAGGAGAATTAGAACCAGTTTTAAAACGAGCGCAGAACCATACATCTAATCAAGATAGTTTCACGACGTGTATTTAAAGATATATTATAATGATTTACAGCATAACTTCAATCAGTATTCTGTTGTATGAACTATAAATGGAAGAGCCAGTTACGCCTTGTGAATTCCCTGAACAGGATTTAAAAAGTTAGGACACTAATTGATGGACATCGTATTATACAAATGTATAGCTCATGAGCTGTTACAACATCTCTTTATAGTGGCATCCAAAATTGTTATATTTTTCCGGTAACATTTTTCCCTAAACAGTAAAAATAAAGAGTTTTTCGCTGATAACAGCCTCCGAATTGCGAGTTAAGTAAGTGTTAAGAAATATCAAACAAAGATAAACTCATGTATCCCGCAGTCCAAAACCAGGTGACGTGACGATCTCCATACACCCCGCATAACTGTAAGGCTTGAAGATTATGGGAATACAACAACGACGTCGTGTGAAGTCAAACCAATCAACGAATATAATGTATAAGAATCAGTAGGAAATAGTCCAAGACATAGGAAAATATTCTCTGTGTACCCTACAGGGTACACAAGTGACCGGCGGGGGAAAAGGGGTCGCCTACTTTCAGTTTCCAAACAAACAACGATAAATTTCTTCGAGTTTATACAAAGTATACACTCATTGAATAATTTTTGATTCTGTTAGGCTGATTTAATTTTTTCAATAAGATGCAAATTCCCTCATTCTCTTGACAATTTGAATTCATGAAAATATGTTAATGTTGGTAGTTACTGTCCGTTTAAACCGTGGGTTCCATTATAATAAAATATAATTAAGGCATTACTACGAACTAAGTTTTTTGTAAATAACACGAGCTTTTGACACCAATGCCGATGTCTTTATTAGGCGCAATTAAATTTAATATTTCAAAACATGTACATAACCAATAGATAAAACAATGCTTATGTAATCAGTGAAAGGGTTTACCAAAAATAACCAATCAACATGATAATAACGTTCGGAAGTCATTTATTATTCAGGTCATTGTTTTCTTGATTCTGACGTCAGAATGTTATTACCCACTCGGATAACACGCTTGCGTACATCAAATACACTCCAACCTTAATATAAAGTGAAGTCTGTTAAAACGAACCGGAAACAAGCGAAAGGGGCCAAGGTTTGCTTCGAATGTGTTCGTATTGTGCTATTTGCAAAAACTTTCATAGTGATGCTGCCTTAATTATTTCTCATTCGAATGTATAGGTTGTGGATTGTTTCAGTCATTTTATTCTTTAGCCAAACGTATATAACTCCCAATTGCACTTGTTTGTGGCCAGATTATCTCGAGAGTAATTCGTAAAAAAGCTTGCTAAAATAAAACGTTGACAACATTTGCTTTATCTTGAATCAAAATTACCTGCAGTTCGTTTTCATTGACTATGGTGATTCCGTAAGAATAAAGTATCCCTTTATTCGCTATTCAACAACTAGACAAATATCTTGACAGAGACACTTAGATGATACGTTTGTACTGTGGCGAGCCATCACTATGGCAAATGATGTGTGGGTTGGCAAGAGCATAGGGGTAATTGGGAGGAATTCGGCACCGCTCCAACTGACTTAGCCATTTCAAGAGTGAATTGTTTTGATTAGGGATGGCTTCTCGACAACAAGGTTAACCGTAGAGTAGAATGGAGCGAAATTCTGATCGGAAATCAACATTTGCCCTCTGCACATTGGAAACAAAGAATGACAGGATCTTGCTTCAATACAGTCATCAGCGTGACCATCTGCTCTGGTTCTAATCATCTTGAATCCTACGTCAACGTTGATATTTCAAGATAACAGGTCTTGCCTGGAATATTTACAATTATAACAGAAAAAAAACAAACAAATTCAATGATCCCTCAGAATTCACCTGGCATCTGTTTTACACGATACAAATTCTCAGAATGTGAATAATTCCTTTAACATGTACCACAATGAGATGGGTTGCTTTAAAAAAGAAAGCGTTGTGTCCAGGTATTAATAATTGCAAAAAGCACAACAAAATCCATTTTAAAAAATTGACGCATGTACCAATTCTTTAAAAATAAAAACGCGCGTCACGTGACTGGGTGTATGGTTCATGGAAGACAAAAACACTTTAATTCATTCAAAGGCCCATCCAAATGAATTTGAAAATAACGTGTTCCTAAGAATTTGGACCCACGTGCTTTGATCAACGTGTAAGTTTTTTAAATGTGCGATTAATAAGCTGCTTTCTACAAATATACATTTGGTAATTTAAACCCCAACTTATGTAAATGCCGCCTTAAAAAACAACATAATTTAAGATGCAACTGCAATATTAAACAACAAAAAAGATAATTGTTTTTCCACCACTGATGTATCAAACGTTTCATAGGACGCGAGAGTAAAATTAAGTGTTTGAGAAAATAGTTTGGCCATGCATTTGAGCGAGAATCAATTGGAGAAAAGTTTTATGTAATTTCTTTTTCAAGAGATACACTTTAGTGCAAAGTCATTGTATTTCGATCAAAGTCCGATGATCTGTCTATGCTTATCCCATCGGAAGACAATCACAGCCCTGGGTAGGGTCATAAAGAGAGGGAGTTCTCAAGACATTTAACATAACTGACTGTTTTACCGCAGGGGTAATTGCTCTGCACAGAGGGCTGTTAATGAACGGATTATAGTCATTTGATGTGAACCCTGTCCATTAGTTTAGTACTAAATTTTTTTTCAACCCGTGTTATCTTTAGATGCAGTATCACGCAATGAAACTTATGGGGAGAGCATGTCTGTGCTAATAAATACCTACTCATGCCAGGAATTTTTAAACAAGAGCAATACTACAGGGGGACACGACTACAAACATTAAATAGTTAATAGGATACATCGATTACATAAGCCATCCTTTCGGGGAATTTCGTTTGATTTGGAGTTTTCACAAATCCAACGTTAGATAAAGGATTGTATCTAGTATAAATGTCAAAAATAGAGTAACCTGGAACCCGGATTGCCAAAATTTGTTGTTTTTTTTTGTAGGAATACAAATTGTCAAGAGATTAGGGGTGCTTGAAGTAAATTCATCAAAACTATTTTGTTTAAAGAATTGATGTTCAAATAAAAAACTATTTATTCAAGTTGTGGCTTATTTAATGCTTTACAAGAAACAAAGAAAATTTCAATACCAGGGTGTACAATCATTTATTTCATGTCTAAGTTTCTTCTAAATACTGTTACAGGCCACATTCTAAAGACTGACTAAAGTTAAAAACACGTAAATATTAGCAGCTCGTGTGACTTTAGTGTATCACGAGTCGACAAATCTAATTAGTTATTTTTATCAAAAAGTACCAAATAAGAAGTTTCCGCTGATACAAATATTGGACATGTGCGTAAAGGTAGTTTTTGGTAGCTTATGCCATTTTAGGTTAATTGTGTTAGTGTACAAGATGTTTTGGTAATATTTTACATCAGTTACCTATTGTATTGTTGATGAGCAGCGACTCTGTGGAAGATCTGGCTCTTTGCGAACGATAGAGTTTAATAGAAGAATTCCCCACAAGGCATTGATGATCATAACCAACAGCCTGGAAACTAAACGAAAGAGCAATGTCCAAATGGCAAGGAAGCGTGATCGAAAGCAAAGGCATTCATCCTCCGCTTGCCTGGCTACCTTCATGACTCTCCAAGAAACCACTTTAAACAGAGGAAATTGCATCTCTTGACAAAATAGCCTCCACGACTATCCGTGACAACAGCAACAATCGCATTAGATAAAAATTGAAAAGAATCATTTTATACATGGCCAAATCGATTCTTGATCTGCTTTCAGCACAGGTTCTTTTAATTTCACCTTCAACTCATCATTTTTTTAAAAATCTGTTGTTTGTCTCAAAGGAACGGCACTCGAATCCAGAATTTCTGAGTCGGAAAATTGCTACTGTTTTGATGCGAGCCATAGGAACATTTGACTGATTGTCGTACGAAATTTGACTCATTTCAACCATATAAAATAAAAATCAAACCATTCCACAAGAGCGAATTGCAACAAGGTACTCTTATTATAATTGTAAAGGGAAAATCTTATTTTCAGGGGAATGAACATACAAAACCTTTTTTTAGAACGGTTATATCCGCCATTTTTGGGTAAATTTAAGTTAACGGAGACAGCAATCAGAGAGAATCTATGATGTTTAAAGTACCAAATTTCTGGTGGAATCGTGTATAGGATTCAAAGTATAGTGCCTAATTACAACGTGATTAAGTTTTACTAGAGAAAACTCTTAGGTTTCTTTCTAGAACATTTTGCATGATTGTGTCTATTGAGTTTAGTAACTGACGCAACGTACAAAATCTATCCATTTCAAATCTATCTTTCAGCTGGTGAGATATCTGTGAATATATGTAAGCAAATCAAAAGTTGTTGATGGGTTTTTATAGTACAATGTTATACTATTTTGACAACAACACAGACACTTTATCGCTTTACTCAAACTGCTATTTGTGTAATAGAACAAGTAACTGATGTAACATCTTGAGTGATTGATACAAGCCACATTGTTCTTGTCTCTTTCACTTACGAAATTATTGGTCTTCGAAATATGTATATGATCTGAAAACACCATTATTTTTCAAAATATGGTCGTTTGAACCATTAAGAAATTAACAAAATAGAAATTTACTCCTACCGTAATATTTTTGTGGAATTGCCCATTAACCGATGTTGGGATAGGGACTTAAGAGATAATAACTTATAGAAAATGTTGAAACAAAGGCCAATTTATATTATATTGATTCTTGGGAGTACGATGGCAAAGTTGACTAAAGTTAAAAGAGGGAAGTGTATCTTGCCGATGGAAACAGCGGACGACGATCTAAGTGAAACTAAAGCCTTGTGGGAACATGAGGATCAATAATTAGTTAAAACGTTGTTAATCTCTGAGTCAGGGTTTAATGAAGGCACTTTAGCTGAACATGTATGGTGGCTAGGAAGGGCCAAGTAGATTAGACTGAGGTAGCGAGCTTTGACAGACCCTCAGGGTGTTCTTTCACAGCAGATTACCGAATACCAGGCTTTATTGGAGCCATAGTGAATAAAGAAAAAAGTTATTACTGGATTGAATCGAACACGAAGAAAAGCCCGATGCCCCGCAAGGAAGATTCCAGTATGAGAATTTTGTTTGTAGAATGACAGACGGAAAAGCTATCGATCCCATCGAATAGCCTGTGACAGTATCTCAACATACCAGCATTGAAAAGATAAATTCGACCAGGCGGATCTCTTCATTGGTAATACAGTATTCCCCATAAGGGCGCATTTTTTTTTTACAATTTTGTGTCTGTGTATCAAAAAGGAATAGTGTTTACACAACGTGTTGGATTCAGATCCACTCCCCTCTAGCATCAAATCTTATTTATTCACATTTTTTTCATCTGCAAGGCATTTTGGACACAGATTACTTTGCTACTTTCTTAAAGTTTAAAGGTTGTACCAAAAATACATGCCTTTGGCGATCAGCTACTTCGTGTAATTACACTCAACCGAATCTGGTTTCCATACATCAAAATAGAGGATACATTTGGTAGGAAAAATAAATGGCAAGTTATGTAACAGTAACGTCCGGATAAAGGTACATGTAGTTATTGCACCCATGTATACTGAGCTTTATACAAGCCAAACTTTTGCTTTCATATTCGAAAAATTATTATTTATTTTTAGTTATTGTGGGGTATATTATCATCTTTATTTTTCTCGAAAGTGTACGTAAAGTTAATGCCTGAATATAACAAAAAATATAATTTGAATATGTCTCCCGGCTAATTTTGCCAATTATACGCATGTATATTTGTCTCATCTCATACTTTTATCTTCTTATTTTTGTTTGACACCCCTGCTAGTCATTATGTCAATAAGTATATAATGCCTTAAGACCAGGCAAAGCGTTTTGTTTAAGTCTTTCAATGTGAGTACATTGTAGAAAATGGTGTGACTGGTAATGTAACAAAAAAGTACGGAGCCGTAAAAGTGACATCGCTTGTCGCTAACTCGTTCAAACGACTTATTAACTCGCCCAAACGACTTAATCGACCAATGAAAAGACTATATAGGAATTCTGAAATTATGTATGAAAACTGGTGGAGGTGATCTCCTCGCCAGAGCCCAGGGCCCTGTGTTACGAAGCTGGCGTAAAGTTGCGCATAGGCCTACAACATGGACAGTTGCGACTAGGGTGTAAGTTCCTATAGCTTTAACACTGATTTACGTCCGACGTATTAAACTTACGCCAGCTTTGTAAGACAGGGCCCAGGGCGTGGTCGTGAGATCGCTAGATGAAATCGCGGGCTCCCGATCTCGCTTAGAGGTCTTGCGGTTTCTTAATCTCAAGTCGCAATCTGATGTTCTCTCAGTCTGTACCGGAGCTGTCCCATTTGGTTTCTATGAGGTAAAATGACAGTAAAGCTCGAATGACGATGACTCGAGTAGGGTTTACGACCTTAAAGACCAATACAGACCAGTTCAAAAGTTCAATAATGCTACGCGAAACTGTAGGCCTGATACATCCACCCAATCTTACTGAAGTCGGCATGTTCTTTTCGATGAACATCCGGGCTTAAGTAAGACTGACATCCACCGTAAGGAGCCCCGATTCAATTCCCACTGAACCTGACAACACAATATAAGTGACATAATCTAGAATGTGGCGTAGAACATCAGTCAATAAAATTAACTATAGAGCTATATATACACTTAAACCTTTTTTGTGATTTCAGATGTATCTTTTAGTTTGCCTCAGTTGTAAGTGGCCATGCTCACTAGACGTTGGGAACCTATACTATGACCGACGTCCAATGCAGATAAGGACAGTCGGCTATAACTGTTATCATCTTCGGCGGGTTGTTGACGTCTGTTGTATGTTTTTTTCACTTATTTTTAAATAAATCCTGGTCTTTTCATTGGTCGATTAAGTAGTTTGAACGAGATAATAAGTTGTTTAAACGAGATAATAAGTCGTTCAATCGAGTTAATAAGTCGTTCAAACGAGATAATAAATCGTTCAAACGACATAATAAGTCGTTCCAACGAGATAATAAGTCGTTCAAACGAGATACCGAGAAGCCCCCACTAAAAATTCCAAATTCACTTCTACGGCTCCATAAAAAAATACCCGATATCGGAAATATACCGAATAAGAAAGACGTTGAAATCGCCGTAGTTCTTGTCTGGCGCAATGCTTCTGTCATGGAGTCACTATGGTGTTGTTATTAAAACAGTCAAATAGACTATTGCCATCTATCAATTTGCAAAACTTAAATTTGTATGATTACCTGTTTTCTAATATGTTAGCGCCAATTTATAGGATTAGGCCTTGATGAAAAGAAGATAATTGTCCTAATAAGGCTTTTAAAAATACACGTTTAATATATCTAAATATATATAGGCCTACATAGGAACTTCCAGACTCAACCATTTGGATATCTGCTTTCCTTTTTGTTTTCTATGACTGATGGGTCAAAGAATAATTATTTGTGACGTTTCAATTAGATGTACCTGGTACTTTTTTGCAAGGCCATATGGAATTTTGTTCTTTATGTTTATATTTCTTTGAAGACCTATTCTACATGTATAATTTGATGGATATAATAAATGAATAGCCATAGTTCGGCTTTGATGCCAGTCAACTATAGTTTGCAGAACTAATTCAAGGCAAATAGGCCACGAAATGTTCTTGAAAAACGCCGTTATAAAATCCCCATAATTCCTCGTCGGACTTACATGTAATTATATATACAGATATATATATATCTATATATTCCGTCGCGTCTATATTCCCACCAGAGGAAACCATAATTCAGAAATGCCGGTTATTAAACTTAATTTGTTATAAAGATTGCAGAATAATTACCGAGATAACATAATAATCTGCTCTAAGCTATATGCTTATTTAATCTGTGTCGTTTCTTGTCGAGAAGCCTCGGGGAACCGAATTAAGAGGATTAAATAAGACAAAAAAGATGAAATACCCAAAGGAAGAGCTGAGAATATTTCAAACATTTTCCCTTTGCAGTATATTACTACGAGATATTGACTTTGAATGTTCCTATTTATATTTTGCATAGCTTGTAGAATGAGTATCATTTAGACCGCACCGTAAATCATTAGACCGCACCGTAGATGCAAGTAAACGTCAATTATAAATAAACCCTTTTCTTTATTTTCAACAAAATAATAATCACGCTCCCAACTACTTTTTTATTAATGTCATCATAACTTTACGAGAAGTGATATATTATTTTTTATTCAAACTCAGTAGAATAATGGCGTCGTCCGATAACTAAACAACTTAAAAGATTTGATATTTTACTCCAAAAGGTATGCCTGCTGCAACAGGGGTCAGTGTGAACTTATAATATCCATTGTAAAAAAAATAGTGAATAAGGAAGGCATTTTCTGGAAATAAGTAAACTGTGTCTATAGTGTTTATATAGAAATAAAGCTGTGTTTATTACTTCCAAATTCTTCCAAAAAGATATAAAGAAAAATAGCCAAAAAAAAATCTCAAATATTTCGAACTGGAAAAAAAATAATATTTGAAAAACACACATCGTTTGGTTCAACAGGAAGGGTCGCTGTGTTCAACGTTTATTCCAGGATGGATTTACAGACTTTTTACACAGAATCCGGATCAATCTCAGTGGATTAAATTGATGGACGTCTGGGTCTAATTGTCGCTAAAGAAGTAGCAGATAGTTTGTCGGGATTCCGGTGTATTTAGCAGTAGTTAAATGGGTAATCAGCAAAGGTTAAGATTGAGCCTCTCAGGCATCGTGCTATTCATTTCGGATAATTTTCTAAGGAAGTTTTCTTCAGGGCCCGACACATATAGTAGAATAGCTAAAGTATCATGTTCTCCTTCTTGGGCAATTAGATCATCTCAATACAGGATTATAACAAGATTACTCGTATTTCAGCTTAAATCTTTCCATCCACTCTATTAATTACAAGGCAATGATTTGATAAGCCTCATAAACAAGTCTAATCCAGTGCATTGCTGTTCAAATCACTTATCTATACAGGATTTACCGTCACTTTAAGGCGATTTATGTTGTGTTGTTTATTTTACTGTCACTGGCTAATGCAAGAAACAAGGCGGACGTATATCGCGTTTAACGGTAAACGGTTACGTTATTTATAGTCTTTTATTCTATGACTTTAAATTAACAACAAATGAATAATAAGTGAAATTCTTTAAGGGATAGACAAGAAATAAACATGGCATTTAGAAACATATCAAATATATACAAAAACAACTAGACCAAAATGACATGCGCCAATGCTTGCAAACTGGGCATTTACAGGTTTTCAAACTAAAACAAAACACTCAAGATTTCCATCTTTATTGACACTTGCCATGAAGTATGGAAACATTATTCAGAACCCCTGAACATTTCTACAATAATATGATAATATTTTATAAATACATCTATAGAATATGGCCCGACTGACATATTGAGGAGAAAATCTCGTTCATTTCTAATTTCCCACACACAGATCTAAAAAAAACTCATCACATTGTTATTAACTTATAAATATCCTGGGGATTTCATTTGTTATAGCTTGCTTTCCGACATTGCATTCATACTCCAATTAGTCTAAGTTGTACGTTGTAATACATATGCAAAACATAGCTCTATCCCACAATGATAAACTCGTTATAGCCAGTTTCATTTGGTTAACGAAGTCTGCAGTGAAATGGATGGAAGCATTGCTTTATGTATAAATATAATGGCGTAGATTTCAAGCCACGTGGTTACCTCATCAGCTGGCATGGGTTAACAGGGCTGTTAAAATAGGAAGATATCCCATTTCACATTATAGCTGGGAAGAAGCTAAAGGATGTTTAAAATATATGCATGGCACGCGTGTGCACAACTCAACCCTAACTGTATTTACAGCTGAACTCTAGTATGCACAAGGATCGAGAAGTTGAAATAAATGCATTCATGACAACTCTTTTAAAACTTTCCTTAAAAACTATTGCACAAGTAAGATGAAATTACAACATCTATCTGTTTATTATAAATACAACGGGCTATGTGATTGTAAGTTTTAGAAGGCACATGGTCTTCCCTTTCTCTCGCGTTTCAAAGTAATAAATAATTGAACATTTGTTAACATGTGATCATAAGTAAAATAATGTAGAAAAGCTGGTACAGGAACACAAACAATTTATAGAAATGACATTTTGTTTTCGGTCCGTCTATTTATTTCAATGTATTTTAGTTAGATTAGAAGACAGTAAATTTATGTTTATTTGGCACCTTTAAACATCATACGAACATACCCCCAATGAAGAACAGTTGTCTTGAATCCCTCGAAGCAAAAATTTTGTAACAACCTTAATAACTTTCCCCATTGTAGTCTATTGGTTGTATAGGCCTACTCATTCATTACTAGTAATAATACATTTCTATTTTGATAACACTCTCAACACTGACGAAACCACGCTATATCGTGCATCTACAGGGTGTTTAGCATAAGTTAGATTGTATATCACTGGTAAAATGTGCATATAATATCTTGAGTAGAATTTATCAGGCTACATGTTACCTGTCGCTAATAGGTCTACGTTAACCTGCATAAATACAACATAGAAATAGACGCAACAGTAAAATACCTTTAGAAGACAGCCGCTATTGAAAGATAGAATACGTAACTTAAACATAGCTACTTAATTTCTAAATTTTATGCTTCAGGTAAAAAATATTTTTAAAACCCGCTATCACATTTTACATGTGATCCTATAAAATGGTATTGAAGTGAAATAAATATTCACACGTAAACTAAAACTGGTTGCCCGAAAAGGAAGACTTAAACGATTATCTTTAAATCTATAACTGGAGTTTGGACAAGCTAGAGGGCTAGACCTGCTGTTACACGTTCATAAACACGGTATAAAGCCTAGAGAAATGAGGGTAGGCAATTTTGTATGTAGTCTACACCTAGTGTCTAACTAGAAGTAGGTGTTAAATAGCAGTAGGTATAAATATACTCACCACATCAATTAACTGAGATAGTCGAATTCCAAGCCGGACAGTCAGTTTATCACTGTTGTTGCTCACAGGACGGATGAGTTTGTTGTAGCCACTCCGACACAGCAAGTCGTCGTATAGTCTTTTAGCATCTTCGTTTCCCGAACAAACTGCAATAAACAACCCAAGTGTGGTGGCATATATACACACAAGTCCAAATACACCGATTGCAATATTGCCAAAAATCACCATTCTGAAATATTAATGTGCGGCAACTCGCACCTCACGTAAACAAAATTTCAACGCGAGAAATTCTTTGGTTTAACGGAGGGACCTGTCAAAGTCTCAACTGTTTATATATCTGACAACATGGGATCACTAAAGCTTTACAACACCACCGTAAGTTCATGCCGTCCAACTCGAATCTCCGACTGACTGTGATTCTCTCTGGCCCTCTCTTACTGTATCCCCTCTGAGAATTGACCGCATGAAGAGCCTAACCTGCCACAAGCATAACTACTATTGGCAAACTCACAGCCGCCACACGACACGCGCCGTAGTAAGAATAACTCTTCAGTTATCTGAGTCTCCACCTAGCGGGAATTTTCGGAGATATTTTTGCCAACGAGCCCGGACTGGTTGAACTTAAGTAGACTCGAGGACTTGAAGCCCAAACCCGACGGCGCTTGCCCTGTTCACAGGATATTGGTAAAGTTCTACATCGCCGATAAATTCCATATCGGGTTAAAAAGGAGCGTATCGGAATTGCATAGCTCGATCTTAATCTCACTCGTTGCTATTAAATTAAAATGGTTTGACTTTTTATGTTTGCTGTCAGCTAAAGTAGCATCAGGTCGCGGATAAAGATGAAAATTGAGCATTACTAGGCTGGGTGTTTCCAAGGGAAAATCACCCTCCATCTGACAGAGAAACGGGGTAATTTCCGTGTTTTCAATTTGATTGGTAGCCGTATGATTAAAATAGGGGGATTGACTTGGTGTAAGCGGAAGTTAGGTTGGAATGAGTGGGATGATCGGACTTGTTTTTGGCACTCACATTGCTATCGTGAACTAAATTGTCACCCTATAATTTCTAAAAGGGAGAGCACAGACAATGGATTGTGATCTGGAGCTCAGACCTGAAAGTAATAACCAAAGGAGCTGTGTGAAAACCAATAAGTTGTGCAGCTCTGAACAGGAGATCGATAAACAGATGTTTCTAGATTGCGGGATTTATTATGACATCCTGCTCTTTCTTCAATCCATCTTTCCTTTCTCGTTTCTTGTCCGTGTCTTTCTTCTCGTTTGCTTCACCGCAGTAGTCGAATGTCACTCGTTAAGTGGCGAGGTGTGCCACTGGCCATTTAACTTGTTCTCTGGAGGGACATTAGGCAGTGTCCATATATTGTAAACCCGCCCCAAAAGTTTATTCAGACCGTATTGGTACCAACTCCGGCCACCATTATGCAGATATAGCTTTTTATACTACATAGAACGGCGAAATGCGACTGTCGTTTATAATGAGCCCAGCAGGACTCCGGGGTTTTGCATACACGTTTGCGCTAATTAGAACCGCTTTTGTTACCCGTGAAGATAGCAGGCTGGTTTTCTCTGACCAACTCAAAAGTCAGCAATAGTCTCCGACAGAACGGACATCGCACCATTGGTAATTGTTATGCCTTCAAGGGTCTAATTAATTAGACAATATGTTACAGCAGTGTGGATGACATACAGGCTGAGCCATCCTAAAGACATCTTCAGTAGACGTTACACTGATTTAAAGGTTCCCAATTAACCAAAGTTAATAGGGTACTAAAGTATGTTCTATTTCTGGTATGTTGTAAAGTTGATGAAAACTTTATATAATGCCGAACTCGCCACCCTTCTGACATTTTAAAGAAAGAGTTCTACTTAAATCCCGAGAATTAAACGTGGGCACATTATATTTGTTATATGAGTTATATTAAAATGTCGAAACTGTGCTGCAAAGGTATAGATAAAAATCCGAACGCCAACCTATTCGTCACAGTTCAGTGTTGTTTATATTAATTTATATTAATTTGCGTCTGTATTTTTCAGCTGAAGTCCCTGAAATAACACAACGGTTAGAAAACACGACCATGGTTTAAATCATTAGATCGCCTAAATAATGATACATTTCAAATTGTTTTGTTTTTTTTTTGGGGTATAGAAACGGTCTGTTGTCTATACGATTCACAAAGTAATTAAATACGCAGGCAAAACACATGGATAAACACAAATTCCGTGAGACGAAACTGTGCACCGTCGACATACCAGGGGATGGTCACTACAAAACGGCTGAAATAACACCACCATTCCCCCCACCTGACTTAACATGCAATGGATGTATATTTGTTTTAAGTTAAGTTTTTTTTTTCCTCATCAAAAGTTCCTATATTATATATCACGAAAATGAAATGTTTAGATGGTGGCACAAGGGATCATGCATTGTCAATTTTGAAGGACAGATTATCGACTCTATCAACATGGTCGATTTATTTTCATATTAATATCAAAGTAAGACCACGAGAGAATGACATAGGAATACAGATAGATAGCATGGCCAATACATCAAAAAAGCAAAAAGCTATTTATTTAGATCTGAAGCTGACGTATTTATGCGTGACGCAAATCTGTGTGAAAAACTGGTCCATGTGTTTATTTATTTTTAGGACACGGTACAGTCAATTCTTACTGCTATTATGATTAAAATACTAGAAAAATAGACGAGTTCAGAGACCAACTATCTCCCAAAGCTCACACAAGGACGCATTAAAATCAACCCATAAACTTAACCAAACCGACCTATCTACACATTCTACACTTATTCCTCTTGCCACTGATCATTGGCTTGAAATAACAAATTCATACTACATCATACTTTGTTTAGTTTTAGTAACAAATACAACCATAGGACAATTTAACAGTTGTCCGAAACACCCCTGTGCATGACATATTATTAATTGTTAATTAGTCATAAGGCTGCACTTTTCTGATCAGTCTATTTGTATGTAAAACATCTCTTATCGGGTAAATAGTATGGGTATGAATAAAGCATAGCATAGTCAGAAACATTCAAACATATCGCAGAATTGTCTTCAGGAGAAAGGGAGAACTTCTAAGGGAATCTATCATCACAATACAATTGTGAGTATTATTTGGTTTATCTAACACAGACAAATCATATACTTATAACAGTGTTGTCCCCAATGATACCTTTCAAGAGGATTAAATCCCACGATTTAAGAGTCTGTGGCGAAAATTTGTGATTTGTTCCAAATCTGATTTTCTTTTATGTAATCATAGAGCGGTGATATAGTTAAACCGATAGCGGACCACCAACAGTCTAATCAATCGTCTCACTATCTAGAACCCATGAGACAAGAATAAAGCGTGGATTTATAATGCTTTATTCTCTTATAGTATTACCGCGGTTCAGTAAATATCTACACATCGTGTCGTAAACGTCTGTCTTTGTAATTAAACCGATTCCCATCGATGAAAAGAGAGGGTTACTGGACTGTTATGTCGAATACAACAGTTAGAAATAGTGCACATGAAAAAATATATGTAAAACAAACACCACTACAAGACTTATTTTGTTCATTCTAATAAAAAAAAATATATATATGTTTACATGCCTTTACTTTAGTGAATCACACTATCCAATCAGCAACTAATTTAAATTTCAACTGATCTTTCCTCAACGAAACCACTGAAGTTACATTTACTGTTTGTTTCACTTCTCATCCAAACTATAGATTCCAATTTTTTTCTTCCGACAGGCTTAACCTAATTTTTCCCGTTATTTTATTGCAGAGCTGAGTTTGATTCCTCTTAAACATACCCCACCACCCCTATCTTGCAATCGAATTGACTAGAACTGACACGTCATACTAGGTTTTGTCTTGACATTTTCTGATAGCTGAAGCAGCACATTTTGTATGAGGAAAAACGCGTTCTTATCCAACTTCAGACGTTTCGGGGTTTCTCTTGAAACTTGTCAATCTAAGTGACATGCCTCAAGGCCGATACATTCCTATTCCATTAACGGGATACATACCAGTTCCGTTGACCTTATCTCAACTTAACGTGCTAATGAAGCCCTTTGACATTATGGAAGTTTTAAAATGCATTGCCTCGGGTTACACGAGCAATTCTAATGCTTACATGTGTCTCAACCGATAAAACATGAGCAACTTTAGTATTCATCGGACACCTTCCTCAAGGATATAAAAGAAAATGCGTCTTCCTTCTGTTGGTCATTGATAATGTTGAACTTATATTGACACATGCATCCGAAATTTTGCACAGTGTATTAAACTCTTAATATGTATAAAACGTTGTAAGTTCGTCGCTTTGTTCGCTGACAAATTAAAACAAGTGTGGTAAAAGGTAACATGCTGAAGATTGAAGTTTTCCGCTTCCTGGTATTCCCTCGTTTACATATGTTTTGGCCAATCAGGGCGCTACTATTAGGCTGTGTGTCCCAACATCATTTTATTCTTCTACCAAATATCGGGATAACAGTTTCTTGCATCTAACGATATTAAACACCAATCTTGGGAAGGTGGACAAAATGATTTGGACAAAGTAGGATATCATGGAAACGTTGGCTAAACTGATAATTCATTTTGACCAGGTTCTTTAATTATTTCGATTTAACAACACTTTTCAACTAAAGAAATTTCAAGGGTTTGTAGTTTGATATCTATCTGATACAGTGTACACATTTTAACAAAAATAACATTTTTCAAATTCAATTAACCTAATAAAACAGAACACAGGTCAGACTATTTAATTTTTGCGTCATTTAGCCAAAGGTTTGAATCATTCTTTATAACTTTGCTCGATAAAATATGCTGTGGTCACGAATACCAGATGTAAATGTTTTGACAGTTAATTGCGTGTTTTCAACTGAACAGACCTTATTTAAGCAACTCTTTTACATCCAGATAAATGTTTACACGACTACCAATGATTAGATCAAACGTCGCCGAACAGGTGTAATTGCCCTCCACTAGAAACAGCTAAATATTTGTACTTCCGCAAAGATCTGGAAAGTCTCTCTTTCAGAATAGAGTTTCTTTCCCGATAAATAGTCTTAATGTATTTTACATAGTAAACCGGCTGTCTCGTGAACAAAAGATAACTAACCGACCACATGTCTCCAAGACACACCACAAACAAAATATATCTTTCTTATTTGTGTCTTGTAAAATGAAGGAATTTAGGCTGTTTTGGCGCAGCACATTATAACATGAGACTTTTACCTCTTGCAGTAAGAAGCATTTTTACTACTTGCCAAACATTTCTGTCCACCATTTCGCATTTATAAGCGCCGAAGGATTAATTTCACTTAAAAAATGACGTTTCACGTTTATTGGGAGGAAATCAGGCTGCTTGCCCGACGTTTGACTAGTACCTAGTAGCTCACCCAAATAGGATTATCTGCTAAAATCCCAGTTCAAACAACCTTAAAGTTGAGTAAATGGATAAAATTAGACCCCAAGCGCTTCAACCATTTACAATAAACCATAAACATATAGAATAACTACTAACTTGCATTTGGTGATTTGATCTCTGTTTAGTTAATACTACGTTAATGCTACGTTATCCTTACCAACAAATTACTCAATTGTTGTAAAAAAGTATTTTATTCATTAAAAACCAACGAGTAGATGTATAAACGAGCTTTTTGACAAAACACACTTTGTATATTTTTAGCTGTATATTGTATTTAGATATATATTGGTCATAACATTTAATCCAATAGTATATGCTGATAAACATTCGTTACAAATGACTCATATCACATTTATCTACCAATATAATAAAAAGGCTATTAGGAATAAATAGAAAAAAACAGATTAATTTCTTTTAATTTGTATCCGTACAAATATATATTCGGCATTCAAACAATTATATACATCGTGGGTTTTCTCCCTTAGTATTCATCTCCTCGGAAATCTAGTCTGCACAGGTAAAACGTGCGATGTTTTTCATCTAATTACACAGAAATCAATGTTATTTACATAATAGCAGTTCACAAAGGGGATTCACGAGTACACATGTGCTATATAGAGTAAATGTAAAGAGCAGGGGCTCGTTCTACTAAGCTGGCGTAAGTTGCGCCAATCGCAAACGCGTGTTAAATTATATGAACTTGCGCATGGTCGCAAGTCTGGAGGCGCAACTGTATGCTGTAAACCTATGCGTAACTTTGCGCCAGCTTAGTAGAACGAGCCCCTGTTGTTCTGTGACCTGTTAGTTTTCCACAGATTTACAATTTTCCAATGAAAGATGACACCTGTGAAGAAAATGTTGATAACGTCATTCGAATTGGTTGGTTCGAACCGGAAGCGTCCAGGTGCATGTCCAATGACATCGGTTCCCAATAGTTTGTGTAATGACCTTACCAGTTATAGTTTGCCATCATTCCATGAGCTATTTTGTAGAATCGTCCTAGAAGAAAAGAGAGAAGTATACGGATAAGAAAATTATTCAAGCTCAGATTCTACTAGTATTGGAAATATGGGTAAAATCACAACACACATGCTGTAAAATATCACCAGGACAAAAGCTGTTAACATAGCTGGGCCTACTTTCCTTTTATGTTCAAACCAAAGCTTTATACAGGCTTTTGAGACACGATTCTCTTGCCTTGTTCAGATTCATCACTAATGCCAGCACTCAATGGGTCACTTTCCAACAGAATTTAACCATCGATGACAAAAAGGTACTATATGTAAATTGAATTAGATGTCCAATAGCTTCAACTAAAAGACTTATCTTTCAAAGTTAATCAGCATAAGGATTATTACATTGGTAACACACTGACATATATTCCATCAAGGATAAACGAAAGACTTCCCTGGAAATTTCATTTTAGAACACATATAAAATGCTTTTGAAGGTACAAAGTGAATAGCGCATTCGGTTAGTCGCGACCAATGGTCATTAAGTGGACGTTAATCACTATCAATTATAAGTTTCTCTCACCAAACAATACAGTATATGTTCATGATGAAATGTATGACAAGAACGTCTTTACCCCCTTGTTATTTAACCCAGTACCTTTCCAGATGCTTAAGAGAAATCATATATGTTCCAAATATGTTGCAATTGCTTAGGTGTTATCAAACTTAATACACGAACAGTAGTTATCATTTAGAATGACATGATCTGCCAAATATTGGCAAAATTTCGTTCAACCAAAATTAGCATTGATAGAAGCAAAATTTCGTTAAAACGAAATAACCATTTTTTGTTTCTTTTATGAAAAAAAGCTCGCAAAAAAGCGTTCCGTTGATACCAATCTTGCAGATGTTGAGAATTTGAGAATTTTAACGCGTGAACTACCTTGAAAAAACTACAGGATTGACGTTGAAACAAAACAAATATTATTAAAGTCAATAAGATGTACGAACCGAAGGTATGGGTTGAATGAGTTTATTTTTGTGGTAGTTTTATAAGCAACAAAAACGCCACAAAAATAAACTCATTCAACCCATACCTTCGGTTCGTACATCTTATTGACTTTAATAATATTTGTTTTGTTTCAACGTCAATCCTGTAGTTTTTTCAAGGTAGTTCAAGCGTTCAAATTCTCAAATTCGGCAGTTTACGCCACTTTAAAGAAGGCATTAGACATGGAATATGTGTTATGGACAACATTAACGTTGTTTTAACTGGGATTTTCGTAGACCACCCTATTTGGGAGATCTACTAGGCACTAGTGGGGCCTCCGTAGCTCAGTAGGTAGAGCGTTGGACGCTCAATCCGAACAGCTTTCCACCAATGGGTCGCGGGTTCGAATCCCACTCAGTCCAAAAAATTGGAAAATTTTCTGACTGGGTTTTTACTCGAACGACTTATGTGGGATGGTTGCCAGTTACCAACGGAAGGTCGTGGGTTTCCTCCAGGCATAGAGCCTGGTTTCCTCCCACAATAAAACTGGCAACGCCAAACAATCAATCAATCAACTAGGCACTAGTCGAAAGTCGGACAAACTGCCTGAAAAAAAATTAAGCGAATATAATTTGAGTTTGAACCAAAACATGTAAAGCCATACTAGAGTTTTCTGTTTTCAATGTATAATTGTGTACAATGTTGCGGCTTTGTTTTTCAACCAATCAGATATCATTTGACATTCTAGCAGCTGAAAACATACCGAAGCTTTAACCAAACTATTCTCGGAGCTTTTAAATCCAAATCCAACAGAAAAAGGCCTGGAATGAGAATAATCCAACAGTTAAGTTAACCTACACTGGTCGTTATTGTTGTAATCGAGCTTCGATTCTTCGTTTGTTTTCACCCCCATTTATACATTCTAAACCTAACTGGACCTGTTTTATGTGTCCTTTATGTTAATTTTTAGTGGTTTTAGTTATAGTAAGCTCGTGTAAATTGGTTATCTTAACAAATGTCAAACTGGCTACGGCGGCAAGTGGGTCAGATCAGACGTTGCAAGCTGAAGGAACATACCATCAAGGTAATTATTGTTGAAGAACTGCACCGAACACTTTTTTTATTTCGCAGACTGTGTAAACACAAAGCGGAATCGTTGGGATAGCACGCTATAATCAAACGCATTGCTTGCTCTTATACAGCTATTGTACAATTGAAATATGTCATTTATTTCCATTATGAAGATGCCTTTAATGTAAATACTACTTCAAGTCGGGACCACACCTTGATGTGTGCAGAACTACTCATCTCATTTGCTGTGGCCAAACTGTATTTGGTTGGATAATTGGTTTATTATGTTCCAGGCTACATTTCTTTTATCAGAATCAATAAGAAATAAATAAATGCATAAAGTTATTGGTAATCCCTGAAATAGACCAAAATTACAAATCAATAAAAAATGTTTGCGAAAACACTATTTTTGTATACATTTATTTCAACAACGAGACAGGAAGAAGACTTTTATGAATAAAATCTTGCATGGTATTTGTTTTACTTAAAACATGTGGATCTTATTTAACGTCCAGTGTGAGCTTTGTCATTTTTACACCTAAAATCTGTATAAGTTGGGCATACTTTATTTTTCTCTGGTATGCCTAGTTAAATGAATGCTTGTCAGACGTTGTGTTAAATAGAATATGCGGCGCTGTTTCCATAGTATGAATATCGCTTCCAGCATCGTGGAATATGTAACATCACACAGACCCTAAAATATAACACTGACCAACTTGCCAAATATTAAAGGCCCACTTGCCGCCGTAGCCCAATTTACATGAGCTTACTACGACTAATGCCACTAAACTGAAACATAGGACACATAAAACATGTCTAGTTAGCTTTAGAATGTAGAAATGGGGTGAAAAACAAACGAAGAATCGAAGCCTGATTACAACAACAACGATCAGTGTCGGTCAACTTTCGTGTTGGATTTCTCTCATTTCAGGCCTTTTTATCTGTGGTTTACACTCAAACAATTATCAGCAGGCTTTTCCAGTCGCTGTTAACCGATCGTCAGTCTGTATTTCTCAGATAAATAGGCCTACGTAAAATTACACTGTGCCGTTAGTTCACTCACTCGACTGAAACATAAAATCGCCCCTGCGAGCAGTTTGGTTTGTTTACGTTACGGGCACCTAACAATTCAAATTAAAAATACAAAGTGACCTCCAAACTTTTAAATTTTGGTAAAAATAGAAAGTTCCTAACTTATATTGTCTGGGAAAATACAGAAAACGGTCTTTCTTTTTTAATGTAAACAATATTCCTGATTTTCGCGGCAAGTGTGCTTTTAAAGTTTGAAAGTGTGCAGAAATTGGAAAATATACCCAGCCTTGATCTGCCTAGTGGGCTCCTAATGTTATTTCTAACAAAAAGATTAGACTCTCAACGGATTCCAAGAATTTACCACACCATTAACGCGAAACATTCCAGCTCTAATGACCTTATCGAAACTTAAAGGGTGCATGAAGCCACATCACAGCCGAGTAGAAACGTTCCAAAATGCACTGCTTTAGGCGGCCTTGATGGCAACCCTAAAATGAACAGGTTAAGAAAGGAAGGAAGGGTATGTTTTCTTTGAAAGTTATATATACTTTCCCATTTTATTGTATGTTGTCGAATTAAACATTCAGTTTATAGATATATATACATTGACACAAAGCTCTATTATATCGCGTATTTGCTGATGTGAAGATTTGTTAAAGGCACACTTGCCGCGAAGATCAGGAATATTGTTTACATTAAGCATTGCCTAAGCTGAAAATAAAATTCTATTCTATTCTATTAAAAAAGAAAGTCCGTTTTCTGTATTTTTCCCAGACAATATAAGTTAGGAACTTTCTATTTTTACCAAAATTTAAAAGTTTGGACGTCGCTTTAATTTGAATTTGAATTTGAACCACACTGCCCCCTATTGGCGATTTTATGTTTCAGTCGAGTGAGTGAACTAACGACACAGTGTAATTTTACGTAGGCCTATTTATCTGAGAAATACAGACTGACGATCGGTTAACAGCGACTGGAAAAGCCTGCTTATTATTGTTTGAGTGTAAACCACAGATAAAATGGCCTGAAATGAGGGTAATCCAACACGAAAGTTGACCGACACTGATCGTTGTTGTTGTAATCAGGCTTCGATTCTTCGTTTGTTTTTCACCCCATTTCTACATTCTAAAGCTAACTAGACATGTTTTATGTGTCCTATGTTTAAGTTTAGTTGTATTAGTCGTAGTGTGCTCATGTAAATTGATTTTCTTAGCAAATTTAAACAGGCTACGGCGGCAAGTGGGCCTTTAAGAAGCAATGTAAGTAAATCGACGAGTTACTTATATCCTGTCAATCAAAATTATATGGAACAAAACTTTAAAATTCATTTCGTAGGAAACAAAATAATAGAAATGTTGAACAGGCTTCCCAATATAACTAATATTGTATTTTGTTACTTACGAAGTAAGTATGGTTTGCCGTTTATGACAATTATGTGTACATTCTAGACATAAGCTAACTTGTGATACATATGTATATATATTTTTGGTAGGGGGGGGGGGGGCTTTAAAATATAATTTTTATTTTAAATATTTTTAGTAATAGGGCACAGGCCTCCGTGGTTCAGTAGGTAGAGCATTGGACGCTCAATCCGAACAACCTTCCACCAATGAGCCGTGGGTTCGAGTCCCACTCAGTCCGAAAAAATTGGAAAATGTTCTGACTGGGTTTTCACTCGAACGACCTATGTGGGATGGTTGTCAGTTACCAACGGAAGGTCATGGGTTTCCTCCGGGCATAGAGCCCGGTTTACTCCCACAATAAAACTGGCAACGCCGCCATATAAGTGAAATAATCTTGAGCGCGGCGTAAATCAATCAATCAACCAAGCTACAAAGGCCCATTTCACAAAGTGAGAAAAACATTGGTCTGCATCTGCTTACGTACCAAATCATGTATTAATACTATTTGTGTCGTATGAGTCGGCAAATGCTACACGTGTTCAATTTCTGGTTGTCGTCTGTTTATATAAAAAGTTCCATTAATTCTCCATGAGCATGAACATATCAAAACATCCTTAAATATAGCTGTATTTCATTCCGTGCATCTAATGATCCCTTATAACCCGCCAAAGTTACCTTGAACATACATTTATTTCGAACTTTTTGTAGTAGTTTTGCTATTTCGAATGCCAGATGTGCATGTCGTTACCACATTTCTGTGTGTTTTGTCAAAAGTGACTAACTTTAATAGACAATATATTTACAACGAGAAAAATATTACCGATTCTAAAGGATCAGATCAAACGGACCTGAGACCCGAGAACTTCCCTCAGGAAAATTGTTGAATATTTACATTTCCGTAACAATCTGTACAGGTTTTCTCTCAGAAAGTGTTTTCCCCCGCTAAAAGCTCTTAATGGTATTTTGATCTAGTTTACCAGTCGTTTTGATAACAAATGTTTGGTCCAACAGGAAGTAGTTTTAGCGAGCAGCCATGTATATACGTTAGCCTTTGCTTGGACAAAAATAACAAATTGACCTGGGCAAAAATATAGTACATAGTGTATAAATTCCTTTGAACTAATTCAACTATATTGCGTGGGAAAGTTAATTCTAACACACGTTCCAACTCTGTTAACATAACAGGGATAGGAAAAAGAAAGACCCATTATCTGAGACAACAAAAACGCCTTGCAGGTTTGAGCTGACAAAACTGATTTCACCCGGTATATTTTCTGCATATGGGTTGCCCCATGACATTTTTGATTGGCTCTGATTACTCATGGGCAGGTCTAAAAATTCTTATGTAGGTGAGAAAGGCTGCTTTTTTAATTTAGCCCCTGGGATTTTGCACACCGAAATTGAATTAATTTACCTATTATATGAATTAGAATAGAGAGACTTTTATTTGAAGACTCAAGGCTCCGCCCCTCGCCCTCAAATAGTAGTATCTTTCGCCACTGACCGTTTATTCAGCAACACACAGCTCACCAGAACGTCATTTATTTCTTAAATAAAACTGTGTTCTGAATGTAATTGTTCTCAGTGCAAAATTGTATCTCCTCTCGATTGTTCTGAAACGCTTACAAATAAGAGTGTCGGTCTGTTATAGACTAATATCTTAATTTCTCCAGGGAATCTGGTTAACATGGTCAGATGTGGATAATAACTAGATTGTCTTTGGGTCATAGATCCCATACCAGATATAATAATCCAACAAATAGTAAATCCAATATTGTCTTACATACGCTATCAGTTTAGCCCTGTATTAATAACGGACCTTCAAATTGGTTTATATGATTTCTTCCTTTAGGTATATTACTTAGGTTTCCGGAAATAATATTTCATCTTTTCACTTATTATTTTCGCGCATGACGCGAAGTACGAATAAAATAAGATTTTGCCTGAAATGCTAACCCATGGAACACGATTAAAACTCACACTCTCTTACGTACAAGTGAGCTTGTTGGGATTTTAACCCCGGGGTCCAAGGATGCCTGATATGTAGATTTGTCTATTGGTAAACGTCTACATATAGGATTGACCAGATCATCGTCTACTACATGTTTACAGTTATCAAAATATACATAAGTGATGACTTGTGCACTACTGGAGCTAATAAGAATGATGAGATTTAATAAAAAGAGAAAAAAAATATGTTGTATTATTATTTTCCACGTATATCAATATATCTGAAATATTGCAAGAAGATGTGCAAGATTGTGTGGGTAAATGTGAGCTGCAGCATATTCTGAACTCTTGGACATTTCAGCGTAAAGACCTTAATTAAAGCTTGCCATGATATACAGTTTTGCCGCAAGCCTCTATGAACTACTTGGTCTTCTATTAATATGCCATTTTTCTATTCCCACTGACCTTATCGTGAACGGATGTGTAAATGTGAACTGTCAGAACCTTTTTTGAAATTCACCAAGACGTTGAGTGAAGCTTCATAAGAGAGCACAGCCAGTGTCAGTATTTAAAATGAACGTAACAGAACAGAAAAACTTGTCCACCACTGCTTGGACAGTAATCTTCCCAAATGAACCAGTGTAAGGCAAGAATATCACTTATAGCAAATGCTAACCTTTTTTTTTTTACCTCACGATATTTATCTAATTCGTTGTCAGTGCAAAACTAGCCGTTTAAGGATAATTGTGTCCGTATAAAGTTGTTATCGTTAAACCAAACATTTCTACTGCCATCGATTGTTGATTTAGATTATTTCATTTATACGGTGGCGTTACCAGTTTAGTGAGACCTGGTACCTGGCGATTCTACAGCATAGGGCTATTGAACTACTGCCATAGAGTTGCAACTCGTAGCTGTGTTCACATATATACTTTATACTGTACGACATAATTTCAACTGTAGCGAGCGGTATCGTTAGTACGTATACTTATTTTGATGAAACACTACATAATGCTTTTAGGTGAACCCGAATAAGACTGATACATGTTAGTAACACAGCGAAACACATTCTGTTTTGAACTAAAGGTCTTTGAAACCAAAAGTATAATATGGAAGGGTTTGTCAAGATTTTTGGATTACACAAATAACACATTTCTAAATGTAAGTTTTCAGTTTCCTGTAAACATGAAGTGTGTAAGTATGGAATTGTATCGAACACCTTTGAGGTATTATCGATTAGCTTTATTACCAAAACCCTAACCTAATTGCCCTTATTTCTCCGGTGCTATTCAGAGGAAAATATCTTTATATTTATTTTAGAGTGAGGAGAGAAATATATTGGTTTGAAATACAAGGAATTAATTCTTCAGACTGCGATATTGGAACGATTGAGATAATACGTTATATTAGAGAGAACGTTTCATGGTTAGACAGTTATTGAATATTTGCAGCATGAAATATATTTTCATTATACAGATGGGTTTAACGTAAACACTTCTTCTAACCTCGAACACACCTTTCCGTGTGCACAATTAATCTTCGTATTTGTTTTGACAAATCTTTGTTTGTTTGGATAATTGATTTATTATGTTTGAGTCTGATCTCAATTTATGGTAATTGATAAAAAATAATAAATTGCATTAAACTATTTGACTTCCTAGAAAAGGATAGCTCCTTGTTAATGTTTTAACCAAACACTGCAAGAGTCGCTGTATCATTCCTAGTTATGTAGAGGCTTACAATGACGGACTAACGAACCTTTTCGTTTCTTCCGTCCTTTTTGGCATGTGACCTGGATAAAATTCCAGATGAGTGAGGCTTTAATTACATCGCCTGACGATGATACAACTATAACTTATATGGCTGCTCGAAGAAGGTTTGGTTTAATGTCTTAATAAAAGAAATTGATCATTATAAGTAACATTGCTACACTTTATATTGTTTACTTTGTGGAACAAAGTTGTAAAAGGATTGAACAAATCAAATTGAAATTATTAAAATCTTTTTTTTACTAAGAAATGAAACCCAAAATGTATAGCATGGTGTGGAATTATGTCAAGTTGGGTGTTCTACGCTTACGATGAAACCCATCTACTGGATTGCTGTGATTTTTTATTGTTTTTTTTTTCAGTCATTAAAAATGTATGCCTTCCTCTCCGACAAAACCTGGCAACAACGCCATTTAAGTGCAATTACCTTGACTGGGGAGTAAAACATCAATTCAAAAAGAACGTGGAAACTCAAAAGATACATATGGCGTCCGGATGATACATGTATTAACTGGAAATTTCTTTCACATCTACTGGATTGCTGTTTTTTATTTTTATTAGTCATAAGAAATGTATGTCTTCCTCTCCGACAAAACAAACGGTTCCCCAATGACAATTCAGCCATTCATATTACAAACAATTCCACCATTGCTATTGCGTTTCTTTAACCACTGACTATTCTACAAAACGGTTCCACAATGAATATTGCCATTACAAACGATTACCAATTGATAATTATGCGATAACTATTACAAACGGTTGCCCAAGGACAATCCGCCCTGCTATTGCAAACGGTTTCTCGATGGCTATTTCTGCCATTGCTATTAAAGCTGGTTCACTGATGAAAAGTCCGCCATTGCTATTACAAACGGTTCACCAATATCAATTCGACCATGGCTAATATGTAATAGGCAAAGACTTCTTAAAGTTCATAATTATTTATCAGTGTAGTTTTTTTTAAACAACCCATCAGATGTACTCTTCTGTAAAAAGAGGAGCTAAAGCGGAAACATTTCCGAGCAGTATTTTTAGAATTTAGAATAAAGATGGCGGCGGTTAAGAACCCCGATATGGAACTTTTCGACAAAAAACAAAGTTGACCAGACTTCTGGACGTCATTTACGTACGCGAATGACGGCTGCGCTCAGTATTACAAACGCATTCCCATTGAAATTTCGCCTTTGCCTGTACAAGGACCCGCCCCCTCTCCCTTTAACAACTCTGTCTCCGTATTTACCATGACTATTATAAACGGTTTCCCAATGAAAATTCAGCCATTGCTTGTTCAATGTTGGTCTTTGGGTGATGCTCTGAGTCATAGGTGTGTTCGATAGCGTCTGAAGATTTGAAAATCAGAACGTTCGGTAACTCAAGGAGTAGTGTTCTGCGAAATTACGACGTCATCGCATTTGATCTTTTATTTCACCTTATATGCTTTCTTCTAATGAATAATTACAGACCCAATTGGATTAGTTTTGGTTATAAAGGCAAATGGCCGTGAAGTTTAAACGGCTTGTTTTCTCATTAAAGCCTTTACATTTTCCAACTTGGGATTGGTAAGATTTGTGTATGCTATGTATTACAATAGAAATAAACAATGTCCTGCTGCATGTGTTACTGAATATATGGTCTGCGGCCAAAGTTACCACAGCTCACCAGGGGCCGATTGTCTAAAGCGGCTTTAGCTTAACGACAGGTCGGGTGGTGGTCTGGAGCCTGTTTCACAAAAGGTGCGTATGGTAACTGTCTCAAGAGAATTGCTTAGTTACGACACGTCATTTAACCTGTCGGTAAGCTAGTTTTCTTCTGAAAACCGGCCCAAAGACGTCATCATTTTTTTTTTTCAAATAGAGCTTTTGATCATACAGATCAACACATATTTAGAATCTTCTCATTCTTTTATCTTTTGGCCACATTTTTTTAGAATTTATGAACCAAGTTTAACAGTCAACATCCAACTTAGTGCCAGAACAGGTGAATCTTGTGACTGGAATTGAAGTTCACTGGAATTGACATGATGGTGAACGGCATGGCTCTTAAGCCTCGTTCGCTGGATTGCCAGAATTATCCAGACAAATTCAGACCGTCTCCAAGGTTTGGTACTCGGGATCACACAGACTAACCTGTCACTAGAAGCCTTCTGATTTATTGAGGTACGTTTTTACACTAGTCATTTGTCACCCAAGAGAGAGTCTCTTTACAACTTCAATAGACGGGCAATGATGCGGGACAGCTTGAAGCCTCGTCAGGTTAAGCTTAATGTGTCTACCTAATTCGAGTGTGAGTTCATTCATCATACACATAGAACCACATTGTTAGCGGCTTTCCTCATGGCTGGTACTGTTTTCTTTTTCGTCTGTTTTATTGAGAAATGCATAACAAGGATACATGTAATGTCGGCATATAAAAAATAACTATATTGAAAATATATTTTGAACACATTTCCATGTACTGAAATTGAACCAAGTCTGAAAAAAGAATAGCACATAAACATCGTTTGTCATCACATGAAGAAAGCGAATTTAGACGAGCTTTCTATAAATAAAAACACCAAATTGAAATATATCATGATCAGGATGATTTCTATATAAAATTGGTCACGTTCATTCAGGGATTACGGGTTTTCGTGATACCGACATTTTTGGACTGAAAGATTAGAGTACCTAAAATATTTTGAAAATTGTCCAGTATTGGGCTTTTGAAACTGTTTTGATTTGAAGTCTTATGTGGAAGAGTTGCCAAGTACTCGCCAAAGGTCGAGGCTTTCTTCCGGGCAAAGAGCCCGATTTGATCCTCCACTAAACCTGGCAACGCCGGCATAAAAGAAAAACACCAAGCAATCAATGAATTGATGTGAAGATTGAAAACAAGATTACAGACTCTGCGGGAAAACACGAGGGGCAACTCTGTTAGATTGAAAATCACGGCAAAATATGCCGTATGTAATTATGAGATTTATTGTAGAATATGAATTTTCCTCTATATATCAACAGGCTTCAGTCCGAACTGCTATAGATAAACCCCTGCATGAGATGTTCGATCATTTAACCAAAACGCCACTGAGGTCTGGTTTGGTAACATTTGTGTGTCTGAACGTCTGTTTGGTAACATTTGTGAGTCAGACATCTCGATGTCTGTCTTGGTAACATTTGTGTGTCAGACATCTGAACGCCTGTTTGGTAACATTTGTGTGTCAGACATCTGAACGCCTGTTTGGTAACATTTGTGTGTCAGACATCTGAAGTATGTCTTGGTAACATTTGTGTGTCAGACATCTGAACGCCTGTTTGGTAACATTTGTGTGTCAGACATGTGAACGTCTGTCTTGGTAACATCTGTGTGTCTGACATCTGAAGTATGTCTTGGTAACATTTTTGTGTCCGACATCTGAAATATGTTTTGGTAACATTTGTGTGTCAGACATCTGAAGTATGTCTTGGTAACATTTTTGTGTCCGACATCTGAAGTATGTCTTGGTAACATTTGTGTGTCAGACATCTGAAGTATGTCTTGGTAACATTTGTGTGTCTGAACGTCTGTTTGGTAACATTTGTGTGTCAGACATCTGAACGTCTGTCTTGGTAACATTTGTGTGTCAGACATCTGAACGTCTGTTTGGTAACAGTTGTGTGTCAGACATCTGAACGTTTGTCTTGGTAACATTTGTGTGTCAGACATCTGAACGCCTGTTTGGTAACATTTGTGTCTCAGACATCTGAACGCCTGTTTGGTAACATTTGTGTGTCAGACATCTGAAGTATGTCTTGGTAACATTTGTGTGTCAGACATCTGAAGTATGTCTTGGTAACATTTGTGTGTCAGGCATCTGAACGTATGTCTTGGTAACATTTGTGTGTCAGACATCTGAAGTATGTCTTGGTAGCATTTGTGTGTCAGACATCTGAACGTATGTCTTGGTAACATTTGTGTGTCAGACATCTGAACGTATGTCTTGGTAACATTTGTGTGTCAGACATCTGAACGTATGTCTTGGTAACATTTGTGCGTCAGAATCTGAACGTCTGTTTTGGTAACATTTTTGTGTCCGACATCTGAAGTATGTCTTGGTAACATTTGTGTGTCAGACATCTGAAGTATGTCTTGGTAACATTTGTGTGTCAGACATCTGAAGTATGTCTTCGTAACATTCGTGTGTCAGACATCTGAAGTATGTCTTCGTAACATTTGTGTGTCAGAATCTGAACGTCTGTCTTGGTAACATTTGTATCGTCACAATTTTCGAAAATTATAGATTTTTAAATTTTTTTGACGAGGTTTAAAGATAATATCTGTTATGGCTATGGACATTTATATATATGATGATATGTTGATGAATTTTATGAATATTTATTTGTGGAAAATCGAATTAAATGCCCAGCATGATATTTTTTTTTTCACAGCAATTTCAATTGATGGCATTGAGGGTTGCGCCTTCTCAGCTTCTTAACTGTTTTTTTAATATTTAAAATCCAACTTGATTTTCGATAACTGGAACATTTGGAATCATCCACCTGTTTTATTTGACACTGATTAAATCCCGCGGGTTCTCTCTGGCTGTTAAAATCAGACCCATTCTTTGTGAGCATCGACCATAGAAGTGAAGTCAGCGAGTAATCTTGGTGGCAATTCTATACCATTGTAATTACACGCATTTTACAAATGTCGAATGTTGATTGCATGGGCGTTCTAGCGTAAACGTAAATTTGCATAGAAAGAGGGTCAGAATGATTCCTGGTATAAAGGAGAGTTGTAAAGACTTCAAAAGATTTCGTTGGTAATTTTAAGTTGAAATTCTTCTAGGCCAAAATATGTTATTTAACGTCACAAAGAGGCATACCGTCATATTCCATTTTCTGGAGAAAAAAACTAGAGCAAACAACTTATTGACATGGATAACAAAGCAAAAACAATATTTTAAACATTTTTTGTTCGATGGTCACAAAGGCTGACTTATTGATGTAGTATTTTATGTATCCTAACAATCCATCTTTGGAAATCCCTATGTATATCCCTTAATCTTTGCTTCAGATATTTAACAGAGTGTGACAAATTTACATAATGAAACACGACTTCTGAGATTGTTATCTAGACAAAAACATTAGTTTCGGAGGTCATAGTGTTACAATTTGTTAGAGAAGGAAAAGAAACATAATGTCCCAGACTATTCGCCTAATTTTCATGTTGTTGGTATTCCAAAGCGATTTCCAATAAAGTGGCAAAACTTGTACAGTTATCAAAATAGGAAACTATTATTTGACGCTCATTTATACATGATGTATTGTCTGCTATTTGTCAAGTGTCAAGTTTGGACTGCCCTCTGGTGCAAGTGACGCCGCGCTATAATTGGACTGGATTGAAAAAGCTGAACACAAATACATACAATACGTTTGGAACGATCTCGAAAAGAGCTCTATAGAACAAAATCCTTGTTCGAACCAATATTTCACTCCGTGGTTAACCAATTATACTCTTGATTTGTTTATTTACCATGAGAGAGAACGTCATAACAAACGAAACACTTAACATTGTGTTTTATCAAGTAACAAAGTAATAGTTTCTCCAAGACTCGCCATTCGTGATAGAGAAATAATTCAATAGAATCCATAATAATTTAACTTATGTAAGACTATAATGACAAGAAAACAATCAGTCAAACCCTCAAACTAGGAAAGACAATGATACATACACCGTAAGCATACGGATTCGATCTAATTAGAATTATACTTACAGAAGACATAATAAGGCGCAATATGAAATATAGAAAATAAAATTTGAATACAGGTTCCATCACTTGGATTGATGACGACATTTTGATTTTTTGCCAATTTTGCGATAAATTTGTATTACAGATAGTTTTTTTGTATTTCCAATATACCGACGCCATCTATCTTCGTGATAATAATTTGATTGTGTCAGAATACAAGATTCCGTCAAATAAAATTACCTCAGGTTTTCTAGATGATTTAATATCTGTCAATTTTAGAAACAGACAGTCAAAGGAAACGCTATATGAACGTAATATACTTGAAGACTTTCTGTCTGCAGGAATGCTGTAAATCATTCTCGTGAATGCGTTTCCAGCATATTTAGGAAGGAGATCGTAGTCAAATTTTTTAAAAATGTTCCGTTTATTTAAGATTGTCTGATGCCGGAATGCCCCATTTAAATATAATTATTTAGACACTACAACGTCGCCAGATGACCGAAGCTGGTTGAATGTAGGTCTTGATGGTTGGTTGTTGAAAGGGGTAAACAAAACTAAGTGATGAACAGTTTTTTTATTATCAATACAAAGGTTTAGTTGAAAATTAACTAGTTGAATCCAGTCTCGTTGCTCAGCTGTCTTAAACAGCATTTTGCACAAGCGAAGACTTGCTTTTCTGGTTTCCACTTAAGTTGGGAAAGGTTTCCACCGTGGTGGAGAAGGTTCCCACCGCGGTTGAACTTCAATTTATTTCTAGACAGCATGCGATTTATCACCGCGGTGGAAACGTACGCTTTGGTGGATACCAGTTAAAAACTTTTTCTCCGCGGTGGAAACCTTTTGACGTCACCCACGATTGCTAACAGGGCCACATTCAGTGGAAGATAAGTCGTGTATGGCTTTTAACATTGGTTGTTCGAGGCCCAAAAATGCCCAAAATTAAATTATCAGTAAAACTTAATTTTGTGCTCTTAAGTTATTAACACAAACCCTCTAAATCATTTTTTAACAATAAACCTGGTTTTAACCCCATTACATTTAATCTTTAAGTGGAAAGCCAGTTCCACGCCGTTTTATGACTGGCCGTTTTGACACCAATACAACATGGCCAGTGTAGGGCCGTAGCCGTCGTACCAGTATTAAATCTTTTATGGTCGACAACATATGACCAGCGTCGGACCATTGCTTCAGGGAAAGTAACGTGGCGTATTGGGCCAGTACAAGCTTATCGGTATCAAAACGCTTCTGGTTTCCAATATTTGGAACGGTATCGGCCCATCACCGGTCTTTATCAGCTATTGCAATGGATTGTGGGCGGTTTTGCTGTCGTCTGCTAAAATCTGACTTGCAGATCTTTTTAAGTGTTTTTTTTTTTTCTTTACTTCTGTGCTGTATAAAAACATATGCAACAACAACAACCAATTATGAAGTATACTGTCTACTTCTAAGCACTAATTACAGACTATTTAAAAATACTACTAAATTTCTACGTCGGTAATACAATTGACCTTAAGATTTAAATTTACCTTTTTACAGCGGTGGATGTGTAATTCGCAACAGAAACACAGACGGGCTGGCAAATCATATGACAGAAAAGTGCTGGCATTAGAAAGAATTGCAAAGTACGAAAACTGTGGATGATAAGGAAATAATGGACAGTGAGTTTCTTATGTCAGTTTCAATGCAAAATAGTAAGTTTTATGAAAATTATTGGCATATTCATTTATCTTGAGTTTATGTAAATCACTAAAAATAATAAAAGTACAAAATTTGGCTATATTATATTATTATTATATTACTAAAAATGTGTTGTATTTCATTTTAGAACTGCAAATTTAAAATACGTAAAGACCGATTAATAAATGTCGTATTTATATCAGTCACCTTGTTAGGGTAGAGGTGCGTTGGTAGGGGTATACATAAACGGTTCTGTTCCGATTAAATTTGAAGGAGGCTCTGGTATGGTTCATTAACAGTGAAGAGTAATCTACCGGACCAGTCCCGGGCTAAAGATACAGACAGGACCAGAACTGGCTTTATGACCGCATGGTTATGGTCTTGAAACGATTGCCAGTACCGGGCCAGTCCCACACCGAGGTGCACACAGGTATTGAATCCACGCTGGCCAGCCAGTTTCAGGTCATTTCTAAGTGAGGTACTGTGCCAATACTGAGCCAATTCAGAATTGTTTTCTAGGTACGTTCTTCCAGCTTTTAACGAACATTTTATAGAATAGATTATTTGCTGGGTAACCGTTTGCTATTAGATGAGAGAAATCCTTAGCTTTCTTTTTGTTTTCGTGGAATATGGAACTTTGAGTAAGTTAAGGTAAATAAGGTTTTGATCAAGTATTGTACATTCCTGTGGTGTACCAAAACTATCTCAACGAAGCCAGTGGAAGAAATTGTACACCTGTCATAAATAATTAATTGTTGATTGATGCTCTTCTAGACAAAATGCATTGCCAGATATTTGTCAATTTTTTATCGGCCTTTATCGGATTCATGTGATGCCGCAATGGAATTGGATTCGAAAGAAAACCTTTATTATATTCAATTTGGTATTGCCGTATATGCTCTTCCATTAAAGAATACAATAGGCATACTTCAGTCGGGGTTTATACGCTGAAGCAGGTGTCAGAAACAAATTACATCATCCTTTGTCAAAAGGCCTTGGAAACTATGCTATATAAGATTGGTTGATTGCCCCAATATCCGATTCGTTGGGTGTGGGTTTGATTCATATCAATCGAATGGCCGTTCTAAAGATTCGCCGAAAATTATATCACAATATACAAACCCGAGACTCCGGTAAGTTGGGCAGCCCGTGCTCTCTTGAATCAAACAATCTAATATAATAATATATAATACATCTAATATATTAATAAACACTTGGCGAAAAGAGTTAACCAGGATTCTTAGAAATAGTTACATAAGATCAATATTTATTGAGATTTCCACCTATTGATTCGCTTATTGGAATTGAAAGTTAATGATGGTTCAACTTATTCGAAAAGACAGCCAGGAGAAAACAATTATTGGCATGGCCCATTTGGCTATAAACAACTGGATTCAATATTGACCCATATTGTCACTATAACTTATTAATAGGTAATATCTAATGTAGAAAATAAAAGTTGAACAGTATTGTCATGCGGTCGATTGATTACGCTCCAAATATTATGATAAATTGGTATCGCAGGTTGAGTTTTTTTTGCATTTCAAATCTGCGGACGCCATCTAACATCTTGATAATAATTCAATTGCATCAGAATACAAGGTTCCCTGAAATAACATTACCACAAGCTTCCTGGATGAACTTACAATAAAAAAGAAAATGGGATTTGCACATAAGACTGTATGTCAATGGGAATGTTGTAAACAATCACGAAATAAATAAAGAAACACAAGACCAGTCACCGACGCTGCCATTGTACGTGTGGCCGGGCGCTCTTATGACACTGTGGAGAAAAATACGTCAAACAGCGCCATCTGTCAGCGGTATCACCAAATCTCGTAGCTAACTTGTAACGCCTTTACGTGTATGGAAAATATTGAATCGAGATCATAGTAAAGTGAAACGAAAATGTGTTACCAGTTGCGCGCAGATGACTGACGGGTGAGATTTCCAAGTTGATTTGATTGGCTGGCCAGTTCCATTATTGAACTCCTGTTCGTCCTTTGATCTGGTTGGTAGATGGTTTGGAAGCTATTGTAGATTCTATTGATTATTGTAATGAAACAGAAAGTGTATGAGGTAGAAATCTACATAAGTCAAAGAATTGACTGACAAACAATTGGTTTATTTTTATTAAATTCTAAACGATGTTGTGGTTTATGTAAAAAATTGTGTGATCACGTTTCGATTAGTTTAATTACACGCTTTCAAAAATTAGATTACTACAAGCATTGTCAATCTGGTGTCGTAAAATGCGCCCTAAATCGAGAAAAAAAACACTTTTTAATTCAAACTTTTTCGATCCACTATTTGTAACCCTTAACGTGATGTCCTGTGTTAAGATAAATTGCTTAATACGTCATAGACTCGATAACTTCTATTAACTATGAATTGTAAAAAAAAAACTGTTCAAACTATAAAAATGAACATTCGCCTGTTTTGCGGAATACAAATATAGGACTTGCCAATAATAGCCGCAGACGAAATGCGTCATACTTGATAAGAATTTAGCTCTTGCAGCAACAAAGGCTGGTATTCATCTGCTTTTAATATCGATTATTCGCTTTTTACAGAACGAAATCTACAACTTTAATAAAAATACACAAACTTTGATACCACTAAATAGAAAATAAGAATTCCTAACGTTTGGTATTATATTAAGACAAATCAGCTGTACAAGAACCACTAATCAAGGTAATTGATTTAGTTAACAACGTCTGTTAGATTTATCAAATAAAGTTGTTAACAATCCTTGTCGCTAATTTTACTGAGTTGGAAAGTATATTATTTTAAAATCTATGACCTATTTTTCTTTATGCAGTTTGAGGAGGGAAATAAAAATAATATACCGGTGATAGTAGAGAAAAACACTCCTTACATTTTCAAAAAACGGAAATAAGGCATAAAGTTTCTTCCCTCTAAATCAAGCACTTTACAGCTATTTGATTTCTTAAAAAATGACATGAAATTATTATTATGCTTATATTTATTTATAGTTTGATACGTCGTTTGTATCATCCAGAGCTTTTTGCCGAACTATATTCACATATACATATAGTACATGTATTTTCCGCAGCGGGTTTTGCAATGTTGTCTTTTAGATATGCGGTCCATTTGCGGTTGTATTGACCAAGATGTAGCCGAATTACTTACCCGAAAGGTGCTACTTGAATGCTATTTTCTGCATGTTAACCTCGACTGACCTACTTTGGAACAGTGGATTGCATGTCTTCTAAGATTAAAACTTAGCTTTGTAAGTAATTATTTATTTGTGTTTTCTTCCCACTGCCTGAATAACATTTGCCTCGAAATACTTTATCGTGTTTTCATATGAATTTTAAGTAAAATGTACCGGTCGTTTTTTACTTCTTTTTTGGATATTTTGTCATGGACCATTTATTTCATGTATATATCGTTTTGTGATGGTCTGCATCACTTTCAACGAGAATGATATAATAGATCAGAACAGTTCTGAGAATGTTGACTCTTTCGTTGGCTTTAAATCCGTTTCCAGAAGAGACAGCCAGGTCCCTATCGCTTCAGATTTATTGCCAGTTTATGATTCTAAGTTAACTGATTTAACGAGGAAAGGATTCCACGCATACCGGGAAATAAGTCGCCAGATATATTCTATATTACCTTCAATCATCTAAAAGGCAGATAGAGGGTTTGGAGACAATATAAGGCAAAGGCTGGAGCTTTGTGTGAATCAGGAGGACTTATAAAGTCCAAATGTTCCCATGTGGGCAAGATTTGAGATTACACTATGATACTCCATCATAGCATTGATACAAACAGGGAAACACCAGATCCATACCATTCTATGTAATATATGGTGATTTAAAATGGATCTTCCTGGGATAAGTTATTAACTTAATAACGTATTGGAAGGTTTGCCATTAGGCGTTAGAGCACTAGATTGCATCCAAACCGAACAACGTGTATCCATGTTTATTTATTTTGAATATTTAGGCCTACACCTCGACAAAGAATTCCCTTACAGCAACAAACAAGCGTGTGTGCTATAAACTTGTTCTTTAAAGCTGCCAAAATTTACACTTTTCCCCCCAAAAATTATTTTCACGACAATAAGAGGCGTTCAAGGGCATGGAAAGATTAAATTATTGTCGTTGGGATGAGGAAGATCAATGCATTCAGTTCAGGCCAAAGTTAGTTTAAACACTACTTAACCTACATTATCATAGAATTACATTCCCTAGACTTATAACCCTAAAAAGCTTATAAATTGTCCTTCTTGAGAAAAACAGTCGATGATTACAAACAAACAAAAATTTCAGCATTTTGGCAGCTCATGCGATTTTTATAACATTTAGCGCTGTAGGCCTACTATACTCTAAAAAAAAAAACGCAACATCCAATTTTTTTTCAAACATGAATTTTTCCAAAAATGTGCGTGATTGACACATGACAACAGGATCGCGTTATAATGTAAATGTCCGATAATTGAATTTAAGCCCCTGATAGTGGCTGTTGATCACACGTGACTTTCGGATCAGCCTTTGTGTAACGCTACACCAGAAAGGCGTAGGGAAAAACGTCGCAGTTGCACGTGCGAATCACGTCTTATCTTTATGTGGATTTAATGGGTATTAAAGACACTCAACCGTTCAATTGAATTCAGTCGTTAAATTGCTTCACGAAGTTGCTACAATATGCCAAGACTAGACGCAGCTACCCGGAACGTCGTTATTGGTCGTCTCCTGGCCGGTGAATCACAGAGTGCAGTCGGCAGACTTTATAATGTTCACCGGATCACGATTTTCAGACTGTTGCAACGGCATCAGCAATCCGGTTCAACAGCTGATCGTCAACGTTCTGGCCGACCTAGGATCACATCAGCAGCCCAGGATCGCTACATCCGGTTACTTCACCCGCGAAACCGGACCAAAACAGCAACAGAAACAGCATCAAATATCCCAGGTCTCCGTCGAATATCGACACAGACAGTCAGAAACCGTCTCCGTCAAAACGGCTTACACGCCAGACGTCCTTACTTCGGCGTTGTACTGAGACGCCAGCATCGACTTGCAAGGGTCCGATGGTGCAACAGGTTAAGGGACTGGAATCTGCGAAACTGGAGGCGAGTCTGGTTCAGCGATGAATCAAGATTCCAGCTGCAGAGAAAACATGGTCGTCCACGAGTTTACAGACGCCGGAGTGAGAGGTTCGCAAGGAACTGGGTCCCTGAGGTCGACAATTTCGGCGGAGGAAGTGTGATGGTGTGGGGTGCCATATCCTGTGCCCGAAAAACTCAACTGGTGCACATTCCCGGCAACCTTAACGCCGTTCGATACACAGATGAGGTTTTGACACCACATATGCTCCCGGTAATGGACCTCCGTAGGGAAATTTTTCAGCACGACAACGCTCGGCTGCACACAGCTCGTGCTACTGTTGAATTTCTAGCCAACCAGAACGCAACAGTGCACCCCTGGCCGTCCAAATCACCAGATTTGAACCCAATAGAACATTTGTGGGATGATTTGGATAGACGCGTGCGCAGTCATCATCCAGCGCCGCAAACTCTGCAAGAACTGCAGCAGGCTCTTGGGCAAGAATGGAGGAGAATTCTGCAAAACCGTATTCGTCGATTGATTGTGTCTATGCCGAGACGGGTCCGTGCTGTGTTACAGGTTAATGGTGGGCACAACAGATATTGACGTTGCAGTGACGTCATCTGAGCGCTATGAACTTTAATGTGATATTTTTTTTACATGTGAATGAACTTTAAAGTCTGAACAACCAGTCTGCCAAATTTCGGTGTAATGTGATGCTTATTTTTAAAAATTATGTTGAAAATTCATATTTTGAAGAACAAAAATTGGATGTTGCATTTCTTTTTTTGGGAGAGTATATTTTAATATTTATTCGCAATAATGGCAACCTCCTTCGTAATAAAATGAAAATAAAACACTGCATAAATATTTTCAATGTCATATTTGTGTGGCTGCTTATTGTAGTATCGATTTAGGTGGGCTACTTGAAAAGATGGAAAATAGATTTGACAGCATGCTTTCCCTGATGGTCAACATAATACACAATTGAACTGATAAAATGTATGATATTATAAATATGATATAATATATATGATTTATGATACACAAATAGAACTGACATCAGAGTTCATGTAAGAAATCTTTGAAACTCTCTTCAAACGTGGGTTCCATACGAATGAGAAAAAATTAATGCATCACCACGTAGTGAATTGTGAATAACACGAGCGTTCGACACCTGTACCGGTGTCTTCATCAAGTGAAACACCTGTATAGGTGTCGAAAGCTCGTGTTATTCACAACTAACTACATGTACTTGGTGATGCCTTAATTTTTTCTCATCAGAGTTCATATTCAAAATGAAACCTATGGCTTGCACTATACTCCGCTTATAGTAAGCCCGCTTTTAAAAACAATCACATTTATCGGTGGCGTCGACTAAGATTAAAACTTAGCTTTGTAAGTAATTCTTTATTTATGTTTTCTGTCCACTGCCTGAATAACATTTGTCTCGAAATACTTAATCGTGTTTTGATATAAATTTAAAATTTTAAGTAAAATGTACCGGTCGTTTGTTACTTCTTTGTTGTCTTTATTGTCCGCTATGGCATTCTCACAGGCGAAGGTGCAGGAACCGCTTAATCCCCGCTCAAGCAAAAGATAATGAAAACAGTAGTACTATTCACGACAGTTACATGTACTGTACATCGGGAAGTTATATTACCGACTTCATACTGTACAAGATATATTTCCTAGCTTTAGAAGCCCCAGTAAAAGATTGTTATCATGCACGGTCAGTGTGTTTTAGTCGTATTCGATTTTGACAGGTCGGTTAACGGTGGAAAAGTTGGGCCATCTACAACGCCCGTTACAGTTCTTTAGAAAATACATTATTTATTTACTAGTACTCTTATTTTTCTAAACAAACCATACAAATTGTAATAAGTTATCAAAGGTTCAGGCTAAAAGATCGCTGTTTTACTATCGTGCACGAAGTTTGTATGAGTTAAGAATGGAATTAGTTTTGAAATTCACACTGCAAAAAATAACACAACATATTAACCAGAGATAAGTAAATGTTAAAGACAGATTAGTGAGGCAAATCCATGGATTTTCCCATATTAACTACAAGGAATCCACATGCTTCTAAACTAAAACTGTTATCAAAATAGGAAACTATTATTTGACGCTCATTTGTGCATGATGTATTGTTTGCTATTTGTCAAGTGTCAAGTTTGGACTGCCCTCTGGTGCAAGTGACGCCGTACTATAATTGGACTGGATTGAAAAAGCTGAACACAAATACATACAATACGTTTGGAACGAGCTCAAAAAGAGCTCTATAGCACAAAATCCTTGTTCGAACCAACATTTCACTCCGTGGTTAACCAATTATACTCTTGATTTGTTTATTTATCATGAGAGAGAACATCATAACAAACGAAACAGTTAACATTGTGTTTTATCGAATAACAAAGTAATAGTTTCTCCAAGATTCGCTATTCGTGAGAGAGAAATAATTCAGTAGAATCCGTAATAATTTAACTTATGTAAGAACTTATGACAAGAAAACAATCAGTGAAATCCTCAAACTACATGTAGGAAAGACAAGGATACATTCACTGTAAGCATACGGATTCGATCTAATTAGAATTATACTTACAAAAGACAAAATAAGGCGCAATATGAAATATAGAAAATACAATTTGAATACAGGTTCCATCACTTGGATTGATGACGACATTTTAATTTTTTGCCAATATTGCGATAAATTTGTGTTACAGATAGTTTTTTTTTGTATTTCCAATATACGGACGTCATCTATCTTCGTGATAATAATTTGATTGTGTCAGAATACAAGATTCCGTCAAATAAAATTACCTCAGGTTTTCTAGATGATTTAATATCTGTCAATTTTAGAAACAGACAGTCAAAGGAAATGCTATATGAACGTAATATACTTGAAGACTTTCTGTCTGCAGGAATGCTGTAAATCATTCTCGTGAATGCATATCCAGCAAATTTAGGAAGGAGATCGTAGTCAAACTTAAAAAAAAATTGTTCCGTTTATTTAAGATTGTCTGATGCCGGAATGCCCCATTTAAATCGAATTATTTAGACACTACAACGTCGCCAGATGACCGAAGCTGGTTGAATGTTGGTCTAATGGTTTCTCACTTTAATTGTTTTGATGGTTGGTTGTTGGAAAGAGGTAAAAAACTAAGTGATGAACAGTTTTTTATTAGGAATACAAAGGCTTAGAGGAAAATTAACTAGTTGAATCTAGTCTCGTTGCCCAGTGTTTTAGACTGGTTTCCTAAAATATTTAAAATTTGAATCAAACTCTTTGTATTTACTACGGGGGTCTATTAGTGCCATGGGTGGGTTTTTTACTTTTCCACTGTATTCCGTCTTAAACAGCATTTTGCATAAGCGAAAACTTGCTTTTCTGTATGTCGAAGAGAATCAAGCGTGTATCATAAGAATCCTACCTCTAAGTAAAACGATTGGCAGAATATGTCGAAAAACGCATGTAAACGATCAAATCACAAGGGAAACATTTCCACCGCGTTGGGGAAAGATTTCCACTTAAGTGGGGAAAGGTTTCCACCGCGGTGGAAAGGTTCCCACCACGGTTGAACTTCAAATAGGTGGACTGTGAAATCATGTGACAGAAAGGTGCTGGCATGAGGAAGAATTGTAAAGTACGATAACTGTAGATGATAAGGAAATGATGGACAGTGAGTTTATTATGTCAGTTTCAATGGAAAATAGTAAGTTGTATGAAAATTATTGGCATATTCATTTATCTTAAGTTCATGTAAATCACTAAAAATAATAAAGTACAAAACTTGATTAAATAGTACGTCTTTATTTTATATTACTAAAAATGTGTATAATTTAATTTTAGAACTGCAAATTTAAAATACGTAGGTATAGAGGTGTGCTGGTAGGGGTAGGGGTATAAACGGTTCTGTTCCGATTAAATTTGAAGTCGGCTCTGTTATGGTTCAAAACAGTGAAGAGTAATCTACCGGACCAGTGCCGGACTTTAAAAGATACAGACAGGACCAGAACTGACTTTATGACCGCATGGTTATGACCTTGAAACGATTGCCAGTACATGTAGGCCTACCTGGCCATTCCCACACTGGTGTGCACACCCGTACTGAATCCACGCTGGCCAGCCAGTTCCAGGTCATTTCTAAGTGAGGTACTGTGCCAATACTGAGCCAATTCAGAATTGTTTTCTCGGGTACTTCCAACTTTGAAGGAACATTTTATAGAATAGATTATTTGTTGGTAACCGTTTGTAACCGTTTGCTATTAGATGAGAGAAATCCTTAGCTTTCTTTGTGTTTTCGTAGAATATGGAACTTTGAGTAAGTTAACACCAAACACACAATAAGACTTTGATCAAGTACTGTACAATAACGAGAAAATAACCTAAACTAGGGATTTTATGTTCATTCCTGTAGTGTACCAAAAATATCTCAACGAAACCAGTGAAAAAAAGTGTACACCTGTCATATATAATTAATTGTTGATTGATGCTCATCTAGACAAAATGTATTGCCAGATATTTGTCAATTTTTTATCGGCCTTTATCGGATTCATGTTATGCCGCAATGGAATTGGATTTGAAAGAAAATCTTGATTATATTCAATTTGGTATTGCCGTAGATGCTCTTCCATTAAAGAATACAATAGTCATGCTTCAGTCAGGGTTTATACACAAAAGCAGGTGTCAGGAACACATTACATCATCATTTGTCAAAAGGCCTTGGAAACTATGCTGTATAAGATTGGTTGATTGTCCCAATATCAGATTCGTTGGGTGTGGGTTTGATTCATATCAATCGAATGACCGTTCTAAAGATTCGCCGAGAATTATATCACAATATACAAACCCGAGACTCCGGTAAGTTGGTCAGCCCGTGCTCTCTTGAATCAAACAATCTTATATATTGGGCTATCAATGTTGCTAACACTTGACGAAAAGGGTTAACCAGGATTCTTAAGATCAATATTTATTGAGATTTCCACCTATTGATTCGCTCATTGCAATTGAAAGTTAATGATGGTTCAACTTATTCGAAAAGACAGCCAGGAGAAAACAATTATTGGCATGGCCCATTTGGCTATAAACAACTGGATTCAATATTGGCCCATATTATCACTATAACTAATTAATAGGTAATATCTAATGTAGAAAATAAAAGTTGAAGAATATCGCTATGCGTTGGATTGATTATGCTCCAAATATTATGATAAATTGGTATCGCAGGTTGGGTTTTGTTTTGCATTTCAAATCTGCGGACGTTATCTATCATCTTGATAATAATTCCATTCCGTCAGAATACAAGGTTCCCTGAAATAACATTACCACAAGCTTCTGGTTGAACTTACAAGAAACAAGAAAATGGGATTTGCACTTAAGACTGTCTGTCAATGGAAATGCTGTAAACAATCACGAAATAAATAAAGAAGCACAAGACCAAATAGAGTTGCAACGTCACTTAAATATTCCTAATAGCGCCATCTGTCAGCGGTACCACGAAATCTCGTAGCTAACTTGTAACGCCTGTACGTGTATGGAAAATATTGAATCGAGATCATAGTAAAGTGAAACGAAAATGTGTTTGTTTATAAAAGAATGTTTGATGACAACACCATTACACATTCTCTGTATGTAGTTAATATGATACCAGTTGTGCGAAGATGACTGACAGGTGAGATTTCCAAGTTGATTTGGTTGGCTGAGCAGTTCCATTTTTGACCTCCTGTTCGTCCTTTTAACTGGTTGGTAGATGGTTTTGAAGCTATTGTAGATTCTATTGATTATTGTAATGAAATAGACAGTGTGTGAGGTAGAAATCTACATAAGTCAAAGAATTGACTGACAAACAATTGGTTTATTTTTATTAAATTCTAAACGATGTTGTGGTTTATGTCAAAAATTGTGTGATCACGTTTCGATTGGTTTAACTACAAGCATTGTCAATGGTAAAATTCGCCCTAAATCTTTTTGGAGATGGAAAACATTAATTCAAACTTTTTCGATCCACTATTTGTAACCTTAACGTGATGTCCTGTGTTTAGATAAATTGCTTAAAACGTCACAGACTCGATAACTTCTATTAACTAAGAATTGTAAAAAAACTGTTTAATCTCTAAAAATGAACATTCGCCTGTTTTGCGGAATACAAATATAGGACTTGTCAATAATAGCCGTAGACGAAATGCGTCATACTTGAATTTAGCTCTTGCAGCAGCAAAGGCTGGTATTCATAGATCTGCTTTTAATATCGATTATTCGCTTTTCACAGAACGCAATCTACAACTTTAATAAAAAAAACACACAAGCTTTGATGCCAGTAAATGGAAAATAAGGATTCCTAACGTTTGATATTATGTTAATAAAACAAGTCAGCTACATAAGAACAACTAATTCAGGTAATTGATTTAGTTAACGCCAAGTTGTAGATTTATCATATAAAGTTGTTTACAATCCTTGTCGCGAATTTTACTAAGTTGGAAAGTATATCATTTTAAAATCTATGACCTATTTTTCTTTTTGCAGTTTGAGGAGGGTATATTTCAGGAATTGCATTTATAGGAAAGTAATATACCAGTGATAGTAGAGGAAAGACAACTCTTGCGTATGGATATACAACTTCTTGGTTTATTGGGAACACGACGTTTCGGTGTAGCTCCTAACACTGTTATCAAGTGATGAGTAACAAATATGCAAGATGATTATTTATACTAAACTATGACAGAGGATATAACAGCAAACTCTCAAAACAATAAAGCACAGAAATGGGGAAAAGGGTTTAAACTCTGTGGGGTTCTATTAAGATTAATAGAACATAAATGTTAGGGATAAATAGTCCTTGGTCTCTGTTCAGTATTGGCTTAATCCTCTTTATGTGAATAGCTTCAAGTAGCTTTCTTTTTTCCAGCAACTTTGGTTTTCTTCCCGCTGCCTGAAAAGCTTTGCCTCGAAATACTTTATCGTGTTTTGATATGAATTTTAAGTAAAATGTACCGGTCGTTTGTTACTTCTTTATTGGATATTTTGTCATGTACCAGTTTTTTTCATGTATATTTCTTTTGTAATGGTCTACAGCACTTTCAACGAGAATGATATAATAGATCAGAACAGTTCTGAGAAGGTTGACTCTTTCGTTGGCTTTAAATCCGTTTCCAGAAGAGACAGCCAGGTCCCTATCGCTTCAGATTTATTGCCAGTTTATGATTCTAAGTTCACTGATTTAACGAGGAAAGGATTCCACGCATACCGGGAATTAAGTCGCAAGATATATTCTATATTACCTTCAATCATCTAAAAGGCAGATAGAGGATTTGGAGACAATATATGGCAAAGGCCGGAGCTTTGTGTGAATCAGGAGGACTTATAAAGTCCAAATGTTCCCATGTGGGCGAGATTTGAGATTACACTATGATACTCCATCATAGCATTGATACAAACAGGGAAACACCAGATCCATACCATTCTATGTAATATATGGTGATTTAAAATGGATCTTCCTGGGATAAGTTATTAACTTAATAACGTATTGGAAGGTTTGCCATTATGGGTAGGCGTTAGAGTACTAGATTGCATACAAACCGAACAATGTTTATCCATGTTTATTTATTTTGAATATTTAGGCCTACACCTCGACAAAGAATTCCCTTACAGCAACAAACAAGCGTGTGTGCTATAAACTTGTTCTTTAAAGCTGCCAAAATTTACACTTTCCCCCCAAAAATTATTTTCACGACAATAAGAGGCGTTCAAGGGCATAGAAAAATGAAATGATTGTCGTTGGGATGAGGAAAATCTATCCAGTTTGAGGTCTGTGCGAGCCGAAATAGTGTTCGAAAAGCAAATAAAATTTAAATAACCGGGACGAACGTGCATTCAGTTCAGGCCAAAGTTCTGGCAGCTCATGTGATTTTAATAAAATTTAGCACTGTAGGCCTACTATTTTAATATTTGTTCGCAATATTGGCAACCTCCCTCGTAATAAAATGAAAATATAACCCTGGGCTACTTGAAAAGATGGAAAATAGATTTGACAGCATGCTTTCCCTGATGGTCAACATAATACACAATTGAACTGATAAAATGTATGATATTATAAATATGATATAATATTTATGATACACAAATAGAACTGACATTAGAGTTCATGTAAGAAATGTTTGAAACTCAAACTTCAAACGTGGGTTCCATACGAATGAGATAAATTAATGCATCACCACGTAGTGAATTGTGAATAACACGAGCGTTCGACACCTGTACCGGTGTCTTCATCAAGTGAAACACCTGAATAGGTGTCGAAAGCTCGTGTTATTCACAACTAACTACTTGGTGATGCCTTAATTTTTTCTCACCAGAGTTCATATTCAAAATGAAACCTATGGCTTGCACTATACTCCGCTTATAGTTAGCCCGCTTTTCAAAACAATCACATTTATCGGTGGCGTCGACTAAGATTAAAACTTAGCTTTGTAAGTAATTCTTTATTTATGTTTTCTTTCCACTGCCTGAATAGCATTTGCCTCGAAATACTTTATCGTGTTTTGATATGAATTTAAAATTTTACGTAAAATGTACCGGTCGTTTGTTACTTCTTTATTGTCTTTATTGGCCACTATGGCATTCCCACAGGCGAGGGTCCAGGAACCGCTTAACCCCCGCTCAAGCAAAAGATAATGAAAACAGTAGTACTATTCGCGACAGTTACATGTACATCGGGAAGTTATATTACCGACTTCATACTGTACAAGATATATTTCCTAGCTTTAGAAGCCCCAGTAAAAGATTGTTATCATGTACGGTCAGCCAGTTTTAGTCGTTTTCGATTTTGACAGGTCGGTTAACGGTGGAACAGTTGGGCCATCTACAACGTTCGTTACATTTCTTTAGAAAATATATTATTTATTTATTAGTACTCTGATTTTGCTAAACAAACCATACAAATTGTAATAAGTTAACAAAAGTTCAGGCTAAACGATCGCTGTTTTACAATCGTGCATGAAGTTTGTATCAGTTAGGGATGGAGTTGGTTTTGGAAATCACACTGCAAAACATAACACAACATATTAACCAGAGATAAGTAAATGATAAAGACAGATTAGTGAGGCAAATCCATGGATTTTCCCATATTAACCACAAGGAATCCGCATGCCTCCAAACTAAAACAACTGTCAAGGAAGGATACTGCACAACAGATAAATTACCCAGTAGCACATTGAGTTCCTCTGTCTTTTGTATCATTATGTTCTCCGCGTTTTGCTACCTAAATCAGTATTTATTACTTCTGTTATATTGGCTGCAGACAAACCGTGAAGTATATATATCAGTATATTGCTGAGCAGTTTGATTAATTGGTCTAGTCAAGGTTGGATGAATGAATCCAATGTCTTATTGGTCAATACTCAGGTCAGGTTGGTATTTTATTAAACTCTTACTGTAGAAATATGTGTCAGTGGGCGTCGAACAGAGTTGAGGTTCGTGTCCTGAATGCTAGGTGATAAATTCTGTGTTCATCCAAAATTATATTTGTTTGTTAAGCCAGAATAATGCTAGTATGATGGTCAGAATTTGTTTTAGATTATGACTACAGAATTACATTAGTTTGTTAGCCATTTGTTATTCCAGAATAGTAGTTTCCTGATCCAGAACAGAATTAGTTTGTTGATTCTAGAGTATAGTTGTTTGGTTTTCAGAATTGTATTTATTTGGGAATCAAGAATCGATTTTCAAAAATAATAAATAGTTGTTTTAATAGTAGAGAGATGCATGAGTTTAGAACTTGTTGACCCAAAAGAGTGCGAGTTTGTTTCTTCTGAGATGTATTCCTGAAAACTCCCCTAATTAGACAATCCTTTAATTTGTTGTGATTCCCACTTAATGATTTTGCATAAGTGACCACAGTCAGCATTGTAATTGTTATCTATTTCGGTTTAATACACCTGACGATGCCTTCTTTTTTTTGCTTTTTGACAGTAGTTCATTTAGTTTGTGACAAATAAAGTGGAATCTGCCCCCACTTTCCAATTAGGGATGCTAAACAAAAACATGTTCATTTAGCAACTTTTCAATTCAGAAATCAATATAGTTATAATAAAATAGTTCATATGTTTTCTCTTAGTCTTACACAGACATGATACAATGAATATTGGTGAACGGTCTTCAAATATTTGCTTCCTGTGGATGTACATAGTTGAATCAGATAATGGGCTTCTGTTTCCCATAAAATGCTAAACAAGATGAAGGTGTTTTAGAATAAAACAAAGTATGAATTCGTACTACAATATATATACTGCCTGTTTCAATCATTTGAGAAAACAGATGATTGTGAGCTGGATAGGGAATGTGTCTGTATACATTTCTGATGAGAACTCAGACTATTCAGCGTGACTCATCTAGACCTTCGTACTTTAATATGGCGGCTTAAAAACTTATACAATTGATTTCGTATTTATAATGTTAAATTGATCAGCATCGAGTTGAATGAATCAGTGTAACTTTAAATCGTTAATAATTAAATGGAACAAGTCACATTTCACTTGAGAATAAATTGCATTTCTCTTGAACCTTAGCTATTACATAATATGTCTTTGCCAAACCTACAAATTGCTCATGATGTTGATTTAGCGACTGACTTGACTTTTGATCGCAGCCAATTTGTTGGAGAACAATTTGTTGTGGCTCTTACTGGTGCCAGGGAGCGAAGCGCGATTTTGTCTCTTCATACATACGTAAATAATTGATTCTTTGGCAGCTCCATTGAAATTGAATCCAACATTTTTTTGGTCTCTTCAAGTTTAATCAATGAAATGAAAGTCTAATGTGATGTCAATCATTACATATAGCTGGAACCCCATTCTTTCAGAGCTTACAATTAATTTCTAGTGTCATTTTCAACAGTTCAGCTGACTAGAATTAGTCATAACGCCTATGATATACAGCTTTCATTGCGTTGAGGTAGAATAATACTTTACCACAGGCCGGAGAGCTAATTAACGATATATTATGTGACAAAAGGTATGTTCTCCATTACTCCATGCAATCGAACAAAGCCTGATGTGTAATAAAACATTTCAATTGAATATTTTAAACATGGAAAAAGCATGATAGAGCTTGTTTTTGTTATCCAATGTAAATGGCGATACGAGCATGGCCAATGTATGTCTTGGATTACCGTTTAATCTTAGAGATTGAATCTATCGAATCGAAGTCTATGGTCATATTTTAAAACCATGACGATTTTATTAGACCCTTTCTGACCTGTTCAATTGATATAAATTTGACGTCATTCGACTCATTGCTCATATTCGGGGAGACATATCAATCTTTGTCAAACTATTCATATCGAATGTATCAATTTGAAGGTCAAGCATAATGTGTTTAATAGACAGTTGGCAATAATGACGTCATTGTTGTATATTGCGGGGTCAATATGGCCTACGGAATGTATTCTGTACAGAAAAGAATGTAGGCCTACAGTAATGCGTGTCTCCTTGAGGCCTTGTAACGGAGCGGACATTTCAAAGAATAACCCTTTTATATGCTATAATCTTTTGTTACGTCATTAAGCTCCAGGTCTACTTTTAAGAATAGTATTCTAGATCTTCTGGTATTCAGTCTTTTCTTCTGAACTTTCTGACAAACTCTTTTAATAATTCGGCTTTATTGTTTGAACAATTCACCAATTTGACTTCTTTTAACAGTACATCAGCCCAATGTTTCGTTCTTAGAAAGAGTAGCCTACTCGGTTACGAACCTAATCTGTCACGCCATAATTCAAATAGTTTAAAGCAAAAATTCATAAAATATTATAGAAAGGTGAATTATTTGTGTTTTTGTGTAGTGTAATAAAACTGTCCACCAATACTATACAAAAGTTCTATACAAAAGAAATACAATATTCCCCCGACTTGTTTTATTTTTATTCTGTTGATACGCCAAAACGATCTTGAATTAAGCAAGTGGGAAAAGCTGTAGTTGTCAAAAAAGGAAACTAGTTTTTGATGCACATCTATACACAATACATAATTATACACATATACTTGTCAAGTGTTTATTTTTTTCTGGTTCTAGTAACGTCATACTATTCTTGGATTAGGCACATAAATTGACAGAAAATATATTGTGTTTCAAATCATCTGTTGGACGTTTCTGTAAGGGTCTCTGCATAAAAATAACAACAGGAAAAGGTGTTTATCAAAAAAGCGTACATGTTATAAACACTGGTTGATTGGGCCATTGTTTGATCGTCGGATGACTACTGCATTGATTTGTATAGTATTTTGAAAAGAAACTCTCCTTAATACACACCTCACTTCCCCATTATAGCTACAAATTGGAGACCCAGTTGCAGTTTAGCCGAAATCTGGATCAACATTCTTAGTGGTGTTTTTAAAGGTAATGATTTGTTTTATTTATGAAACGATTCATTATAATGTTACCCATTTTTAGACGGAATATTTTTATAGTGTTTGGTACAAGAAAGGATGGTGTGAACTCGTTTTATTGATTGTACGGGTTTTATGTTTTGTTTATAGGCTGAAGTATATGTAATCTACGTGTTTTAGTGTTCATGAATATATGTAATCTACAACTTCAAAAGTAATACTCTACCTTTGATGTTGCTTAATAGGAAATAAAGATTTCTTCCCTTTGGTATTTGAATAATTGTATTACTATGCTTATCTGCGCAATTCACGCAGGTAATTATTACAGACTGCAAGATTGTATTAATATGTTATCAAAATATTGACTTAGTATCCTTGTCACTTTTAATTAAGTGTAGCATTGGCTAATTTCTAAATCCAATATCCCTTTTCCTGAAGGTCGTGTGAACCTGAAAAACAATGTAGAGGTATATTTTTATTTAGATTTTTGTCTTAAGGAAAATAATAAGCAATAATTTCTTACAATTAGTAAATGTGATATTAGCTTCAATCAATCAATCAAATAATCTGTGAGTTAAGTGGATTTCTTTATTTTCTATAATCAAAATTAATGTACATTAGCTTGACCCAGGCTGGTAAAATACTAATTTGGTTTAACCTTTTAAGTATATCAAAAGACACTGGTATCAATGAGAAGACTTGGTTGTCTTTATTCAATCCAATTGCAAGAGACAGATTGTCATTTATTATTTTAAGATGCGAAAATAAACAACAAACGGATTCGATGTCCGAACCGCAAAAAAAAATCACTAACCAATATCCTAGAAGGTACAAAATAATCTGGCAGACAGTGTTTGAAAACGAGGTATGGTAAGAGCGAAAGATTTGTGTGATACGGCAATGTAAAATAAACCTCCCTGAGATAGGCTATTAGTTTTGCTACATATTAAAACCCACGGTTTCCCGTTGTGTATGGATGGCGAATATTGGCGAAAGATTTACAATTCCGTTATATAAAAATCTATACCAAATATTCTGTTCAGTTATCAGCATGCATCCAAACTTTAACGTAGCTGTTACATTTCCTCCTGTATAATCATGACAGTAGAATTAAAGCAAAAAAACTGATCTAAAAGAAGTGAACTAAATCCCGTGTTGTGAAAACTTTTCAATTGCAACATTCCAACAGTAGAGACCGGAAAATAGCTTGAATCCAGGATTGTGATAGATTGTTAATTCCAACAGAGACCAGAAAGTAGTTTGTATCCAGGATTGGGATAGATTGTTAATTCCAACAGAGACCAGAAAGTAGTTTGTATCCAGGATTGGGATAGATTGTTAATTCCAACAGTACAGACCGGAAAGTAGTTTGTATCCAGGATTGTGATAGATTGCTAATTCCAACAATGACCAGAAAGTAGTTTGAATCCAGGATTGGGATAGATTGGTAATTCCAACAATTACCAGAAAGTAGTTTGAATCCAGGATTGAGATAGATTGTTAATCCCAACAGTACAGACCAGAAAGTAGTTTGTATCCAGGATTGTGATGGATGGTTAATTCCAACAGAGACCAGAAAGTAGTTTGTATCCAGGATTGAGATAGATTGTTAATCCCAACAGTACAGACCGGAAAGTAGTTTGTATCCAGGATTGTGATAGATTGGTAATCCCAACAGTACAGACCAGAAAGTAGTTTGTATCCAGGATTGTGATGGATGGTTCATCCCAACAGAGACCAGAAAGTAGTTTGTATCCAGGATTGTGATAGATTGGTAATTCCAACAGAGACCAGAAAGTAGTTTGTATCCAGGATTGTGATAGATTGGTAATCCCAACAGTACAGACCAGAAAGTAGTTTGTATCCAGGATTGTGATGGATGGTTCATCCCAACAGAGACCAGAAAGTAGTTTGTATCCAGGATTGTGATAGATTGGTAATTCCAACAGAGACCAGAAAGTAGTTTGTATCCAGGATTGTGATAGATGGTTAATTCCAACAGAGACCAGAAAGTAGTTTGTATCCAGGATTGTGATAAATGGTTAATTCCAACAGAGACCAGAAAGTAGTTTGTATCCAGGATTGTGATAGATTGTTAATTCCAACAGAGACCAGAAAGTAGTTTGTATCCAGGATTGTGATAGATTGTTAATTCCAACAGAGACCAGAAAGTAGTTTGTATCCAGGATTGTGATAGATTGTTAATTCCAACAGAGACCAGAAAGTAGTTTGTATCCAGGATTGTGATAGATGGTTAATACCAACAGAGACCAGAAAGTAGTTTGTATCCAGGATTGTGATAGATGGTTAATACCAACAGAGACCAGAAAGTAGTCTGTATCCAGGATTGTGATAGATTGTTAATACCAACAGGGACCAGAAAGTAGTTTGTATCCAGGGTTGTGATAGATGGTTAATTCCAACAGTACAGACCGGAAAGTAGTTTGTATCCAGGATTGTGATAGATGGTTAATACCAACAGTACAGACCAGAAAGTAGTCTGTATCCAGGATTGTGATAGATTGTTAATACCAACAGTACAGACCAGAAAGTAGTTTGTATCCAGGATTGTGATAGATGGTTAATCCCAACAGAGACCAGAAAGTAGTTTGTATCCAGGATTGTGATAGATGGTTAATACCAACAGAGACCAGAAAGTAGTCTGTATCCAGGATTGTGATGGATGGTTAATTCCAACAGTACAGACCAGAAAGTAGTTTGTATCCAGGATTGTGATGGATGGTTAATTCCAACAGAGACCAGAAAGTAGTTTGTATCCAGGATTGAGATAGATTGTTAATCCCAACAGTACAGACCGGAAAGTAGTTTGTATCCAGGATTGTGATAGATTGGTAATCCCAACAGTACAGACCAGAAAGTAGTTTGTATCCAGGATTGTGATGGATGGTTCATCCCAACAGAGACCAGAAAGTAGTTTGTATCCAGGATTGTGATAGATTGGTAATTCCAACAGAGACCAGAAAGTAGTTTGTATCCAGGATTGTGATAGATTGGTAATCCCAACAGTACAGACCAGAAAGTAGTTTGTATCCAGGATTGTGATGGATGGTTCATCCCAACAGAGACCAGAAAGTAGTTTGTATCCAGGATTGTGATAGATTGGTAATTCCAACAGAGACCAGAAAGTAGTTTGTATCCAGGATTGTGATAGATGGTTAATTCCAACAGAGACCAGAAAGTAGTTTGTATCCAGGATTGTGATAAATGGTTAATTCCAACAGAGACCAGAAAGTAGTTTGTATCCAGGATTGTGATAGATTGTTAATTCCAACAGAGACCAGAAAGTAGTTTGTATCCAGGATTGTGATAGATTGTTAATTCCAACAGAGACCAGAAAGTAGTTTGTATCCAGGATTGTGATAGATTGTTAATTCCAACAGAGACCAGAAAGTAGTTTGTATCCAGGATTGTGATAGATGGTTAATACCAACAGAGACCAGAAAGTAGTTTGTATCCAGGATTGTGATAGATGGTTAATACCAACAGAGACCAGAAAGTAGTCTGTATCCAGGATTGTGATAGATTGTTAATACCAACAGGGACCAGAAAGTAGTTTGTATCCAGGGTTGTGATAGATGGTTAATTCCAACAGTACAGACCGGAAAGTAGTTTGTATCCAGGATTGTGATAGATGGTTAATACCAACAGTACAGACCAGAAAGTAGTCTGTATCCAGGATTGTGATAGATTGTTAATACCAACAGTACAGACCAGAAAGTAGTTTGTATCCAGGATTGTGATAGATGGTTAATCCCAACAGAGACCAGAAAGTAGTTTGTATCCAGGATTGTGATAGATGGTTAATACCAACAGAGACCAGAAAGTAGTCTGTATCCAGGATTGTGATGGATGGTTAATTCCAACAGTACAGACCAGAAAGTAGTTTGTATCCAGGATTGTGATAGATGGTTAATTCCAACAGAGACCAGAAAGTAGTTTGTATCCAGGATTGTGATAGATGGTTAATTCCAACAGAGACCAGAAAGTAGTTTGTATCCAGGATTGTGATAGATGGTTAATTCCAACAGTACAGACCAGAAAGTAGTTTGTATCCAGGATTGTGATAGATGGTTAATTCCAACAGTACAGACCAGAAAGTAGTTTGTATCCATGATTGTGATAGATGGTTAATTCCAACAGTACAGACCAGAAAGTAGTTTGTATCCAGGGTTGTGATAGATGGTTAATACCAACAGAGACCAGAAAGTAGTCTGTATCCAGGGTTGTGATAGATGGTTAATACCAACAGGGACCAGAAAGTAGTTTGTATCCAGGGTTGTGATAGATGGTTAATTCCAACAGAGACCAGAAAGTAGTTTGTATCCAGGATTGTGATGGATGGTTAATACCAACAGAGACCAGAAAGTAGTCTGTATCCAGGGTTGTGATAGATGGTTAATTCCAACAGTACAGACCAGAAAGTAGTTTGTATCCAGGATTGTGATAGATGGTTAATACCAACAGAGACCAGAAAGTAGTCTGTATCCAGGATTGTGATAGATGGTTAATCCCAACAGTACAGACCAGAAAGTAGTTTGTATCCAGGATTGGGGTAGATGGTTAATTCCAACAGTACAGACCGGAAAGTAGTTTGTATCCAGGATTGGGGTAGATGGTTAATTCCAACAGTACAGACCAGAAAGTAGTTTGTATCCAGGATTGTGATAGATGGTTAATACCAACAGGGACCAGAAAGTAGTTTGTATCCAGGGTTGTGATAGATGGTTAATTCCAACAGAGACCAGAAAGTAGTCTGTATCCAGGATTGGGGTAGATGGTTAATTCCAACAGTACAGACCAGAAAGTAGTTTGTATCCAGGATTGTGATAGATGGTTAATACCAACAGAGACCAGAAAGTAGTTTGTATCCAGGATTGGGATAGATGGTTAATCCCAACAGGGACCAGAAAGTAGTTTGTATCCAGGGTTGTGATAGATGGTTAATACCAACAGAGACCAGAAAGTAGTTTGTATCCAGGATTGGGATAGATGGTTAATCCCAACAGAGACCAGAAAGTAGTTTGAATCCAGGATTGTGATAGATGGTTAATTCCAACAGTACAGACCAGAAAGTAGTTTGTATCCAGGATTGTGATAGATGGTTAATTCCAACAGTACAGACCAGAAAGTAGTTTGTATCCAGGGTTGTGATAGATGGTTAATACCAACAGAGACCAGAAAGTAGTCTGTATCCAGGATTGTGATGGATGGTTAATTCCAACAGTACAGACCAGGAAGTAGTTTGTATCCAGGATTGTGATAGATGGTTAATACCAACAGAGACCAGAAAGTAGTTTGTATCCAGGATTGTGATAGATGGTTAATTCCAACAGTACAGACCGGAAAGTAGTTTGTATCCAGGATTGTGATAGATGGTTAATCCCAACAGTACAGACCAGAAAGTAGTTTGTATCCAGGATTGTGATAGATGGTTAATTCCAACAGTACAGACCAGAAAGTAGTTTGTATCCAGGATTGGGATAGATGGTTAATTCCAACAGTACAGACCAGAAAGTAGTTTGTATCCAGGATTGTGATAGATGGTTAATCCCAACAGAGACCAGAAAGTAGTTTGTATCCAGGGTTGTGATAGATGGTTAATCCCAACAGAGACCAGAAAGTAGTTTGTATCCAGGATTGGGATAGATGGTTAATTCCAACAGTACAGACCAGAAAGTAGTTTGTATCCAGGGTTGTGATAGATGGTTAATACCAACAGAGACCAGAAAGTAGTTTGTATCCAGGGTTGTGATAGATGGTTAATACCAACAGAGACCAGAAAGTAGTTTGTATCCAGGATTGTGATGGATGGTTAATTCCAACAGAGACCAGAAAGTAGTTTGTATCCAGGATTGTGATAGATGGTTAATCCCAACAGGGACCAGAAAGTAGTCTGTATCCAGGATTGGGGTAGATGGTTAATTCCAACAGTACAGACCAGAAAGTAGTTTGTATCCAGGGTTGTGATAGATGGTTAATTCCAACAGTACAGACCAGAAAGTAGTTTGTATCCAGGATTGGGGTAGATGGTTAATACCAACAGAGACCAGAAAGTAGTTTGTATCCAGGATTGGGGTAGATGGTTAATTCCAACAGTACAGACCAGAAAGTAGTTTGTATCCAGGATTGGGATAGATGGTTAATACCAACAGTACAGACCAGAAAGTAGTCTGTATCCAGGATTGGGATAGATGGTTAATACCAACAGGGACCAGAAAGTAGTTTGTATCCAGGATTGGGGTAGATGGTTAATTCCAACAGTACAGACCAGAAAGTAGTTTGTATCCAGGGTTGTGATAGATGGTTAATACCAACAGGGACCAGAAAGTAGTTTGTATCCAGGATTGGGGTAGATGGTTAATTCCAACAGTACAGACCAGAAAGTAGTTTGTATCCAGGGTTGTGATAGATGGTTAATACCAACAGGGACCAGAAAGTAGTTTGTATCCAGGATTGGGGTAGATGGTTAATTCCAACAGTACAGACCAGAAAGTAGTTTGTATCCAGGGTTGTGATAGATGGTTAATACCAACAGGGACCAGAAAGTAGTTTGTATCCAGGATTGGGGTAGATGGTTAATTCCAACAGTACAGACCAGAAAGTAGTTTGTATCCAGGGTTGTGATAGATGGTTAATACCAACAGGGACCAGAAAGTAGTCTGTATCCAGGATTGGGGTAGATGGTTAATTCCAACAGTACAGACCAGAAAGTAGTTTGTATCCAGGATTGGGATAGATGGTTAATACCAACAGGGACCAGAAAGTAGTTTGTATCCAGGATTGGGGTAGATGGTTAATTCCAACAGTACAGACCAGAAAGTAGTTTGTATCCAGGATTGGGATAGATGGTTAATATCAACAGGGACCAGAAAGTAGTTTGTATCCAGGATTGGGATAGATGGTTAATCCCAACAGGGACCAGAAAGTAGTCTGTATCCAGGATTGGGGTAGATGGTTAATTCCAACAGTACAGACCAGAAAGTAGTTTGTATCCAGGATTGGGATAGATGGTTAATACCAACAGGGACCAGAAAGTAGTTTGTATCCAGGATTGGGGTAGATGGTTAATTCCAACAGTACAGACCAGAAAGTAGTTTGTATCCAGGGTTGTGATAGATGGTTAATTCCAACAGTACAGACCAGAAAGTAGTTTGTATCCAGGATTGTGATGGATGGTTAATTCCAACAGAGACCAGAAAGTAGTTTGTATCCAGGATTGGGATAGATGGTTAATTCCAACAGTACAGACCAGAAAGTAGTTTGTATCCAGGGTTGTGATAGATGGTTAATCCCAACAGTACAGACCGGAAAGTAGTTTGTATCCAGGGTTGTGATAGATGGTTAATACCAACAGGGACCAGAAAGTAGTCTGTATCCAGGATTGTGATAGATGGTTAATTCCAACAGTACAGACCAGAAAGTAGTTTGTATCCAGGATTGTGATAGATGGTTAATTCCAACAGTACAGACCAGAAAGTAGTTTGTATCCAGGATTGTGATAGATGGTTAATTCCAACAGAGACCAGAAAGTAGTTTGTATCCAGGATTGTGATAGATGGTTAATTCCAACAGTACAGACCAGAAAGTAGTTTGTATCCAGGGTTGTGATAGATGGTTAATACCAACAGGGACCAGAAAGTAGTCTGTATCCAGGATTGTGATAGATAGTTAATTCCAACAGTACAGACCGGAAAGTAGTTTGTATCCAGGATTGTGATGGATGGTTAATACCAACAGGGACCAGAAAGTAGTTTGTATCCAGGATTGTGATAGATTGTTAATCCCAACAGAGACCAGAAAATAGTTTGTATCCAGGATTGTGATAGATGGTTAATCCCAACAGAGACCAGAAAGTAGTTTGTATCCAGGATTGTGATAGATGGTTAATTCCAACAGTACAGACCAGAAAGTAGTTTGTATCCAGGATTGTGATAGATGGTTAATTCCAACAGAGACTAGAAAGTAGTTTGTATCCAGGATTGTGATAGATGGTTAATTCCAACAGTACAGACCAGAAAGTAGTTTGTATCCAGGGTTGTGATAGATGGTTAATTCCAACAGAGACTAGAAAGTAGTTTGTATCCAGGATTGTGATAGATGGTTAATTCCAACAGTACAGACCAGAAAGTAGTTTGTATCCAGGATTGTGATAGATGGTTAATTCCAACAGTACAGACCAGAAAGTAGTTTGTATCCAGGATTGTGATAGATGGTTAATACCAACAGGGACCAGAAAGTAGTCTGTATCCAGGATTGTGATAGATAGTTAATTCCAACAGTACAGACCGGAAAGTAGTTTGTATCCAGGATTGTGATGGATGGTTAATACCAACAGGGACCAGAAAGTAGTTTGTATCCAGGATTGTGATAGATTGTTAATCCCAACAGAGACCAGAAAATAGTTTGTATCCAGGATTGTGATAGATGGTTAATCCCAACAGAGACCAGAAAGTAGTTTGTATCCAGGATTGTGATAGATGGTTAATACCAACAGGGACCAGAAAGTAGTTTGTATCCAGGATTGTGATAGATGGTTAGAGACCAGAAAGTAGTTTGTATCCAGGATTGTGATAGATGGTTAATACCAACAGAGACCAGAAAGTAGTTTGTATCCAGGATTGTGATAGATGGTTAATCCCAACAGAGACCAGAAAGTAGTTTGTATCCAGGATTGTGACAGATGGTTAATTCCAACAGTACAGGCCGGAAAGTAGTTTGTATCCAGGATTGTGATAGATGGTTAATACCAACAGAGACCAGAAAGTAGTTTGTATCCAGGATTGTGATGGATGGTTAATCCCAACAGTACAGACCAGGAAGTAGTTTGTATCCAGGATTGTGATGGATGGTTAATCCCAACAGTACAGACCAGAAAGTAGTTTGTATCCAGGATTGTGATGGATGGTTAATCCAAAAAGAGTCCGGAAAGTAGTTTGTATCCAGGATTGTGATGGATGGTTAATCCCAACAGAGACCAGAAAGTAGTTTGTATCCAGGATTGTGATGGATGGTCAATCCCAACAGAGACCAGAAAGTAGTTTGTATCCAGGATTGTGATAGATGGTTAATCCCAACAGAGACCAGAAAGTAGTTTGTATCCAGGATTGTGATAGATTGTTAATTCCAACAGTACAGACCGGAAGGTAGTTTGTATCCAAGGTTGTGATAGACTTTTCCTATAATATCCAACTATTGTAATTTGATTTGATATTGCGTTTAAATTTACCGTTTGTCGTTTAAAATTTATTCCATTGTTTATGAGCGTCGACCAGGGGAGTGAAGTCACCTTGTAATGTCAGTGACAATTCCACCATTATAATTGCATTTTACCAATGTCGAATGTTGATTGCGTGGGCGTTCTAGCGTTAATGTAAATTTGCATAGAAAGAGGATTACGGTGCTTTCTGGTATAAACGAGGTTTGCTGTGACTCAACTTAATTTCTTTGGTTATTTGGAACATAAATTTGTAAATCTCGACAGTTCAGATTCAATTGCACCAAACACACCGGTTAAATGTTCTGAATAGCTTGAGAAAAATACCCGTCGCCCGATTGCTGCAATTCTGTGGTGTTAGCTGAATAATTGAAGAAAGTAACCGCAGTTCCTTATCTGCATCTCGCTATTTAATTCTGACATGACCAAAAAAACATGATTGAACAAGATATGATATGATAGAATTAGTACTGACTGCAACCAGGAAGGTTGGAAAAACAGACATTTTTTAGCCTTTGGCTCAAGGCTCGACGTTTTATTCCAAAGTATTATGATATTTCTAATGTCTCTCAAGCGCGTAACATCGGATATATCGAAGGGTATAGATGGATACAGGTCACAGTTCCTGACTTCCGGACGAAAGAAGTTCCAAATATTTTTTGTGTGTGTTTTTTTATATATATTTTTTTCCTGGCCCCCTGCATTTTTTTCTGGGCATTTTTGTAGTTTTTATGAAAGGATAGGGGTTGATTTACTGTCTGGAAATGATTTTAGGAGGGGAATGGGACCAGTTCAGGTGGATGGAGATCTGGTATTTAGGAGGGTGCTTTGGTCTGTTTACATGCGGCGGTATATGTGCAAAGAGACCCCTATCAGCTACTTCTACTTGTATCTCAAAATTTCTACCTACAACGTATGAAAAAATTGTGCTTAAAATACTGCCAAAGGACTGTTCAATGCCTCCACCGAAGGATTTAGTTCAACGAAAATTAGGGAAGGTGGTGTGAGAGCGGACATTAACATTAGCGCATATGGGAAATGAAGGAAAATGAAACTGTGACCTGCTGCCAGATAGAAAAATAACAATAGCTTCCATACAGACCCTTTTGCAAATACATCAAAGTACAAAGGTTTATTGTTTTAATAGTATCTGTTCGTGTATTTTCTTAAATAGTGGGATTTAAAAAATAAAAAATTATCATGACATAAGATTTATTGCCAAAAATTGGTCCATGAGCATACATTTCACAAACATTTATGGATACGGATTAACAGGGTGTAGTTGTAGTTGTCAAAATTTAAAAAACTATCTTTGGGTGCCCATATCTACACGATGTTTTGTCTTCTATTTCATTATTCAATCTGAACTTTTGATTAACGTCTGGTGGTTCTGACACCGCTCTTCAATTAGAAAACATCTTCATAGTACTCGTAAATCAAACGCTCTAATATGTCAGTCAACCATTGCAGCTTAGTGATTTGGGTGAAAAATCATAAATCAGAAGATTTCTCAAAATGGCATGAGCTGCCAAAATTTGATTTGAACGTTTGAAGTACCTTGAAAAACTAAATGATTGACGTTGAGATAAAACAAACATCGGTAAAGTCAGTTACCCGTACGAACAGAAAGTACGTGCAAACAATAGACAAAATTCAGGCTAGGGCACATTTTCCATTCCTTGTTAACACTTGTTAAGTACATATCCAAAATTGATATATGAAGAAAGCTCCCATTTAGTACGTCTTGGCAAAAATAAGCTAATTCTGTTTCAACTAAATTGCCCCTATATTTGGAAGCTCATGCCACTTTAATATAGTTCCAAGTAATGGTTACAAATGTACTTGTAGAGGTTTGATTTGTGGATGGATTGATTCGTAAAATAACCTTGTTCTATTGATCCAGGCTTTTCCACCTTTTGATTGGCTGCTTGCAATCGGACGTTCATAATGGTGTTGCTTATTCGAGAAGACAGTCATGAGAAAACAATTTCCGTGTAAGAAAATGACATAAAACATCTGTAACTATTTTGATTTGACCCATATTTTCCATATGAATTCGAATGTACCAAATACGAAAGTTCAATACAAGCTTCATTATGTTCAACATATTAAGAATAATTTTTGATCTACAGATCGCTTTTTTGTATTTCCAATATACGGACGCCATCTATCTTCGTGATAATAATTTGATTGTGTCAGAATACAAGATTCCGTCAAATAAAATTACCTCAGGTTTTCTAGATGATTTAATATCTGTCAATTTTAGAAACAGACAGTCAAAGGAAACGTAATATGAACGTAATATACTTGAAGACTTTCTGTCTGCAGGAATGCTGTAAATCATCAAATAGAGAATATGTTTCTGAGCGATTTTGAATAAAGATGATAGTTTAAGGATAACGGTTGGGTTTATTTGAGGTGACTAAAGCTGAAAAATTATGATATTTTTCGTTAAAACAAAATAAGAAAATTGTCCACTTTTCTTCTCAAGAAATGCCAACTCACTGTAAGTAAAAAAAATAAAAATCTCCCTAGTGGATACTCGATGTAGGAGAGTTACAAACATTCTCTCAAGGATTGGGGTTTTCCTCCTGACGGTTTACTCTACCACTAAATCGACGAACGCAAGCATATAAGTGAAATAATATTTTGAGAGTGGCAAAAAACACCAATCAACCAATATCAAGAAATGGGATTATACCAAAAGTAAATGAATAACGAAGTATGGAACGGTGCGTTGCAAGTCTGTCACTGCATCTCTTATGGAAACAAAGCTGACTACGTTATCTAAGTCACCGTTTCATACGTCATTCATTTATTCTGATTATACGTTAAGGCAGCAATTCAAATTAATACGTGTTTAATATCTATGAGTTTCCATCTGTTTTCTCTTATCATGACAATCGGAATTAATGACACTTTGAGAACAATTACAACTTCCCTGATACCGAAATGATTGATTGTTTGATTAATGTACCAGTTGGTTGCCTCGGTTGTATGGTTGTATCGTTTGGTTGTTTGGACGGTTCCTTGGGTGGGTCGTTTGGCGGCTTGGTCTTTTTGATTGATAACCGAACTGCATTGGTTATTTAAAATAACACAATGCGCTACATTGGTTATTTTGATAAACACAGGGCGCTGCATTGGTTGTTTTAATAAACACAGGGCGCTGCATTGGTTATTTTAAAATACACAGGGCGCTAAATTGGCTATTTTAATATACACATTGGTTATTTTAATATACACAGGGCGCTGAATTGGCTATTTTAATATGCACAGGGTGCTACGTTGGTTATTTTAATAAACGCTGTGCGCAGCATTGGTTATTTTAATAAACACTGTGCGTTGAATTGGTTATTTGAATAAACACTGTGCGCTGCATTGGTTATTCTAATATACAAAGGGCGCTGCATTGGTTATTTTGATAAACACATGGCCCTGCATTGTTATTTTGATAAACACAGGGTGCTGCATTGGTTATTCTAATAAACACAGGGTGCATAAGGATGGCGTAGAAAAGGGTTCAAAGAACGGATCAAATTAGTAATATATATCAACTGTGACGTCATGTTTATTGCTTGGTACAGGCTTCTATTAAATTTCGAAAATGGATTATAATGCGCTAGAACAGATGAAGTTATTTTTATTATTTTACTTTAACTAAAATGTTGTTTGACTAGGTTCATAGCGAACAATATATCAATTAATACAAGTAAATATCCCACTTTGACTTTAAAATGGTCTCTAACTTCTGGGATTTAGAATATGATTCATATTCGATATGCCAGCTCACTTGAAGGAAATTAACTTTTGTAATGGAGAGGAGGGAGTTAATTCAAATAACAACTTATCTTTCTGTTCTCAAACTAATCCTGGATTTTTCAACATCATTGTCTTTGCTTAGATAAATTGTTTAATACGGTTAGAACCCAATCTCATTTTTCAAAACTGTTTGGTTTCCCTATTGAAGGATTACAAACAACAAACTTGTGTTTTACAGAATACAAGATAAGGCATATCAAACATTGCCGCAGACGGAATATACACGATAATAACGTACCGCTTGCAGCAAGAAAGGATGTTGCCCATGCCTTCTATTGATTGTACCTTTTTAGAAGGACGTAATCTACAACTTCAAAAGGTATACACTAGCTTTGATGTAACTAAATAGGAAATAAGGATTATCTACGTTTGATGTTCCAATAATTGTATTAACTTGTTTAACTGTGCCACATTAGAGCCATGTATTTTTACACGTAATTATTTTACTTTACTCGAAGGGTTTAAAATTTGTTCTAAGATGTTAGCGAAAAATGGGTTTACCGGTCTTGTTACTTTTCATGTTGAAATTAGCTTTATATGATTGCCTGTGGGTATATGCAGTGTACAAGGGGATTTAGATGAAACAAGTTTTGAGATTTTGACTTGAACAATTAAATAGCAAAGTAGATAAAATGTTTTGTATGCCAAGTACTTCTTGAAAATCGCGGGTCTCCTTCGTGCAAATATCCCGATTTTCTCCCCAACTAAACCTTGCAATCCCACTACATATCTGACTTAAATGTGACGTAAAACATCAAGCAATTCGCCTCTATCTCTACGATATCTCAAATAAAATGCATAAATAATGTACTCGTTTATGGCTGTTTTATTAGCCTAAAATTCATTTAAAGACTTTGGTGTAGAGAAACTGAATGGTTTTATGAAAGTTGTCACTACTGTCTGTGTAAAATCCGTTACCAAAAGAGATACCCATCTCTTGTTTTAGATTTATTGATAGTTTATGTTTCTAGGTTCACAGAATAAACGACGAAAGGATTTCAAACATGCCGTAAGTAAGTCACAAGCTTTATAATCTATTACTTTTAATCATACAACAGCCAGACAGAATGATAGAAGACAGTTTACGGTAAAATCCGGAGATTTGTGTGAAGCTGGACATTCCCGGTGGACGAGATTTGAGATTCCAATATACTTTATGAGACGAGATTTCACAGAAGACCCAATCTATTCTCCAATAATATATAGAGACTTATCTCTCTGTGAATCAGTTCTACCACGAATTTGATTAACGTTTCAACAACAAACAGAAAAGCACTGAAGGAGGAACTTTTTTACTTTGGGGAAATTATAGAGAGAAATTTTCTAAATGTTTCCTAGATAATAACCCTTATATAAAACTTAACGAGAGTGGCCAATTGCACATCATGTTACCTTAGAAACAATCTCAAGAAAATGTGCTATGTTTGATATGTGCCTGATACCTAACTGTGATATTTATGTTTTACCTTAGGGCACAAGCTGTAAATTCTTAAAGTGGAATAAATATATTTTCAAAAAAAAAAAAATAGAGTGGCATTAAAGAGGGATATAATAATAACATATTGGTAAAAGCTGGAGGTCAGTATGCCATAACTGCTTGTAAGTCAGGCGTATCTAAGGTAATGGCTGGATGTCAGTATGTCATAAATGCTGTACGTCAGGCGTATCCATGGTAATGGCTGGAGGTCAGCATGCCAAATGCTTGTAAGTCAGGCGTATCTATGGCAATGGCTGGAGGTCAGTGTGTCATAAATGCTTGTAAGTCCGGCGTGTCCATGGATTGCCATATGACCTTTTTCTCATATTAAAGAAATCCACATGTCTCTTAAAGCTATCACTATCATGGAAGGATGCATTACTAAGATACATTACCCAATGTCACATTGATTTTCAAGTCGACCATACAATTATGTTCCTTACGTTTTGCTGCATAAAGTACAATTTATTAGCTCTCTTCAACTGACTGTAGACACACCGAAAACCAAAATTATACAAATATTTTTGGGCGGTTTTATCAATTTGTCTAGACAGAGTTCCAGATTAAATGAAGCAATGCTTTGTCTGATTCGTTTATACTCAGGTCGTGGAGATATTTATTAGACTCCTTCAACAACTGTTAAAATATGTGGGTTTGGGCGTTGAACCCGGTTGAGGGTCGTGTCCAGAATACAAATGCCGGAAGTTCGATTATTGGCTGCTCAATAATTGTATTAAATTGTGGGTAAAAAAATGAATAAATATGGCGGTCTAGGTTGGTACACCAAACTTGCTTTCGCTTGTTGATCCAGACTTGTATCAATTAGTTGGCTAAAGAATAAACTGTACAAAAAAATATTTATTCCCATCTATACACGATATTTTATAAACAAAAATTCAAACTATTAATATGGAACGCGTTCAGTAGTTTCGTGAATAGAACCAATGACCATGTGGATGTTTCGGACAAATGGTTGTATGTGGCCAACGAAGCACAAAATTGGGTAGAAATTCACTCTAGATCTCATTGTGCTGAAGATAGATAATGTTAAATAGTACTCACAAAACACTCGCTCTACACATGGCGGCATATGAATATAGCATGAGCTTACGGTGAAATTTCAGGTGGTGTAAGATCGATACGTGAAACAAGAACTGTCTTCTAACTCTGGAAAACTTCCGTTATCGAATGGAACAGCGGGGATACGCCCATGGCGCTTTTTCTCCATCGATTATTCTTCTTAATTCCGACACCCAAGCGTCACAGGAAAATATATTTCTGGTTGTCTTCTCTGCTTTTGTCAATTTTAATATTTGTGATTTTTGACTGCCATGAAGGATAAGGCAATACACCGCTCATAGAGAATATACAGGGGCATGTTACAAGTCATTTCAAAGCACTTTTTATAGCCCATGATTTTTTTAGTTTCGTCGGTGGGCTTCGGGTATATTTTTCTGGTAAAAGTTTGTTTACACGTATTTTATTACTGAGCAGTATTGTATCAAAGTCGAAGCTTGTAAAGATTGTGAAGAGAACAACTGTCATTGTTGTGTCTTACGTAGTCTTATTGTCATTCGCGAAATTAATATATTTTACTTCGATGGATGGATTTCAATTCTTTCAAAAATCTTTAAAAACCTGTAACATAACTTGAAAGGAACTTTTCAGTTATTACTCTAATATACCATCTATGATATATTTATCTACATGTATGAAAGGCTAGCATCTACATTGGTTTTAGCATCTGTATAAAGTTCACAAGTGTTTAAAGGGGCATGAGCTGCCAAAATGTTGATATTTTGACGTAAACACAGAATGTTGAAATTATTGGCTATTTTTCTAAAGACATATAATTCAGAAGCTTTTTAGTGCTTCTAGTCTCGAAAATGTACGATAAAGTATTGTTTTGAACTAACTTTGGCTTAGAATGAATGAATGGTCGTCCCGGTTATTTAAATTTTGCTACTTTTCGAACACGTTTTCGGTTCGTACAGGGCACATAGTGTATGGATTTTCCTCATTCGAACGCCAATCAATTAGTTTTTCGATGGCCCTCAAAGCCTCTTACTGTCGTGACGATCAGAAATTATGAAAAAAGTGTGAATTTCGGCAGCTCATGCCACTTTAAGAAGCCTCCTGCTTTATTTAACAAGGTTTTAAATGAGTTCCAAGATCTTTTGTAATAAAGATACTAGTCTCTAGCAAGGCCAATTTGTATACGGGTTGGACTAAAAACCTTGGTTGAATTTAAGGGACCACTCGTCTATGCAAAGTATATATCACTACAAGCTGGTCTATACATTGAGCTGGTGCTTGCTAAATAACATATATTGTTATTATTAGGGCCCGCTTGTTCAAAAGAAAAATTAGATTAATGGCAGGTTAAATGATGTGACGTCATTGAAAAATTCCTTTGTGATGCGACGTCATCTAACCTAGCGTTAAACCAATCTTTTAAACCAATAATTTAATGTTGAGTGTGTTACGACGAATACTGCCCCGCCCACCACTACGAACTATTTTTGACAACGACAAACGTAACACGCTGGCAAAACCAAAAAACATGTTATTTATTGAAACTGAATTAATTAAAGTTATGTTGAATGAATACCTGCTCTTGTTTATTTTTCATTCAGATATTAAAGATTCCAAGAAATAAAGAGCAACTGATTATTTCGGAATACTGAAATGTTTGCACTCATGTCCGGGCTACGAAAGAAGAGTGGGCTATTACGACTTCCAACTAACTCACAGAGAATTAACGGCGGACTTCCCAGAAGTCTTCTAACTCGAATTTTATACGCAAATGACTTCCAAGATTTTCTCTTCCGACTTTTTTTTATACCAGGCAAATCCATACAACTTTAATTTATTACTTTCAGAAATTAGGATTTATTTTTAGATTTTGAACTACCTGTTTTCAGATTTTATTCTATATATTAAACAGTAAAGGTTGACTGAAATCTCGTAGTATGCTGATTTTTCCATGAAATTCGAGCTATCAATGTCAGTAGGACTTTCAGTGGAATAATTCTGATTGAACTTGAATTGGAATGGGATGTCGATTTTTGTAATGTAAGGTGTTCGTTGTTCTAATGTTGTTAGAGTAGCTATAAATGAATATTGTCTTTAATACATTGTAAATAGAATCAGAGCAGTCCACCTCATTCAGCTGTTGGATATTTCCTCTTAGCGAGCTCCCTCAATTTTACTTTGAAAGTTATCTTTGCATTGTTTTTGTGTTGTTGTTGTTTTTTCAGGTCATGGTGACCGAGGATGTTACCAAGCAACAACCAGTTTCATCTCAAAGTTTTACCAAGAGATCAGCTTATTCGGCTATATTTCTGTCAAGGCTAAACAGTTCGAATCAAAAAATTTTGCTTTTCAAACTTTGTACTTGGTATTTACTATACGTCATTACGTTGTGCAGTCGCCCTTGCCTATGATTGGGACGTCATTTGGCGGACAGCTTTATCATTTCCTGTAGCTTTGCGCGCGTTGGTTTGTTGTTATTCTTGAAAATAATGTATACCACTTCCTTTGTTATTACATGAGTTATAGAGTTATGAACGAACTGACCGCTGTGCAAACTTTTCATAAGCCGACTTCGAGGATTTATTTAGTTTACACAAGTTCGTTCATAACTCGTTCATACTCGATGAACCGAAGAAACATTGAAGTCAATCCTTATAATTTAATTACTATCACATATACTACGTAAAACAATAAAAAATATCTGAAAGAAGTGATATATTTTATTTTCAAGAATCAAAACAAACCAACGCGCGCAAAGCTACACTTGATTTCAAAGCTCTCTGCTAAGTGACGTCACAATCACAGGCAAAGCGACTGTACAACGTGATGACGTCATCTCGCGTCATAGCGTTGAGTCTATCAGTGCACTGTACTGACATGAGTATAAACGTTTTCGTAAGCGTACATAACAAGTTGTTCTTTATTTCTTTGAAATCTAATCAAAATGAAAAATAAATATAAGCAGCTATTAAAACAACATATTTTCAAATTGATAGCTTTCTCTGTTTCAATAAATAGCAGTAGACATATTGTTGTTTCGTCGGTGATTCACGTGTATCGTTGTAAAAATAGTCCGGAGCTGGTTCGTTCATCGGGTTATGAACGAAAGCAGATTAGCCAATCAAATTGAAGTATTCGTTGTAAACACACTGGACATTAAATTATAACTCAACGAACTGAAGAAACAAACCGAAAGTCAATACTTATTTGAACAACCGGCCCCTGTTGTATACTAACACCCCCAATCAACCCGCCAAGGCATACGTTGTATGTACATGTGTACATACTATGTTGGACACACTCTGTATGTTGTACATACTCTGTTGGGATGGTTTCTGCACAAGACTTACTTGTAATGTATGGCGTTTCATTGAGGAACACGTTAGCACCTCGCAAAAAATTCTGCAATAGCTAGGCTTTACCAATACGTTTCAGCATGTCGTAGTGAATGTCTTCCTGACATACCGGTATTGAGGTACAAATTGTGAGAACTCTTGTACCTTAAATTCTAAGTATCCAAGCTGTAATATAACTAATTGGATTACTTTGGGATGTAGCAACTCGATACTACAGAATGACCATCGACACGCCAACAATTATAAATGTTTACCCTAGGGAAATGACCATGTTGCAGGTCCAGATAAATTGCTTTTTGTCAGAAAACATCGAAATTTATCTATCAAACCAACCGGCTTAGACTGTTATGGTAGCAATACATTCAATTAGTTTCGTAGCAAAGCTGTTGGATTATACACAGTGAGGTTTTTTTTTTATGTATTTTTAAACCAAAACATATCTGCTTATCTCAATTTATTTTGTTGTACTGGTTTGGATACACAGTATTTTCCATTGCGCCGTTCACCGGTAATGGTTAGTGGAAACATATTTTATAAAATAATAGCATTTTATACTTACTAATACCTCAATTTTGTTGATTTGTAAAGGGTATATATCGGATCATTACTACTAGGCTTCGAAATAAATCATATGTAAGCTAGCAGTTTTGGCGGAGCAAATGGCCATATGTGATATGTTCGAGTATTTGTGTCCGTGTAATGTCAGGTTTGCAGATGACAGTAATTTACCAAATATTTGACAGGTAAAAACCCCGGCTCATCTGGTTAGTGGTCACCGTAATAAGGATTACTTATAAAGCCGGTTGGAGATGTACAGGGTGGAAATTGGTACGGATCTATGGTGATTTATGTAGTATAATATAGCCCATCCTGTTAGTTCTGTTGGGGGGGTATCTGATAGGCTTATATCTCGCCCAACTCCTCCGCAAAGTATGTTACTAGTCATTAGGAGCTGTTTTGTAACGTACTACGGTGAAGTTGTGTCTTCAAAATATTTTTTCATCCTAAATTGTTGAACGTTGAGCGCAGTGTATATTTTCGCTTCTATAATGTTTAAGTTACTCTACAAAGGTGGCCAAGGTCGCATAGATTTACTGGGTTTTATTCAGAACAGACTTTACTATATTGAACAAATACTAAGTGTCTTTATGTAAATGAAGTTAGAATATCAGGCTTTGGTATTTAAGGGTGAAATTTTAGGATCCTCTGCCTAAATATTTAGAGTTTCGTTTGTATGTGTTTATAGTTATCATTTGATATCAGTTATTTCCTCTGTGTTTTGAGGATGCATTGCATACATCGATCCAGTTTTGAAATGAGGATACTGGAACATTCCTTGGACAGATACAGTTGAATGTGAAACCTAAAAACAGTAGAACTATATCAAGTTTAGGTGAAAAGAACGGACTGGTCCGTAGGAAACACCGACCTTTTTTATTTGAAAGGTTAAAAGACCATAGCATCATTAAACCTTCTCACATAATGTTATGTATTTTAAGTACCATCTCAACATTGTTGTCTGTGCTTAACATAATCGATAACGCGGTCAATTGACTGTTACCAAATGTGTTTATTTTCTATAAATGCTCAATAGTTCTGATGTGTTATATTTTTAAAACTTCTGGAATTTTGTCAAGATATTACTACGCCTGCTGACATGTATATCTCTGTACTTTTAATTTTATTCTATGACATACTTTATTTTCAAAATCTGGAAATGTTGTGCTTAATTCACCTAAGATAGTTTTATCTTCCAACAATAGGCTGCTTATCACGACAGCCCAGTCGTCGATATGTATACAAAAAAGGTCAATGATACAATGATAATTGACATCTTTATTGGGTATTGTGAAGAATCAACTCCTTCTGACCCGCAAAGAATCCAATTAGCTCTCCGGCACCTCTGGGATTCTGAGAATACAGCAATTTCCACTAATTCCTCTCTTAATCTGTCAGGATTAAGTTTTTTATTACCTCATCATTTCACCCTTAAGTGTTTATTGCTAAGCGGTGAAACTTTTTAAAGTCGTTTCCGACTAATTGTAAGAGGTGTCAAACGCTCTTCAACTGAGTTGAGTTTCTGTAGTTTGACGTCTTTCAGACCAGAGGACAATGTTTGTACGGTCATTCAGTTTAGGCACAAGCATCCAAACATGTTTGAGGGAGATCGATGAGAAACTAAGGTGGAACTTTGATGACAGATCGACCTGTAAGAATCCCGAAGGAAGGTGTTCAGTACCAACACTTGTCATGAAAAAAACACAGGAGGAGGTGGAATGGCAAGGATTGGGTGTTCTGTCAAGTTCTCATGGTACAGGCGGTCCGATTAATTATACTGAAGCTCTTGAATTCAAGACACACTCGAGTTTCGTTTACTCGGATTTTATGAAAGTATTTAGGATCTTTTATAGCTGGATTAATTAACCCCTGCTTTCCTCTAATAGATTCATTTAAAAAAACATATCTTTACGTTGTATGTTATCATAATCGTAAATCGTCCGAAACGTATTTGAAGCTTGCCAGTAGCCAATTTAGGAAATTCAAATTATGTATTGTTCAAGCGTTCATATCTAAGTTTATTGAATAACAATGTTAGGAACGTTTGAACGTAAAACGTGAGACTTTTAATGGGCGACATTTGTCAGGATCGCTCATCGGTAGCTTGACAAAAAAGGCCAAGGCGATTTAGATAAATACTTCCAGAATCAAATCGTTAAATTTTCTGGCGCTCGCGATTTTAAAATCGTTCAAAGTTAGCCAAAGGACACTTGTTCAAAATTATTGATTTCAATGTATAGATGTAGTTACACAATCTATGCTCTTTTCTCATTATGTTGCGTCCAACATTTTTGTTTGCTCGAAAAGCAACCTTAGTCATTTGTATTATCTTAACAAAGCTTATCTGACCCTCAATCAAGAGTCAGAACCGAGAGTAAGACATACATTGCCAGATACGCCAACGACATTGGAGTAAGGCATGTATCCCTAGATCCCAAGGCGTAACTCAACATCTCAGGAAAAGACAGACTTAATCACCCCATCCGAACCGACCTGCAACCGTCCCACGGTAAGGCAGACTTCATCGCTAAATCCCAATCTAGAAGCCGACATCCCAGAGTAAGAAATACATGTAGACTATTCACAAGATTCCAACCGACAAAGTAACATTCTAGGGTAAAATATATAAACTTTATCTCCAAATCCCATCCGGCAAGGCAACATCTCAAGCCACGTATCGTAGTACAGCATCTATCATTAGATTGTCTAGCCCACAGCATCCATAACGGATACCCTTCGGCACAACCCAAAATGTGAAAGTCATCCCAGAGTTATGCAGCTCAAACCAAATCTCAGTCATGTATCTCAAGTCAGATCCCCCAAACAACACAACCAAGATTCCAGGATCATATATCTCAAGTCAGATCCCCAAACGACACGTCCAAAAGTCATGCAGCTCAAACATAATCTCCAAGCGAAATATTCCACATTCTAGTCATGTTTCTCGAGTGAGATCCCCCTAAACGGCGCAACCCGTATTCCAGAAAACTGTGTTAGTATCTGCACCGAAACGTCGTCAAAAAAAAATAAACGAAGAAGTTTGTTATCCATACTAACGAAGCAAACCACATCCCAGAGTCTTAAGTCCGATACTCTAACGACACAACCCTCATCGCAGAGTCGTGTATCTTAAGTCAGATCTCCAAACGACACAATCCACATCCCAGAGTCGTGTATCTTAAGTCAGATACCCGAACGACACAACCCACATCGCAGAGTCTTGTATCTTAAGTCAGATCTCCAAACGACACAACCCACATCCCAGAGTCATGCATCTCAACAAGATCCCCAAACGACACAACTCCCAGATTGGGAGTTGTGTATCTTAAGTCAGATCCCCAAACGACACAACCCACACCCCAGAGTCTTGTATCTTAAGTCAGATCTCCAAACGACACAACCCACACCCCAGGGTCTTGTATCTTAAGTCAGATCTCCAAACGACACAACCCACATCCCAGAGTCATGCATCTCAAACCAGATCCCCAAACGACACAACTCACAGATTGGGAGTTGTGTATCTTAAGTAAGATACCCAAACGACACAACCCACATCCCAAAGTCATGTATCTTAAGTCAGATACCCAAACGACACAACCCACATCCCAGAGTCATGTATCTTAAGTCAGATCCCCAAACGACACAACCCACATCCAAGAGTCATGCATCTCAAACCAGATCCCCAAACGACACAACTCACATCCCAGAGTTGTGTATCTTAAGTTAGATCCCCAAACGACACAACCCACATCCCAGAGTCATGTATCTTAAAGGAGATATGAACAAGATTTAAAGCTGGTTTGTGCTTGTTTATTGACTAAATATATATTTGAAAATTATCAGTTGAAACGAAACAACCTTCGCGTTAGTTCCCTGGTAGTCAAAAAACGAACGGGGAGGAAATATGCATATTTTCCGTATTTTTGGTAACTGCTCGGAAAAATGACGTCATACACGACCTTCGATGTGTACAGACTGCCACGAAGACGTACTGAGACAACAGAAACCGTTTATTACGTCATCGCTGTGAGGGTACGTACACAACGGAGGTCGTGTTTGACGTCATAAGTCTCTGAGATAATTAACTTTCGTAAGCATTGTAGATCCGTAAACGTAGCTTGAATTTTCTTTTTGGTCAGATTTATAAAGTACATGTTCTACAACATACCTAACGCAAATTAGAGAATATTTCCAAAAGCTGTTCATAAATCCTTTAAGTCAGATAATCAAACAACACAACCCACATCCCAGAGTCATGCAACTTAAGTCAGATCTCCAAACGACACAACCCATATCCCAGAGTCGTGTATCTTAAATCAGATACCCGAACGACACAACCCGCATCTATGAATCCCATATCTCAAGTTAGATTCCATAACGACACAACCCGCATTCGTGAATCCCATATCTCAAGTTAGATTCCATAACGACACAACCCGCATCCGTGAATCCCATATCTCAAGTTAGATTCTGTAATGACACAACCCGCATCCGTGAATCCCATATCTCAAGTTAGATTCAGTAACGACACAACCCGCATCCGTGAATCTCAAGTTAGATTGGCAGTTAGTGGCAGTTGGATTGTAACTGATGTACATGTAAATATTAATAAAATTATTTCATCGTAATTGTTTGGCTTGTTGATCGTTTTGGTGACGGAAGTTAATTTGAAATCCATGTAAGCAGACACAGTCCTCTTTTGTGTGAACTGGTAGACGGGGCGCGTTATGTAGAGCTTCGCGGGCTGCCGGCATTGATTGGCTCGATAATTCCGGTCCCGGTGCGACGGGTTATTGTGGCAGGATAGCTCGCCTGGCATTGGCACTCGTCAAGCAGCAACTGTGTTGAGACCTGGTGTTCTGTGAATGGGGGAATGGGTTCGTATGATCGATGTTTATGTCGTACAATCTAGCAGTGGTTAGCATTGCTCTTTCTCGATTTAATTGTTTTGGTGCAATCCACAACTATGAATGCCTACAAAACATTGCTTATGTTGTATTGTTTTTTTTTTTTTGGCAGTTGAGTGATGTCACGCTGAGTGGTTTGTATGTGTAAGTCAGTATGTTTGTAATGCCTCGATCACACTGACAGGGTGAGTTGTCAAATACGACTCAAACATATAAGCTCATTATTTAAGTAATTATTCAAACGTAACTGGTAGCCTGTGTAACATGCTTGAACATATTTGGTATGTAATTGTATGTATTGTATATTGAAGTTTTGCTTTGTAGGTTGAGGTGTTTAGAATATAATTGTGTGTTGGTATAAAAAAAACTCTAAAAAAAAAGGTAAATGTTATATTAACGTCTGTTTGTATTTATATTTTGCAGGGTAATTTCTTGCATTGGCTTGTTCTCACAATATACGTCATACTCGGACCCAGTCGTTCCCTTGTTGTTTCTTGGGGGATTATAGCGACTATTACATAACGACACAACCCGCATCCGTGAATCCCATATCTCAAGTTAGATTCCCTGACGACACAACCCGCATCCGTGAATCCCATATCTCAAGTAAGATTCCGTAACGACACAACCCGCATCCGTGAATCCCATATCTCAAGTTAGATTCCGTAACGACACAACCCGCATCCGTGAATCATATATCTCAAGTTAGATTCCCTAACGACACAACCCGCATCCATGAATCCCATATCTCAAGTAAGATTCTGTAAGGACACAACCCGCATCCGTGAATCCCATATCTTAAGTTAGATTCCCTAACGACACAGCCCACACCCACCATTCCAGAGTCAAGCAACTCAAATCAGATCCCCCAACCCACAGCAGAGGGAGCCAAGCATAGTATATCCCCCAAGTGAAACAACTCATATCACACGGTGGGCCAAGCCAGACTCTCAAAAGATACCCTAGAGCAAGATCACAAACAACACAACCAACATCCCAGAGCGAATCAAGCATCTCAGGCCAGATCTCACCGAAAACTATAAACATTCCAGAGTCTGACATAGACTTTTTCGCCAGGTGACCAACACACAACCCACATTCCACAGTAACGACCAGATCTGAGAGCCGAATTCTCCCGCTTAGTATTGTCTTTCTGTCTAAAGGCTCTAATCCCTAAATGACGTAGCGTATTGTAATACACACACGATTAAAGAAATAAACACTGTTAAAAATCGCTTTCTGTAAAGATATATTTATATTATAGAGGACCAAAAACTCTTAAAATTCTGGCTTGCAAGAATGTATCTAAAGAAAATCGAACAGAGATAAAACTAATCGTTGTAAAGAAATTAAGTATTTGCACATATGACGTTAATTTCAACATGATAGCTAACAGAACGTGGTTTAATAATACTACAAGGGAATAAATCAGCAAATATAAACACAAACATAACATGTTTTAACAAGCAGTTTGGAATGCAGTTACAATTGCCCTCCAAGTTTACCGAATTCGTAAATCGCTGACATTGAAGATATTAATGAGAAATAATTAAGGCATCACCATGAAGCAGGCTATTGTGAACAACACTAACTTTCGATACTTATAACGGTGTCCTTACCAAGTGTTATTTGATTGCACTAGATAAAGACACTGGCATAGGTGTCGAAATCGCGAGTTGTTCACAAAAACCCGACTTTGTGATGAGTCGATGCCTTAATTATTTCTCAATAGTGTAATACCCAACAGAGTTTCAAACATTTCTGATATTGAAAATATTGCTAATCGAGCGCTAAAAATGTTTTGTTTTCCGCGACCAAGAGGAACACTGTGAAATGTTTTCGAAAAGCCTGGTCTAAAATTCTTACGAGATGTTTTTTTTCGACTTGCTTTTTGAAAGTAAAATGCATTATTGTAAACTAGAACGACAACTTATTCCAAACTATTTCAACCATAATTAAGTTATATACTTGTTTTTATCTTTCAAATTATGTTTGGCTGTAAGAATCTTCTGGTCCATTCAAAAGTTCCAATGAAAAGAGAGACTAGGTTGGATGAGAAATTCAAAACTCATTCCCCCCAACCTACATGTACACGTATAGCAATGGGGAGATAACTTTGGAAACACCGTCCTAATCATCCATAGCAGATCAGTAATATTGCTAAGGTGAGGTGGAGAATTACAGGGTACAAATCAATTGTATTAACAATTTGAGTTGGACGCACCAATAAGCTAAAACAACCAACCAACCAACAATTGGAATTTGATTTCATACAGAGCAGAGGTTTAAAAAAAAGTATTGATTTATTAAGGTGTTGAAGAAAACATGCCTACCGCGTTGAGAAAATGTGTAAAAGACAATCAACACGCAGCTAAACTTAGACACAAAATACTTCCAAACTTCTATTCCTAAAAATAATAAATAAAATTGTTATTGCAATGACGTAGCTCTTTTTATGTATATTATTTTTTGGTGACATCCCAAAATTTAAACCAGATGGGATAGCAGGGAACGACAAAATGACCGAATAACTCGTCATGTAATGAGACTTGCATCAAATAGTCATTCTATATTTTGTTCTTATGTACATATTTACATTGTATACAAAACCCACAAACAATAACATCACTATTTTGCAAGTTTTACGGTAAGACCAATTCTTATACCGCGTTTGGTATTAAAAGGAAGGTTGATAAGTCACGCATAAAATGCAAACTGTCAAATTCATCGTTTTTACTGATACATTACAGTACAAATCATCGTTTATACCTCCTCAATAAAGACAATGTACCATAAGACGCCGCAGCCTTCCATAAGAAATCTAACAAGTAGTATTAAGAAGCAAAATGCTATTCGTCACACAGAGACAAAGCCAGCTCTGTCCCGTTCTATAACCCACTCTTAATAAACAAATATGTTTGAAAATTATGTCTACCTTTCTAATAAAAACAACAATACAATTTCCATCCCAAACACAAAAATGTTTAAATCACAGCAGCGTCTTTACCATCTGTCATTATGGACACGGTGCCAAGATGAGGTGGTGACATTTCCTTGGCCATTACACGATTATTGCTCTCAGCGCAGTTTTCGCAAAGGCTTCTTTCATGATGCCTATTTTTGATAGCCGCCAGTGGTCAATAGGAAGTGAGCCGGATATGACAAAATCCCTGTAAACAAACGACTTCTCTTCAAATTGATAGGTTTTCAGTTGGTTTTGAACCACATCTTGACCAAGATCGCACAAGAACTATTCGCCATTTATCGTCTGAGTTACCCTCTTTTCATCAGCCTGAAGCTTAAAAAAAGAAAATACACAATTTATACAAGATATGCTAAAGGTTGTGTGTAATTCAGAAGTTCACTCACACCATCAATTGATGAAATATAAGAAAGCTCTGATCGGTTCGTATGCAGTTCATTATCGAGGTATGGATGACTGGCACAATATGGGACATAATGGTCAGTTTTCATAGCCAATGAAAAAGGGATGTTAGTGAATAATGAAGGTCACGAAAAATACAGAAACCAATCAAACAAATCTGAAAAGTCAATATAAACTTTCAGTCAAGTCAATACAAACAGTTTATATGATTGTTATCTTGACTGAATCCAACTTGAGACTTTATGATTGAATAATCCGGAAACGTACTCGTGGGATGATCATCAAGTATATTAAGAAACAAATACATACTCTTAACTTTAAAGCATCGATTAACGCGGTAACCTATAACTGTAACCAGTATCAGATAACTTACTTGCTATAAGTTCTTTTAATATCTTGTCTTGGTCGATGAACTCAAATATATGAGGAGCTTGTAAAAACAGACCCATTGTACCACCGATTGTCACCGCCAGAAATATGTATAAATGAAGCCTATCCAAAACCAAGGCAACGTACTTCCAGTCTTCTCGAACCTTTAATAAAATAAATATACACAAGGCCAAATAATTTATAGCATTTAATTTTTTTCTTCAAAACCTGTCAATACAAACCAAATAAAGTAACATTTATTGCCAAGAAAAAGTGAAGAATAATATCAATTGCAATGGAGGACCTAAATGGCCCCTGGATCCTCGCGTGCTGACCCGAAATATCAGACCAATCAAAAACTAGATACTCCTATCCCAACTATTTTGGTAAATCAAGTCTTAACACCTCGAGTAAATAAATTGTAAATAGATGTTTTACGCCACACAAAAGATTATTTCACTTATATGGCGGGGATGGCAGGTTTAGTGAGGGAGAGAATAGGGATCTTTGCCCAGAAGAAATCTACCTTCGACGAGTACCTGGCAACTCCTCCACAGCCTGTAACTATCACGTAAAGGTAGGAAATCATTTCGAACTAAAAACTGACTTATATTAGTTTGATGGCGTCACCATTCAATGAATGATGTACGCCAAGGCTATAAACTATTGCTGACAAAACTGCCATAGAAAAGTGTGATATACGTTAATAATTACAAAACAAATATACAAATTAACAAAAAGAATTACACACAGAAAGCACTACATGCGCATTACATGAATGTACTGAACAGTTCTACTATAAGCGTGTATGTGGACCTAAATTATTTTATAATTGGTGCTTATTTTAAAAGTCTAACGTAAGAAATGGGACATGGTTAAAACGTTTACAAGTCGTTAAGAAAATAGCAACTGCTTGGAATACTTAGTTTCTATTCTTTAAAGGGAACACTTTAGGTAAAATACATTATACTTCATCTTAAAGACAAAAGACGAAGTCCAAAAATATGTTTTATTTATTTTTTATGACTTTCCTACAAGAAGCTATGGTTAATTGTTCTCAGACGTCAAGGTGACTGGATGTCACTGAAACATGTGCACACCTTGCAACTGGCAATATGATTGGTTTATTTGACCTAAATACACCAATGGCAGTTCAGCATACCAGGTGTTTTGGGACCAGGTAGATATTGTCTTTAAGATGAAGTATAATGTATTTTACCTAAAGTGTTCACTTTAATGGGTTCAGAACAACTTCCAAAGAGAAGTGGGAAATACCCAGGCTTTTGAGGCTAGTCTGTTAAATTTTTCTTTATATAACATACCTGTTACAATAAATTAAAACGTGTTGAATAGTTATTGTGTACTTTACAGTGATCACACAACCGGGAGTCATGGCGGTTAAAACGATGGAGGTAAGGATTAACACAATTGCTATAGCTGTATAGTGAACTCAAGGAGCCCACTGTATGTAAACCATGGTGTATTGTTTACGGATTAACTACAGTCAGTACATAATGTTACGTTGACGTATATGGCGACGCCAGTTTCAGTAGCAGAGGGGTACCGAGCTCTATGTTTTCAGAAATTTTCGTGAATAGAAACCAAACGGAAATTCCTATGTGTTGATTATCAAAACAACATAGTACCTTGTCACTGGGGTTGGAGCTATTGGGGTGTGGTGTGAGAAACAGGCACTTCAGGTAGAACTGTTTTATTCACATTTTTCACTTGTTTTCTAAAAATTTCGATTTACATATTTCTGACATTTCGGTTCGCTGCAAATGTGCAAAAAACTGTTTGTATTTTTAAAATGGCGATTTTCACATTTTTGCCAAAACTAAACACTTTAGAGGGCAAGTTCCAAAATTAAAGTTTGATTTGTTAGTTACCCATAATGTCAACCAACGAATGGCATACCATGAGTAAAGGCATCCTAAATGATATTTACTACGGTGATATAATGTAAACTATTCGTACTTATCCGGAGAGAGACGGACAAACGATTTGGTTTGAGGGACACATAAAAGACCTGCCGTTAAATTTGCGATTGTAAACTATAAACAAAGAGAGTGTAATCCAGCATAGAAGTGTAGGGTATGGTCGATGGAATGGTGTTACAAAGAGAGTGTAATCCAGCATAGAAGTGTAGGGTATGGTCGATGGAATGGTGTTACAAAGAGAGTGTAATCCAGCATAGAAGTGTAGGGTATGGTCGATGGAATGGTGTTACAAAGAGAGTGTAATCCAGCATAGAAGTGTAGGTTATGGTCGATAGAATGGTGTTACAAAGAGAGTGTAATCCAGCATAGAAGTTAGCCGAGAAATCTTGGCTCTGCCGAATTTTTTTTTTCCGTGTTCGTCATAGCCAAGATCACTTCCATAGTAAAAAAAGGATATATGTTAAGGAGACTTGCCGAAAAAATCGGCGGCGCAAATTTCACAACAAATAAGCAAAGAATAAAATATTTACCACTGCATTCCGATAGTATAGACCACGAAGAAGGAGTTTGTCAAACTTATGCCGCTGTAAAGTGACTAAAGATATATGATTGAAGTATTTCTACGACGCCCCGCACAGTTTAACTGGTCGTTTAAATGTTTTACTATGGCGGTTACGTCAGGTTGAAAGCCAGTGGACTTCGACACAAATATTGACTGCATAAGGGAAAGTTTACCACTTTACAGCGGCGTAAGTTTGACAAACTCCTTCTTCGTGGTCTATACTATCGGAATGCAGTGGTAAATATTTTATTCTTTGCTTATTTGTTGTGAAATTTGCGCCGCCGATTTTTTCGGCGGGTCTCCTTAATATATATCCTTTTTTTACTATGGAAGTGATCTTGGCTATGACGAACACGGAAAAAAAATTCGGCAGAGCCAAGATTTCTCGGCTACATAGAAGTGTACGGTATGGTCGATGGAATGGTGTTACAAAGAGAGTGTAATCCAGCATAGAAGTGTACGGTATGGTCGATAGAATGGTGTTCGGACTTCAGGTTTACAAATGCAAGTAACAATAAGATATTAGTTTAATATTAGTGATTTTACGTACACCAAATCTGTTGAAATTCACTTTCTTTGCAAATACAAGAAAGGCTACAGCGGTAAATTTGCTTTTTTTATGAGAATTCGCGATGAGCTTTGGCGTTTATTTTTACGCATTTTTAAATGCTGCTATATTTGACCATAAATATGCCAAACAGCAAGATCAAAAAAGCTCTTAAAAGTTAATGGGCAATAAACCGAAAATCGATGTTTCGTGCATTGTGTTTCATCATATAGCTACTGAAGGTTAATGGATCGTCAAAAAGACGAAATATAAACACCAGTAATTGCATCCTGTTTGTTCTGGATTTATTGCCCTTGTTATGCAAGTGGCTAATATAGCGTGAACCATTTACAAAATGAAATACAAGAAAAAATACTCACATTATCGTATTCTTCTTCGTTCTTTAAATGCTGAGAAATAAACATTAGAGACTCTGTGGCTTTATGCATTTCCGGTGTGAGAGGTATAATGCCTTCCGGGTTGTTATGAATGGCTTTGTCATAAGAGGGCGGTGCCGCTTTTGGATTGAGTTTACAATTGGGGTGATGGATTTCCGCTAGTTCCAACAAATCTGTTCTTCTATTTACAGCATTAAACTGTCTTGTTTCACTACCCTCTACAGGCTGCATTTCAACTGGTTCTTTTCTCTTCCACCGTTCTTCGTGATCTGGACGTTCCATAAACAAAATCTTTGGAAGATATCGAAGGAAGACTATTCGCACCCAATATGGCATACGATGGGTGCGAGGTGTTCTATAATTACGGTTTATAATGATCACCGTAATGAATATGGCAAATATATTCATCACGAATGTAAATAAAAGGTACTTTGCTATGAGGGGAATTCTTAGTGAAGGGGGCAATATTTTCGACACTAGTAACATGAACACGACCAATGCCAGTAAAATAGAAATACAAAGGGTCATTTTCTCACCCGCATCTGCTGGTAAAGCAAACACACACACACTAACGAAGGAAATCAAAACACAAGGAATAATTAAATTAACGGTATAAAAAAGGGTCTTTCGTCTGAGCACCATAGTAAACACGACTTGCTTGGTCATTTCGTTTGTCCTTTGGTCGGTTTTGTTGACGATTTCACCCGGACAGTCGATGATATCCCAAGTACCGCTTTTAAGGTAATCATTAAGATCAACACGGTCCATTCCTTCATACCACACAAAAGTCAACTGTTTCCCCGTAAATGTCCAAGAACCAAACTTCATTTGGCACCTCTGTTCGTCAAAAGGAAAAAACTGGACATCAATAGTACAGGAACTTTGATAAATAGCCGGTGGAACCCAAGTTATCGAGCCAGAATTATATATCACACAGTTTGATTTGTACGATACCTCATATTTACCATCAGCGCTACAACAAATTAAAAACAAAACGTTTTTAAAGGAAAATGTATCGATATAATACTATATAGTAATATAAATATTACATTGTACTTTTTAAGTGTATTTCTATCCACTATTCGATTTGTGTCATATTTCATATGGATTGTGTCACATATAAGTTAAGTCGATTTGTTGATTGATTGGTTGGTTGGTATATCAGGTGACTGTTTGGTTATTCGTTGATTGGCTGTTGCACTTACTTGTTAAAGAGGACAATATCAGGAGTCCATAGCTTATCTGATGGTAATCGAATAACTGTAATGCCTCCATATTCTGCCGGATCCCAGATTAACTGATAATCATTCCAATACTGTAACGAAACGTTTAGAGTTAAATAAATAACGCACACTTAAGTATACACAAAGAAAAAAGTTAAGCACCCCCCTTGGAAAGTCTGCACCGACCGATAAAATCATCGGTGAAGGTGATCCCTGGCAAACTGATGTTGTAGAAACGATTGTGATCATAAAGAGCAACATTCTGGCGATAAGAAATCACCATTAACAGCAATGAGCTATACAACTCTTTTACGATATTGTTAGCCAAATCAAAAGTGTATTTTAACAAAATAAAAAGATGCTTGTAAGTATGAAGCTCCCGAGTCCGTCTGGATTCACAGGGCGAACATATTGATGTAAAAATTTCACTTTGATTATGTAGAACACATCCCTAGAGCAGAAGGTCAATAACGCGTATATCCTCCATCAGCTTTCAACCTGCGTTTCATCCCTTCAATTAGACGTCGGATCTGTTGAAGGGGTAACTGCCGCCAATACGATGTAATGCGGCTTCTAATTCCTGCAGATTTTGTACAGGATGCTTATTTTGTTTACTTTTTGAACACGTTTTCGGTTCGTTCAGGACACATACTCTATGGATTTTCCTCATTCCAACGCCAATCATTTAGTTTTTTGAAGACCTTCAAATCCTCTTACTGTCGTAAAGATCAGAAATTATGAAAAAAGTGTGCATTTTGGAAGCTCATATCCACAATTATGGTATAAATGTCAGCAGTTAGAACGTTTCTAAAAATACGTACTAAAATCGGTATACATGTTTTTTATTGCTGGGTTGGTTGGTACACAAAATCATTTCACTGACATGGCGACAATGCGGGGTTTGGTGTAGTTGTCGGGGGGGGGGGGGGGGGGAATGGGGGGTGTCAAGCGTTTTGCCCAGAAGAAACCCCAGACTTGGCGGAAAATCTTTCCACATATGCATAGCCACAGATAACTTTTCAAACTGAGTGTTTCTCTAATTGATTTTTAACCAAACAGATACTTACAAGCTGGAGCCAAACATTTGTCTTCATAATTTGGTTCTTTTCATCCTAAAACAAGTTAAGAATACAAGTTAAAATTGTACATCTCTTAAAAATATTGCTAAAATGATAAGTTGGTATTTTGTCACTCAGTTTTTCATCGAAATGCAACATGCAAAAGTAGCAAAATATATGGTTAGCTCTGTCAAGTCACTCTTTAAGTTGTCCTGTAGGCTTAATCGTAGTTGGATCGATAAAAACGCCGTGGAACAAGGATGAAGAAGATAAAATATTGTGCAGTTAAGAGTAACGAGTGTTATCAAATGCAAATAGCCTGTCTTAGATAATTTATCTTACAACGGCTTCCCGTGAGATAAACCAATCTTGATGTTAATGAAATTAGCCCAACAAGTCGACCAAAAAATATATCTATTTTTATATTACATTTTAAACACTAAAATTGTCATAGACGTTTACTTAACATATCATCGCTTTAACGGAATCAATATAGAAGAGAAAACAATCTGCGATTGCCTTCAGTAAAGTTTGACCTTCTGCCATTTCCAAGAAATTTTACCACTAAAGACCGCAGAGGGAGCCGTTTAGTTAAATGTGTCCTGCATCTAGGTCAATCCATAGTTGCATTCGATAAAAACGAGGCGAAGTAAAAAAAAAAAAAACTCAAATTTAGAAGTTTTAAATTCCATTTACGAAAAAAATAACTTACAATATTAATAAGCTGACTAAGGGCCAAACTGAAATTAACTGGTATAGTATCATCAATATGGCGAACCGGACGAATCAGAGGATTGTAACTGTCAAACAGATCGTTTATCAGCCGAACTTCATCGTCACTTCCCTGACCTGCAATAAGAAATATAAATATATATATATATGCCATACACATTAGTTATCAGCGATTTTATCAAATACATGGTTTTTTTTACTTAAAACGGTTATTATTTTTCTGCCTTGGTTCTTATGCATTCAGCGTAAGGTATGTTTTCTTCATAAATCATAACAAGGTCAGGGTCATATAATACTCAGCTTCACTGAGATGGCATTGCAGCCAAATATATGTTACATTCCACAAATGTCATTTAAGCACAAATAATACAATACAGGGTGATGGTGGAAATCAATTACTTGATGGCGACAAATATGAACATTGTAAACTCCAGTTTAGTGTTGCAAGGAGAAAGAAGATAAATAGATTAAACATGCTATTTCAAGTTAGGTAAAATGTCCCAGAAATCGATAAAAAAAACAAGTTTTCATAAAACATTTTCGCTAATGGTTGGTGGCATTAATAATAAGACAGGTCAGAAAATATTTTGTATTCCGTTCTCAGAGAAAAAAATGGGAGAAAACCATTTGCTATTACATGATCCAGAAAATTATCAATCGATTCCATTGTGGTTCCTTAATGAAATGTCATGAACAGCTGTCTGTGTAAAAAGTACTTTCTGACAATTATTACATTTCCTATATCGGTAGAGATCATCAACATCACGACGCGAAATTCTAAACAGTATACGATTTGCAAGGTTTTATTAACCAGGCTGAATTCTAACGAGTGTGAATTTGCCTTCTTTCAGATTAACTATATGTAAAACGACATCAAATATTCCCCGCGTAAACGGAAATATAACATTATTTCATTAGTGTGTCATAGAATAGAACAATCAATCTTTCACTTCATCTTAATCACTAGCACAAAAGAAAACATGCTGCCAAGAATTGCAAATGCATTTTCACGTAACAAAATGGCGTTTGCTAAAACACACACATTTTCAATCGTCTCAACTTATGGGCAGATTATATTCAAGATATAAGATTGGTTCAGCTAAGTTTCTATGGCAGATGAAAAATAGCCACTGCCTAAATAAAAATTTTCATAAATGTTGCGCATTATACGTAAACATTTTATCATTGTTTCACCAAGACGATATAAGATTTTATTTCCGTGTAGGGAAATTACAGTGCTATGTTCCTGACTGGAGCTTTATGGTTGAAGGCCTATCATGCCTTTTGTATCCAATAACTGGTGTATGGATTTCTTGTAGACATATCAATTAGGAGGAGCCTTCATTAGGTTCTACCTACACACATCTGGCAGCTAATTTACTGTAATAAATCGTGGATTTCTGTTACGTTCAACAGACGACTCACATATTCATTTCAGAGATGCAAACATTGGTTCTCGATGTTGTGCCTGTCTGTTTTATCTCTTGACTATCTGTCTTATCTCTTGACTGTCTGTCTTATCTCTTGACTGTTTTGTCTCTTGACTGTCTGTCTTATCTCTTGACTGTCTGTATTGTCTCTTGACTGTCTGTATTGTCTCGTGACTGTCTGTCTTGTCTCTTGACTGTCTGTCTTATCTCTTGACTGTTTTGTCTCTTGACTGTCTGTCTTATCTCTTGACTGTCTGTATTGTCTCTTGACTGTCTGTATTGTCTCTTGACTGTCTGTATTGTCTCTTGACTGTCTGTATTGTCTCTTGACTGTCTGTATTGTCTCTTGACTGTCTGTATTGTATCTTGACTGTCTGTCTTGTCTCTTGACCATGTGTCTTGTCTCTTGACTGTCTGTATTGTCTCTTGATTGTCTGTATTGGCTCTTGATTATTTGCCTTATCTCTTGACTGCTGCCTTTTCTCTTGCCTGTCTGGCTTGTCTCTTGGCTGTCTATATTGTCTCTTGACTGTCTATCTTATATCTTGACTTTTTGTCTTGTCTCTTGACTATGTCTTGTCTATTGACTGTCTGTTTTGTTTCTTGAGATAACCAAAGTGAGCAGCTGAATTCTTCATTGATTAATCTGGTCGTCACAAAAATGTTCTCTCAAATAATCAGCATAAAAGAAAATTATTGTTTTATTCAAACCCTTCACAAATTCGCTTGATCCGAAAGTTCAACGGGATTATATGACACTACCATATCGATTGAGTTCAATTGATTATTTCATGAATTCATCAAGAGAATAGTTTGTTCGAATTTCAGTCAACCTATGGAAATGATTCACCCAACCCCAGGTCGAGTCTCTTATAACTTCGGTCCATTAGTTGTGAAAGACCGTAAAAGCTTTCCTTGAAAAAAAAAACTATAACGGTCACAGAAGATTAAATAGGGGAACAACACAATAAAACTTTTAATCTAAAAGCTCTTCCTTGAGATTCAAAGTTTCCGATAACATTATAGAAACGTTGGAGTTTCCATTATCGGAATTTCAACCCTCCGTTCTTTGTATAATCAAGAATGAACATGAATAAGTCGGAACGATAACAGAATGATAACATCTTCAATCAGAGGTCCTTCTTCGCCTTAACGTATTTATTAAATGTTCTTGACTTGAGAGACATGTCATTACATCATCAAGATAATTTATATTCAACCTGTTGATACAAAGGCTTGATTTTAATTGGAATCGCGTCATGGATGATTGAATTGGTTAAGTGCAAATGCACTTATCTCTAAACTGGTTTATAGACGGCCTGACCAAGTAAAAGGAAATGATCTACACTTAGTTTGAACGATCGCACGAGTTATCGTCTAGTGAAGTACAGAAGTCCACACTAGGATAGAAAACCTACAGACTATTTTTTATTTTCTTCTAACAATAAGATTGGAAAAAACTTACTTTAGTCTTTTCATTACACAAGTTAGTCGTGGGGCTCATATTAAATTTTAATTAAATCAGTTCGAACAAGGTGTATTTGTATGTTTTTTATCTGGTCAGTTGATTTGATTTCTGACTCCACCGGGTGCTTGTCCCTAGATTCTTTACTTACAATTCTATAACTGAAAACCAACACGTACACAAAGACATATGGTTACTTAAACATTATGTATGAGTAGAGTTTCGGTATTTTGTGGTAGCCTGTGTTGGAATGAGGTTTATTTGCAACAACAAAACAAAGATGAAAAAAGTCAAGTGGCTGATAAATTGTGTCTCTCGCGTAGAAATTCCTGCTTCTGCATGCCACCCCCACATTGCATGTTAAATTAAAGCTCAACAGCCTATCTGGCTAAATGAGTGATGTATGACTTGGTCGGAAATGAGTGGAAGGGCATAGCTTGGAGTTAAAAACTGCTAGACTGGGGGATGAGTAACGAGAAAACGTGGCCAGAGGAAATAGCTTGTCTTTGGGGGTGATATATTCACAGGTTATACATTGTAGGTACACTGGATTTCTGGTTATTTATAAACCTGACCTCACCCAGGCTTCTTTAACCATCCTTGCTTTATTCACAAAGCCCAGGTACTTTACTTGAGTCATGAGGCATGTTTTCAACTCAAGTTGTCAATTAATGCATTTTTGAATTCCATACCCTCACGGCAATATTAAAGTATTGTATGACGCTTCTAGGTATATAGACATGGGGGCTGGGCTGACATGGCATAATTTTCTGTACCATACGAGAATCTTTCCCCTTCGTAATTTGTCGCATGCGTAGCTATGTTTATCCTGGCTAGCGTCAGTCTCAGAATTTGCTCCAAGAAATATATTTCAAAATGGGCTATATAGCCATAAATTTGTGCAATGAAATTAGTTTTCGAATAAAGCACCAGACATCCAAGAATCAACCAATAGGGCGAATCAAGTGGTCAATGTTTTAATTGTTATTGAGCCTCGCATGATGCAATGGCTGATATATATTTATGATCACTAAAACACACGGGCACAGGGAAAATATCCCATATAGGTAAGAAGTGATAGGGAGCTAAAATAAACAATCACTTAATCAATCAAATGAACCTTTTTGGTTATCCTGAAGGTAACTTTATGTCAACAATAGACCTTTTGTCTACACAGGACTACTTCAGGCCGGGACATAGACATACGTTCCGGTCCACCGTCCCATAGGGAAACATATGAATTTTGCTTGTTGGCCATTATACAGAAGGTGATGCAGAAAACAATACTAACACAAGAATCAATGTATTCGAGTGGTGATGCAGAAAACAATACTAACACAAGAATCAATGTATTCGAGTCAGGATTAGAGCATTCACTAATTTGGGTATATTGACACAAAGAAAAAAGTTAAGCCCCCCCCCCCCCCCCTTCGGAAAGTCTGCTCCGACCGATAAAATCATTGGTGTAGGGAGATTGTTAAGCCTAGCGCACACGAGAGGCGCCGGCTGAGCTGCCGGCTACGCGTGGCTGAGAGCTAAGCTGTTTCCCCCGTGTGCGCGTAAATTTGGATGAGATTTTCGCCTCTCGAGGCGGTGAGGAAAGTATTTAGCATGTTTGATATTTTCTGCCTCTCGTGGCAAGAATCTCACCGTGTGCGGACAACGTAAGCTGCCGGCTGAGCTGAGAGGAGGGATAGTCCAATCACGTGTGCCTATTAAATCATGTGACCACTTAGAATATTACGTAACACGGGTAGTGACACTTGTGTAGGTCAGTGAACTTGGGTGACAAGGAACTGGCCTCAGCCGAGAGCTCATCGTCTGCGCTGAAATTTGTAGCTGCTCCCTTGGCCACGCGTGCCTTGTAGCTCAGCCGGCGCCTCTCGTCTGCGCTAGGCTTAACTGATGTTGCAGAAACGATTGTGATCATAAAGGACAACATTCTGGCGAGAAGAAATCACCATTAATGGCAATAAGCTATACAATTTATTCAGGATATCGTTAGCCAAATGAAGAGTGTATTTTAACAAAATAAAAAGATGCTTGTAAGTATGAAACTTCAGAGTCCATCTGGCTTCACAGGGCGAACATATTGAAGTAAAAATGTCACTTTGAGTGTGTAGAGCACATCCCTAGAGCAGGGGTAACTGCCGCCAATACCGATGTAATGCGGCTTCCAATTCCTGCAGATTTTGTACAGGAGGCTCTAGGGCTTGAATGTTTATGTCCGTCCTATTCCAAATGTGCTCTAAAGGATTCAAATCCGTGCAGTTACCCGTTCAACAGATCCGACGTCTCACTGGAGGGTTGAGGCGCAGCTTGGAAGCTAATGGAGGCTATACGCGCTATTGGCCCTTAACTTTTTTCTTTATGTATAGATGAATGAACTATAAAGTTCACAAATACTGTTGTAACCCGCTGTTAGAAACACATACTATATACACACTAGAAAGCATATACACACATTGAACTACATCAGAAGAGATTTTATATTGACTGTATTGAAAATCAATAAACATCTGGACAATACATCGTATAATAATCAGTTTTAAATCAAAATTGTAAAGGAAGGAAGATTGTATGGGGTATTCAAAGGGATTGACCCAGACATCTCGGGATGGGAATATACCTTCACCAGGGACTCGGGTTGACCGATTTCAAGTGTGGGCTGAGTCACTTTTCACAGCTGGTACCAAATGTAAACTCTCCCTATATCCCTTACTTGGTGTTCCCAAGGTGTTTGCGGTAATGCCCTAATCATAAGTTTGGTCAATAGTTAGAGACAGGCATATAAGAGATATAAATCCCGCCTCAGACGAACATATGTTGATCAATATATCAAGTTTATCAGTTGAATTGATAATACTTTAAGTCCGTCCCTGTTTAAAAAGTTCAATACGGTTTAGTACGAATAATGATATGTGTGTGTAGGAAACGTATATGGTATAAGGTATGACAGGATAACGATTTGATTTGAATTCTTCTCGATATAAGCAAAGCATACCATTGGGGGAATGCTTTCCCGAATTTAGCCTAGTCAGAATGTAACAAATTAGCTGAATTGAAGTCAAAAGAAAGTCTCTCAACCACGAAGAATATATACGGGATGCAATACTTCAAATTTAGAAATTGAATTGAAGAACACATCTGTTCAATGACTTGAAAGATAATCAAATGTATGTGGACTATTAAGGTGGCCGATAGAGGTAAATCGCAATACGGTTGTTGTTCATCATTTATTTATATAATATCTATATTTATGTAAATAAAAGATATTGCAGCTAGAATGAATAAACTAATATCTGGACTAATAAGACGCATATGAGAAGTATTGTCATACAGTTGCAGATATAACTGAAAAACAGCATGTGTGAACATATGGCCACCGTGTTTATGTTTGATCAAACCTTAATTTAAAGAGTATAACCTTTCAACTCGTAAGTTGGCATTATATGTTATGTAAGAACTGAATCATTTTCAATAAGCCACGTACGCCGTAGCTTCATTAGTTGAATGACTGTTCAGATGAAGAACTTCCAAATGATGACAATATTACTTTCATAGTAAGATACTTTCAGGCCATTGTTAGATCATGTAACATAATTGATTTTCCCAATGCTTGGTGATTTAATCGCCAATACATCACTGAGAGGGATCGTTCGTAAAAGGAAAGTGGCAATATTTATAAGTGGATTTCACTATTGGTGAACACCAGGGTGCTGCTTGTTTAAACACGAATGCGTCTAAATGCAATTTGAAGTTCACTAGTATATAACCAGAAATCTGGGGGTTAAACAAATCAAAGGTGGTTGTATCCGTAGGAAGGATGGACTACATAATATATATAACCTATTATATCTGTGTTTACAACTATTCATAACAACTTCATTACACAATGGTGGCTGCTATAGGACGGCTCAGTGCGGCAATATGATCGTAACACATGGGTTCCAGTTCCAGCGCGCAGTTAAAACAAAACCAAAGAAATAATTTACTGTCGGGTTTAAAGCAGTAGTTCCAAATAATAATAAAAATATTGCAATAAATTAAAATATATTGAAATTCTAACTGCAAAAAACTTGTATGGTTAAATAAGTTTAATATAATAATCATTCGTCATACGAAAACAACCAACCAACTAATAATCATTCTGAATATGTATGAGGTAATACCACTACTCTAATTATCTGTTTCACATTTTACTGTGTGATTTCCAATTTATGATTAAACATATATAGGTGAGAATAATCCATCTTGTCCAAGCTAGAGCATCTATCAATTTAATCTGGAAGATAAATAAAGTCCCAATATATACGTATAGTGTTACATGTATGTGAACGGTTCTTGGCGGGATAGTAGTAAAACTAAATTCTCAAGTTGGCAGTTACTTATGGAATATCGGCCATACTTAATGTATGTCTGGTAATGCAGAGTATATTCACTGTCACTTTATTTTGACTTGCCGAGCCATACGTACTTTTATGTAAACTGTTATTAAGTGATAAGTAATGATCATCTCGACAAAAAAGCTCTGATTGTTTTAAAATAAAAATGCACTCACTCAGAAACATTAACAAGAATGATCTGAAATGTCTAGTAAAGCTACTAACACAATTTTACAATTTTATATGCTTATTTGTATTGGCAAATCGCAAGTCATCATTGATCTATGTAATCGCCTCCCACAATGTTTTTCTATAGAGCCGATTTATATGCAAATACGTGTACATGTATACACCTTGAAAATTGTTCACAAATTGAACTTAATGATTTGGTTGAATTTAGAGAAATAGTTCCGAACTACTTTGATAGACCAGATATGTGCCTACTGCCTAGGAACAAATAATTTTCTATAAAATGGACAGAAAATGCTAATTTAGATATGACAATGTAACCGAGATACAAAGACAGGTAGAGACTAATAAACTGGTGGATGTTACATGATAGTAGTCTTTATTCCAGTGAGTAATTCAAAATAAATCATCTAAGAAATGCAGATATTCTCATCCCCAAATAAATTTCACTTTGAACCCTTTTCAATACATGGTAACGCCAAATTGAATGATATTTCAAATTGAAACAAATCCTGTTATATTGCCCCATTGAGTTTCTGGTTGTTTATAACGGATTCTACTTTTGGGTTACACAAAGAAGAGTAAGGTTTTATCGAATTAGAGTCATAACAATGAATAAAACATAGGATTTGCATTTACAACATAGACTAATTATCTAATGCTTCTCAATATTCCAAGCCAACTTCAACAACTTTCTTACATTGAACCTACATCTGTTGGGGACTTCACTTTCTAAAATCTCAGTATACGAAAATGCCTAAATGCTCAACCAATATCAATTTAAAGTTTTGAAATGGAAATTGGTTGCCAAGACAGTTATATCTCTAATTTCTTCTGCTACTATTTAGCTGTCAACATTTAGAAAGTATACAACAGCTAATGTTAGTCAATAGTAGCGGGTCAAGATAAAGCTTCATTCTTTCAGTGTCATAGTTAGATATACAGATAATAATTTCAAATAAAAAACGAAACATTTCTGGATCGCCGTATGTGGAAGAGTTACCAGGTACTCGCCGAAGGTCGGGGTTTCTTATGTCACTAAACCTGGCAAAGTCACCGTATAAGTGAAATAATCTTGAGTGCGGCGAAAAAAATTAACCAATCTAAATATAATTTCTATACGTAAATAGCTGCACAATTAGTTTGATAATAATGAATAACGTTATGAACCGACGATGATTGTAGCTTACAACAACAACATGAATAGCCAATGAAACCTAACCATGATAAGGGGATAGATCAATGGGTCAAGTTTGTATGGAAGTTTACAGCTACTGAAGCATGCGGTTTTATACAAATACAAGTAAACTATATATAGTTATTTCTATATAGTCGGAATTGGATCTAGAAAAGCACACTTTTGAATAAAAAGAGTAAAACATATTTACCCCTTGTGAGGAATTGGTGAGAGTACTTTATACCACTCAACATGATGTGAAAACTTAGCCACACGATCTCTGGCGTTACCCTCATACTGCATGTTCAATAACCCAAAGTGGCGGCCATTAAAGACATAAAGACTGTTGTGCGTTTTTCACGCAGATTAATCCTGGGATGACGTGTATTAAACTCCAAGGTAATCCTTCCAGGATACGTTAATCCACCAACAACAAACACTATTTGGGTAAAATACCGGAATTCCACACGACTGTACACTGGGCATGCGCAACCTTGCTTGCTATCTTCTGCTCATCATACCTTTCATCTGAGTTTTCTTGTCTTACATAAAAACACGTGTTCGTAGTTTTGTCTCTAAGCTTGCTTTGCGTTACTTTGAATAACATTCATAAGGATTTCTATTATAGCTCATACCTCTATACGAAATGAAAGATCTGGCCGATTGTTTGATACGATGAGAGTAAACCCAGAAGGGTAGTTACTCTGCTTATTCAAATTACCCGTTTTAGCACCACATGGCAGGAGATCTCTTAAGAGGGATGCTTCGTGGGGGAGAATGGTGAGCTTCGCTAGATGTTATCTGTAGACCTAAGAAGTGGGTCTGTCTACATTCTTTAGTGCCGAGTTTCTGGGGTGAAAAGGTATAGAAGAGAGGTGGATCAAGACTTTGCCAGACTCTCATTTTTGATTAGTTGCACATTTCACTGTAAACGTCAGCCCTTCCACTAGGTCATACATATGGTCTTTTCTTCGTACATCTGCTCTGCACACAACTGCTTTCCTGTTCGACTACAGATACAGGTAATTCGGCATCAAGTATAACTGAAAAGCTAAAATACTGTTCAACTGGGAATTGAAAAGGCTATAGTGACGTTGGAGATTATTTCACAAGCATGCACTAACACGGCTTATGCGCACATGTAGTAACAGTTCTTCTCAGGATGTACATACCAGCAACAGATACATCGGACAACAGCTGTATGCTATCAAAATGCATTGCCTGTTAAACATTACTCACTACATATCTCGTAACAGCCATGTTGTAGTTTTAGACACGGGTGGTTCTTCACAAGTAAAGCGTGTCCAGGCAAAATGATAGCATATCTCTAAAACGCCTGACTAAACACGTCTGTCGTTTGGCTTAATCACTTTTCCTAATCCATAATCTCAGTCAAGTGACAAGGCGTAAACAAAAAAATATATAACGGCGGTGTTAAACGATCACTTGGTCTATAGCTATTGCTTATCCTAATGGTATAACGTGGTATTTCACAGATGCCCAATAAAACGAGTGTTTTCCAAACACCTTAGCCAAATAACATCAATATGCCTAATTAGACTGGTTAATCCGCAACAAACAGAGAGATATTGTGAAGTTCATATTAATAATACCTGACCGAAGCTCTCTTATGCCAGTTCACGGTGTATAAACCCATGGATGCAATTTAGCCAATATACCCTCATGTTTGATATCGGATAATTCCTACATCTAAGCCCGGTTTTTCTGCAGTGTTGGAATCGGTCATGTCTGTGTTATTCCCAGAGCCCTGCAGTATCTCTAACACACAGAATTTCTAATTCTCTCAACATTACAAACCACAACACAATTCAGACAACCACGCTCAGCACAAAAAATTCCCAATCGGTTAAGCGAAGACATATCCAATTAGGGATCAAACCACACCATGATTACTAGCTGATTTTTTCATTACAAAAGATAGATGGGGGCACAATAAGCCACAAAGAGCTACATTCGGATAATTCCCAAAGAAGCAACGTGGGCAAAACAAGATGATAGAACCAAACCCTAGACTATCTCCAATAGCTGAAAGCAAGCATCATATCACAGTTTGAGACAATATCATGCTCTTTTGATTATATTTTTCTTCACTAAAAAAAAAGAAGTTATGATCAAACAGATATCTTTAAACATGTATATTTGTGACGTCGAGTTACTATAAATAAGATTTTCAGGTATTATATTACATCTATTTTACACTGGTAAACACAATATTTATGCTTTTAATATTAAATTTATTCTGGAAACTTACTGTTTAGCCTTTGGTTAAACTCACTATCGACCAAACTCAATTACCAAATCATAATTATTCAAAATTAGCAATATAGTATCAAACCCCCATGTCTCTGCAGGTTATCGGGGAGTAGGCCGACGTCATAATTTCACCTGACCATAAGGATTATAAACTCGTGACAGAAATATACTTAACATTATCCAAAACCTGTATGGTAAACTGATGATATTATTTTTAAAAGGAAATTGAAAATATTTTAGGTCACTTTGAGGAATAATGTTTCGATTTTATTAAATCTACAATGTATGGGAATAAAAAAAGCATACACTACTAATAATGCCTTACTAATGATGTTTTCCTGACTCCGCCTATCTCTCTGTGTTATATTCAAATATTATGTAATAATGCATACTGCCCAAACTCAACGTGTATGTATTTCGATAAGCAATGTGTACTTATCATAATTTATAAAACACATCATCCGTTGACGTCGATGACAATCTTCTTGTCTAAAATGACCATTGAGTCCAGTTTCTAATTGTGTTATATTGGGTATATCATTTTAGAGCTCAATACTAAATCATAAGCTGTTGTATGTGTGTTGATATACATCTGCATTTAGTTTGTAGTACTTAATTTAGGAATTGTGAGAATTCTATTAACTTTTACATCGGTAATAACATGAAGATGGCTTTTAATAAACACAGTGGCATAATTAGGAATGTACATTTTCATGAAAGAAAAATTAAAATATTTGATAAATATTTATGATTCATGATACTCCCTTTGGCATTGCCGAAGCCAATCGGTCAACCGTATAAGCCTTTGACCTGTGGTTGTTCTTGCGACAATGCGGCTGACCTTAGACGTACAACAATGCCAATAGGGAATGTCCTAATCAATAATATTATAATATTGTTTTTTCCGTATTTCAATCACCATGTTACAGGCGGAATAGTTGGGGTCTTAAAACTACAAGATGAGATAAAATCCATACTTTGACAATATTCACTTCACCAGTCTGTATCAATAGACCTGCATACAGAATTAACCAACCTTCGTGCCGGCAAGCTGATAACCGAGAAGCGATTCAATTTATTCTGTAACTGATATTGGTTTTGATACAGAAAAAATGTTCTGAATCTCCAGTTGGGTTTTCTTGAAACAGGATGATATCCACTGAAAGGTTTTTGTTCGTATTTTCCAGGAAATGCTGGTATCAAAAACCCTTCAGACGAAAACTGATCGAAACATTTACTTGACTCTTTTTATATGTTGACCTATATATATAGACAAGTTGACCTAACGCGTACAAAGAATGCAGGTCAAGAGATGGGAATATTAAATTTGCTATTTCCATTATATATCAAAAAGTTCCTTAATTTCGATTAACCGTCAAGCGTTCCATCGTCGGATTCACGAGCCACAATAAAGGAAACAAACAAGTTTGATAAAGAGGTTAGTATCACATTTGCCATGTATGTGTTATAAATTTCTTATGTATTACAACGTAGAATTTTGTAGTTGTTGTTTCATTATTTAAATCACACGATAAATCAAGAAAATGCCATCAACGAGAACTGGGTTATTTTGCTACTACATTTGCCAATTTTGATCTCTGAGAAAACATAGACAGCGTCAGAATTAAAAGCCACAGACTTGGGCGAAGCAGGCCAAATAGTATTGTAATATGAAAACAAGTTGTCTGTAAAGTGAAATGATTGATATCTCCTCGTGAAGGAAACAGACTGTAAAAGACAGATTACTAATTTTTCTCATACCACGGAATTCTACAAGAAACGAAGCCAACTTTGTACCTACCTTAGACTTGAGCCATAGTTATACATTAAACGTGGGTTCCTAGGTAAAACAAGCTACATTGAATGTGTTTAAGAGAATGTTCATTAAAACTAAATATTAATATAAAACGGTTTGTTTCTATTTATGAAACGCGTTTGTCTTGTTTCATCCATAGCAGAATGATTGGTCTGATCAGTTTAAATGATAAAGCAGAGCCATTTATTTCGCCTACAGCATGAATCTAAAACTTCCTAAACGATTTAACATGGTAAAGATATATTTGCTTCTTGAAGGGGTGAGAATACCCCCACCCCCCCCCCCTCCCCCAATTTGGACAATGTCTTCTGTTTTCAGTTATCCAAAACCACAACAGAGATAGATTCCGTATTATAAGCGGAAATGAGTTATCCATGATTTAGAAAACCATACATAAACACCATTAAGGGAAGAACAAACACAGATTTAAACATCATTATTTAACTACCCGAGCTGGAGAAGAGGGCAGTAATATAACACTAGAGATAATGACAGGGACTACTTGTGTTTCACAACGGAGTTCAGTGCAGTCGTAAACATCATGCCTGTCAGAGTAGTCACAATTATGTTGGATTAACATTTTGCTGCAGAGCTAAGTGGGAATGTTCTTTTAGTTACATGTTGGTGTACACATGGACAATACTGTTTCACATTCCTCTATCCATTATTTGGTCTCAACTGATTCTTAATATTAAAGCAGCTGTCGCGTTAAGAAAACTGGGGGCGGCTTCCGGTGGAATGATGGCGACAATTGCCTAGAGAAGAGAGAACAAACAACTCAATGAAAGAACAAGCTTGAATAGCCTGTAATTTCTAGTATTTTCTCATATTCCCGTCAGCATACAGTGTATATGATTGTATTCTGATAAAGACGCTGTGTTATAATTGAACTCCCACGCAAATAGTTCGGAGGTCTTCCTCCAAGAGATGCACATCCTTCAGGCTTAAGCCAAAATCGTGACAGTTAGCCTAACTGTATAAGATTATAGTTTTGTAGAGGATTACCAAGGAATGTTTAATCTACACTAACCTAACTTATCAGATGCTGCAAACTGTAACAGATAAATTCCTTGTCCATGTCATTCCGCTGGATTCAATGATTGCCAATTTGAAAGATTAGCTAAATTTTAAACTAAGAGAGTCGCTAGCAGAGTCAAGTTTAGCCATGCAAATTTAATTCGCACTAACTCATAGAGCGTCGCGCTTTTATGAGTTGTGTTCATTTAAAAGCGGCAATGATAAATAATCTAATCTATCCTTGTCAAATAATTCGATAGTAAACGACAATTCCCTTTTTGTGTGCTGATATTTTTTGTGACTTTGAGCTTGTCTTGTTGATTAGAAATTACATTTTCCAATGACAAAGCTAATTTGTTCCCATTGATCTGTGCTCTAGACTTGTTCTCTTCATAGTTTAAAAGTAAATATCGTCGGAATCCACTTTATTTCACACATATATTACAAAAAGTAGAACCTTGCACCGTCGGAATCCACTTTATTTCACACATATATTACAAAAAGTAGGACCTTGCACTGGGTGCTTCTACCGAATTATCTATATCGTCTTGAAAGCATTTCTCGCATAATGTAAGTGATATTCTACATTAAGGTACGAGTTGATAACATCACTCGGAGGAACATTTCCTGGACGATTTAACCCAATACTTCTTCCACGAAGGATACTGTTAATGTTTGAGCATGTTTAACCTTGTTCCCGGCTAACACACCTTTGGTAACTGAGACTAAAATCTCTAACCCCTGCTTGGATAACACAGAAAAGCACTTTGAATAAGCAATATCTGTTTAGATAGGAAATAGTCATTGTCGGCGTGAAGGTCCCTTATGTTTATACAAGACAAGATCCCAAAGTGTTCATTGACGAAAATATTTTGATTGAGTGAAACGCCTTTCCGGACGCCATATGGTCAGTTGGCCATCGATGTGAAATTAGGTTTTGTTAAGATACTTTTCTAGTGTCAAATAAAAGGAAAAAACTATTAAAAACGTGTAATAGTGCAAATATAGTAACGCTCAAAACAACGCTACAAAAATCACATTTTGGTAACTTAAATTTTTTCAAAATATCTAAAATTGAATAAAACATACACTTTATGAACTGAAATGTCCCTACTTTGCAGCGATTGATTTTGGTACATTTGATAAAGATAGGCAAAAATACGTGGAGCCAACCTTCATTTCGGGTTAACAGGTAAATAGTGGTTTTACAAAGTTGAGCAAATATGTGTATCCATACATCGCCGGTTGAGCCTGGACCCAATGTTGGATAGTTGAACAAAGTGGAGTTGACGATACCTCCGTTCCCAACATGTGCCCAACAGCAGCGTTGGATAAAGTACCAGGTCAGTCAATAATTCAAAATCAGTTATGAAATTGCTCCCGTTTAAGGTTTATAAGTGTATGATAGTATGCGCACTTTTTGGTTTTCATATACATGTATTTGGAGAGAACGAGGGCATTTAATATACTGATGATTTTGAACCAGAATATGCACATGTCGTAAATGATACCATTTTCATTCGGACATATTTCTAACAAATAAATATTTCAATATCCGAACAACCATGTTCACTAAATATTGCCCAACCCAGTAAATGGCAACCACTGTTAACTCGTGTAACAAGCAGGCAAATTATCAATAATCTGGTAAATTAAGCCATACGCAGTTGTCTACATGCTTCCTAACCTAATTAACCTGGGTCATTGAGTAGTTAATCTGCAAGCACATCTATGCTCATCCGAATAAATTCACTCATCAGTGATCAACTAACGAACCCATTAATTTTGCCAGCATTGGCTTAATGTTCGTTTGTACTATTGTACAATTAACTGAATTCCCTAAGACGACCACTGACTGGACAAAACTCACCCAGACAAGGCAAGAACGGCCTACTTCCGGTGAAGTAGGGTTACTTCCGGTAGAAAGAAGAGGACGAAATGCATCAACGATCAACCCTATATAAACATAGGGCAGAATCGAATGGTCGAATCTGGGCCTTTGGAGGTCGAATACTGTCCTTGTCCTCAATTCTAACGTAGTCCTAAATAATATCCTTTCGAAATAATCGTTAACATCCGATATCCTCTATGGTGCCGTTGTCAGTATTATTTGCAAGGAAAACCGATCACAATGAACCTATAGGGAAGGTTGTTTGTAACCAGTGATTTGCGCGTCCGGGCATATACTTAATTCACATCGAAGAAGAAAGGCCATTAGTATCCTAATTCTTTATGTTGATATTCATTTAGAAAACGTTGAGGAAGCGTTAAGAACATAAACAATCAAGTGTACTTTGTATCCAATATCAAGAGTTTAGCCAAACGTATTCTAGTTTAATAAGATAAATGAAGCAAAGGCTCCCTTTAATAAGGTCTCCCTCCCTTTAATAATGCCTTACATCATTATTACGTAAAATTAGTTTTAATCATGCAAACAGCCTAACTAGAGAATCAAGTCACATGTATCATCTGTATTTAAAAAACGTAAAACAGACACAAATATGGAACCGTTGGATTGTAATTCTATCAATTTGGCAGAGTAAATACATGTACCACATACATGTATTAAACGACAGGTGTTCGCCAATAAAAGTGACACACGGTCTAATACACACAATGATATGTCATATTTTTTCATGAACATTTTTACTGACAGATTTTAGATTTAATGACAGCTAGAGTTTCTCTCGAACACCCAAGCAGAAAACAGATTTTATCCCTGTTGCCAGTTGTTATGATTATCTGCACTGCAAGTTGCCTTAAGATTCTCTTGTAAAGAAAAAATAATCTTCTCCTGACCGCTTTATTTTCTTTTACCTCAGGGCCTATATACAAGGCTTGCAAAAATCGTTTTAGGCTGACAGAAATTGGGACAAGAGGTTTGGTTGTTTCCCATCTGCTTCTATGAGCAGTTAACACAGGGTTAGAACATAAATCAGACGCATCGCCAAAACAAGGGAAGATCTTGTTCATTATGAAACAGTTTGAATGTATGGTTGAGCCTTTCGCATATTAACCAGTTACAACATTCGGCCTCAAAATAGATATCATAAAACATAGATCAGCTGAAGACTCAAATCTGGGCATTAAAAATCCTAATTTGCATAAATTTTAGAACTCTATTAAAGGCACAGTCAGTTTCTGATCGATGCTGATGTTCGGACTTCAGATCTTGGTATACTTTCACACCACCATTTACACATTTTGAAAATAAGTGGACATATTTTATGTGTCCCATGTTTAAAGGGGCATGAGCTGCCAAAATGTTGATATTTTGACGTAAACACAGAATGTTGAAATTATCGGCTATTTTTCTCAAGACATATAATTCAGAAGCTTTTTAGTGCTTCTAGTCTCAAAAATGTACGATAAAGTATTGTTTTGAACTAACTTTGACTTAGAATGAATGAATGGTCGTCCCGGTTATTTAAATTTTGCTACTTTTCGAACACGTTTTCGGTTCGTACAGGGCACATACTGTATGGATTTTCCTCATTCCAACGCCAATCATTTAGTTTTTCGATGGCCTTCAAAGCCTCTTACTGTCATGACGATCAGAAATTATGAAAAAAGTGTGAAGTTTGGCAGCTCATGCCTCTTTAATATGAGTGATTTTACTAGAAGTAAGCTTGTAAAATTCGCTTTCTCCGCAAATGTAAGCGAGGCTACGACGGCGAGTGCGCCTTTAACATTGTTAGAATAACACCCCATAACATTTTTCGTGTCTTAGAGACACTGCCTAACCCAGCTATGGATCTCTCTCAGTTTTGTGTTTTCTAGTTATCCAATGAAGTAAGGAAAGTACATAAAGCTCTACGGCGATTCCCGGTCATATTATTCCAAAACACTGGAGACAACGTCCTTCTTACCGTATTTGTTTAAGAGTATTTCTCTTTCTATATTCCCAGAAACAGTTGTTTAATCTCCCCAAATACAGAGTGCTTTAAAAACACGTTTAATTTGAAAACAGTTAATTACATGTTGGGCGATATTTTTTTTACATGTATGGGTGATGTATTATATAAATAAGAAATCCTTAAAAAGTTACCTTAGGATTATGCATGGCTCAGTTCATAAACATTTTTTGGAAAAAGACGGTGTGAGATGCCCACTGAAAAGGGACGCAACTCGTTAGTAACTTTGCACTTAACAGGACGTTATCTATCCTTGATTCAAGCACAAAGGGGAGTTAGAGTACGTGGAGCCGGACAACTTTTGACTCAAGGCTAGAGAGAGAGGATAAGCGTGTTAGTTGTACGAGATCTATTGTTGGACCTCCGTTAGATCTGACATTATGGATTTGGCACAGTTGCTAGACTAACGCCTTGAGATTTGCGGAGATGAGCAAAGTTGGAGTAGCATTGGAAGAAGCCTTTGTTCTGTTGGATGCAAGAATCATTCCGCGTCCGAACCTCACCACAGTTCCCACTTGAGATGATATCGTCGACAAACCACTTCAAACTAGTCAAAGGGATGACTTTAGGTACAAAGCCTTTCTCAACTTCCTGTATATCTTACATAGCAAATAATTCTTTAGGACATTGACAACTAAATCAATATTCCCATTTACATCCTGCTCGAGTCGGTTATGAGTATGTCCCTCCATCGAGGGAGAATCGAATCTTTTATAATGAGTAAACCTTATTTAATCAATACAGTGTTTTAGCTAAATCGTTAGTCCTTAGTCACTATACTAGTGATCTAGGTACTATCGTACTGTCAATTGATCTGCCAATTTTGCAGTTACTTTTTTAATTAAAAATCTAGTATTTTTAATAAAAGTAATTTTGTCGGGATTCACCAAAGGGCTGATGGAGATAATATGACTGAATATAGTTTGAATGTGAAATTAATAGACTTTGTTGTCCGCCCTATAAGTAAGCTCCGAGAAGAAGGTACCGTACTAAGGTTGTCCTTGGAAGAGAAACCGGGCTTAATCATTTTGTCACGGATCCTATATTCACCACAAAGGCATAAGACGTTTAATTAACATCAACAGCGTCCGCATCATCCAATAATTTATCAAGAACTCCTCAAATAACCATTTTTCTATCAATACAATTTAACCTAGTGATCAAGAAAATCCATACCGGTACGTCAAAAGCTCCAAGCATTTGATGCCAGAATGACGGTATCTTTAAAAGCATATATGTATAGTACAAATATAGTATAAATACATATAACTTCAGAAACATTTTTCAAGTTGTATCCGAAATAATAACGTTCAAAATACTGAGAATTGACATATTTCAGACGAATCTACCTATAGCGCAAAGCTTACAACACAATTGGCCAACTGTATCTTGAGCTAAATAAAACACGTCTCCTCAGAAAATTATTTAGTTTACAAAAACGTCGAGCGGGAAATTCATTTTTATTTCAAACACATAAATATAGCATTGAAAATAATGCGTCCGTCTTTAAAATGAATTGATTAATTCCGGTTCGAGGGGGAAAAAACGCAACATAAATATCTAGCACATTTTTGTCCAAATAAACCAAAGACCTAATTAAGATAAACTACCTTATTCCTTTCAGTATAGAATAGTATTAAATATGTGTGAACAGAATCATTGTTTTGCAAAATGAAATAATAAGAAAAGTATTACATACTGGTACACATAAGTACACTGTTTGGTCGACCAATTATGTTCTTTTTATTTTAATTGGATTTTTTCAAAATAATTTTACATAAAAAATCTGTTAAAGTTCTCATAAGATATACATATACCGATATATGTTTTAAACCCTAAAGAAGAAAATAATTTGATCAAATTATTAGGCAAGAAATAGCCTCTCTTTGGTCATTTCTATGTAAATTCAGAAGTCGCGGTAGCAGTAAAATGGAGTGTTGTGTCTTGAGACATTACCTTCGTTTCGTGAATTATACCGGAATCGCACCAATTGATCCGAAGTGGTATGTTGGATCTGTGGTCCGTAATTCAACATCGTGAATAAATGACCGCCAAACCCTTACACTTGAGGAGTTATTTCGACAGATGCACACGGAGTGGAATAAAATGAAAGCGTTCTTGATCGGCTGTCAAGTGAATCGGGAAAGCGGCAAATCGCTGCCGGTTCCAGCAATGTGTTCAACACACCATCGGCATTCCTCGAATCAGTTGGATCGGTAAGGCTTGACAGATCGTATCAACCTCTTAACGACAGTGAAATCAACCGTTTTATGTTACCTGTATGTCGAAGCTGATCTCAACACACATGCAACTCGATATTCCACTTAAAACTTTTATTCCTTTATTATTTTAAGAATTGTTTTATCAAGGGGAGTATTTACAGTTACAACCGCAATAACTTAGGCTGTTTAGACTATTGTGAGTAGAAAACATCATTCAAAACACCACGAAGACAAGACGCAAAAGATTCCCGTTGTATACACGAACAGTAAGTTTTACTCGATGCCACAAAGTAAAACCGGAGAATTATGTGAAGGACAGAATAAGGCTTATATTAGATCCCTTTCACCCATGAATCATCACATACGTAGACATTTGACACTCGCTTTGCGTAAACCTGTGACTGTAAGTGGAAGCCAATGCCCGGTATTGCATTTTTCTTTATAGAATCTTTTGTGTGTGTTTTTTTTTTTCGCTTTTTTGTGTATAATTACCATATCTGTCTGAAACTCTTGAATTAATGGTATGTGTCAATTTTAATAATGTGCGATCGTTATTGTTTAGATCTTTAAGACTTAACTCACGTCAATGTTTTCCTTTCTGATACGTGGGTCCATGTTCAGATATATGTCTTTACTATTCACGGTGAACAGGTAAGAAAAACTGTCTTATTACCCTAAACTTCGGTTGTTCATACGTGATAAACCAACGTCGAGAGGGTCAAGGTCAAGAAGTATCCCTTTTACAAAATAGGAACAATGTGACCCTTACCCTAATGAAGTTTGAAATATCGGATTGCTTGAGTGCATCTCTACCGCATCAAATCAATCTCATCGGGGATTCTAGTCAACGGGTATCCGTCAATCTCGGTAGTGTGATAAACAACCTACCGTGGCTCTTGCATAGATAGCTACACGGAAATAAACACTAATATATCGTTGAATTTTATTCTATTTCTTGATCAAAGAAATAAGACGAAATTCAGGCAGGGAACCGAAAAATATATACGTATGAGCAGTTTCAAACGATAATGTTTACACATGTCCAGTTAGGTTTAAAATGCCCTAATTACGGCGTAAAACATATGTAAAAAATCCAAACACCAACTGATCGATTCGCAACCGCGTAACTTAGTGTTTGGATTATACTCACTTCAGGTGTTATTGTCTGTAGTTACGGTATTAAATTAACCGTAAGGCTTTTCTTTGGCACTCCAAAGAAATCCTTCGTCTATATTTCGAACCTTTAGGCTGATTGTGCACATGCTCAGGCTCGAGGTTTGTTTACATTGTTAATCAAATTTTAAATTAAAAATATAAAATAATGCTAAAAGGTTTAAATTCTCGTAAAAATAGAAAGTTCTAACTTCTCCTGTCTGGGAAAATGTGGCTATTTTTTCGTTTTCAATGATTGATAGATTGATGTGTTCAACCACACTCGAGAGGGTTTGCTGTGGCGTTTTCATTTCTAGAAGGGGAGCCAACTGGGCTCTCTGCCAAAGGAATTCCCCAACCTTTAGGAAGTACCTAGTAAACATTTTACATAGAGCGATTGATTGAAAATTCACCAAGTTTTTTATTCTTCGAAGAGAGTTGACTTCGACACCCAAATTCACCAAGTTTTTTATTCTTCGAAGAGAGTTGACTTCGACACCCCCCCCCCCCCCCCCACCCCTCACCATAATATATCCGTGGACATTCGATAAATAACCATTCGTTGTTTTATTATAATCGAAGCTAAAGTTTAATGTTTTATAGCATTGTTTTGTCTGTACCCTATGATATTAACTAAGATATATTAAGAAACGTTGACAAGTCTTTAAATGTTATCTTTATCTGCAACAGAAACGGTAGAGCAAGGACCATCTGATCAGTTTAAGGATGAGAGACCCAAGTGAACACAGTATTAGATGCCAATTCCATGTCTTTAGGCAGAATGATCTATACGGGAATATCCCTAAAAACAACACATAAATCCTGCTTTATCAACCACAGTCGACCGGGTCTTTGACGAGGTTGTGTGATTTGAGAGGGAACCTTGTCCAAGTCCGATCTGTTTTTCACAAGCAAAGTCGGCTATTTGACAACCAAGGCTCCGCTTAACAGACGATTTAGTCGCGAACGTTAGACAATATGTGGACAGGGGTATTTGGTTGAATGGCTTTTCCAATATTTCTTTACGTTTGTGTCGATTAAGTGGCCATAATACCGCGGAATAATGATGTCCAATGTGACCGTAAAGCCTTAGATCTTCCATCATAAATCAGCCGCTTGTAGCATTGTTATCTAAAGTCTTTTTTGGTCATTTCTCTGTTGGGAAGATCACGCTAGCTCGAGTAAACTGTATGTAATTATGTTTGTGGTTAACTTCATACTTTCCAATAAATAAACACAGCCGAGTTAGATCAACGTTTAACACTGGTTTGCATTGTCGTAGCGTGACCTTAAAGCCCCCGGGGAAAATACTGAAGTTTACCCCCATATACTTTGAAACTTTTTTTTTTCTCAGAAAATCAAATAGTTCAGTTTCAAATAAGTTCAGAAATATAACAATATCAAAATCAATATCTGGAACACTATTTCGGTTCGCACATGTCACAGTTTGTAAAACAATTTGCTAATTCCAACGTCAATCATTTAGTTTTTCGATAAACTTCAATTTCCTTAATGTCTTATTGCCTTGATACTCAAAATCATCAGACCAAATAAAATTGAAATCTGAGCGGGGTTTCCACTCGATGGCCGTATGTAGAAGAGTTGCTAGGTACTCGAGTGTAGGTCAGGGTTCCCGGTTTCTTCGCCCACTAAATCTGACAACGCGCGATATAATTGAAATAATCTTGAGTGCGGCGTAAAACATCAATCGGTCGAAATATTGTCTTCATAATCAGAATTTATGAAAAAATACGAATTTTGGCAGCTCATGTCTCTTTATTAGACGACGGTTTAAGAGCCACGAATGGTCCCAGGGGGTGTGAATGCTCCTGTGAGCGGTGCAATTCAAGATGAGTGTAGACAGGCTTGTATCGTATTTTGGACTCTCCAGTCCTTCTAGTTGACGAAACGGTCATAGTACCAGGAGAAATGCTTTCTATTCATACAATAACGACATTAAACGTTTTAAGCATTTTTAAAGTATTTTAGGATCCGATGTATTTGGAACAAAATCTCTTCAGCTTGAAATAAAAGTTAAAACATTTAATGTGGTTGGCATTAAAATCAACGACAATCGACGATGAGGGTTCCGGGGACAGTCAAACCACAGAAGCTCTTCAGTTTTATACCTCATGTTTTGTTTTAGCCGCCAAAGATAAGATCACAGATTTAATATTATGTTTAAAAAAATTCAACTCTGGCCTTAAATGATAGCAATAAAAAGAAATTTTCCTGATCAAGGACCAAAAAGATAATATTCTATGAAAATCCCCAAAGTTGAATTTTGTTTATGTATAAGACTCAGAGTCGAAACATTGGACTTTTAGATTATTCCCAAGGTCTTCGAACTTTATTTTAAGGCCTTAAAAAGCCACCAATATATGGGCCTATTGGTTTTCATTTATTATTTCTGTTCGACGATTTTGAGGCCGCTAAATTATTTGGGTTATCAATATGCTAGAGATCAGAGCTATCGTGAGTTCCTTTCTAAGAGAAATCTAATTTCCCCAAGGTTGCTCATTACACGCCTAAGGCTGGAGCAGCTAACCTAATCAACAAAGAGTTAGGAAGAAGTTAAAAGTCATTGACATTGTGGAAGTGTACTATATTCTGCAACAGACCGGTCGTCTGTATAAGGATAAGTCTCCAGACAAATCTTGACCACCTTCAGTAAGCCAAACTGTAGGTTTCGTGCGTCTGGCCTGCCAATCTCTTGGTCATAAATACTTTTCGTCACGACCTATTGATACCGCAATTATTCTTGCTTCAGCCACCCGCCAAGTACTTGTGCTGAACCACAGTAAGAATTTGGCCAGACTGGCGGTCAAGCCCATCATTAAATCGAGTTTATTCGGTTAAAGAAGTGAATATAGTGTCCTTCGCTGGCCATACTCAACATTAAGATAACAACATTCTACCTAGATTGGGTTTACATGCACCTACAGCTTGGAAAGCGATAATCGTATTATTTGTATCAATACCAAACTTTAACCGCCATTGTTTGTATCCACTCCCAACTTTATCCGTCATTATGTGTAACTTTACCAAGCTTTATCCGCCATTATGTGTACCTTTACCAAGCTTTATCCGACATTATGTGTGCATATATACCAAACTTTATCCGTCAATAATTGTACATTTACCAAACTCATCCATCATTTTTTAATCAAAACCAAATCTCAAGGTATACTGATTGTTTTATACCGTATCACTTTCTTTAAATGAGACGTAATTGGCGACGTAGAGTTTATCATTCCGTATGCGATAGGTCGGATTTATATCAAGGTTACAAAAAATGGCAAGGACACGAGTGGTCAGTAAAGCAAATGCTGAACTGGAATGATGCATCACCCAATTGGAATTTAATAACATTGTATATACGCCAAATTGGGTCATTAGCATTCTGTGTTACTAAAAACCAAATAAGGGCTGCTATTTTATGCTAACTTTACGCTAAAAAGGCATCAATACTTCGCTCAGACATGCGTTTCTCTACCAATACTTAACTTGAACCGTCATTATTTAAATCACAATCCAAGATTAACCTTCACAATTTGCTTACCAAAGGTTTATCTGTATTAATACCAAAGATTAGCCTACATTTCTACCCACGTCGTAAATTAAACCCGTTGTTATTTGTACCATTACAAAATTAACTTCAAGCAGCGAAATTTGAAAACTTTAACCGCCATTGTTTGTATCAACATGGAGCGCTAACCGCCATTGTTTTATAAATATCAAAAGTCAACCGCCATTATTTTATCAATACCAAACATTAACCGCCATTTTTTGTACCTGTATAAAACTTTAACAGTCATTATTTGTATCAATACCGTACGTACGCCGCCATTGTTCGCAGCAATAAAACAGTTTAACGACCATTGTTGGTATCAATACAAAACTTAAACCGCCATTGTTTGGATCAATACCCTACGTTCGCCGCCATTGTTCGCAGCAATATAACAGTTTATCGACCATTGTTGGTATCAATACAAAACTTAAACCGCCATTGTTTGGATCAATACCCTACGTTCGCCGCCATTGTTCGCAGCAATATAACAGTTTAACGACCATTGTTGGTATCCATGTCGAGCGTCAATCGCCATTGTTTGGATCAATACAAAACATAAACCGCCATTGTTTGTATCAATACAAAACTTAAACCGCCATTGTTTGGATCAATACAAAACTTAAACCGCCATTGTTTGGATCAATACAAAACTTAAACCGCCATTGTTGGGATCAATACAAAACTTAAACCGCCGTTATTTGGACCATTACAAAATTTAAAGCGCCATTGTTTAGATCAATGCCGAACGCAAACCGCCATTATTTTATTAATACCAAACGTTAACCCACATTGTTTTATCGATACAAAACTTGAACGTCTTATCTGACAATTTAACATAAGAAGGGTTATTCTGTTTACAAACGTATATACGTTGAACACATAAGAAATATTATTTTTTAATCAACATCGCACCAGAGACAAAATACTTTCTAAATTCAAAACGAGTGCATTCTACCCAACCCAAAATTGAATATAGTTATAAATGATAAAAGAGGCAATGTGGTTTGGGACTTTGGTAGTGCTCAATTGAGTATATAAACAATACAATCTCAGTTGAGCACGAATTATTGGAGCTCTCTAGGAAGGGAGGTAAAAATAAAAGTTTGTTTTGGTGCTGTTCCAATTTTGTCAAGTCATCGGCAGGTCGAGCATTTGGAAATAAGTAAAACTAAGGATTTATCACTTCCAAAATTAGTGTAAATAAGCTAAGCAACTACAATTTTTCACTAAATATCGATAGAAAAACTTATTTAGATGGGCTATTTTACGTTGAGTCTAACTTGGAGCAAGGTCGATAGCTTGCTCAGAATTTCGTCCTCAGCGGAGCACAGAAACGAACTCAAAAGTTTTATAATCCCGAATTTTGAAGTGTTAGTTTGAGCACAGAAACGGCTCTTGACCACAGAGTCGTGCTCAAGCAAGTTTTATAATCCCGGCCCCTTCAAATTAAATTCAATCATTAGAGAATTCTCAACCATCTAGATCCAGATTGAACTATTTTGTTCCATCGAGTTTTGAACAACCTATCAGCAGGTTTTTATATATTTATAGAATCTATGTAAAACATGATAAGCATAACACTTCAGAAGCCTCAGTGTGGACGGATATAAATTACTGATTGATTGATTGTTTGGTGTTTTACGCCGCGCTCAAGATTATTTCACTATATGGCGGCGTTGCCAGTTTTATTGTGGGAGGAAACCTGGCTCTGTGCCCGGAGGAAACCCACGAACTTCCGCTGGTAACTGGCAACCATCCCACATAGGTCGTTCGAGTGAAAACTCAGTTAGAAAATTTTCTAACTTTTGGACTGAGTGGGATTCGAACTATAAATTACTGAGGTTCCAACAGAACTATCACGAAACAAGCAAGTGGTATAAGTCCAAGCAACGTTAATCAAACTTCAATAAAGCGTCTAATTCAAGTCCTGTTTTAGATTGTTGAATAAAAACCGAAGTCTGTTGTAGATTTAATGCAATTGCTTGGTAGAATCAGCTTGAATGGGATTGCTTCCAATAGTTTGATCACCGAGCGGAAATTTCGATATTAAGTGTACTGGAACGGAAAAACGATATGCTAGGTTTTAAGGGGTTTCTTTTGCACCCCCTCACCCCTCCTCAATATCTACATTTTGGGCTGCACCTATTTAAGTAAAAATGACACAGCTGATCTATCTACAAATTGGCTCAAATAATATGAATATTGTATAAATAAAATATGCACATCTAATAAAGCATATGTTATTCCCCATGCATTTTCAGAAAATAATACAATATGAACGGAAACAGAGAGGAATGAAACTATGATTGCTCTCCACGAAATTGACAGATGTAGCTACATGTAAGTAGAACTAATTTTGTAATAGATGCACTTGATAAATTCTACCGTGACCGAATCACAGTTCTGAAGGATTTTTTTTTCAAACAACAGATTATCCCGGATTAATGAATCTTAATTGATATAATCGATAGGAAGGAATCACATAGAGTGAGCCCCAATTTTCAGTACAATTCCTAAAATTCAAAAAATAAATATGTGAAATTTTGTATCAAATGCACAATTTGTAATGAAAAAATGCCTGATAAAGGGTCTTTTTACCGTCTGTCGATTTCGGTGACAAAAAATGGTATTGAATAGCGAAAACTTTCCCGTTTCTAACAGTGATTGATCGCAGGGTGAATTGTATATGCCACACCTGACATAACAGAGAATGGCCCCAAAATTGATATAATTGACCCCGTTTCCTAAGCTAAAGATAAGAAAAATGAAAATTTGCCAAGGAATTTCGTTGGTATTATGACGAAGATTTCCGCTTGGGTATTGTTTCTCGAGACTGCAAAGATCAATACAGCTTTAGAGATGATTGTGAGTTGGTTGAGGGAAGCAAATTAATGTGACTAGCCGTGACAAGGCTGTGCTGTTATAATGGATCTTTTCTTCTAATGGGGTATTGGACCGCATCAATCTTTGGTCGGACGGAATCTCAGAACGGCCACTCCAGTTTCCCAGCGCCACTTACACCGTCCAGCTCCCACTTCACGTGTATATAAACAAGCCAAGTGTAGTAGTTAGTTTGAAGTCGTGGTTTTACCCGAATTGGTCATGTCTCATAAACTGATCATGTTGACCAATCACACTTAGACACGAAGATCTACATACAAACTAGATAATAGATTAACAATTGCAATTCCCACGGCTTATTTAAATGGAATCAGCTGTGACAATTAAAAATGGGTTAATGAATTCAAATAGCAAAATTACAACTGCTTTATATCACTAAAGATTTAAAATCAATCATGTACTGTAAGAATTGATATGCACTGTCAGAATATTGCATTCTAACTCATATTACTTACATGATACATTAAGGCTTGTGCACCTAATTTTATCCATCGCCATCAAACTGAAATAATATTGAAGGCAACGTTAAATCTTTTCTCTCTCTCACTCACTTTATTTTACAATGTACTGATTCTACATGATCGACTTATCTAAGATGCTTCTTCAAACAGTATGATACACTAACTTGTAAACCTATTCTAAAACTGGGAAAGGGACTGGATTGGAATGTGACTACTTGTACTAATCTATACTGTTAACCTTACAATTCGTGAGAATGTTAACGCTTAATGATTGCTTTCTCAGACAAACCTAATTATTACAGCCAACTACATAGTCATTTTATGGTCAGACGAATGACAATGCCGGTGCTAATTAAACCAGACGGATCTTACAATACAAGTATGGAACATATACTGGTGTTCAGCAGACGGGCTTGATTATGGGTAATTAAATGAATAATATATTTGCCCTAGACTGGCATGTAAGTCAGTATACACAAATGTGTATCTCACCCAGACACTGTAGACAGGTTACTCAATGTAATCCTTCGCTAAATATAGAGGACAGTATTTTGTAAAACTCAACTCAAACTGCTAAGGTGTAGTAAAAAATTAAGTCGTTCTATCATTCTAGATAAATATTTGTGGTGATAAAATAATGTTCAAAATTGGTGTTCAAAATGTGTGACTTTGATTTCTGCTTTAGCAGTCATATTCACATTACCAGATTGACCCACATATTTGTAAATTGAAATACTCCCATTTGGGCCAATGGTTCCCATGTCAGTGATGGATATATGAACACTAAAACACATGGACATAGGGGAACTCGAATCCTTCTTGTCTAAAATATCCATGGAGACATTGTGTTAAAAAGGTGTCTATCATTTAGACCGTTATACCCAATCAAACTAAACCCCATGAGATTTCATTAGGTTGGACAAGCAGGAGTTTGGCCTGAGTCCGTAGAATTTTCTGGAACAGGTTATGTGGCAACATTTTTTATAGTAGAACGGTGATATCCATACTAGGTCAGCGACATACTAATGCTAGAACGGTAATATACATACCGGGTCCGTGACATAATAATGGTGGAATGATGATATTTATACTGGGTCAGTTATAATTCTGGAACGATTCTATTCATACTAGGTCAGTGATATACTAATGCTAGAACGGAGATATACATACCGGGCCAGTGTCATAATAATGGTGGAACAATGATATTAATACTGGGTCAGTTATAATTCTGGAACGATTATATCCATACTAGGTCAGTGATATACTAATGATGGTACGATGATATGTATACTGGGCCAGTGACATATTAATGCTGGAAGTTTGTTCCAGGCTGGAGCGGTGATATTCAAAATGGGTCAGTGACATACTAATACTGGAAGTTTGTTGCAGGCTGGAACGGTGATATTCAAAATGGGTCAGTGACATACTAATACTGGAAGTTTGTTCCAGGCTGGAACGGTGATATTCAAAATGGGTCAGTGACATACTAATACTGGAAGTTTGTTCCAGGCTGGAACGGTGATATTCAAACTGGGTCAGTGACATACTAATAGTGGAAGTTTGTTCCAGGCTGGAACGGTGATATTCAAAATGGGTCAGTGACATACTAATACTGGAAGTTTGTTCCAGGCTGGAACGGTGATATTCAAACTGGGTCAGTGACATACTAATAGTGGAAGTTTGTTCCAGGCTGGAACGGTGATATTCAAAATGGGTCAGTGACATACTAATACTGGAAGTTTGTTCCAGGCTGGAACGGTGAAATTCAAAATGGGTCAGTGACATACTAATACTGGAAGTTTGTTCCAGGCTGGAACGGTGATATTCAAACTGGGTCAGTGACATACTAATACTGGAAGTTTGTTCCAGGCTGGAACGGTGAAATTCAAAATGGGTCAGTGACATACTAATACTGGAAGTTTGTTCCAGGCTGGAACGGTGATATTCAAACTGGGTCAGTGACATACTACAAGTGGAAGTTTGTTCCAGGCTGGAACGGTGATATTCAAACTGGGTCAGTGACATACTAATAGTGGAAGTTTGTTCCAGGCTGGAACGGTGATATTCAAAATGGGTCAGTGACATACTAATACTGGAAGTTTGTTCCAGGCTGGAACGGTGAAATTCAAAATGGGTCAGTGACATACTAATACTGGAAGTTTGTTCCAGGCTGGAACGGTGATATTCAAACTGGGTCAGTGACATACTACTAGTGGAAGTTTGTTCCAGGCTGGAACGGTGATATTCAAAATGGGTCAGTGACATACTAATACTGGAAGTTCGTACCAGGCTGGAACGGTGATATTCATATTGGGTCAGCGACACAGTAATGATGGAACGATTATATTTATACTAGGTCAGTGACACACTAATGCTGGAACGGTGATATTCATACTGGGTCAGTGACACATTTATGCTGGAACGGTAATATTCAATGTGGGTCAGAGACATACTAATTCTGGAACGGTGATATTCGTGCTGTGTCAGCGACACACTGATACTGGAACGGTGATATTCGTGCTGGGTCAGTGCCATACTAATGTTGAAACGGTGATTAAAAGGACACCCCGCTTAAGTTTGGTATGATTTTCCGTTCACTTAGATTAATAGTAAAAAGATAAGAAGTAACCAATCTCGAAAGGCTGCAAGTCGACTTTCCGCCACAAATTTACTTTAGGGAATTCCATTTTGTTATTGTTTTCTGTCTGACAGTAAACACACAGCTGAGAACGCACCACACGCGCAGCCACAAAGGGTCACAATATTGCAGACAAATGAATCCCCATATAAAACTTCCTATCCAAAGGTCCGTGGGAGCTAGGCAAATTATCAATGGCCATCTGGAAACCTCTACCTATATGTGCTGAACAACAATAGAATAGCGCACATTTTTACGATCTTCGTTTCACTGGTTCCAGTCATGACGCGAATGTTTGGATTCATATTGTGTCAGTCATTTCTTATTGTGTTTGTGATATATTACTGTTGAAATATATCTGTTGAAATTGTGGTTTGTATGTTTGGTTTGTGATATTTTAGAGGTTGAAATTGTGGTATGTATGTTTGGTTTGTGATATTTAACTGTTGAAATAGTGGTATGTATGTTTGGTCTGTGAAATTTTACTGTTTAAATTGAGGTATGTACATGTATGTTTGGTTTGTGATATTTTACTGTTGAAATGGTGGTATGTTACTGTATGTTTGGTTTGTGATATATTACTGTTGAAATTGTGGTATGTATGTTTGGCTTGTGATATATTACAGTTGAAATGGTGGTATGTATGTTTGGTTTGTGATATTTTACTGTTGAAATTGTGGTGTGTATGTTTGGTTTGTGATATATTACTTTTGAAATGGTGGTATGTACGTTTGGTTTGTGATATATTACTGTTGAAATGGTGGTATGTACGTTTGGTTTGTGATATTTTACTGTTGAAATTGTGGTGTGTAAGTTTGGTTTGTGATATATTACTGTTATAAAGGTGGTGTGTATGTTTGGTTTGTGATATTTTACTGTTGAAATTGTGGTATGTATGTTGGGTTTGTGATAATTTACTGTTGAAATTGTGGTATGTATGTTTGGTCCGTGACATTTTACTGTTGAAATTGTGGTGTGTATGTTTGGTTTGTGATATTTTACTGTTGAAATTGTGGTGTGTTTGTTTAATTGTGATATTTTACTGTTGAAATTGTGGTGTGTATGTTTGGTTTGTGATATTTTACTGTTAAAATGGTAGTATGTATGTTCGGTTTGTGATATATTACTGTTGAAATTATGGTATGTATGTTAGGTTTGTGGTATATTGCTTTTGAAAAGGTGGTATGTATGTTTGGATTGTGATATACTACTGTTGAAATTGTGGTATGTATGTTTGGTTTGTGATATTTTACTGTTGAAATTGTGGTATGTATGTTTGGTTTGTGATACATTACTGTTAAATTGCGGTATGTATGTTTGGTTTGTGATATTTTACTGTTGAAATTGTGTGGTATGTATGTTTGATTTGTGATATATTACTGTTGAAATAATGGTATGTATGTTTGGTTTGTGGTATATTGCTGTTGAAATTGTGGTATGTATGTTTGGTTTGTGATATATTATTGTTGAAATTGTGGTATGTATGTTTGGTTCGTGATATATTACTGTTGAAATTGTGGCATGTATGTTTGGTTTGTGATATTTTACTGTTGAAATTGTGGTATGTATGTTTGTTTTTTTATAGTTTAGTGTTGACATTTTGATATGTATGTTTGGTTTGTGATATATTACTGTTGAAATTGTGGTATGTATGTTTGGTTTGTGATATGTTACTGTTGAAATGGTGGTATGTATGTTTGATTTGTGATATTTTACTGTTGAAATTGTGGTATGTATGTTTGGTTTGGGGTATAATAGTGTTGAAATGGTGGTATGTATGTTTGGTTTGCGATATATTACTGTTGAAATGGTGGTATGTATGTTTGGTTTGTGATACTTTACTGTTGAAATGGTGGTATGTATGTTTGGTTTGTGATATATTACTGTTGAAATTGTGTTATGTATGTCTGGTTTGTGATACATTACTGTTGAAATAGTGGTATGTATGGTTGGTTTGTGATATATTACTGTTGAAATTGTGGTATGTATGTTTGGTTTGTGATATGTTACTGTTGAAATGGTGGTATGTATGTTTGATTTGTGATATTTTACTGTTGAAATTGTGGTATGTATGTTTGGTTTGTGATACATTACTGTTAAAATTGTGGTATGTATGTTTGTTTTGTGATAGATATTACTGTTGAAATTGTGGTGTGTAAGTTCGGTTTGTGATATATTACTGTTGCAATTGTGGTATGTATGTTTGGTTGGTGATACATGTATATTACTGTTGAAATTGTGGTGTGTATGTTTGCTTTGTGATATGTCTCTGTTGAAATGGTGGTATGTATGTTTGCTTGGTGATATATTACTGTTGAAATTGTGGTATGTATGTTTGGTTTGTGATATATTACTGTTGAAACCACCCTACATGCGTATTAGGTCAGTGATATATTACTGATTGGATCATGCACCTTTTGAAACGGTGATATTCCTATTTGGTTAGTGCCAGAAAGCCGTTAGCCTTAGTACTATTCTTATTGGTACTGAGATATCCGTATGTAAAGAATGGTACTCACACTGACAATTCAACTAAAAAAATACTATTTAAAACCCATTGGGTTTTTTACTAGAGTAAACGTCGGGTTTTGGAATGAGAAAAACATGGTTATCACCATACAAAACCTTGATTTGCCGTACAACTTATCATAGTTAACCATAGTAAATTGTCTAGTAAACCATTTAGAAACCAGTGCAAATACCAAAGTGCAATATATGGCAAGCCATGGCATACCATGTATTACACACTAAGTATTTTAGAATGCAAACCCTGGTGTATTTAATGAGGAGAACTACAGTCACACAGAGAAGTGTCTTGACATCCAAACAGGCATATATTGAACGTTGATATACATTTCACTAATAAATTTACTTTGCTCTTATTAATAAATTTTGAGACAAAGTTTAACATAAACAGTTTTTGATAGAATGAATATTAAAATCATTTAGTTAACCTAATAAGTCAATGTTGGGTCCGACTAAAATATACATTTAAAAAAGTTAGTTTTTTTCTCGTTTAATATGAGACTGATGGTAAGAACCCTTTTGCAGCCCTTCGAGCATGTTGTCTCCGTCCTTTTTATTTTATTGTAATTTTGATGTAAATGGGCCTGTTTGATTAAAACTTTTTTTCGCCGCCATATAAGTGAAATAATCTTGAGTGCGGCGTAAAACTCCAATCAATCAATCAATCAACCATTCTTGGAGCATGGGATCAAAGGATATATTATGGTATACATCTATCTTGAAATGCCAATAAGCCGTCATCAAGGCAACCGTATCAAAGTGGTTAGAGATTGGATAAGTCACAGTCTCAGCATAGACTCTTGATAAAAAACGATTCAGATATTGTGCCGCAGATTTCAACTAGTTTTTTATTCCACTGTATGTTATGTAAAAAAAGATACAAAAACATTTTACCGCCATGCGTATCCTATGGTATAGACGGACGTGATGTTAATAAATCTGATATTGCCGAAAGCTGGCTGTATTCGGCTTTACAAACCAGTGCCTTGAGTCACATTGATTTCTACTGTTTACTTTCATATCTCTTTGAAGGAATATGACATAGCCTATCCACGTCCCTCTCTACTTGTAATATACAACTGATCTTTATAGATCAAGCCACCATAAATCCAAAGAATCTGACGACGTGACTGGCCAATGATTCCCCGCATTAAACAGTCCCCCGAGGCTGGGACATGACAATACCGTTGTAACGTAATGAAAACCACAAAATGTTGTATATGATCTCGCCAACTCAGTGGCTAAATCATAAGGGTAGTCAGTGTGACCTCTAAACCAAGAACTCTTCTTTACATGAAGGCGCTTTCAGTATTCACTTACACGACACTTATTCGCTTATTATTGTCTTAAAAGAATCACATACCATCGGGATTCGTACTGACTTCATTAAAACACTGTGTTAACAATTTTATTGTATCATTGGTTTCACTAATTACTACTTAACATGCCATGTATTGTGGTATAATACATCTATATTTTTTCTATCATTTACCACATTCCTAAACGTAGACATAAACTGAATGAGGTTGATACTTACACGAAGTTGTCGCTGTCAACGCGAAAAGCAGGCATACTAAAAGGCAATACATCCTGTGCCGTCGGATTACATCCCAGTTTCTGTTTATGGCTGTCTAGATAACAAACATTGGTAGAATCTTTGTGTAGCCATTAAAAGGCTCAGTCCACAGTATGAATATTCCTTAAAGGTCATATGAACATAGACCAGAAGACGGTCGTCTTGCAGGTAATAATCACACGGCTACATTTGTATTAAGAATCTCCCTCTCTCAAGAGCACTCCAATATAGAGCAGACGCATTGGTATAAAGCCAGGGCTGAATATAAGCCGTATATGTGTGGCTCTATGGCGTCCGAAGGCAAGTTTGGCCATCAGGACGAAGCCTGATCGATTTTCCTTATGTGCATGTAACGTCCCCCTTTCAGCGTGTCATCTGGCTGAATCCTGTGAGATCGTTACATTAGCATATGACCAACTGGCTGGGCAGCGCTTCTAAATGATCTTCAACCTCTAACAAACAACAAATCGTCAGGAATTTGACCTCGAATACACACCAACAACAGTGTCTTTTCGAAAGCCTATATACCGAACACAAGCTAAGTACAGCAGAAAGATGCTCTGAGAATACTTCTTCGGATGACGCCAATCCGATAAAGACGATTTCCCTGCAATGTTATAGGAAACACATCTCGATCTTGCGCATATAAATAATCCGAAATAGATCGTTTTGGTTTTAAGTTTCCCACAAGGTGGCTGTCTGTGGTTTCATTCTCTAGTTCTCCATTACTCAGTTGTGTGAAGCACTATGTGTGAGTACGTCATTATCTTTACAAGCTTCCCCGGCACAGAGAAAACATTTTTCAGTCCAGCCATAAAGATATACCGAAAAGGATAGAACTTGCTTCGGACTTCCCTTAAAACGAAGCACCATATGTTCGCGGGCTTTCTAATGACAGTCTGTTCGTCGACCTTTGGAATTCCAGCCGTCCGATTGGGTTTTCTTATACGTTGTACTTCTCTCGTCTTAACCCTCAGCTGCTCGCCTGGGCTACTGAAATTAATTACTTCAACACTTCTCTTTGCCAGTTATTATTTCACCTAACTCTGTAACACATGGGCTCGGTTTATTGTATTTGTAGGTTTAGAGCTGACACCGGCGATGTTGGAAATTTCTATTCATTCATCCCTTACAGTTACCCACAGAGTTTGTATAAAGGAACTCCAAAAGTAAGATGCGTGTAGCTGTTTCTATTAATAGACTATGTAACAGGTGTATTGTCTGCTTAGCTGAATTATAGAAAAGCGAATAAACTAGTATAGACTTAATGGTACACGTATGTTTAAAAAATGTCTTGCTTCAAAGCCTAGCTTGCTAACTGATTGCACACTCAGCGACTTATTTATCCGATTCCGCTTTAAGCCAGTAAACGACGCTTTTATTTCTTCCTATAAGACATCACCATTAGCAACTAAATCGAAATAAATGTTTTCTTTTTTTCATCTCGATATCAATCAGATTTGCTTACGATAATTTATGAAATGTTGCGTTAAAATGTCTAACAGAACCCATGGTCAACATATGATACAGTCTTCAAATGTCTCTCCTGTACAGAACCCATGGCCAGTATATATGATATAGTTTTCAAATGTTCCCCCTGTACGGAACCCATGGCCAACATATGATACAGTCTTCAAATGTCCCTCCTGTACGGACCCCATAGCCAACATATGATCCAGTCTTCAAATATCTCTCCTGTACCGAACCCATGGCCAACATATGGCACAGTGTTCAAATGCCTCTCCTGTAGGCTACAGAACCCATGGTCAATATATGATATAGTTTTCAAATGTTCCCCCTGTACGGAACCCATGGTCAACATATGATACAGTCTTCAAACGTCTCTCCTGTACGGAACCCATGGGCAGCATATGATACAGTCTTCAAATGTCTCACCTGTACAGAACCCATGGGCAACATATGATACAGTCTTCAAATGTCCCTCTTGTACGGACCCCATAGCCAACATATGATACAGTCTTCAAATGTCTCACCTGTACAGAACCCATGGCCAACATATGATACAGTCTTCAAATGTCCCTCTTGTACGGACCCCATAGCCAACATATGATCCAGTCTTCAAATATCTCTCCTGTAGGTTACAGAACCCATGGTCAATATATGATATAGTTTTCAAATGTTCCCCCTGTACGGAACCCATGGTCAACATATGATACAGTCTTCAAACGTCTCTCCTGTACGGAACCCATGGGCAGCATATGATACAGTCTTCAAATGTCTCACCTGTACAGAACCCATGGGCAACATATGATACAGTCTTCAAATGTCTCACCTGTACGGACCCCATAGCCAACATATGATACAGTCTTCAAATGTCTCACCTGTACAGAACCCATGGGCAACATATGATACAGTCTTCAAATGTCCCTCTTGTACGGACCCCATAGCCAACATATGATACAGTCTTCAAATGTCTCACCTGTACAGAACCCATGGCCAACATATGATACAGTCTTCAAATGTCTATCCTGAACGGAACCCACAAATGTCTCTCCTGTACAGAAATCATGGCCAACATATGATACAGTCTTCAAATGTCCCTCTTGTACAGAACCCATGGCCAACATATGATACAGTCTTCAAATGTCTATCCTGAACGGAACCCAGGCCACTTATGGCACAGTGTTCAAATGCCTCTCCTGTAGGCTACAGAACCCATGGTCAATATATGATATAGTCTTCAAATGTTCCCCCTGTACGGAACCCATGGCCAACATATGATACAGTCTTCAAATGTCTCACCTGTACGGACCCCATAGCCAACATATGATACAGTCTGCAAATGTCTCACCTGTACGGACACCATGACCAACATATGATACAGTCTTCAAATGTCTCACCTGTACGGACCCCATGGGCAACATATGATACAGTCTTCAAATGTCTCTCCTGTACGGAACCCATGGTCAACATATGATACAGTCTTCAAATGTCTCACCTGTACGGACCCCATGGGCAACATATGATACAGTCTTCAAATGTCTCTCATGTACGGACCCCATGGGCAACATATGATACAGTCTTCAAATGTCTCACCTGTACGGAACCCATGGGCAACATATGATACAGTCTTCAAATGTCCCTCCTGTACGGACCCCATAGCCAACATATGATGCAGTCTTCAAATATCTCTCCTGTACAGAACCCATGGGCAACATATGATACAGTTTTCAAATGTCTCCCCTGTACAGAACCCATGGCCAACATATGATACAATCTTCAAATATCTCTCCTGTACATAACCCATGGCCAACATATGATACAATCTTCAAATATCTCTCCTGTACAGAACCCATGGCCAATATATGATATAGTTTTTAAATGTTCCCCCTGTACGGAGCCCATGCCCAAAATATGATACAGTCTTTAAATGCCTCCCCTGTACAGAACACATGGCCAACATATGAAACAGTCTTTAAATGTATCTCCTGTACAGAGCCCATGGCCAACATATGGCACAGTCTTTAAATGTCCCTCCTGTACAGAACCTATAGTCAACATATGATACAGTCTTCAAATATCTCCCTTGTATACAACTCATAATCAACATATGAGACAGTCTTAAAATGTATCCCCTGTGCAGAACCACCAACATACAATACAGCCGCGTAATGTCTCCCCTTTTCAGAACCCACGTTCAACAAATGATGCAGTTTTCAAATATCTCCTCTATACAGAGCCCATGGTCAACAGTGTGCAGTTTCACAAAGCGATCTTAGCTTAAGATGATCTTAATTACCAGTGGCAACATATACCTTCAACATGGGTTGCCATCGTAGTTTAGATCACACTTAGTTAAGATCGCTTTGTGAAACTAGCCCGAGAACCCCGCTTTCTTACAGTGTTTAAAATTTCTGTTACTGTTAAAAACATTCGCGCAGAAAAGGTCAACGAAACGAAGTCTTCATAACCATAGTTTATATTGTATAAATGAAAAAAGTCAACGAGTTTATGATAGAGATAAATATGGTTATCACATAAACAAGTAATTTACTATGAGATAAAGCTGTGAGAATATCTTTTGTTTCTATCATGGGTAATACAGGAATTTCATTCACAAATGCCAGGCAATCAAAAGCTACAGCTGTATACGGACTATTTTACTTGCAACCGGAGATGTCGTCTACAGTCAATCTAACATAGAGATTGATCCTTCTGCCATTCGTTGAGATATCAACTCTAAAACGATTGAGTGACATGTTGCTTTAACAAAGGGAGGCCACTACTGTCGACGTCCTTAAAATTGTAAACAACGACACGTGACACTGATAGTTGACTCGGTTGTGTAGAGAGATATCCGATATAATTCTGGTAGGTAACGTTTAAGCCGCCGATACCTAATACCTTGAAGTCCATATCATATTTTGCCTTGACATCCATGGGCGCTGCCATCTTGTTTTAGAATGTATATATGAGCTGATGTAGTGCCGATTATATTTTTGATTTTTAACAAGTATTTCTGACCAAAGGCCTTGCGATACAGGTTATTATTGTAGGGTTACATGTTTGGGAACAGTATAGAACAGAGAATTAAATATCATACTCATTATAAATTCTCAGTAAGATTCTTACAGTTCACTATGCGCGAAAATGGAGTGCGACGGCTCTCGAGCCATGTCTCGTGTTGAAGATCTCGTAGAATGGCACGAGATCTCGATTGGTCTACAGTATGTCAAGGCGAAATTTTCAGTTTCAGGTTCAGGTTTGATGTAGAAATTATTAGTATAAACTTTCCCATAAAGCTGTAATACATGTTTTTATTGAACTCTAGATTTACAAAGATAAGTATTCTAAGTGCAATACAAGTCCGCCTCAGACATCGATCAATGTAGGCCTAAGTGATGCTGATGTTGTACATCAAAGTGCAATATTACACCATGTCTGGTGTCTTAATTATTTCTTTTTCATTTTTGAAAACCATCGTATCTTTACAGAAGTATATAAAATGGATGTGCTTATTTATATATATAAGGGTGACCCCCTTAGAGTGGGGATCTTAATACTCAACTTGCTCCTTTTATAAAATATCATGGTTTGGGTACCACCGAAAATCTAAAGACAGAGCGAACAGGTCAGAAGTAGCTACATGCGTTAGCGGAGAAAGTACGCCGTGTGTTTATATTTAAATAGCTATATAAATAAGCACATCCATTTTATATACTTCTGTAAAGGTACAATGGTTTTCAAAGATGAAAAAGAAATAAGTTTTAAGATTTAGTTTGCTAAAAAAGTATATGGAAGGTAAAGATTAAATAAAATTGTCGGATTAAAGTGAGGGTTATTCGGTCCATGACATCAAGATGACTTGTGTCGTCTGCAACATTATCCCCTTATCCGGAAGAGAAAATCCTGCGATTTTCCCTAATTAGTCTGTCAAGATGTGAACTACAGACTTGACTAGGGTGGTTCCGAGTTGTAATCAGGAGATTTAGCTAGGTAAATGTTTCTAACCGAATGACATAGGCAAACGTTAATATTACGATAAATGAAAACTTAATAACTTACTAATGCCTCGCATAAAAAAAGAGGACCTCTTTTTCCTACACCATATATCTGAGTGGATTTTTCACTCGTTCGCCGTATGTGAAAGAGTTGCCAGTTACTTACGGTCGAGGATTTCCTCCGGGTAAATTAAGAGCCCAGTTTCCTCCCCACACTAAAAAACGCCGCCATAAAATTGAAATAATCTTGAGTGCGGCGTAAACATCAATCAATCAATCCCACCCGATACGTATTACTTTTTTTTTAAAAATGCTAAAAATTGTCTACATGTTTGCGAAAACCAGGATATTTCATAATGTATTTTTTGTAGTTTATTTGTTCGCTTACTTGTTGAAACATAAATCAATATTAACTCGGATATTGAACATTACAAGGTAATCCATTCCTGTCTATCTTTTATTTCTTTTAATAGCCTTTTTTTTTTAAATAAATAAACGCACCCGAAGGTATATTGAGTGACGTTGCAGGGATGCTTTAATCAATGCGAATCTTTGTCATTGCTGTCAGTGGTGATCGGAGGTTAACAAGCTTTTTACCTTGTAAATGTTTCCGCTTTTACCAAACAAGAGGATTGTGAATGACACGATGGCAATGGTTGATTGACGTAAGCGATGGGTGCAGGGGACTTGTCTTTTTAACGAGCGCTGGTCTGATTAGCTTACACCTAAGGCCGTACAATATTGAAGACGTAATTGGAAACCTAGGCAACCAGTTTAAGTGGCCTCGAGGCACGCGTCATCATTAACATATTATCCATGACAATGGCAACCACAATATCATTATTTCTTATGTTGTTGTTGTTGTTTTTAAATACCATACATAAGTGATGTTGATAGCACCACGATGATTTCTTTCTTAGACAACACGTATGTTAACTAAGTAGGATGTGTTGTACATTTCAATTCTGTACCAAGTAATAATCTTCGATTGCGAGGTGATTGAAAATTGCAAATATTTGCACTTAGCTTACAAGTTACAACAAACACTAGGTTTGTCAGTCGAAGCGAATATTACACTACATGTCCATTTGTAATCGGCTTGATCATCCAAGACAATCAACATCGAACGGCCAACATTTTGACTAACTTGAACATCGCGAACAGGTTGAGTTTTTAACGTCTTTTGAGTCTCATATTTTTTTCTGAAAAGGGACTTAAAAGGAGAGGGAGAGAAAAAAATTATGAAATACAGTATACAGGCGTGCTATTGTTTCCTTTTACCAAAACCTGCGACCTTTCCTCGCCAAACTGAATTAAAAGAAGGTCGCGAAGCGTTATTGGACAACGACTTACTGACTCGGCAGTCATGTTCACAGCAAGGCTTAGTGTGTCCTGTTCTATCAATCAATGTACGCAAAACTCACCAGTCATTTCACACACGTAAGAGGAATTGGTAAACTCTTTAAGTCATTTAAACCTAGGTTAATTTTAATCAATTCGAGGCGCTGACAGCTAAAGACAAACCCTCTAATTACTCTTAAAAGCACACTTGCTGCGAAAATCCAGAATACTGTTTACATAAAAAACAGTGGGCGGTTTTCTGTATTTTCCTCAGACAGACCTAGTTACGAACTTTCTCAAAAATAGAAAGTTTTGGCATCAATTAGTTTTTTTAATTTGAAATTGAAAATTAGATTTATCATGTACCCGCAATGTAAAAAAAAACCTGAACATGCACACAAGCGCCCTTAATATTTGAGTCGTGTGAGTGATCTAACGGCACAGTTTAATTTTACGTACTTCATCTGAGAAATACAGACTGACGATCGGGTAAGAGTGACTCGAGAAAAGCCTGCCTATAATTGTTTGAGTGTAAACCACGGATAAAAAAGGCTGAAATGAGGGTAATCCAACCACTACGTTAACCGACACTGATCGTTGTTGTTGTAATCAGGCTTCGATTCTTCGTTTGTTTTTCACCCCCATTTCTGTATTCTAAACCTAACTGGACACGTTTTATGTGCCCTATGTTTAATTTTAGTGGTGATAGTTGTAGTAAGTTGGTAAATTGGTTTTCTTGTCAAATGTTCAACAGGCTACGGCGGGAAGTGGACCTTTAAATATATACTGTCTTGTAAATCCACCTTTTGGTAAAACGTGAGAGACTGTATTTGGTGTCAACTTGTGGAGGTTGTTGTAGAGATTTCAGAAAAAGGTCTTACGGATGATATTGCAGATTATGGTCTTACATTATACGACAAGTAATTAACTAGAACTTTTTCCTGTCTTCCAGTCAATCTATATGGCGCGCTCCACTAACGATCCCATCTGTATTCTTTTTTGTCATCCCCTTTGAGTATGTATTAAGAACAAAATGAGATGGGTAGGAAGTTTGATTAAATTTAGTCCGGGTTTCTGACTCCAAAATTACTTTTTTTATACTGACGGTCGTATTTTGGAGCCAGAGCTCATTGCAATCAAAAAGTCGGAGTAGCCTGCACGTTTCTGATCGGGCAGTTTGTGGTCAGATTTAGACAGTAAATAACAACATAACTAACTCAAATAGTGTCAGTACGACATTCATTAATAATTTAGCGTTTTGTAAAGTGAATTTATCGTTTAAAAACTAAAAAACCGCTAAACAGTGTTACGTCATCATTGGCCGAAAGTTTGAGACTGGAGAAGGCAAAAGTGAATTCAGGAGAAGAATAAAGTTTACTGGCTGATATTGCTCGTCCATATCAGGCACTGGTAGGTAGCGAAATTACCCATGAACGTGATTATGACCATTTAGACACGATCTGAGTAGGTTACATTGCTATTTCTTTGTCTAAATCGGACCACATACTGCCCGCTCAGAGCCAACTCCGGCTTTTTGATTGCGGTGAACCCTGACTCTAAAATACGGCCGTCAGTATAAAAAATAGTCATTTTGGAGTCAAAAACCCGGAGTGGATTAAATTATACTTTTCACGAGGCAATAACTTGCCATTTACGTTTCTTTGGTTTAAATAATTTCTGTTATGCGCGTTGTTTTGGATAGGTGCCAAATAACTGGCCGGACTATCCAACTGCATTATCTTTAAACAGTGCATCTTGGCATGAAATAGACCGAACTTTGTTAGTTTATCCTCGATACTTGATACATTTGTTTGAAAGCGTGTTTGTTATCGCGGTGTCCATGTACATAAATCATATCCACGGTTATTTATGTTTATTGTTAATAATAATTATTGACAGAGCTGTTTGACTAGAAAAGATATGATCATCTATACACAGAGAAGTGTCAAATGTATACAACATAAAATGTACATTTGGTTGTTTTCTACCTAGTCCCTTGCAAACGGATACATGCAAATCATGACTACCAACATACAATACGGTTCGTACAATCGACTGTAGGTACATGTTTTCAGGTAGTTGTTTATTTTGGAATAAAATCTTCCTCGTAACTAAAACCATCATCTCCTGAAGAATCTTGCCCAAAGATGTGTTTCCGGTTTTCACAACTGGGCTTGTTTATTTTACATGAGGCGTTCAGGTGACAGCGCCACCTATCCCATTCAGTCACTCCTGTCTGACACGTTACGCGAGAGCATGCATGTAACTGACAACTGCTTGGGCCAATCAGTGAATAGTTGACATTTCAGCCAGTCGTTATAGAATCTGTTACAGAGTTCTGTCGACGTGTCACTCTTTTGCACGCTCTTCTTAGCTGGCGAAATAATGTGTTTATTCTGGGCTTAACTGATTTCTTCAGCATATATCTGTAGATATGGGTTAAACGGCTGTGGTTATCTGCTCTGTCTGTAAAACAGTTATGTGTGTTAGCCACATGTACTTTTCCAAGCTGTTGGCAACGAATTATGTCTTGTAAGCTGCGTTTATTAGATACAAATATCAAATCAGCTTGTGACAAGCATCCCTTAAACGCACAATCTTTTATTTTGTTCCAGTAACATAATCACTACTGGATAATGAACCGATATACTTTTATCTACTTTGATCGATCAATAAGTTGTTCTGTCAAACACAGCGAAACCATCTCTCCAATCTTGAAAATTGTCGGCCTGTTTTCACTGCCGAACTAATGTGTTTTCTTTTTCAGTTTAGCACAGAAAGAGATTAGTGTACACTGTATATCTATCAACCTGAAATGTAAAAATTTCCTTGGCTACTCCAGTGTAAAAACCGCCGTGGTATCCAAATGGTTGTCAAAAGTGTTTCTCTGAATCGAATTTGGTTTAAATGATGATGGCCAGACCTGAACACCTGTATTACCCTGGAATGAAGAACACTTTAAGTGAATATTTGTTTTACTTGAACTTAAGAACAATATATCTTATAATAAAGATTTGAGTTGATTTTTAAGAAAGTGAATTAACATTATTAAAACGGCAGTCTTCACAAATATTTGCAGTTAATAACTAAGACATGTTGAAACAAGTGGGAGGTAATGCATTGTTTTCCATCAATTTTTAAATAAACTTTAAGTGTACCTGACTGTCGGGCATATTAGAGCAGGTATCAATGAAGATTGGTTTGCCGAACAATTTAATATTATTCCAATAGTATGGCATTATATATCACCGATCAACAGGCTGTCCGTTGTATGAACACCTTTCGGAGGCTTTAAGAAGAATGTAGAGAAACGTTCTGCAATACAAAATCAGTCGATAAATATTTGCAATATATACTGGATAACCTTTGGTTGTGTTAAAGACAACCCTGATTAGTCTGGGTTTCGGACTCCAAAATGACTATTTTTTTAAGAATAAAAAATATTCATTTGGGAATCAGAAACCCGGACTAAACTCTGACGGGATATATCAAATATACGAGTAGGCACTAATTGGCGATTATATCGACTAATGTTTTTCGCCACACTCAAGGTTATTTCACTTATATGGCGGTGCTGTCAGGTTTAGCGGGGAAGGAACCGAACTTTTCACTAGGAGAAACCCCCGACCTTTGACGAGTGCCTGGCGAACCAGTGAAAACCCCCGACCTTCGACGAGTACCTGGCGACCCAGTGAAAACCCCCGACCTTTGACGAGTGCCTGTGACCCAGTGAAAACCCCCGACCTTCGACGAGTACCTGGCGACCCAGTGAAAACCCCCGACCTTCGACGAGTACCTGTGACCCAGTGAAAACCCCCGACATTTGACGAGTGCCTGTGACCCAGTGAAAACCCCCGACCTTTGACGAGTGCCTGTGACCCAGTGAAAACCTCACTCAGAGTTTCTGCATTTTTTCTTGAGCTCAGGGAGATTCGAGCCTGCGACTAATCGAAACAAGGCTGTGTCGTACAGAGTGACTAGACGAGGAAAAGTCAGTAAACGTTCACACTATACGGCGAATTCGGATTATGGTCCGAACCAGATTTTGGACAGGACAGCGTTTTCGTTGTGTTGTGTTCACACTGCAACGAATGGTCGGCCGAATCTATATAGGCAGTTCACACATACACACACAACAACAACACAACTCAACTACAATTTAGAGTGGCTTGGAAAATGCTTGATTTTTCGAGTGAAAAGAACATCTTTGTCAAAAATGTATTCTATATGAAACCACTCGATTGTTTCATCTCCAAACCACTATTTAGGTCACTGTGTCTTCACAGGTCGATTCTGATTGGCCAGAAAGGAAAATCGTAGACGGATTTGATCCCGGAGCGAAAAAATGGCTCTGGGAGCAATTTATTTTTGTGCTATCCGCATCCAGTGTCCCTAGCGAATTCGTATCAAGCTAGTGTGAACATATGTACTGATTAACATTGGAGTCATTTTAGTACGGAAGTCGTTTCGGATTGGTCAAGTAATGGAACTGCATTTCAAACTTGATTAACTCCGTAAACGTTCTAAGCATAATAACAGCTGGTATTGCCCAGGTAACGCGGTTTCTGTACATTGCTCGTCCACCATGGGTCAATCTGATAGGGGTCAATCCAGTGTGGTTCAGTTCAGTATTGCCCAAGTAATGGGGTCCTTAAACTTCTCGTCCGTTATGAGTTAGTCCGGTATTGCTCAGGTAACAGACCGATTTGCGTCGTAGAGTTGTATACACTAAACTTTTCCTCTGCGACGCAACGCGATTTTCCCGTCGGGTTGAGTCGGGACGCAGCAAAACTCTCAGTGTATACTGGTCTTAAAAGTCAACATACAGACGTCACCTAGGATAAAATCTGAAGCTATTATCCATAACTAAAACCGTTGGCATCCAACTTCTAAATGTTACCAAAAGAAAACAATCGTGTCTCTTGAAACATAAAGTCCGTATATAATGACCCATATCGGGTGTTCTTGGTTGTGGTTTGTCCTCTGGTGCTTCCGATTGGGATGTTCGAGGAATCTCCGCAAACAAAATGAAACGTGTTGTGAATTCCACTGATTTTGGCACACATTGCTACAAGTGTCTTGTATGATTGTAATGCTATAAGATTCGTTATCAACTGTTAAAACTGTTGTCAGATGTTCTTTAAATGAAGTGAAATAAATTAACCAAGTTTTGATAGAAAGGCTTTGAATAGTTGACCAATTCAACGAGGCAGAGAAAAACATTAGTTCTAACCCTGACATGCATCTTAACATGCAGATTTTGGCAGCTTTAAACTGTAATTAACATTAAAGGGGCATGAGCTGCCAAAATTCACAGTTTTTTCATAACTTCTGATCGTCACGACAGTAAGAGGCTTTGAAGGCTATCAAAAAACTAAATGATTGGCGTTGGAATGAGAAAAATCCATACAGTATGTGGCCTGTATGAACCGAAAACGTGTTCAAAAGTAAACAAAATTTAAATAACCGGGACGACCATTCATTCATTCTAAGCCAAAGTTAGTTTAAAACAGTACTTTATCGTACATTTTCGAGACTTGAAGCATTAAAAAGCTTCTGAATTCTACCTCTTGAGAAAAATAGCCAATAATTTCAGCATTCTGTTTTAACGTCAAAATATCAACATTTTGGCAGCTCATGCCCCTTTAAAAATGTTTTTCACTGTGTATACAGTTAGACTTTAAGCCAGTAGGTATACACATCTCGTCATCCTTGAAATAGCCTTTGAGAAGAATGTAATGTTATTTATTTAAAAGTCTTCGTTAAGGTCATGTTGATCTGTCAGGTAAAACCTCTCCCTCGTGTTCCATATCACACGAAAGACAATTATCTTCAATATGTCTTAACTCTTTTAGTGTTTTCTAAGATGGCAAGATGCCAGTAATCTCGAGTCGCTCGGTGAAATCAGCCAAAACGTCTAGTATATGTCCAGTCGGAACTCCCTTCGGCTATCTTCGCTCGCTACCGAACGGCTTTGGTATTTCACGCACGTAAATCCCCGAAGTATCAGAGTGGTATATGTCATCGCCATGTTGGATAGAAGTATGACTGGCAATTCAGTCTGAGTATCCTTCCAGAGATACATGTATGACATGCGTTGTTCAGGATTGTTCGAATAAAAGATGGCCTCATTTTTAATGAATTGAATAATTTATAAACCTTTAAACTCTCACACGAGAACAATATAAGTCGACGCCTTTTTTTATTCAGTTCTATTTCTTCTTTTTTTACAAGACTGAATTTGTGTAAGAGGAGTATATAACGATATGAATTCAATCCATTCAATAAGAGAATTAATACGATTTGACAGCCAATTGATTATTGCATTAAGCCAATATGGACATTGAATAACTAACGCTTTCAGTATAAGTTTTTTCATTTTTTTTTTTTCCTTTTTAACATCTCATATACAGAACTGTCTTTCCCCAGTTCAATACTTCAAAGTCTGGACACGGTACTTAATTGTGTTTCCGATTGCCTCCAGGTGTCGCCTAAAGGTTTCCGTTAAATTAACCACATTCCAGAAATTGCAGTTGCCATGTCAGAGTTCCATGAAGTACTCTTCAGATTCACTTGAGTTTTTAATCCCATCTTTTAGTGAGATTTGATTTGACACTTGTCAACCTTTATTCTTTTCAAGCTTTTGAAAAATAAAGCGGAGTTCAGAAACAAATGCAATTACCGTTTTAATGTTATTGGCCCCGTTTTCAAATTCACCATTTTTTCTTACTTTTTTTTATAGAGAAATTGCTACGGACAACGTCCATCCTTTCGTATGGATTGTTCTGAATCTTCCTGTTGCAGTCATACGGAATTGTCTGCGTCTTGCAGTAGCCGCTAGTTATACCAAATGAAGGATGGGCTTGTCCTTGGTTTTTGCTGAAAAATCTGCATTTTCTTCCAACAATGTGGTGAAGATTGATTTTATTGCATATGGTGAAGATTGATTTTATTGCATATATAAAAGCCTTAGGTTTTCACATGATCCTTACAAAACCCTGACAAACATAATATATAAATACGTGCCAGATCGTAACCTTTTTTCGGAGAACAATACAAATATCAAATGGCAGAGGATCTCAATTGCGACTCCTCTAATATAATGTATGTTCAAGAGCAAAAATGTCGCAAGCAATACGTAGAAGAAACTCAGAACTCTACGACAAAGAGCCGCCAACATGATGTGCATGTGGCACAGCATTTTAACACTCTAACCTCTAGGTCATTCGGTTAAGGGTCATTTCGAAACCATGCCCATTGAAAAAATCCTTTTCTCAGTTCCGCTGCAGTTACTAAGCACAAACGTTTTAAAAGGGAACGTTTTTGGATTCAAACGGTTTATACTTTGGCTTTGAACTTAGACTCGGGAAGATGTCGTGAAAAAAATATAATACCATATGTGTTTCTGTAAAACAAGGCCAGCATCGGCATGGCCAAGATTATAGTAGAATACAAACTACTTCAGAGTAAAATGACTCGACCTATGACCCAAAGTCAGTCATCGCTTAGGTTTTTCTGAGGGGAACCAAACTTTTCATTGTCTTTTCCTATGGTTATAGTGGGTTAAATCACAGTTTATCGACATTATTGCCATAGCTGAAGATGCGTAAACATTGTCAATATAGGATCTAGAAAATTGTACAGAAGCCAAAGTCCTGTCTGTCGTCAACCTATTGAAATACGGTGTATCATGATTTAAGATTATTACAACAACTGATGATTGGGTTTAAAGGCCCTAATGATATACCTCTTTTTAACACAATTGGAAACTTGTCTCCATGGTTATTTTAGACAAGAAGATTTTCCCTGTGCCCGTGTGTTAGTGTGGTTAAGGTGCTCAAAAGAATGATAGAGTTCATGAATGTTCCACATGTATATCTACCGCTTCACCTGGAATGGCGTACACAAAGAGGACATTTGGGGGAATAAAAAGAACAGAAAGGATAACAAATAAAATAGTTGTGGGAAAAGTCAACGTGATCTGACTTAACCTGATTATTAAAATGTTGAGTTTTTACCATCTCTAAATTTGTGATTCGGCCAATGGCTGACTAGACACTTTGTAGAAAGCAGGATGTTTTAATAATGTGTTTACTTTGAAATTAGGGATGATGTTGAAATGTGAAAATATATTCACTCGAAGCCTTTTTTCGTTAATTGAAACTAACAATAATAATTGACTGGTTTTCAAAACTATTTCACTGATAGGACTATATGGCATAGTTTTAATAACCCTCTCCATACCAAGTACATGTAGTTGCACTGGCCGCCTGGTCTAGCTTTACATAAACTTCATGGGGTCAAGTTGACTTGTCACTCAGAATATCTCCTTGTCTTCTTTATGACAATCTAGGCGATATTCTCCATATGTTTAAACTCATTTAGTTTTTCGCAAGATGACAAGATACATATAATTTCCATCTCTGGTCGCTCGGTGAAATCAGACAGAGAGTCTGGTATATGTCATCGCCATGTCGGATAGAAGTATGACTGTCAAATAAATCTGAACATTCTCTCCGAAACTGGAAGAGTTTGAGATGCGTTGGCCAAGTTTGTCACAATCTAACTCGGTCGGCTTTTCAATCCATCAAATGATCTGGCACTAAAATTATTACAAATTTCATGACGTTCTAAAGTTAAGTTGTTATGAAAAAATACAAATCCTATATAAACACAAAATCCAAAACGACAAATTACACATACCCTAACATTCTGTTTCGAAATTAAAGATCTATGAACGGTGATTTTGAAAAAATGGTAAAGTAAAAAAGGCTTTAGTTAGTAATGTAACAGTCTGTATTGCTTGGGCAATATCTGAAAAATACTGAATCAAATGTTGTGAAATTATAGAACCAGAAACTTGCCGATTGGAATTTGTGTATCAAAAATATGGTTTGACAATCTTTTATATTTTGTAAAGTTCCAGAGGAAACTTTTCCACCGAAACAAAGAGATGCATTGGTGGAAAACAGTTTGATGGAAATAACATACTTTATCTGAAACGTTGTACAGACAGAAGGGGGGGGGGGGCTCTTTCAAAACTTATAGCAGATTTGTTTTTGATCACTGTCATATTGTCAGAGGTTTTTTTTTCTTCAAATGCAAAATAATTACCGGAACGCAAGGCAATTAGTTTTCTTTGTATTGTAATATTAGTCTCTAAAACCATTGTGTGAGAGAATCGCGACCCCTTGACCATTAGGAATTGTAATGTACCACTTATTTTAATCTGAACATACAAGAATGGGAATTTCAGCTTTTGATGAACGAAACATTTTCTTAAAGAGACTTTCACTGAAATCTGATTACCATCAAGGATTCTGAACAATATTAATCGCAAGGTGGGCTCAAATGTTATTATCGATGTATGAAAATAATCAGTAATACAAATTTATGAATATAGATAAAAATATATCCAAATTATTATCTAGGATAAAACCTGTTTAAAGAGCTGTCTGTAATTTCACACAACATACGTTTGAATCTCCTGTCACATGTCATAACAGACTCACAACCATATGGCACAGATGATGTTTCGACCCCACACGTTACTGATCTACAAGTTAGCCGTTTGGTCCGAAGACATGAACAAACGAATGATTTAAGTCATCACAAACCTTCAGATAAAACACACAAGACATCGGGCAGAGATGACAAAAGTTTGCTGAGGCTAATAAGGCTTCACTCATATAATTCCACCCTGAAAAGTATGTGGCCCTTTCTCTGGCCCTTTCTCTGGCCAGTCTCTGGCCCTTTCTGTGAAAAGTCTCTGGCTCTTTCTCTGGCCAGTCTCTGGCCCTTTCTCTGAAAAGTCTCTGGCCCTTTCTCTGGCCCTTTCTCTGAAAAGTCTCTGGCCCTTTCTCTGGCCCTTTCTCTGACCAGTCTCTGGCCCTTTCTCTCGCCCTTTCTCTGGCCAATCTCTGGCCCTTTCTCTGAAAAACCTCTGGCCAAACATTTTGAACACTTGCGGTGCTGCGGTGCTGAAGGTCCGAAGACCAATTAAGCATCCTAAACTCACAGACAATCACAATCGACCACGTCTGGGTCGGTGTAGACAGGGATAGAACTTGAGATGCTGCAGAAGAGTACACTGGTCCGACGAGAACACGTCCCTTCTACATGCTGTTGATGGCAGAATTTGAGTTTGCAGGTCTCCTGGTATAGCTTATGCAACAAGAAACATCATCTGTGCCATATGGTTGTGAGTCTGTTATGATATGGAGACGTTACTAATTATATTGCAAGCTGGATATTGCAGATTGATTGATTGATTGTTTGGTGTTTTACGCCGCGCGCAAGATTATTTCACTTATAAGGCGGCGTTGCCAGTTTTATAGTGGGAGGAAACCGGACTCTATGCCCGGAGGAAACCCACGACCTTCCGCTGGTAACTGGCAACTATCCCACATAAGTCGGGATGTTGTAGAAGACAGTGCTCCAGTTGAGGTTCCACATTTCGATAATCCCTCAATAGCCACCAGACCACTACCCATGGACCGATCATTCAAGAGATGTGACCCAGTTTATCCAGAACAATGCCATCCAGACCAGTCCATGGCCAGTCCGGATCTGAATTTCCTGGAACATTTGTGTTTGGGGGCGAATTTAGATGAATTGGAAGTACCATTGCTCGGGAGAGGCGTCAGTTGCCCATGGGACAATTCCGACGTCTTGTGAGGGTATGAGAAAGCGACCGGAAGTGTGTTTGGTGGAAGTAACCTATATTGACTGATTGTGTTTTAATCGTCCTCATATGTGACTTTAAACCGCTCGTTACAGTTCTGTCAACATAAAATCGCATATTTTTATGAACTGTTATGTAAATGTTCACCACAAGTTTCTCACATGCCAGAAGATTTTCGTTTCCCACATCTACGTCCATGTTGTCAATAAACTTTTTTCGTGGTATTTACGCCTGGTTTAAATGTTCATATTGTTTAAGGTAAACTCTTTCTAAAATATAGTGTCATGCTACCCATAAGGAGGTAATACTTTTTTGGCTGTGTATATACTTGTATGTTTGGTGCAGAGACGTTAACAAAAATGATCTTTTTTAAAACTATTTAGACAAGTTTCTATAAATGTTGTCTTTCGATAAGTCTCCGTTGATGTACAGAATCTCTGTCTCCATTGATGTAGTTACAGAATTTAAATCGTACAGAGTTCAAGTATTTTACAGTATTTTGTCCTTATAACATATTTATCCCCATATATTTTTTTCAAAAATACAGTCCAAAATGCCAATATCGAGGGTCCAAGAATCTGGTTGTCGCTGGTTCAAGGGCTGCGGTGAAAACACATTCTACTCGTACCTTCGGCAAATCCCAATCCTAATGTTCTGAACATAAAGCTGGCAGTTTCTCAATTGGCATACTTTCCAAATTGTCTTTAACAGTGTGACCAGAGAAGAAGGAACTGTTAGGCGGCTGTACTGCGTGTTTAAATCGAATGTCTGCCAACTGATTAGCAGCTCATTAATGAGCTCTGAGAACTCTGAGTTTCTCCCGCACATTGATTTAAACAGTTTGTGAACGTTGTGAGATAAATGATACCAGAGTCTTCAACCTCTGTCATGCGAAATAGAGCTGGGGTATAGGGGTATTTCCTAAAACTCATTTATCCATAAAAATCCAGATAGTCGGCTACATGTGGGTGAGTTTAGCAGACTAGCCTGTTTCATAAAATAGGCCTATCTTCTAGTTTTACCGAAATTAGATAACCTAAGCAACATTTTGGAATTAAGTAGATATACATGTATTCAACCAAGAAGGCAAACTGCATTAAAATGCTTACAGAGGTACGAGGTGCCATGTAGGATTATAGGGAAACTTTCGTTAAAACCGGATTAGCTAATTGGTCGATCTTTTTATACGGAAATACAAAATTAGAGCATTCCACTGACACCAACCTTTGTAGGCAAGTTCCTTTTCTAAACAAAACCACCTTACTCCTTTGAGAACGGATTTGTCTTCAGGACGATCTAGGGGAAATAACTCATGGCTGGATTTTAAAACGATTGAAAAACGGAAAAGTTTTGATAGTAAAACGGCAAAACGTTATTATTGTTTTCACAGTGCTTTATAAACTCAAGTCGGCTTAAATAGATAGCTATGTCATTGAAGGAGTCGGTACTTTATTTTAGTGTTCATGGTCACTATCTATTAAAGAGCGGACAATTATAATTATAGTATAATTTACGTTATAAAAGTTATCAACAAAAGTCAACCAAAAATATCATATTTTCCACAACCGAAACTATAAAACCTAACCAGTGTCAACAAAAACGGGGCTGTTTTGTGCTTTGTTCAGAAAATTACTTTTTTTCTTATTACCATACCATTTTCATTTCTGAGTACTTCACAGGGCTAGTATATGAGTTTAGCATAAATTGTCTCACTAGAAACTGTTTCAGACCTTTTGAGTTCATGAAAATGTATTTAATAGATATGTAATCATCATAATATTTTCTTTATGATATAACGTACTCGCGTGTAGAAACCTTCAGAGTCTGCTGCAAGAGTTCACCGTTGAGGTTAATGGATTATGTTATTTCAAACCACGTGACTATGACATGCCTGTCAGCTGTACAATAACCAACTGAGAAATTGAGGTACACATTTGCCCTCGTTTATCTTCATATATTACTTTCCAACATTTGACCAGACATTGCCAGATGTGCGCTGCCACCTACAGGAGATCCCGTTAGAATAGGATGAATAGGCAATCGAGATCTCGTGCCATTCTACGAGATCTTCAACTCGAGACATGGCTCGAGAGCCGTCGCACTCCATTTTGCGCATAGTTAACTGCAAGAAATCTACTGAGAATTTTCAATCTATATACTATTTATTTATCTGTTCTATTCTGTTCGCAAACATGTAACCCTATCATAATATGCTGCAGTGCAGGTTCTTAGGGCAGAAATACTTGTTAAAAATCAAAAATATAATCGGCACTACATCAGCTCTTTAATACATTCTAAAACAAGATGGCAGCGCCCATGGATGTCAAGGCAAAATATGATATGGACTTCAAGGTATTTCAAGGTATATTATATGTATAAGAAGAGTAGCAATCAATATAACAAAACAGGTTGTCGGCGGCTTAAACGTTACCTATCGAATATCTCTCTACACAACCGAGTCAACTATCAGTGTCACGTGTCGTTGTTTACAATTTTTAGGACGTGGACAGCAGTGGTCTCCCTTTGTTTTAAAGCAACATGTCACTCAATCGTTTTAGAGTTGATATCTCAACGAATGGCAGTAGGATCAATCTCTATTTTAGATTGGATGAATAGGGTCTGTGTGGTGACGTATAGGGTGTCCCAGATCCAACATTAATGAATTCATCTGGATATTAGTAGCACAATGTCTGCATAGCTTACTATATTGCCTTTACTAGTGTGAGCTGTCAAAATTTGAACTTTTTTTGAATTTCATGTTTTATGTTTCACAAGGTATCATGCGACTGTCATAACTCCAATAGGGCAATTTCCAGGCAGTTGTGTGTAATGTGGGGAAAAGTACAATTCAAGGGTAAAATGAAATGTCAGAAGTCGACAAAAACTTTACTAAAGAAGATAACTAAAACCCTTAAAAGGATTCCCTTCATATATATTTGATCAGTAAGATATTGCTATACTAACTCTACAGAATGATTAATAACAGCTCTTTTGAATTTTACCCCAATGAACTCAGATTTTGAACAGTCAGAAAATCTCTACGCTGGCGTTCATGGGATATCGAAGATTAATGAAGTTCATAAAATCTTAAATAATTTTAAGCTCAACGCATTTTCTTTAAGTGTGCCTCAAAGTCCTTTTCCACAATGTTCTAGTGTTAAACATAAACAGATAACTTTCTGGCTGATTATTCGCAGTTAAGTTGAAACCAATATATGGAGGTTATCTAACGAGAGCCAGTGTGTTACGATGAATATCACTCGAGTCTTTTAATTTTCAAAGTCACGAGCCTCTGACGAGAGTGATATTCACTGTAACACACTTGGTCGAGTTGGATAATCTTTTTCTCACACTACACAAAAAGTACAGCGTTTTATTAAAAAAAAAACACGGCACTAGTTGAAAAAATATTTGGCGACGTCGCTCTTTTTTCAAGAATGGCTATCCAAAAAAGATTCAATAAGGCATTGTGACGCCAGAAATGACGTCATCAACGACGGCATCCCAGGCCCTTCAGTAATGAGTTGCTGCTGGGCCCTGTCTTACAAAGCTGGCATACAGAGCTACAAGAATCTGTCGACTGAATGATTTCTTATGTTTTGAAGAACAGATTCCCATTATTAACTGAACATGTTATGAATTTTATCCTCAGATAAAAACCGTCGGAAAGCATTCTCGGCCATCTGTGCACGGTATCGGAGTTGAAGAAGTTCCGCAGCTACATCATCGGAAACATTTTGCGGGGCCTGAATTACCTCTCGCTGAGAATCACAAACAATGGATCTTGAAAAAAATTATATAAAAAAAGCTGAGCGCTTCCGTAAGTAAATTATCTTACTTTATTAATAACATGTCAAATGTAATACAACCATAATAACAGCTTTGGTAGAAAACAAAAAAGACCTACATTCAATTGTAAATTTCACATCCAAATTCTAACAAAGAAACCAAAACTAACTGGAATGCTTATGGGGGCAAGAAGCGGCAATCATATAGATCTTACATACATGTACAGGTCTAATCTAAATACAAAGTATGTACCGTAGCGCAAAATTTGTCCGACTGGTATTTTTTGTCATCTTGAAAAATCTGATCAACTGTGAAGCAATTCCAGTCCTGAAAATCCAGGAAATATAAGGGCCGAAAAAAAGAAATTCCAAGTAATTAGGGGGTCCATTTAAATCATGGGAAGTAAAACTTAGAGTGTGCTACACTAATTAAGCCTTTAAAGAAAACTGGATCATCCATTTGATTTGATTGTCTCCATTATGTAGTTAAATTAAATTTACTCCTACATCCATTGCAACAGTTCACTCAACAGAAAGAAGAGCCTTTGTCATGAAAACCAGATTATACTAAGGGAGATAAGCAGAGCCACGTGTTTTCAAACGTTGGGATTAAAAAGTGCCAAATTATCTCCCTTTGACGGGTTTCATTGTAAACTTTGACAACCGAAAGCGATTTTGTTTGCGGCGTCTAAATTCAACCTAAAATAACTCGAGTTAATTTTACCTGTTCTGTAACAGCTTGTTGGATAATATGCACTAAGAAATTTTATGCCTGAAATTGATTGACCAAGTTACAAAACAGCTCATTACAACCTACAAATCGGATACAATAAAACAACTACCTCTTGAATATTATTTTCTGTGCTTACAAAGTAAAAAGTTCATGGCAGTATGACCAGAAACATTGCTGACGTACACATTACGAAAAACACATTATTGAGATGAAAAACATTTCCTTCAGATTTTTAAATACACAAGCAATCGTTTGCATTTTCTTTTTTCAAGAAGAACTGTTACTCTAGATTGCAACGATACAACTTAAAATGCATCTTCAAATGTGACGTATACATATATTATTACGATAGATTAATACTGTCTCTAAATCAATTAAACAGTTTAACTACAATATCAATAAGGCTTCTCTAATGAATCAATGTAATGTGTGAAATGAAAAGTAAGTTTTAGCTTAAAATCGATATTCGCTGGACTGAAAAGAAACGAATTTACGTTAGATGTACATCTTTCAGGCAACTCTTGAGGCAAAATTGAAACGTTCTGACACCATTCAACCAAATGGATAAGAGTTTGATACCCTATCCTTCAGTGATTGATCGTTACTACATCAATACATCTTAAAACTGGATTAAATTCAGATTGTCATCAAGACGAAATATCAAACTTCTAGATTAATATCATTTAAACACATTTATTGTTAACCAACAAACCGACAACATATTTACATATAGTTCAGACGTGAAAATGTCACTAGCTGTCTAGTTCAGACGTGACAAGGCCACTAGCTGTCTAGTTCAGACGTGACAAGATCACGGGCTGTCTAGTTCAGACGTGACAAGATCACGAGCTGTCTAGTTCAGACGTGACAAGGTCACTAGCTGTCTAGTTCAGACGTGACAAGGTCACTAGCTGTCTAGTTCAGACGTGACAATGTCACTATCTGTCTAGTTCAGACGTGACAAGGTCACGGGCTTTCTAGTTCAGATGTGACAAAATCACGAGCTGTCTAGTTCAGACGTGACAAGATCACGAGCTGTCTAGTTCAAACGTGACAAGATCACTATCTGTCTAGTTCAGACGTGACAATGTCACTATCTGTCTAGTTCAGACGTGATAAGATCACGAGCTGTCTAGTTCAGACGTGACAAGGACACAAGCTGTCTGGCCTACTGTAAAGATGCAAAGTCTTTAAAACTTCATTACAAATTTTTTCAAAACACAAAATATTTATAAACAGCAGTATAAATGGTAAAGGTTTTCTTGACAAAACAAGCGACCGGCACTTAAATTTTGACCAAGTTAAGATGCAAAGATGTTCACCTCACGTGTAAACATGGATATAAACGCTTTAAAGTAATATACAGAGATGGTGAGATTACAGTGATTGTCCCCAATCGCTTAGGAACACACCGATTAGATGACGTCACTAACACAAATAATGAATTCCATTGTTACCTGTTGTAATTTTCCAAAACTTCAAAACGTCATATCAACAAACATCAAAATGAAAATTTTCCTGGTACAAGAATACTTCTCAAACACTCAGGAAAGAAAAGTTCCTGATCCTGAAACTCCTGTTTCAATCAGATAGGCCTATATCATTTCAAATCACTGAGTAAATTTGTCTCAACAAAGACATACAGTTGAGTAGCAAGAGGACAGGATGCACTTCCATTGATAGTAATACACTATCTGAGATATGACGTGAACAAGGATTATACCCACGGCAAAGAGCATAACCAATGAGCAAATTGTACCACAAACTTCAATCTGCTCTTACGGTAAATCATTCCATCCACACGTTATCCCTATGATCGTTATCCCTATGGTTAGAAATATTGAAAAAACAATACCCCTATTTTCCCGCTAAGTCGCATACACAAATACAGAATTCAAAAACATTCAAGAATCGTTGCGGTTCACCTCTGGATTTCTCTCCACAAACATAATCCAAAATATTTTGAGAAGTCATTTTTGGGATATTTTAAGAAAATACACGTATTTTCCCGATTGAATACACCCATAGAGTATATAGGTAGGCCCGCTGAGTAGAAAATATGCTCAGAACTACTTCCTCAACGACTGTAACACAATCCACAAACGGTTCAAAATTTCAAATTTTCACGGAACTCATACAGTTTCACTCATTCAGCACAACTACAGATATCAGTACATTTCCAATACAATACACTGTGATACAAACGGTGTCTTAACGACATTCTCAAATACTTTATCCAATAATTGAGAGAGAATCGTTTCATTCCCAATCAAAACAAGAATTTAGAGGACAATCCAAATTTCTAAGATCGATTTCAAACATGATGTCATATCGTAGGAGCAGCACACAAGATTCCTACCGTGGAGAAGAGGGTCAAAATAGTAAATATCCATAAACATAAACGGTCTATCACCATGGCTGCAAACTTCCACTCATTTCTCTCTTCGTTTTCTTCACCGTCCTGCTTTAGTTTATGTGTCATTTTCCTAATTTCCTTCAATATCATCAGCAGTTCTGTTTTGTGGCTTGGTGAGACAAAGCCGTCATCAAGACGTCGTGGCATTGTACTACAGTTATGGGAATTGTTGTGGCCCGCCATGGGATAATCGTCATCTATATCCAAGACGTTTGCTAACAAACTCTTTGATGTTCTATCGCTCATTTGTATATCACGTAATTTGGAATTCTGAATAAGAGTTTTTCGTGAGATTTCCTTCCCAGGCCTTTCCATCATTAAGATCCAGGCTAACCATTCACAAACTATCTTCTGTACCTAAAATAACAAGTATCGTCCGTATCAGTGTTTATTTTCTATATGTTTTTCTATAATTTTATAAATAAAACCATAGGCAACCGTAGGTCGACTGTTCCAAAACATTTTATAAAAGAAGAGCTTCTGTAACAATAAAACACGAATTAAAGGTTCTTCTTAATTTAGTTTTAAGAGTTTTTAATTCATTAACACCAGGGGTTAAAGGTCTCCATACTTCCAAAGATTGGGTTATTGATTGATTGACTGGTGTGTTTATTGATTTACCACTTTATCGATTGGTAACTTAATTGATCGATATATAGTTTTGTCGAATATAACAGATCCACCCATTGATTCATTTATTGATAAATATTTAATATGACAATTATATTTACCCATTTGGACATATGATGAGTGTCTGGTCCTCTGTGGTGGAAATTCAGTACGATCACTGTACACATCACAGATAGGGAACACATTATCATAATCAAGGCGAAATAAATACCTGCGAAATGAAGACAACATGTTTATTAATAAACAATGTAGTGTTTCCCCAGTTACAAACTAGAGTTGTCTATTTTCTAAAGAGTAACTTTAGAAACAATTTGAGATCATGCATTTGGCATGATAGTTTTTTATGGTCATAAAAAATGCGAGCTAATAATGGGCAAAATTCAAATAGCCCGGATGTATGAGCCCATTGTCGAGTCTTCTTTGCCAATAAAAACTACCTTAAACATATTCCAAGATTGATATATAACGAAAGTTCTTACTTCGTACTTCATGACAAAAAATGACAAAGAGTTAACTTATTCTATTTCCAAGAAATTGTCTCTATATTGGACAGCTCATGCTACTTTAATCTACGCAAGTTAAAAATAGGGTTAGAATTTACTATCCTTATTTGAAAATGAAAACAGCTTTTCAGTAAATATTTTCATCAACACAAACAAAAGCATTTTAGCTTAGGCGTATTCTACCACAGCTCCACTCAAGTCGAGTACAATGTATGTTCATTAATTGCGTCTAACGTAATTGCATTATTTGGATCATACTATTTTTACTTCAATGTTTCTATTTCTGTTTGTATACATTTAAACATTTTGAAATCCTATTCTCTGTACATTGGTCACTGGTCAAGCCAAAAGTGTACGATTATTAGAAGATAAACTGATCAGAAAAAAGCCGGGTAATATAGCTTGACCCCTTGAAAAAAAAGGCAACTTACCTCCCCTCTCCCTCCCTCGTCCCTAATTTTTAGAACGTGTGCGATGGCATTACATTGGAATCTTTGGGTCCCTACATGTATCTAATATATCAACCATAGCGTGGGGCACAGTATATGTATAACATATACCCCTGACACATATTTAAAATCATTTGACCAAGAATATAATTGAGCTCTTTTAAAATCCGCAAGTGAATTCGAAACCCGGGATAGACTCACCTATTAGTGGTACGGCGTCTGATGTTGGTGGCATCGTTTCAGCTACTAGCAACAAGAACACCATCAATGATAGCATAATGGTAACCCCTAAAACGACATGATCAATTAGAAATGGCTAAACACAGGTTAAATGCTGCTCAAAGCTATCCATAAATAACATAGAATTTGATGTATGTTCTATAAACAACTTCTTAACTTGCCAAAATTGTAAATGACAAACCACACACAATCAAGCTTGTATTATATTATATGTTATTAATCGAGGGTTTTCGTATTGCCTTGGTATTGGCCTGAGGGTGGCCGTATTGGCCCGAGGCCGCAAGCCGAGGGTCAATACAACCACCCGAAGGCCACTACCAAGGCAATACGTAAACACTCGATTCATAATATTTTTATTAATAGATTGTGGAAGTTATTTCCATTCGTTTGTTGGATGCCTTAAACAAATTGACGCCGGACCTTGTTTTTCTCTGTGTTTTTGTTCCTGGATAAGTAGAGAAGTTTCTTCCTCTTGAGCTGTCCTAAACCGGCAATCGGATTCACTTACAGTAATTATTTAACTTATTTCTTCCAACTCTAATGTCCTGTCAATAAGACCTTGTACAACGCAGCATTTTGATATCAACATCTGTCGTCTGCTGTCTAACTCTGAGACGTCACATGTTAATTGCGTCTTTCAGCCGCACTCCGTGAACTCGGCCAATATGACTTGAACTCGGCCAATATGACTTGAACTCGGCCAATATGACTTGAACTCGGCCAATACAGCCCTACGGCTAATACGAACTTGATTCGTCTGCTGATATTACCCGGCCGCGAAGGTCGTATTCGAGTAATAACTTGCACAGTCAATTAATAATTATTTTTATAATGGTGGATAATCGATGCTGTATTCCATATTTTCTCGTCTATATGGAATTGATGACAAGGATAAAACAAAATGAAATTACTTTAGCAAATATTGTCATTGGAGGTTGTTTGAATGTGCATTAACTTTGCACACAGAAAACCCAATAAATTATTGTAGCATTGTATGATTCAGTTATGAAACTTAATTCCAAAAATACTTTCTTTCGTAGTTTTACTTACCTAAAGAGATTTTTTCACCTCCATCAGGCGGTAGAATAAAAGTAAGAAGCGCCATTGAAGAAATCAGTACGCATGGAAGTATAATGTTGAATCCATAATAGAGTGTACGTCTTCGGATGCGTACAGTGAAAGTTACATCGGGGTAAAACATACCCTTACAACAAGTGTACGTCCTCTCGTTTCTTTTTACAGGAACAGCTGAAAATTGATCATTGATTTATATACACAATCGATTAACTCATTGACTGAACAAGTTAAACATACTCTACACTAGTATATGAATTCCAAAATTGTTGCCAGTTTATTCAACTAAAGCAATAAAATATTTTAAATGATGCATTGAGAGATTGATGAACAAACTCAACAACTGATTGACTGGTGAATCATTGATTGAAAGAATAAATAGTTAATTATCAGGTCTGATGTATTGGCATACCGATGAACAAACTGAACAACTAATTGATCGCCTTCATGCACTGGCTTAATTGGCTTACTCTTGAGTATTGATTAAGTGGATGGTAAAAAAATAAATCTCTCACCTATTAAATCCCATTCTCCATTCCTGATAAAAGAGTCAATGTCTCCACCAGATTCATTCTTCATCATTAAGTCCAGTTTTGCTTTTTCGTAAGTCCATGATCCGAATTTCAGTTCACAGTTTTGTTCATCAAACGGGAACCATAAGATATCAATTTTACAGGTGCTTTTAAACATGCCGGGCGGAATCCAGCTTATATATCCAGTGTGATACAATACAGCATTCACTGGAAACGTGCCATCGAATCTGTCATCGGCGCTAGAATACAGATAACAAAACAATTTAAATCTGTCGTTTTGGTTTGAAAATGCTTAGAAATAGAAACAAATATTAAAATATATCTAAAATATCCCGACTTAGATATTGGAATTGTATTGTTCATATATATCTTTATTTGTTGAATTTGAAAAACAGTAGTTGAATCTATTATTACAATATATTTCGTATGTAGTTTGCAAAAACAAAGTTTAGCAGAACAAACTGGAGCGCAAATGTATAGAGGTGTCTGCAGGGACAGCTTTACATACTTTATAAGGTTAATTCAGTTAGTTGTACGCTTGTAAAAAAACTACCGAGTTAGTGGCCATACAGCCACACGACCAAAACCTGCTACATTATTCATTAGAATAGTATCTCTAAGAATGACATACCTGTTATACATGAGTATATCGGGCTTCCATATTTGACTAACCGGAAGTCGCAGTTCAGATATGTTGTTGAAATCAGCTGGATTCCACGATAGGTTAGGATCTGTCCAAGCCTAATAATTATTTGGAAAAAAAAATGTGGATCGTTTCTTAAAAAACAATATCTTGGCACAAAATACATCCATCAATTGAATATCATGATTTTTCTCCATTTAATATTTGCATTAGACCGAGCTTAGGTATGTCCAGCATTAGGAATTAGGATTCATTTGTAAAATTAAACTTGTTATTCCGTTTATACAAATTCCGTTTTGAGGTCGGGGGGGGGGGGAGGAGGTGGTTTGGAAGGGTTTTTTCTCTCGTAGAATTCCTAAATTACAATGTCAGTAAAAAAGATACCCTGTCCTCCAGACAAACCGATGCTGGTTAAGACGTAGGACGCCAATCGTACAAACAGACAAGTGTATTTTGATAGAAGCACAACATATAAGGGACTAGTAAATTTTCTTCCCATCGATAGAAGCCTCTAGTCGATGCGTTGCGTATTTAAAAAAATGAGAAAGAAAGTGGGTGTTCACCCAATTGCCCAATATGGAAGGGTTGCTGGGTCCTTGTCGAATTTCGGGGGTTTCCTGTGGGAATAAAGACCAGCTTCCATCCACACTAAACCTGGAAAAGCCGCGATATAAGAAAATCATCTTGAGTGTGACGTAGAACGTCAATCAATCAATTGTTTACATCAAGTTTCGATTCAGTATCAAGAGCTGGCAAATTTCCGATAATTTTCTTTTAAACGGATATAGGAATTCGTTCGCTGTTTTGGGGTTTTTTCTCCAAAAAGGGAACATTACATTCAGGAAGAGATGGAAATATGCATATCGATTATTCGAAACTTAGCTTTTGTATGGGCCTTAAAATTAAACATACTGTACACTGGTATATGAATTCCAAAAATGTTGCCAGCTTATTCATTTAAAGCAATACAATATTACAAATAAATATATATTTTCAAACCTACCTTCGTCTGAAAATCTTTAAACAATATTAACAAATGCAGATATTGGGTAAAACAAATCAAGCAAGCAAAAAGTTAGGGCATGTCAATTTTTGAAAACCATTGAGTACACACAATGCATCTGATCTACCAAAAAGTTTCATGCTATGGTTGAAAACGACGAAAAGAATCAAATTAACATAAGGCCGAGACCATATATGTCCAGATAAAAGTGTTAATGATGAAAAGAACGAAAACAAAATATATCTTGTTCTTCTTTATATTGCGGAACAAATAAGTGGATTCAATTCAAATTAATCCGGAAGTATATCAAGAGCTTTATGTTTTTAATTACGGGCACTTGGCCATATCAAAACATGTGTCCAGATTAAGTTCCATTGATTGAAAGACATGATAGAATGTGATTTATAAATGAAACTATGGCTTGTCTTAAGTTGTCATAGTATTGACATGTGGAATGTTGATATACTATTTCAGTTCATTTATTTCGAATTGGACAATATTCCATAACTTACAATAAACATTTTGTGCTCAAAAGTGTTAAGCATACAAACTAAAAAGATTTGGGTTTTTTTACTCCCGTAAATAGTGCAGGTCAAAAAGAAAACTCGTTTTCAAATATAAGATTAACCCACCTTCATGAAACGATTAATAAAAACTTCAGAGTGATTATAGACAAATCAAATAAGAACCTTTGTGGATGAAAAAACTTGATGAAGTTATCCATAAAACATTTTCCAGGACCAACAAAGTTTTAGGTTCGATGCAATTAGTAAGAAATAAACAACAAAGATGTTAACTGAAAAGGTAAAAAAAAATTGTCAAGGTTGAACTGTCACGCAAACTTAAAGGTGAAGGTCACACTGGGGTCACACTGTATGTCATATTGACACTTACCATATCTAACCATATACTCGTGTACAAAATCTGATTCTTTTCGTCCTGCGGAAGAATAAAGACAGAATTTGGAAAGGTTTGATTTGTCTAATAATGTCGCGTTGTACCACACAAGCGAACCTCACGTAATGGCAAGGAATATAAAAGCACACAGATCGGGGGTTTGGAGGACTGGAAAGAGAATCCAACGTGTAAGAGATGTATATATGCAAGAAACATCAATTAAAAAATAAAGCTTCATGAAAACAAATTTCAGGCGTAAAAACGTTGTTCTTTATTAGCCCCATAAATTTGTGGATAAAAAGGTAAATAAAAAATAGATCTAATCTACCTGCTACTAAGAATAACAGTAAGAAAATGGACAAACGGTATAGCAAACAAATAAACACTACATTTTAAAAGGAATGGAATTATTAACTACTAAAGCATTGAATATTTAAACCACAAAAGCTATTTCAACCATATAGAGAATATAGATAGATTTTCTATGCGATATAACTTACCAGATCCAACCAAACGTTTGTAAGAATAATTTGCTTTTTTTCATCCTGTCAATGTAAGTTTGATTGATCGATTGATTGATTGGGCAGTGAGAAGACATGTTCCACGTTCAAATTGTGTTAAATGGTTGATTTGTGAATTGAATTGATCGATCGGTTTGTTGGTCGGTTGACTTACTGACTGATTGGGGTGTTAGTAGGTTTACCAAATGTATCACTGATAATGCCACCAATATATAAATTGCATTGCGTATTTGACAAGTTAAAAATCCTTGTGGATTCCACGTTGATAATCCAACTTGACAATTTTTTAAGTATTTTTGATGGGAACATTCATATGTTATTAATACAGGTGCTTTATCACACTGAAAGACTTATAGAACGGCATGTATCTGAGTTATTTAATTGTTTTATTTTGACTACTGCAAAGCCATTGTGCACGCTTAAAGAATTCAGTTGACGTCCGATTGATAAAGTTATAAACGAACCGTAGGCTGTACCTAACATATTATAAGTGTCATGCTCAGCATGGGTATCTTAGTCACCAGGTATATAGGCCTGGCTATGCAATTATTTGCATTTGGAAAAGAACGAAAGCCATTACGTCAAGGGTAATATAATTGGAACTTTGAAATGATGAGGTTATAACATTCCGATATCAATGAAACAACATTATTTAGTTTACAATATTTCATATATGTAGTCTAAGCTATGATCGCGATATTATGGTAAAAGTGGTGTTAGTTCCTGGAGATGAGAATTTTGATATAATAATGGCGGATTCTTACCACGTCTATAATTTGTTGCAGAGTTAGCCCAAAAATAACCTTAACATTTTGTGTTTCATCATCGACTGGTCTCTCTAGAACATTGTACTGTTGTTCTTCAAACAAGTGCCTCAACAACAGTCTCGTGTATTTCCCTTGACTGGAATCTGAAAGAAGACAATACATCGGCTGGTTAATTGACTGGGAAAATCATTGACAAAACGATAAAGACTGGTTTAAAGCGGACGAAAAGAAAATATATGTCAGAGAAGTTTGTGGCTCAGTCGGTTCAGTTGGTTAGAGGGACAGTCCTTCTGTCCGACACAAGCCTTTCGACGATGCGGCGCGGGTTCGAATTAAAAATATTCGAGTTGTCAGGTACCTGCCGAAGGTCAGGTGTTTCCTCTGGACAAAGAGCCTGGTTGCCAGATAAAGATTAAACATATTTGAAAGATTTCTATAGTTTATGATATATAAACGCCATTCTCCGAGATCCCGGTTTGGTTTGTAGCATTTTAGTTCAAAAGAGAGTCTCTAATAACAGTAAAAGATGAAAAGCTAAACGTACATATTTGCAAGATCCAATGTGGTATTGGATTTATCTTCTTCAACAAAATAAAAGACTATTATGTCAAACCACCGTACTGAATGTATTGTTGAGCAATGATAATGAAAAAATAAACCAGAATTTTCCCAGTTTCGTTTCTAATTAGATATATCAATCAAACACATCTTCCGGTTGGTACACAATGCAGAATTTTGTTATTAAGTGACAGCTTCAGTTTTTAATAAACTTCAATTGCCATCCATTTCTCGAAAGTCTAAACTATGAACGACCCAAAAATCGAAGTTTGGCAGCTAATGCTACTTATCGCCGTAAGACGTGCTTTTGAAAGATTCTCCATCAGCCATGCGTTCTTCTCAGCAGTCCACTCTTTTGGGACGAGAAAGGGCATTCCTGGGAAAGCCAATATGTCGCCAGGCAAGTAGATATTGTAACCCTTTTATAATCGATGCCCCAACCTTAGCACAAGAACATACCCCGTCATCACATCAAAATTTCACAGCGAATTTCTTGCAAGTATGATCTTAAAAGAGTTTTTTACGAAATGAATTTGTATAAAATCGCCACTTTTATAAAAATCGGTTATAGCATCCAGAAAACCGAACTGTTCTGGTCGTACTATCAGCATTCAAGTCCTAAAATCCAGTCAATGTAATTTGTTATTTATTCCTGGGAATCACAATGTGCCTATGAACGAGTGAACATTGGAACTCATGGACTTTTGGTGCAAGCAGAATGGAAAAAATTTGCAGAAAGTTTAAATGCATAGTCTACCTACACTGCACATGTACCTGATATTCAAGTCACTGATTGTATTTTTTTTTTTTCAAAAACAACATCTGTCATTTTGTAACCCAGATATCTACTTTAATCGCTTGGAACAATAAATAATACAAAGCTATTCTGTCCATTTGACTCTGTTGCCATGAATGTATTGAATATCTAGTCGCATATCCCCATCAGTTAAACCCATAAAGTTTACCAATGAAGGCTGCATTATAGGTGCAAGGTGAGAGCATGATTGTTATACCAGCATTAAACTGTTACATTAAATCATCGTCAGGTGGCACGTATGTGTCTCTGTTAATGGGGTTTCTGAACTTATCTCAGTATCCCGGCAGACAAGTATAGACATTAGGTGTTTTCAGCGGTCAGTGATGAAAGGAAAATGGAATGGAAATCCATCCAAAAATGGAGGGTACAGTTCCCCCAACTCGTCCAAATTCATTCAGGAATTTTACTCATTTTTCAATAATTCAATTCAGAATTCAGAAAAGGGGAAGTATCATTATTTGATCATCATTAAGCTGTTGGAGAGAAAATAACCCCGAAAATCACAAAAGCGATAACTCCGAAAATCACAAAAGCGATATGTCATGGACTATGTCCAACAATCATCTCATTTCATTGAATCTTAGAACACCACTGGAGGTAGGCATTGAATCTCTTGCACCAATGTTGAGGAAATGAGTATAGAATGGACAAAATGTGTTACTGCAAACTCCATTGACTACATTAATTTTCACGACGAGATTTTATACAGATTATCCAATATGGATCCAATATTGAAATTAGTCGAATAGGTTATACTTGAAGATTCTATGTAAGGAACAATAGAGTAACAAAACAAACGTCAATGTTTGTTCATCATTAGGCTGCTGGAAAAAAACGCCTGTCAAAATTGACAAGATGTCTCCCATTGACATCAGGGTACCCCAGTGTGCTTCCGGATGAAGAGACATAATACGATCGATAGTACCGGGAGAACGTCATATAGAGACGTCGTTGGAATACTCACTGCAAGTGCATACTTCATGACCCTTTCTCACTTTTGATTGATTATTCAAATTTTTATTCCCGAATCTCCCCTTCTGAAAAAATACCCTCAGTATAAATCTGTACGTCTTCTTATAGATTCATACATATCTCCGGAAATTAAGCCATATATGAATCAAATGTATATATTTAATAAGAGCTCAGACAATTATTTAAAAACTCTCGACCAGAAGTTACATTGTTACAAATTGATATACTAAGCTAATTTTAGATATAGTTTTCACTACAGAGCAATGTATAAAAAGGACAAATGAAATATTCATGCCATGTCCTGAGGGATGTTTATTAAGTCTATAAATTCATAAGGTTCACATAGGTTCATTCATCCAAAGGTGCGCCGAACTGCAATAGTCCGGGTCTACATGGCACAACATGGTTATCTCCCATATATAATTAGTGCTTTTGAGGAGGCTGAGGTTTATCTCTCTGAGATTTCTAGGCATAAAAGCTGACTTAGACAGACAGATGTTATTGATTAAGACGTTTTAGTTAGTTTCTCGACTCTATTCAATAACGAGGTTAAATGTCCTTATAGCTAAAGCCTGTTTCCGGCTTCTTTTCTAATCAGAGGTATTTCACAAATCCTATGATATGATCTTAGTGAAACGCATCCTTGTGCATGTCAGTGACAAAAGGAGAATTATTTTATGCCTAGAATATGAAAATCTCAAGAAAAATTAGTTGAAGCAAACCATCGGCTGTGAGCAGACGTTTATCTGACTTTCTAACCCGAATTAGACAGATTCTCGAATATTTCTGGGCGACAATGGCTCACCCTATTACTGTCATGATCACACCAAATAACCTTGATGTGTTATATAAAACTTGAAATATACAAAATCGAGAAATAACATATTGGGATTTAATATTAATTGAGAGCCAAAGTGTGCCAGTACATAGGTCACAGACTTATACAGGCGCCACGTGTGGAAGATACAGATGATAAATGTTGTGTAAACTGAAAATTCCATAAGTGTTACACTGTTTAAATAGACTACAGAAACCTAACAGTCCAAATGTGGTACACTGTTACATAGATTACAGAGGCTCACGGGTGTAACACTGAGGAAGATTATCTAATACGCAGGTGTTTTCTGGCACCTTTGAGCAAAGAGTTAGGCCTTAAGAAGTGGAAAGTTTCTCTCGGATATCGTAAATAAAATAAATTATGTGATGACGGTTACATAAACACACCTAAGCACCTGGGCATATTGGCATTTACGTTTGGCAAAACAACTTCGTCTATTTTTAACAGTTCACGTGATGATCGTTTTAAGTAATAGTTATTACTTTTCAAGCAGCAAAACACCCAAACAAATATCAGAGTTTGTGTTAATATATAGTTTAGAAACAAAGCAAAACACTCGTGTTTAACCCTTTGGTACTAATCTGAATCACCAGAAATAAAACAAACTACAAAATAAAATAGAGTTGTAAATTTACCGATTTGCCATTTTATTTTGATTTGTGTTCCATTTATTCATCAAGAATCTCCAAAAGCTCAAAGATTACAAAAGGGCAAATTGAGGGACTATGTGTGATTTTGGTAAATTGACACATATTGGATGTGAAGACCCGGTTGTATATTGCTGATCACACAGAATCAGGACAATTTTCTCACCTTTAGTAATTAACGTTAGACCTCAGGGTTAAGCGTATCCTTTGTTGAGCGCTTACTTTTACGAACCCAAGTGAGCATCAATCCACAAGTTATCCACGTAATCTTCAATACCTTTCTCAATTCCAGCTAAATCCGTCAATCTAGATAATGTTTACAGACAGGCCATAACCTGGTATTATAGGATAAACTGTAACCGAACTGAATTGTCGAGGATTTGTTCAATCTATGAGTCTTTTACTTTGGAAAGGTTTAATATCTCATCGTATCCATCACTCTACACAATCATTTTGGACATAGTGACATTGCTAATGCAACGTATAGTTAATTATCCACTGCCAACTGAAAACTTGAGAAGTTATTTCATGTAAACTGCACTGTATTTGTGTACATTTAAATGTGTTTGAATGCTTTATTACTTATACCAGATTTATGGCCAGAGGGAAGCAAAACCGAGCTGTTCATTCCGGGGCCCTGGACAGAGGAGCAGGTTTGTAACAGTTATTATCATACAGTATAGACCCCACCATGATTGGTTTGACTAAACTGATGACACGTTCAAGCCATGTTGTCCGATGCTCTCCATTATAGCTGGTATTGTTTACTTTACTGAATGCTGGCGGTATTGATCAAAAGTCAACAGCTTGGTAACACAAATAGTATAGAACTTTATCATGCATATCATTTTATAATTTTTATTATTATATTGGTAGTTGTAAATTCACCCAGTAGTCGGACAAAATCACCATCGGAACAGATGGTTCACGCAGGGCATTCAATACCAGGCATCTTTCATACAACCAAGATTATAACAAACATTGATTCTACATTTGAAATCGAAGAGAAGCAATTATAAGCAGTATCATTTATTTTGTTTAGACACATATTGATAATTGTCAATTTATATAGAACACTGGATTCTACATAACCAAATGTGACTGACTCGACTCACAATTCAGTCAATTCTTTTTTTTTTTTTTTTTTTTGACGACAAGTACTTGTAGGGTTCATTATCATAACGATTAATGGACCTTCTATATCTTCGTCTTGTAACACTTAGCGAGTTTATTGGTTTTAGAATTACAGCCACATGACGGATTTATTGAATGCTCGTCAGTTTCCAGTTTCATGTTTAAAAAACTCACGAGCTCCTTTCTAGTACGATTTGAGACTTAAGACGTTTATTATCTTCCGTATGATAATGGTTTCACGAAACGCGATCTTGCGTGATCTTAACGTCGTTCAGATTATGTCAGCTAAAAGGTGAAAGGTAAAAACTAATCGAAACAATACAACACATGCGGCCTCTTTGGTGTTGACAGCGTATTGTGAACCGAGAGAATTTTTATCACAAATACTCTGTGTTCATACATGCATGTAAAATTTCTAAAATTATAAAATTGCAATATTATAAAGAATAAGTTCGTTTCTGATAAAACAATTGTAATTAAGAAAAGATAAATGTATTAGAACTAAGTGTTTTAAGTCAAACATGCTCTTGATTATACTGTGCCGTTAGATCACTCACACGACTCAAACATTAAAGTGGCATGAGCTGCCAAAATGTTGATATTTTGACGTTAAAACAGAATGTTGGAATTATTGGCTATTTTCCTCAACACGTATAATTCCGAAGCTTTTTCGTGCTTCCAAGGTCGGGAATGAACATACACTACATGAAGTGTGTTAATGTTTACGATAAATTAGATTTTTTATTTTATTTTTTTGTTATCAAAATCAGTTGAGTCGGTTCTTTCACTCGCATTATCGACCAGAGCGAATGTGGAATGAGGAAATTCTATATAGTATGTGGCCTGTACGAAGCGAAAACGTGTTCGAAAAGTAAACAAAATTTAAATTACCGGGACGACCATTCATTCATTCAAGTCAAAGTTATTTCAAAACAATACTTTATCGTACATTTTCTTGGCGTGACAGTATTCAGTCCTCCAGGCGTATTCTTTCATACACATTATTAGTTACTGATTTTGTACAAGTAAAACATTTAATTTGTTGTGTGAAATCTCCCTGGAAAGTTATAAAGACATTTGGTCGTTTCCGATTCGGGTATTGTGGGCTAAGTGTTGAGAAAGGAAGATACTTAAACATACCTTATAATAACAGGTTATGTCAATAATGTGACATGGACTTAGTTGAATATGAATACCACTTTTTACAATGCTGTCTTGCATTACTACTAGTATTTCTATGACGACTGGCGTTCTGAAACGGCTATTAAAGATACATAATTTGCACGGGGATTGAATTAGCTACAAAGCCAATAGGTAATTGTGTTATCAGTCGCACTAATTGTATCTCAAAGGCATTTCTTATAGCTATAAACCAGCTACTGTAGAAATCGATGACACGTGCTATTAACACCCTATCAATCTTATTCCGAGTTCCGAGGCACCCTTGTAGTTTTCTCGCCATTGATTCGCTCTAACCATCATGGCATATAATCCAAACTGACATACATTCGATTAAACAATAACCGAACAAGTGGCAAAGATTTTCGTAAAGAAAATCTCCTTACCCAACGTCATGACAAGAAAAGCGATAAATCACACGAATGTAATAGACCAGAAAACTTCTGACATTCACTTTATAGACACATGATTTCCTCGTTACTGGGTTTAATTTAACAAGACACTTTTTGGTACTCTCTTCCCAAAGTTTCAACCAATACAACTAGCAAAAAATGGTATTCAATATACCGGTGAACTCAAATATCAATTACAAAAATTACCGAATAATACAAATGCCAACTCGTAATATGAATTGATACTATGTGTGATAACAGAACTCTTCTCAACTACGCTATGATGACGTACACCATCAACAGTCTTACATCGGGCGTACATTTTTGAGAAACAGCCCCCAGCGCAGCGAAGGATTTTTCAAAACCTACCACTCAACAGAAATTTCATTTTGGAAAATTTCCAACATTTTGACATTCTTTGAATGTGATAATACAATTGGGCTTAAACTTCAACTGTCACGTTAAATCAACAGCATTGAAAACAAATGTTCGTACGAAGGTAATTCTTGCAAACTTTACATTTTTTGTAAACAATACAATTAACACATTTCTAAGTACACTATTCTACCTGATTGTGCCTCTTGACTGACAGTTTTAGCACTTCACACTTACCACTCATTGTACACTGCAAGTTCGTATAGGGGCCTCATAGAAAGCAGTTTCATGGGATATTCTACTAATCATATTTATGAACACTAAAACACACGGGCACAGGGAAAATCTTCTTGTCTAAAATAACCATGGGGACAAGTTTCTTATTGGGTAAAAAGGGGGCATATCATTTAGTCGTTTATACCCAATCATACGTTGTTATAATAAACCACAACCCTTTATATTTCATTAGATTGACATCAGACAGGAGTTTGGCCTTAGTAGAATTTTCTGAAAAAAGATAATTTGGCTACAAATACATAGACTTGTTTTGGTATAAGAGATATTATGCATATACATTAAAACGCTAAACCCTCCTTTTTACCGCTTTACAAACAAATCCTATAGGACAGAACAGTTGTATTCTCTATCATTATTATTATCATTACACTATTTCGATGTTTTTTTTTTTTTAGAACTTTTTTAAATAATATTTACAAAACACGGCAACCAGAAAGCAAGCATGACATGGAATATGGAAAAATATAGAAATCGCAGAGTTTACATGTCATATTCGAGGGACTTCGGACTCGGGCATGTTCTTTGAGAAAACCATTACCGCTTGTACGCCTATTGTTTAATAGAATGTGTGTCAGTTTGGATTATACGCTACAATGGTTAGAACCGATTCATGGAGAAGAAGTTACCAGGGTTGTTTGGAACTAGAAATAAGATTTATAGGGTACTAATAGCACATGTCATCGATTTCTGAAATAGCTCGTCTAGATAGGCATATTGCCTTTGGGATACAATTAGTGAGAATAATAACACAATTGCCAATCTGATTTGTAGTTAATTTAATCCTCCTGCAATTAACAAACAGTTGATGCTATCCCAAGAACATCAATCTACACAGATATACCATTGTCATTTACGATTAGGGAAAATAAGTCCCTCTTCGAAAACTAAAGACCCAATTATTCGTGTACTAATTTTCGATATACCCCATTTCATCGTAAAAGACGTCGTGTGTCCTTATGGATGAAATAGATGATTTGCCAATTACTTTCAAATGACGTAATTTAGCAACGTCACAATTACGGCCCTTAATGGTAGACCGGGCAAGCATGGGTCTGGTTTTAATTACAAATTTTCAGCATTGTTCATCATATTTTAGAAAAGAAACCCTATATTGTGAGAGTTCATGTCTGAAATAATCAAGTACTGCGAGAAAAACCTTGCATGAAGCTTGAATGAATATAGCTGAAGCCTAATTGGACGCTGGGCTTGTCCGCTGAAAGCTTGGCGACATGACGTCATGTCATTGTTGCTCGAAAAAGTGGCAAATGGTCTATTTGTAGCCTACTTTTTAATGGTGTTCTCTATATTTGTTCTTGTCCTACTTTTTGTGTTAGTCATTTTCGCAGGATTTGTTTGATCAATAGTTATGCAAATTCAGGTTTACGAAATGCTAATATTGTGCTGAAGTTTCTATGGGTCTACTTAAAGAGTGTTATTTGCTATATAAAGTCTGTCAGTTAAAACCTGCTCAGTCAGTTTTTGGATTTTGGCATGTCTGCTTATTCTTATTTGAAATGCAACTTTTTGATTGCTTTTATGTTTGGGTTTACTTTCTGTTTTTGTGAGAAGAGCCCATGAGGCCATCTGAAACATATACTATTTGACACTGACTTAAACGTCAGTAAATGACTATTAAATTTAACGGTCTTCTTGATATGATATGTTACATTTCATCACACGCTGTCGTCAGTCAGTACAATGATGGATAAGCTGGACATTGTCCTTAGATGACCGGTTTTAATTTCATACAAACGCTTTAGGATGTGATCGATTTAGGAATGATTTATAGCCCAAACTTACACTTTGAGGTGAGCATCGACACGACAAAATAAATGTAGGTCCTGAATAAAACTCGGTTGAATCCTGTAAATCTCCTATCCCTCGATATCAAATCAATATCACACGCTGTAAGATTTTAACGCTTAAATCCTGCTACTCAAATTTTAAAATCCTCTATCACCATGCACATGTTCTCTATATAGCACAAAAGAAAGGCGAATGCTTTGTGAAAACTCACGCACAAAGGGAAAATCTTCTAACCTAAAATTACCATGGAGCCAATGGTTCATGAATACCAAAACACACGCACACTGGGAAAATCTTCTTGACTAAAATTACCATGGAGCCAATGGTTTATGAACACCAAAACGCACGCACACTGGGAAAATCTTCTGGACCAAAATTACCATGGAGCCAATGGTTCGAGAACACCAAAACACACGCACACAAGGAAAATCTTCTTGACTAAAATTACCATGGAGCCAATGATTCATGAATACCAAAACACACGCACACAGGGAAAATCTTCTTGACTAAAATTACCATGGAGCCAATGATTTATGAACACCAAAACACACGCACACTGGGAAAATCTTCTTGACTAAAATTACCATGGAGCCAATGGTTCATGAATACCAAAACACACGCACACAGGGAAAATCTTCTTGACTAAAATTACCATGGAGCCAATGATTTATGAACACCAAAACACACGCACACTGGGAAAATCTTCTTGACTAAAATTACCATGGAGCCAATGGTTCATGAACACCAAAACACACGCACACAAGGAAAATCTTCTTGACTAAAATTACCATGGAGCCAATGGTTCATGAACACCAAAACGCACGCACACAGGCAAAATCTTCTTGACTAAAATTACCATGGAGACAATGGTTCATGAATACCAAAACACACGCACACAAGGAAAATCTTCTTGACTAAAATTACCATGGAGCCAATGGTTCATGAACACCAAAACACACGCACACTGGGACAATCTTCTTAACAAAAATTACCATGGAGACAATGGTTCATGAACACCAAAACACACGCACACTGGGACAATCTTCTTAACAAAAATTACCATGGAGACAATGGTTCATGAACACCAAAACACACGCACACAGGGAAAATCTTCTTGACTAAAATTACCATGGAGACAATGGTCCATGAACACCAAAACACACGCACACTGGGAAAATCTTCTTGACTAAAATTACCATGGAGCCAATGATTCCTGAACACTAAAACACACGCACACAGGGAAAATCTTCTTGACTAAAATTACCATCGAGCGAATGGTTTATGAACACCAAAACACACGCACACAAGGAAAATCTTCTTAACAGAAATTACCATGGAGCCAATGGTTTATGAACACCAAAACACACGGGCACAGGGAAAATCTTTTTAGCTCACATAATAGATGATTTAAGTACGATTCTTTAGGTTATACATGTATAAAGACAATTAAAGATTTGGTTCATTTAATTGGTCAATATTTTGAAGGATTTGAACTGTTTTCCAGGATGAGACTTGTAGTTATGCTTCTACGAAAGGTTGTTTTATCGCATAATTATTACAATCTGCTGTCGTCTTCTGTATTACACAGAAGAATGACTTTCTGATTACATGCCATAGAGATTAATGTTATACAAGACTGTTGAATTTGGCATAGAGTATGTGGCCTGGGTAATGTTTGTTTTAGTTCTATAGGCTACAAGAAAAGGTAATCAAAGAGTCTCTCTGCCATTGATTACATCAGGATATGCCAAGTTAAATGTGGATGGTTCTGCTATAATAGATTATTCCGACTGACACTGACTGAATCATTGACAGGACGAAACGGCTATTCTTTGAACAGAATTGAATACATTGGTTTTTTGCTTAATTTGCCCGTTTTATTTGTAAGCTTATCAAAACAACTCAATATGATTTATCTATATGTAATTTCCAATTCTATCAATGCATACTGCGAAATGAAACTTATAATTTGTCGTATGACCTAACATAATTAATGACCTACAAGCTTGTCTCCGGATTACAAAATTTGTATTTAGTCAAATACATGAGTGCGCCTGTTGCGTTTAACCCCGTGCAATCAGCTTCAAGAGAGCTTCTTCCAAAAATACATTAGCCAAGATAGTCATTCTTTGCAAACAATGCAAATATAGGTTTTGCTCAGACAGTAGGTAGGAACTCATTCCAATATCCCGGTTCCGTCGACTGTGACTATACACAGGATCGATATACACATGTAAACGATATCCAAATGACGTTTGGAAGTTTTAACATACGAACACTTTTAATGTTACTGAAACCACTGTCCGTTTTCAATTAAAGACTTCCCACAGCGAACGGCATTAAAATACTTAATACATATTAAGATTGGGGTCTACTTTGAAACCAAATAACAATAAAAAGAAGAGTTCAACAATATAGTGAGATGGTCAAACCATTATTGAACCATATTCAAGTCAACATAAAAACTGTTTAAACAGTGATATTTCATGGTTTTATTATATTGGAAAAGGAACTTATAGAATTTTTTTATTTTATTATGAAAAGCTGATTCCGTAGAGTCAGTATATACATGTATTTCAAATTACCCATCGTCCTATCTGGTCCATGTGGGAGCCTCTCTAATTAGAAATGTAACATAAAGCTGACCTTCATTACTGGCCGGGATAATTTAGAGAACATCAATTGCTGTCCTCCCTCATGTTCAAAACAATGCCTCACTAAAGTTAATTTGTTAATCAGGATAGCATAATTATATTGACTTTGAATATAAATCTAAAAATCATTTAACACATTTATACATAACCGCATCCTTGCAGATTCCAAAGTCAAAACTGTTCTAGATCACGTTAAACTCAACTACAATCTGTTTGGGATAAAATTCGTAGGATATAAATCACACGTTATTTGAAAATTGAAGATGATATGCGACGAGGTATGTTCTCGGTTCTAATACTAGCCTTTGATAAATACAGTAGCCCTTTGAACAAGATAGTTTGTGTTTCTTGGCCCGTGGAGAGAATCGGCTGATAAACCCCGAATAAAGCAAATATGAAGCAAAGATGACATGAGCCTCTAGATAAAAGCAATAGTTGAGACAAAGATATCTCGGAATTCGTGACGCTCGTCTGATGTACGGCAATGGAAAGTCACGAACAGGCAGTCTATCTATCATCTGTCTTCAACATTAAAATCAATAAATTCAACAGATGGACAACGTTTTATAAACTGCAAAAATAATAAAGATGTAAAAAAAATAATTTCTTCGAATTTCCAGTTTTCAGAATTGGTTTTGTTTGTTTTCATGATTGCGTTGAATTTCCGTTTTGTGAGAATGTTTAAACATCCCTGTAAGATATACATAGTATACCTTCCTATAATACTTTCTCTTCAAATGTTTGTAGATGTTTGTTGAAATGGGACTTCTTGAAACACAAAATAATTACGGAATTCGCATAAAGCCAGTTTTACCTGATGTCTAACTGGCTGTGTTTATATAAGCCTTTGCGTGTAAATTATTTTGTTTAAGGTACTTGATACGCTGGTGGAAATTCCTCTCTTTCTGAGTAATCTCAATATATTAGCTTTGCTCGATGACGACAGAATACGCCTGTGTAATAGATAATCTCCGTCAGTCTTACAGCGGTAAATCCCACTGATCTATATAACAGACAACCGATTTCGCAATCTCTCACAAGTGTTCATAAGATATGCCATCAGTACTCTTTCTTGCATACATAAGACGGAATGAATGTGCAAAATTACATGTTTATCGAGAGGGGGTCACATTTTTATAGTATCAATTAATAGTATAGTAACAATTACTTAGCTTACAAACAAACCATGCTATATCCGGGGTTTATGAAACTGTAATTATATTCTAATCAAAGATAAGTAGATATTACTAAAAAGACAAACTAAAAGACAATATTCTCTCTATTAACACATGGTCGTTCTGTAAAACAATACAAATTAAAAGAGGATCTACTAAAAGAGGGGTTTTATTTGTAAATAATTGGATCGGATTTCGTTGTTGAACGAGCGTGAAACACGTGACCCTCTGTAAGAATACAAGCTCTATAATCGTCATTATTTGCCAGTTTTCTTCGTTTCCCAGTAACCTCTATTTTGTACACACAAAATTGCAAAATACTTTCGCTGCTTGTAATAAAGCCGACAGATGATGTTTGAGAAGGTGCAATAATTATTAATAGACTAGCTCGTATCATTGGTGTCTTACGTCGCAATTTGAGTCGTACAATCTTACGTCGCATTCGAGTAGTACAATCTTACGTCGCATTCGAGTGGTACAATCTTACGTCACATTCGAGTAGTACAATCTTACGTCGCATTCGAGTAGTACAATCTTACGTCGCATTCTAGTAGTACAATCTTGCGTCGCATTTGAGTCGTACAATCTTACGTCGTATTGGAGTCGTAAAGTTTTACGTCGTATTTCAACCAATGAACTCGGAGTTAAACGATGCACGACGCTCCTGACAAGATTTCTATGGTTTTAAATACCATACCATTCTGATCCTGGCAAAAAACATATTTGGTGTCAAAGTGTATGCTAGCTGTGATTTGTTACGTGGAGGATGATAAAGGCAGGGATTTTATCTTCGTTTCGGGCTATGGTACAAGGCAGTCAGTAAATAAAGTATTATTGTTATCTTAAATAGTAACTCACAATATCTAATACATTTGTGACGTATGGTTAATTGATTCCCTCTCTAATGAGGTACATTCTTATATTTAGAAATTACGTAGGACAGTCTCCCGGGTATCGAGGTGTTATAATAAGCAAATGTTAGTTTGATAGCAAGAGCATCAGACTTTAACATGCATATATTTATGGACACTAAAACACACGGGCACAGGGAAAATCTTCTTGTCTAAAATAACCACGAACATTCATATATATAGAGATCTCCGTGGTTATTTTAGACAAGAGGATTTTCCCTGTGCCTGTTTGTTGTAGTGGTCATAAATATATAGAGAGAGAGCTCGTAACCAGTTTTCGGTACTGACGTCATTTTCTTGCCATCTGGGAAACGGTTCCATCAGACATAAGCTTTGTCTCAGTGGGCGGGATGGATTGAGTAAAAACCTGGCAGTATATTGCCGCTGGAGAAACACTCTAACTGATGATTCTGCCATTACCTCTTTTTTGAGGTTATATTATCACAAACGGTCTACGAAAATAACGGAATTTAAAAGAAAGCTGCCAAGTAAAGCTGCTGCAGTGGGCTTATACCACCAAACATCATCGTCAGCATAAGGGCTTATACCACCAAATATCATCGTCAGACATATGCGCTATGCCTCACCAACACAACAACTCAAAAATCCAAATGCTTGTGAATCTCGCAAGGAAATATTTTGATAACTATAGAATCGTTATCGCCCAAGTGTCAATAATCCCAACAAACCCATCGACCAGTTTTCAAACGATTTCAGTGAAAGTAAGACATACATCTGTGGTAGTTGTTTTGTTATTCTCAAGTTTAATAGTTACAATCGTAAATCTATCGTCAGGGAGTTTTGGTTTGTTAAGGCCCGGTCACACCAACCGAACTTTGCTGGAGCGTTCCCTGGACGGTAGGGAGAGGGGTCAGAATTTCAACAACGCTCGTCACCGCGCACAAAATTGGAAAAAAAATCGAAAACACGGGCGTTGCCTTAGCTGCGCACCACTGAAGCCGGCGTTGCTTTAGTGTTGGTTTAACGGTAGCGAGCGTTGGTTAGCGGTGACGTGAGCATTGATACAGTTTTTGTGCTCTGTTTTTGTTGACAATATACGGTACCTAGGAAATCCCATTTCAATTTCTAATAAAAAAAATAAAATAATGCCAAAACCTCTAGGGACAAAAATAACATTTACCTATCTTCTTCTGTCAGGGAAAAATACAAAACTCATCGATTTTCATGGTAAACAGTATTGTAACTTTTAGCGGTGAGTGTGTTTTTCGCATTACTACTCTTTGAACTAAGCTTTGGGTGACTGAAATTGAAAACTGTTGCCTTAATCTATTGAGAATGAACGAATATGGCATCACTATTAAACTGTCAAACATGACCTTCAAGGGCACTTTGTCCAACCATGTAGGGTAAAACTAACATGGTATAGGTCAGAAAGTTTTCAGTGTGAAAAAACAGATACCAGAGTATTTAATAGTTTAATTAAATCTCATTTACCTAGTGCAATTGTCTGTATACTAGTATACCTGTGGGCAATAAATCTGGAACTTTGGCATGAGATGGGACTAAATGAATGAACAATTCACGATCAACGGGTTTTTTGGACTGAAAAGTCTATTTGATTGGACAAACGCAATGTAAAGATCATATTATCACATGGATAGAAGAGATTAGTGATAAAAAACAATAATACATGTACACATATCAATCACGTTAACAGAATCCACACGTATCCTCTTGAAAATCAATTTAATTTTGGACTTCCTCAGTGCCTTTTAGTATGAGGCAACACAAAGTGTATAATGGATGTGTTCTACTCCAGTTTTCTGAGACTGGAACACCAGATAGTATAGCTTTTAAGACACTTTTATCAGTTAAATGAATCCCTCCTTGGATTTGTTTATCTTCCCAAATTGTGGACGTGGATTTATTCAAGCCGTCTCAACGTAGACAGGTCTGAGTGGATGTCAGACAGACAAGTCCAGAATCAACCAATCTGGGAAGGTCAATACAGCGTCTGTCGTAACACTTCAGTAGAGCTGTGGTAACATTAATCACACCACAAAAGTACATGTCCATGAGTATCAAACGTAGATTTGAACCTAAGTTTATTGAGAGCGGAGATTTACTTGTGTGGAGCAACCAAAACAGATGACGTCACCCTTTTGACCGAAAATCCGGGTACGTTCACACTATACCCCGAATTCGGTTCGGGGTCCGAAACGATTTCCGTACTAAAATGGCTTCAATGTTTATCAGTACATTTGTTCACATTGGCTTGATCCGAATTCGCTACGGACACCGGATTCGGAAAGCAGGAATATAAATGGCTCACAGAGCCATTTTATTCGGTCCGGGATCAAATTCGTCCACGATTTTCCTCTTTGGCCAATCAGAATCGACCTGTGAAAAACATGGCAATCAAAAATACAGTGACCTACATAGTGGTTTGGAGATTAAACTATCGAGCGGTTTCGTGTAGAGATGGAGTTAAATACATTTTCGCATGATTTCTGAAGGATTATGACAACAGTTGTCTCTTTTCCTCAAAAATTCAAGCAAACGAATCTCATCTTCCAAACCGCTCTCAACTGTTGTTGGGTTGTGTTGTTGTTGTGTGGATATGAACTGATTTGATAGAATCGGCCGATTATTCGTTGCAGTGTGAACACAACACACCGAATACACTGACTTGCCCGAAATCCGGTTCGTACCTCGATCCGAATTCGTTGTATAGTGTGAACGTACCTTAATTAGTCTTGTTCGCTGAGAAAAGTACACGTACATGTATTGGTTTTAAAATTCAATACTATTCATTCAATATATTCAGCTGCCAAAATTCGCTCTTTTTCTCATTTTGTTTAACGTTCCAGGACGGATAGGGTTGTGTAGGACTGCCCCCGAAAAGTAAAGAAGATAATAGACAAATGCCTATTTTATAATCTGTGTGTTTTGCGTATGTAAGTTGGTTTTATTTTACCTATGTCGACCAGATAATAGTCAAAATACCACAGGATTTATTAAATTTTCTTCACCTCAGCAATGTTGAATAAGACATCTTTTAAACGAGTTTGTGCAATATGACACACACTTTGAATTGTTTAGCTGTTATGGTACTTTTCTTTTGCATTTTATTTGTAAGGGATTGTCTGGGATTGAAAATGGTTCGATACCTTTGTTGCTGACATCACATTGGGAAAGCGTTCAATTAACTGAAGCCAATGTGTTAGGAATGGCATGTAAGCTTAACCATTTGAGGAACGGTTACACCAAGCCCCTGATAATGGTAACAGAGCTTTGAATAAAGCCCTTTGAGGACAGCCATTTATTAATTTAAGTTACTAAAATGTAGCTGTCTAAATTTTTGGAATATACTTACTGCAAGATATTTATCCATTGCTCAGCCACAAATATGGAAGACAATTTACTGGAATGTATCACCTACATTTAGGTAAATGTATAGGTGGTAACATAAACTACCTGTATATTAAAAGGACAACGTCAGCATAGGACATTATAAAGAATGTATGTCCGGCTGTAGACGTCCTGTCTAGGGTACCCTAAAGGTTTATAGATAATGCTCAGAGCAACATAAAATTATACGTATTTCTTTGATGGCGCATGTTATGACCACTTATTATTTAATTCAATGTATGTCAGTTTGGATTATACAGCAGAACGGTGACAGTTGTTTAGAACTGAATATATGGAGAAGAAGTTAGTAGCGGGTCTTGGAAGTAAGAATCAGATTTATTGGGTGCTGATAGCACATGGTATTGATTTCTGAAGTAGCTGATTTTAGGAACTGCCTTCGGGATACAATTTCTTGGAAAGATAACATAATTAATGTAAGTTGTAACAAATTGAATCCTCTCTTAATTACCAGAGTTTTATATTTTGAGTGCTGCAATTAACAGTGTCGTTTGTGTTTAGGAGAAATACAAAGGTCTCTTTTTCTAAAAAAAAATTTATAGCCAGACATTAATTTCTGATTTCTGATTTTCTGACAGGAAGTTTTAACTGTTCAATAAGCAACCGTTGATCAGGAAGCTCCTTGTTTTCTTCGAATCCTAACTGATGTGAATATTTAAGATCTAGAAACTACAAAAAATAAGATATTTGTTCTAAAATGTTCGTTTCAAATGTGATTGTACGCGTTAATCCATGTTCTTTTGGAAAGTAAAGGTTAAAATTAGATGTGAACAGAAATTATTTTGTAAAATTTCCGATTTCTTTTAGTCACTTTTAGGGCTCTTAAATTTGAAATATATGTTCACATTTGTCCTAGGGTGTTTGGTGGAACCACATTAAGATTTCAGCATTTGATTTACATCAAGTACAGCTCAATTGGTCACTGACTTTTTCATATACATTCGATTTATGAAATCCATTGATAAACTGCATTGAAAAAAAGAATATCGGTTGTGCCATTAACCCATACGAAGCGAAGACATGTGTATATAACTAAACTATATATTAACGCAAAAACACTAATTTGCGCTACAGAGAGTAATTTTTAAATTCTGGCTCTACGAACAGTATTCTAAATTTGACACCTCTTGCCACTTTAACGGCTATGTGAATGTGATGTATCGGACTTCAGTTCACGCTGTTCTCATCGAATATAATGATGGATTAAGCTAGGCATTGTCCTTAGATGACCTGTTTTAATTTCATATAAACGCTTTGGGATGTGATCGATTTAAATATGATTTATAGTCCAGCTTAAACTTACAAGTTGAGGTTGAGCATGACGAATGAATGAAGGTCGAGCAATAAAGTCCGACTAAATCCTGTTGGCCTCTAATGTCTCCATATCTGTTTATTTTCACGACATTTAAAATTTTAATACTTGTGTTAAACTTTAAAATCGGGACTTCCAAATTACTTCGCCATAACACACTGTATATATCAATTAGAATTAGAATGCCCAATGGCAAAATGGAAACCTTTCAGGAGAAATATAAAACCCAGCCAATTTGAAAAACATAATTGATTTTTATTCATTTTTCTGCAAAGAGTGTACTTCTTGATCGACAAGTAAGTAAAACAGTATAGACACAGGGGTGCGGCTCCAACGAGTTATGTTTACTGCCAGTCACATGGGTGACGTCAAAAAGCATAGGGGTGTGATTTCAAATTTGGTTTATTTGTAAAGTAGCCGAGTGTGGATAAAATATATTTAACATTTAAAGCGAAGAGTGTATGAATACCAACAATAACCAGATAGACTGCAATACACGAACATGTTGATTACGGTGACCTGGTGTCATTTGATAGTTAGATATAAAACACCTATTTATCTTAACAAAAACCACCAAAATTATCATAACCTGCTTTGAAATCAGAAGATAATTGTTTGTTGAATGAAGCATGATATAGGTGTTCACTTAAAGTGGCATGAGCTGCCAAAATACTGTTATTTTGACGTTAAAACAGAATGTAAAAATTATTGGCTATTTTTCTCAAGACGTATAATTCAGAAGCTTTTTGGCGCTTCTAGTCTCGAAAATGTTATTTAAATTTTGTTTACTTTTCGAACACGTTTTCGGTTCGTGCAGGCCACATACTGTATGGATTTTCTTCATTCCAACGCCAATCATTTAGTTTTTCGATGGCCTTCAAAGCCATCGAAATTATGAAAAAAGTGTGAAAAGTGTGTTTTTAGATAAACATTAAAACAATTTGGTTTATACAATAAAGTTATCGGTTTTTACCACAGAATCGCAACATTCTGATATCTTTTATTATTATATACAAAAATCAATTTGTTATATCTAATCACTTTTGTTCTTGGAGAAAACGTTTCTCTTTAAGTGTCTCTGGGCTGCGAGAATTATGTCAGAAATTTTAGTTAAATATTTTTGGATCCGGTATAATAGATTATCCTGACGGATACGGGCTTAATCAGTACTACTTACTGATGGTGATTTCTGGTGACAGAATTTGTCATTTGTATATTCTCTTGATCAGCTTGTTTTATTTTAAATTATCAATTCATTGGATTGAGTTATCTATAGTTTCTACTCAATCATTGCATCACGTTGTGACAAAAGTGAACATTCGTCAAGAAATACAAATACAAAAAGTATTCATGCAAACATTCCTTTATATAAAAAACCCTACTTAGAAATGTTATAAAGGACTGTATAAAACGCCAATTGTTTCGTTAAAGTTAAAGTGGCATGAGCTGTCAAAATTCAGACTTTTTCAAAAAGCACGATTTACAAGAGCATTTGAACGTTCATCTTCCCTTGACAATTGGAAGTTGGGGGAAAAGTCTGAATTCGGGCAGTTATACCTGTTAATACCACCGTATAAATTATGGAAATCTGTAGGAACTTATGCAAAGTTACGTAGAACTTTCTTTATAACTTACGATTTTGTGCACCAGTGTTTCTTAAATCAAAATAATAGTTTAGACACATATGTGCAATAAATTCCTTGTGGACTAACCCAGCCATGGCGTGTACGGTGTATGAGCCTTTCATCTCCAACATGAACATAAAGTTTTTGTTTTATTATAACAATCGGACTCCGAAGATTCAGTATATTCCAAAGTTACCCGATATCACAAAATTCCAGCTGGTTCATACGGGAGCTTCTCTAATTAGAAATGTAACATAAAACTGACCTTCATTAACATTTGAGATTATTTATGAAACATCATCTAAGAGATCTGTAATAGCCTTGGACCTGTCTCGCCGATGGTAGGTCATATTTTAACGTTACCTTATACACTTTAATATCGAAACGAGGCTTAGAAGGGCGAGATTGTTTCTATACAATATAACAATACCAAAACTGTATGTTAAAGTGCCATGAGCTGCCAAAATTCACACTTTTTTTTTCATAATTTCTGATCGTCACGACAGTAAGAGGCTTTGAAGGCCATCGAAAAACTAAGTGATTGGCGTTGAAATGGGGAAATAACCGGGGCAACCATTCATTCATTCTAAGTCAAAGTTAGTTCAAAACAATACTTTATCGTACATTCTCGAGACTAGAGGCACCAAAAAGCTTCTGAAAAAATAGCCGATAATTTCAACATTCTGTTTTTACGTCAAAATATCAACATTTTGGCAGCTCGTGCCACTTTAAGCCTTGTGTTATCCTCAAATATCAGACATATTTCATGAAAATTACTCTGTGATATATTGGGAAATTACAGTTGATATACGATGGCATCTTTAATTCTATATCTCCGTTATTATAGCGATTATTTCATAGTCTTAAAAACACGCAAACCCCAAGCTAGGCAAGATGGTTGCTACATGTGCTTTCTGACACGTGATGTTTATCTTAAGTATAGCAATGGAGAGTCACGAACAGTCAATAGATCCATCATCTGTCTTTAACATTGAAATCAATAAACTCAACAGATGACCACATTTAAATAAGAAATAAGAAAAAAAACTCTCTTTAAACGTGGGTTCCATACTAATGATAAAAAATTAAGACATCACCACGTCGTCAGTTGTTTTTGACAACTGACGACGTGGTGATGTCTTAATTTTTTATCATTAACATTTAAATAATAATAGCGGAGATATAACGTATATTGTATAAACTGGGTTATAAAGTGACCCAATGTTTTGGGAAGGGGGGGGGGTTATCATTTTTTACATAAATATGAAATATTAAGACAGCAAGTCTACTAAATCTCTAAAACATTAACAAAACTAAAAATAACAAAATGCTTATTTACCCACCAATTAGTTATTATTGAACTCTTTATGATAAAAGACAAAGCTATTCAGTTAGATTTTGGGTGTGTTTATAGCGACATAAGGGCTTATGTGGATTCCTTGTTTTGGCATAAATTGACGGCTACATCGCAATTGCCTAGAATACTAGATTAAGATAATTTAAGTGCAGAACAATCAGGGATGCTAAAATTATTTATTTTTCTTCTATAAAAGATAAAGGGAAAATACATAATGAAAAATAACCTGAATAAAAACGTAACCTGTTTTTCTTTTTAGTTTCTTTGCAGTTTTGTCAATGTTCCATTTATTTACAACGAATTTAAATGGGTCTGTTTCTGAAGAAACTTGTACACGATGTAAAGGGATCGTGAAAGGCATGACCCAAGACCAACACGGGGTCGATCTGTGAAGGAATTGGGTTTATCCAAGGTCCTTCGTTTAGAATAGAATGGCAATGTATGCGCTTTTATAGTTGTATTGCGTTTGGTGTCCCGCTTTTTGTTTGTTTGTTCTTTATTTTGGTTTTTTTTAGTATTTACTAAAGCATCACTAAGTCATTTTATACCAAGTCCGATAGATAGCTTTGAGTAAACAAGATGTACATATTTAATTTGGCCAACATTTGATGAAGCAATTTTCCTTGTCGTGGGTTTTTGCATTTCTATTCCTAAAACCAGGAACGTCACAGCGGGAAATATGTTTCTAAGTAATACGGCAATACAAGAAGTAGCATATTGTAGAGCGAGATATGGATTATTGATAAAATGGTTGTTCAAATCTGATCTGTCTTTAAAACACGTGACGTTTCACTTATGTTACCGTATTACCAGTTCTTCATTAAAGGCACACTTGCCGCGAAAATCAGGAATATTGTTTACATTAAAAAAGAAAGACCGTTTTCTGTATTTTTCCCAGACAATATAAGTTAGGAACTTTCTATTTTTACCAAAATTAAAAGTTTGGACGTCACTTTGTATTTTTAATTTGAATTTGAAAATTTGAATTGTTAGGCACCCGGAACGTAAACAAACCGAACTGCCCCCTATTGGCGATTTTATGTTTCAGTCGAGTGAGTGAACTAACGGCACAGTGTAATTTTACGTAGGCCTATTTATCTGAGAAATACAGACTGACGATCGGTTAACAGCGACTGGAAAAGCCTGCTGATAATTGTTTGAGTGTAAACCACAGATACAAAGGCCTGAAAGGAGGGTAATCCAACACGAAAGTTGACCGACACTGATCGTTGTTGTTGTAATCAGGCTTCGATTCTTCGTTTGTTTTTCACCCCATTTCTACAGTCTAAAGCTAACTAGACATGTGTTATGTGTCCTATGTTTAAGTTTAGTGGTATTAGTCGTAGTAAGCTCATGTAAATTGGTTTTCTTAGCAAATTTAAACAGGCTACGGCGGCAAGTGTGCCTTTAAGGTAACAAGATGTATAAACAAAATTCGGACTTTTTTTAAAACTTTTGATTTTCCAGATAATTTGATCGTTTGAAGTACCTTGAAAACCCAAAGGTTTGACGTTGAAATAAAGCAACCGTAAGAGCCAAATATGTATGCTTATAACGGACAAAATATAAACAGCCACGGATGTATAAGTATATTGCCGAGTAAGTTTCTGTTGCTCATAAAACTATCTTAACATACACCTTTAAGATTGGTATTAGCGGAAAGCTCCTATTTCGTACATCTTGGTAAAAATGACCAACAATCAGCTAATTTCGTTTGAGTGAAATTTCAAGATCAGATTTTCTGAGACGAGCAATTTTATTAAACCCCGCTGCCACACTATCGCTGGAAAAGCATTAGGACTGTATAGGTGCTTTCATTAATTCTTCTTGTCAATTATGTTATTCCAAAAGCTGTCTACTAAAAGAGGTTAAAAGAAACCTGTCAAGCAAAGCTGCTACAAGGAGACTCTGCCGCAAAATATTAACTTTAGACATTTTCTATTTAGCACTATCCCCCTCCATTCCAACACCTCATAGTTTAACTCGTTGACAATCCCGCGAGGATATGTTTTAACAATAACAGGATCCCTCTTTGCTCTTCAGACAAGTTGTCTGGACCAAGTGTTGATAATCTCAACAAAACCACGGATCAGTTTTCAACAGGCGGCAGGGGAATCACGTTATATTATCTTAATATTGCGAAAGTGACGCCAAAATTCGATTTTTGTTTTCATAAATTCTGATTGTCAAAAAAAGCTTCGCGTTTAAAGTACCTTAACAAACTAAAAGAATGACGTTGAAATAAAAAATATACGGCACACATATTGTTGTGTTTAGCTCTTATCAACACAACTGCAATACGGCACACATATTGTTGTATTTAGCTCTTATCAACACAACTGCAATACGGCACACATATTGTTGTATTTAGCTCTTATCAACACAACTGCAATACGGCACACATATTGTTGTATTTAGCTCTTATCAACACAACTGCAATACGGCATACATATTGTTGTATTTAGCTCTTATCAACACAACTGCAATACGGCATACATATTGTTGTATTTAGCTCTTATCAGCACAACTGCAATACGGCACACATAGTGTTGTATTTAGCTCTTATCAACACAACTGCAATACGGCACACATATTGTTGTATTTAGCTCTTATCAACACAACTGCAATACGGCACACATATTGTTGTATTTAGCTCTTATCAACACAACTGCAATACGGCACACATATTGTTGTATTTAGCTCTTATCAACACAACTGCAATACGGCATACATATTGTTGTATTTAGCTCTTATCAACACAACTGCAATACGGCACACATATTGTTGTATTTAGCTCTTATCAACACAACTGCAATACGGCACACATATTGTTGTATTTAGCTCTTATCAACACAACTGCAATACGGCATACATATTGTTGTATTTAGCTCTTATCAACACAACTGCAATACGGCACACATATTGTTGTATTTAGCTCCTATCAACATATCTGCAATACGGCACACATATTGTTGTATTTAGCTCTTATCAACACAACTGCAATACGGCACACATATTGTTGTATTTAGCTCTTATCAATACAACTGCAATACGGCACACATATTGTTGTATTTAGCTCTTATCAACACAACTGCAATACGGCATACATATTGTTGTATTTAGCTCTTATCAACACAACTGCAATACGGCACACATATTGTTGTATTTAGCTCTTATCAAAACAACTGCAATACGGCACACATATTGTTGTATTTAGCTCTTATGAACACAACTGCAATACGGCACACATATTGTTGTATTTAGCTATTATCAACACAACTGCAATACGGCATACATATTGTTGTATTTAGCTCTTATCAACACAACTGCAATAGGGCACACATATTGTTGTATTTAGCTCTTATCAACACAACTGCAATACGGCACACATATTGTTATATTCAGCTCTTATCAACACAACTGCAATACGGCACACATATTGTTGTATTTAGCTCTTATCAACACAACTGCAATAGGGGACACATATTGTTGTATTTAGCTCCTATCAACACAACTACAATACGGCACACATATTGTTGTATTTAGCTCTTATCAACACAACTGCAATACGGCATACATATTGTTGTATTTAGCTCTTATCAACACAACTGCAATACGGCACACATATTGTTGCATTTAGCTCTTATCAACACAACTGCAATACGGCACACATATTGTTGTATTTAGCTCTTATCAACACAACTACAATACGGCACACATATTGTTGTATTTAGCTCTTATCAACTAATCATGAATCATGGTGAAAGATGATCGTCCATCTTAGAAGAAGTTGACTAATTCATATCGTCTAAATTGAATAATTTCGACAGAATTCGCCAAAAATATGCAGCTCCTGTTTAAAAGCAAGGCGCGTATTGTCCTTGGAATGAAAATAAAATATCTTATCCAAATTGTTCACTTTAACTACATTCAAACTCTGCTAGAACAAAATGCCTTGTGATTTTTTAATTTAAAAAACTATGTTTAAAATGTCCAGTGAGCAAGCAGCCATAGTACCTTCATAAGAATGTATTCAGTGCTTTAGTCGAGTACATTGCTGAGGTTTATGGGTAATCTCAAATCGACGTGAAACTTGGACAGTTTCTTTGATTCAGCCGTTACGACTAGTCCGCTTATTGTTTAATTGAATGTATGTCAGTTTGAATTATACGCCTCAATCCATGTAGAAATAGTTACGACCAGAGTTTGGAATAAGATCTATTGAGTGTTAATAGCACGTGTCATCGATTTCTGAAGTAGCTAGTCTAGCTCTTTATTGGAACTGCCTTTGGGATACAATTAGTACGACTGATAACACAATTACCTATCTGATTTGTACATGTAGCTAATTCAATACACCAGCAATTAACAAACTGTTAATACTATCTCCAGAACATCAGTCTTCAAAGACATACCATTGTCATCTATGTTTAGGAGAAATATTTAAGTCTCTCATCTAAAAGGGCACCGTCGGCAAATTAAAGATCCGAAAAATTCCGACATTTTACGGTCGTATACATATTGGGAAATTGTTGACGATGATCACTGGTTGACTGCCCTTCGAAGATAAAAAAAAGGTTTTATCCAAATTCTCCCCTGGTTAACTAACTTCTTTCCCCTGGCAGACAGTTTAAAGACGAGTATAATTTTTTAATTCATTTGCAGCTGATATGTTTACTATTAGTTTCAGTTGGAAGTTTCTAACAGAGGCTCGAGAGCGAGGCGTTGTACGCTTACAGCCTGGTCGATCGTTTCGTTGTCTTCTAACTTTTTTGTCCTGACAACATAATGTAGAAGTAAACTAACGAATGTCGGCTCTTAACAGTTTATCAGATAGATGAATATTAGTAACGCTTTCACAAATCACTACAGTAGGATTCACCCATGTAGAATCTCTGTTTACATTAACCCGAAACCGTCTGTCAGACAGTAAACAATGTACCACAAAATTTGCACTTAAATGTTCGTTAACTGTATATTTTTGGCTAAAAATCGACCTACCACCTTCCATCCAAAGTCAATCAAATCTGATTTATCTATTTAGCAGACGTTTTAGCAAAATTGTAAACAATTCTACATAAATAGTCCCCTTATACTCATTGACTAAAGAGTAAAGTATATCTGAACTTCCTTAAATTATATTCGCAACCTTCAAAGGTATTAAAGTCTTAATCAAATCGACAGTTAATCAGCGTGGTGAATGTCCCCAGTGACTTGTCAATATGTTTGGTATTGTGAGCATATACTGCTTTTGGTACGTCACTTCCGAAAATGTAATAATATATATTTGTATTATTATTCTGTTTCTATCTTTGTGGTGCTAAATTAGTAGGTTATCCAAAAACATGGCCTGGCTAGATAACACACACGGTTTTGAAATAAATGGAAAACATAATTGATTGATTGATTGATTGATTGATTAATCTTATCTCAAGATTATTTCACTTATATGACGGCGTTGCCAGCACGTTTACTGGGGAGGAAACCGGGTTCTTTGCCCGGAGGAAATCCGCGAGTTTCGGGCTACTCTTCTATATAGGGCCATTGAGTGACAAATGCTTTTTGCAATTTTATTTGGTGTGAATGGGATTCGAGCCCGCGCCGCGTCGATAGAAGGCCTGTGTTTGGACTGAGGGGCTATGCATATCACACTAACCAACTGAGCCATCGAGGACCCTGGAAAGCATACAGGAACAAGTCTATGGGAACTACTGATACTCAATATTTAAATTTAACATTAAACATTTTATTGTCGCAGGACATTAACCCCAGTCGCTCAATTTAACTTAAATTGGGTGCGATATAGGAGATTAACTTGCTAAATAAAGGATTATGGCTCTGCCGTAGAAAAGAAGACAGAATGAGAATAGGATTTATTTATCTTCTATAAAAGTGATAGGCTTGAGATGAAAAAAATTATTATAATCACAGGGAATTAATGATTTCGTTGTTCTAACTTAATATGTGATTCCGATGTGGTCAAATGCTAGTTTACAGGAGATTACAGTGTAATTTGTACCCACAAATTGGGATTAATTAGCACAATGACGTCTTCCACTCCAGGCTCCAGCCTTATAAGAAGAGAAGAAGATGACCGTAGTCCTATAAATCAAAACATTTGGCAAACTTTTGCTGGTGTTTCCTTCAATTCACAATCAACGCCTTTGTATTGGAATGGTCCTGATATAAAACACACATGCAGCATACACCGATCTGATAGGCCGATCCGTTATACATCTGGCGCTATTGTTTCCTTATAGTTTGTGTTAAGACAAAAATACAAATTTTTTGGTTTACGTTTTGGTTCCTATTTTACGGTATTTTACGGTAAAATATAAAGGAAAAATATGATATAAAAATTTAGAAGTAAATGAAATCTGGCCACGCTGTGAAAGTGATTTTACGTGGTAAGGATTGGATGGAACTTCGTTCTTGAAAAACCGGAAACACGTGACCTTCTGCCTCTGACGAGCTCTATAATCATCATTATCCGCCAGTTTTCTTTTTACCATATAGTCTGCAGTATATGCCATTACAGCGGATGGAAAGAGAAGCCACATCCATGCTGTAATAAAACAGGCGATGTTTGAAACAGTGTATTTATATCTCACGCATTCTAAAACTAAAACCACACACGTCCTTACAGCCTTTGAACCATTTACCCAAACCTAAAGTTCCTGGCAAAATCTTTGTCGTTTCAAATTGTTTGTCTCGTCCCTAAAACAGTATTGGCGGTTGATGGGGAAAAAAACATTTTGTACCTTTCAGCAACAGAACAAAACTGGTAACATCCAGTCCCGGTTAAGGTACAAGGAACTCGGTAAATAAAGTAGTATTGTTAAAGGCCCACTTGCCGCCGTAGCCTGTTTAAATTTGCTAAGAAAACCAATTTGCATGAGCTTACTACGACTAATACCACTAAACTTAAACATAGGACACATAAAACATGTCTAGTTAGCTTTAGAATGTAGAAATGGGGTGAAAAACAAACGAAGAATCGAAGCCTGATTACAACAACAACGATCAGTGTCCGTCAACTTCCGTGTTGGATTACCCTCATTTCAGGCCTTTTTATCTGTGGTTCACACTCAAATAAATTATCAGCAGGCTTTTCCAGTCGCTGTTAACCGATCGTCAGTCCAATTTTTCAGATAAATAGGCCTACGTAAAATTACACTGTGCCGTTAGTTCACTCACTCGACTGAAACATAAGATCGCCCCTGCGAGCAGTTTGGTTTGTTTACGTTCCGGGCACCTAACAATTCAAATTTTCAAATTCAAATTTAAAATACAAAGTGACGTCCAAACTTTTAAATTTTGGTAAAAATAGAAAGTTCCTAACTTATATTGTCTGGGAAAAATACAGAAAACGGTCTTTCTTTTTTAATGTAAACAATATATTCCTGATTTTCGCGGCAAGTGTGCCTTTAAGTAGATAGAATAGCCCACACAATGGTATATGTCTGTGCTTGCACTTTAAGTGGCATGAGCTGCCAAAATTCACACTTTTTTCATAATTTCTGATCGTCACAACAGCAAGGGGTTTTGATGGCCATCGAAAAACTAAGTGATTGGCGTTAGAATGAGGAAAATCCATACAGTATGTGGAAACGGGTTCGAAAAGTAAACAAAATTTAAATAGCCGGGACGACCATTCATTCATTCTGAGCCAAAGTAAGTTCAAAACAATACTTTATCGTACATTTTTGAGACTAGAAGCACTAATAAGCTTCTGAATTAAACGTCTTGAGAAAAATAGCCAATCATTTCAACATTCTGTTTTAACGTCAACATATCAACATTTTGGCAGTTCATGCCACTTTAAAGTAGTTTCACTCCGTACATTCTTCATTAGGTAATCGTACAAGACAGCTCAGTGGTTGCCAAAGATCAAAAATTAAGAAATGATAGCTAAATAGTCCAGATACCACACTATCTGAGTCATATAGTCACATACCTTTACTGTATACAGCTTTTACACCTTTTCTCTTTTTTCCCCATTATCATATTTTATTCAATTACAGTTAACCCGACTTCTTGGCATCGCTGCAGATCCGTACAACTTTGACAAAATGTTATCAAGTATAATTCAGAAACAAATATTACCGACTAAAACCAAACTCTCGTCTGTCTTCAATCTAATGAAATATCATGGGTTCTGGATTATTACAACAACCTATGGTCGGGCAAAAAGGTCTAAATGGCATACCCTCGTCCCCCTTCAAAACAACTTCAAACTTTCCTCCATCGTTATGTCCCCTGTGCCCGTGTGTTTTAGTGCCCATAAATGTGTATAGCTTTCACGTGGAATTAGATGCACGGCTTGCACTGGTGTATTTAGTTTGCATTCATGTTAATTTGGTCGCCATTGCAGAGGTCAAACTTAGGTTTTCATATCCCACTTTACATTTTCTTCATATTCCATTTTAGCAAATTAATATATTGATTTGAAACATGCTGGTAAAAGCTTGACACAAGAATGACTGGCAATGTCACAAGATGTATGAAAACATGTTGACCTTAGCAATGTTGAATAAGACGTTTTTTGTAAAACTTAACTTCTAAGGATTTTGCTAAAAATAAAGCACTCTTTGAAATAATTGTTTTATTCCCGCTGTTTGCAATACTTTGCTCTTGGGCTTTGTCTGTAACGGTTCGTCGGGATTTGAACGGTTTGAAGAGTTTGATTATCTTTATTTGGTCGAAATCCCACTAAAAAACCGTTCAATGAATTGAAAATAAGCTGTTGAAAATGTCATAGACATTAAGGCACGGTCAGTTCCAGGTTTTAAAAGGAGACACCGCATAAGTTTGTTGTGATTCTCCATTGACCTTCAGATTAGTAGATTGATTGATTGTTTGGTGTTTTACGCCGCGCTCAAGATTATTTCACTTATATGGCGGCGTTGCCAGTTTTATTGTGGGAGGAAACCGGGCTCTGTGCCCGGAGGAAACCCACGACCTTCCGCTGGTAACTGGTAACCATCCCACATAGGCAAATTAGTAGAAAGAATAAGAAGTGATCGATCTCGGGTGAAAGACTGTAAGTCGACTTTCCGCCAAAAATATGCATTTAAAGAGTTATTTGGGGAATTCCCTGTTGCTTTGTTTTCTGTCTGACAGTCAGTAAATAAACAGCGGAAAATGCACCACACGCGCACCCACAACGCTATTTTACTGCGCACCAAGCTAAGGTCCATCCAGTCAGTAAGCAAAGCAGACAAGGGATTCCCCAATTAAAACTCGCTATTCAAAAGTCAGTGGGAGCTAGGAAAGTTACCAACGGCAATCTAGAAACTTAATCTATGTGCCCGTGTGTTTTAGTGTTCGTAAATACATATAAAAACAACAGTCGAATGGCACAATAGCGATCTCTGTGCCGGGCTTGTCCCTTTAAAGGATGGAGCAAGGAAAGAGATTAGTGAATACGATTTTTGTTCGCCAAAATGTGCTAAAAGAAAGTCGCAAAGCGTCATGAGAGACCGACGCTGGGTCCTCTTTATAGCTTCACCAGGAGATGCATAGCTCACCAGTCACTGCAAGCGCAACAGAAATTGGTCAACTGGTAAAGCCATTTCTGTCTTGTATGTCTTTACTTTTAGGCCAGATTTGTCGCAGTTTATAGGAGTGTACATTTAAGTCGGTAAAAATATGTCATCTGAATATATCTATGAACACTAAAACACACGGACACAGGGAAAATCGTGTTGTCTAAAATAACCACGGAGACAAGTTTTTAATTGTGTTAAAAAGAGGTATATCATTTAGACCTTTATACCCCATCATACATTGTTGTAATAAACTAAACCTATGATATTCCATTAGATTGATGACTGACAGGAGCTTGGCCTTAGTCAGTAGGATTTTCTGGCACACTTAGGTATAGTTGATTGAGACTAAATTCACACTTATATAATGAATGTTAAGATCCTTCTAGGACTTTTCATCAAGTGATCATGTATGCGACAAGTGATTCTATACTCAATTTTATTATCAATAAAAACTAGTAAGGATTGGACAATGAAATAGAAAAATGAGACAAATTAAATACACACTTTTAAAGAAAGCAATTTCCATGTATAGAACTGCGGGCCGAGAACCTGTCGTCAATAAAGATATGAAGAAACACACACACACGGGGTAGCTTTTGAAAATAATTAAGCAGTCATTGAGATGAATTTATTACTAAATAAAGAGTTAAACGGTTACAAGATTCAACATTTTAATGGAAAACGTCTTAGTACATCAATAATTAGAGTAGATCAATGATTACTTCTCAACTGTATAATGTTTCTATCGGCATTAAGAAACTTTTACAAAGCCTTTACATGTATGCTCGACAGCCTACGAAGGACAAAATTCTTATATAAATAATTTCTTTTATAATTAAAATCGGGTTTCCCCAGAAACAGTATATTCCAAATTTACCCATCATCCCTAAATTCTGGTTTGTCCATATAAACTACTTTTAAAGAGTATACGGGATAAAACGGCTGTATGAAAATCTGACGTGTTGTAAGGGGCAAAAACTAAAAGAGAATATGACCGAGCTAAGAGCGCAATTTTAGTTGGTAATAATTGGATAGGATTATGCCGAGAACACGTGACCATCTGTAACTGACAAGATCTATTATCGTCATTATTAGCCAGCCCTCCTCTTTTTCCGACTTTCATGTCTGCGTTATACGCCATTATGGGCGATGGAAATAGAAGCGGCTTTCTCTGCTGTAATAAAGCTAACAGGTGATGTCTCAGAAGGTGTATTTATACCTCATGTATTCAAAAACTAAATTCGCAGACCTTACAGTCTCTCGCCGACTTTGAACTGTATGACCTCGAGTTAACTCGAGCACAATGTTGGCAAGATCTTTACGCTCTGAAATTGTTTATCTCGTCCTTACTGAAAAATAATGGTCTTTATGATAAAATTAGAAAACAATTTGTAATTTCGAGCAACTGAACAGCCCTAGCAATATTCATCTTGGGTATCTAATACACGTTAGTGTGACTGTCACTTGGTAAAATATCTTTGTGGTATGCCAGAAAAAACCACAATCCTTCTACGTTTGCGAACTTCCGACCCCTTTTCTCCCAGTGGCAGTAGGAAATGATCGTGGGTGCCAGAAGCATAGTAATAAAGTGGGGATGAAAAACGTAATAGTTTGATGCCCCTTCTACCCTTTTGAATTGAAAAGCTTGTTCCATACGTTAAATTGCCTACCGTTCTCTTATCATTTGGTATTTCAAAAATGTACTTTAATGTATTAAACTCTGCCAATGTTACCAGAACTCTTTCTTATGAATGTGCCGAATGCGAACAATCCCTTCATATAGAACCTAATTATATGTATTGTTCCTACTTTTCGGATTCAAAGATATGAAACGTCCCTCAAAGTTAGACAGTAGTTACCAGTATCTGCTTTAAACACAAATGTGTCCTTCACTTCATGGACAGTGGACACTTAAACAAAGTTAAAAGTAATATTAAAATTATTAAAACACACATTTGAGTAGTATGTCTAACTGAATTATAATTCGATCTAAAACACTAATCTGTCAACTTAAATATATCAAGTATTCATGTGTATGTGTGTCTTCTCTCGTGTCTTGATACCTTCCTAGGAACAAACGATGGGTCAGAGAATTCAGTAAATTTAAGACACACTCGCAGTTATAGTGCCCTAAAGATTTGAACCACGTAATAGATCTCAGTCCATTCTTTTTCCGACTTTATCTGATGAAATTCAGACGAAGGATCTAGTTTGAGGGACACAAACTACAGACAAACAGACCTGACATGAAGGTAATCCAACACTGAAGTTTACCGGTTACTGATCGTTGTTGATGTATTCGGGCTTCAATTCAAGGTATGGTGTTACATTCGGACAGCTTTTGATTATATATTATTTACAAGGACTCGTGAATTGTTTTATATATGTACACTGAGTCAGAGCAAAATGATGACGTCAGATGATTTATAGAACCAGCAAAAGTAAGGAATCATATTGGTATGGTATTATTTATAAAGAGACACATTCTAACTAGACACACATGTACATGTATTAAGCCCATGTTTAATTTTTTAATGTTATACTAGTAAACTCCTGTAAATTGGCTATCTTAACAAACGTCAGAATAGCTACGACGGCGAGTTTGCCTGATAGAGTAGCCGACAAAAGATTATATGCCTGTGACTTACGGTTAGTCCGTGGTAATTGATTTTGGCACTAATGAGTTGTATTCTTATATTAATTAATTGTTATATAAGAAAGTCTCAGTGGTAGTTAATAGATAATCAATAAACGATATAGTTAAATAGCCCGAAGATCACACTATCTAATAAGAGTTATACTATTAGTTATATGACGGCCTTGCGTGGGTATACGGGTAGATATTTGGTGTCTGACATTAATATTTTTCCGAGGCGAAGCCGAGGAAAAATATCTGTCAGACACCAAATATCTACCCGTATACCCACGCAAGGGCGTCATATAACGAATTTATCACCATCCAGAGCAGCTTGTTTACTTAAAACTGAGTATAATCAGCTGTTCTTCATTCCATTAGTTCACAAAAATGTCTTGGGTTGAATGCATTATCGAACTCGACCTTTGAGACAAGCATAGCGTTCAATGCTGACGAAACAACGTTCTAAACTGACGTCACAATAGGATTTCGTCTTGACTGAAGAATGTTGTGACGCACCAAGGCCTTCACTCCGTGGTAATTACAGCGCGTGAGATCTTAACTCCGGGGTTATACAGAATCAAATATATACACGGAAAGCACTCATATGCAGTCTCACATTCTGGGCGTTTCGACCAATCAAATGCCAAGAAATTTCTCTCAATGGTGATAAAGTAACTTCTATTAGACATCCTGTCTGATTCTCTGTATTTCTACCATTCTATGGACCAAATTGTGTCCGAAATAAAATTCTTATTATTATGCAGTTTGTCGCCGCTTTCACATGAAAAAAATTGCTAACTTACGACATTATTTAGCTTTCTGGTTAATTTAGTCACCATTGTCATCATATAAGACCCCTAAAAGAGAGAGAAATATGTCATCGGGCATGGAAAATCGATCGAATAATATTCTGCTTCAAAGGGACTCATCTTCTGGTATTGTTTATATTTTTACTAATACTACTGTTAATTGAAACAATCAAAGGGATTTGACTCTTGGTGTGGTGCAGAAGACGACGAAAGGACCAGCTACTAGCTATAAGCGTTCAACAGCCCGCTCTGGAGCCTCTGTTAGAAAATCCAGTCTACCTAAAACTAGAAGTAAACAAGAGAAGGAATTCAAAAAAGTGTTCAATTCGTCATAAACGGTTTATCAGTGGAAAGAGAGAAAACCCGTCATCACCTCAACACCTACCCATTATATGTACCACACTTCAATTTGAGAATTGCTTTGATCTGGAATTTGCCTCAGATGGCCGGTGTCCTTTTAAAAACCCTTGTAGGTAAAATACATTCAACTTTTTTTTAAAGATAATTGTCTCTATTTCTCGGACAGCTTTTGATTATATATTATTTACAAGGACTCGTGAATTGTTTTATATGTACACTGAGTCACAGCAAAATGATGACGTCAGTAAAAGAACTTGCAAAAGCAAGGAATCATATTGGTATGGTATTATAAAAGAGAGCTATTTTGAGAAAGCATTCGCACAACTAGTATTAGAATTTGAACTAGTACCGGTATAAATATCGAAATAAAATGAAACATTTGTAGCAAACACTTTTCTGATACCAGCATAAATCTATACCTGCATATATTTAGAATTTTCTAACCATAAATTTGATCGTTTATAAATACGGGACTTATCATAACTGTGTGTAAAATATAATACCTGTTTTAAAATTAGAAGCCTGTTATCTTCAAAACATATTCATTTATCTCCAAAAATGCATAATACTTAAACTTTTCACATTAATTTTTTTACCATCCCAGAAATGATTTAAATAACATCTATCAATTTAAAAATAAATCACGTGTTATATTTTGTAAATACGTTATGTAGAAAGCGTAGTTTGGGAAATAGCTGCTGTGGTTAATTGCTTTCAAAAGCGAATATAAATGAAGGTGTGCTTGTAGTTTCAAATAGACTGACTCGTAAAAAAACTTATCATTTGTCCAGTCAAGCTTATTGTACGATCCATTAGAGATAATCAAGAATCTATAGTCATAAGTTCGGCGAATTGTGCCACTTGGACGTTGTAATGATCATATTTTCAGAAACGGGAAATATCGCTAACGGTTCCGTCAGACATGAGTTTTGGTTTGTCTCAGTGGGCGGATTGAGTAAAAACCTGGCAGTATATTACCGCTGGAGAACCACTTCAACTGCTGGTTCTGTCATTACCTCTTATTGCCAGTTATGTTATCTCAAAAGTTGTCTACGAAAATTAAAACTTTCAAAAGAAAGCTGTCAAGTAAAGCTGCTGCATGGAGGCTTATACCACCAAATATCATCGTCAGACATATACTCTATTAAACACTATCCCTCACCAACCCAACAACTCATAATTCAAATGCTTGACAATCTCGAAAGGAAATATTTTCATAACTACAGGATCGCTATTTGCTCTTTTTTCAGTCTGCTTGTTCATTTTCAACAAGGTGTCTGGTTAAAGTGTTAATAATCCCAACAAACCCATCGATCAGTCTTCAACAGACGGCAGGGGAATCACGTTATGTTATTAAAATATCACGAACACTGAAGCCCTAGTAGGGAGGTTATTCTGTTCTCTTTTTACTTCATTTTCTCAAATATATTGTATCCAAGATTAAATACTCAAATTGTATTCTAATTTGAAAGAGACAATCAATTCCTAACGCACAAATGGTTTTAGTTCCTCAACGGGTAAGATGGTTGGTTGTTTTAGCTTATTGGCGCGTCCTCGACGGATATTAGATAAAAGTGTTGCTTCAGCCTTGAAGGGATAAAATACATAAACTAAATATCACAATTGAAGAGCTGGGTGAACAGACAAGTACTTTTATCTACATAAAGTGAGGAGGATTGAAGCAATGTTTGAGAAACAAACTTCAACTGGTTCGTCTAGAAGCGTAATTTGAAGCTGTGGAGTCTTAAGTAACTAACAAACTTCAGGTTTGCACTATCAAAGCAGTTACTGGGTTGTCATAGTTACAGTGTGAACTAGAAGATAGTTTAGACGCAATATAGTATGTTGAGTGTTACTCACAATGTGATTGACTTAGAGGTAACATTTCATCCTAACAACCGAAAATACACTCTTACACTGATGGCAAGTAAAGGGGTTGAGTTTCAAAACAAAGGTAACTTGACAATTGGTAAATGTATAAAAAAGCCCTGAAACTTTGGTAAGATTCAACACTTCTGTACAGATCGACAAAGTGATCGACGTTTCACATTATAGGGAGTGTTTTGAACAGAAACTACAGCCTTAGTTGTTGTTAAACTGGTGAAGGAGAGAGTCTCAATGTTTACATGACTGTCACAATAAACCTAGAATATCGCTATTGACGTGAAATACTTAATGTAGATTTGAGCGCGAGTAAAAAAGTCAAAACAAGAAAAAACAATTGCGGAGAACTTTGAAAGATTATTCTTGTTTTAAACCGGAAAGTTAAACCAGAAATAGTTAATTAAGGCTTCGGTGACAAAAGACCGTTTAAGAGGCCAAATTTGGGATATTCGCTGGCTGAAGAGTTTTGAAAAGTGTTGCTTAATTTTCTAAAGATGATTTTGCCAAGTTCAGAAAAAAACAGTTTTGTTAAGTCTTTAAAAATTACAACCAAACCAACAAGTGATCGTCAATAGAATTCTTTTATTAATAGAGCAAAGCTGGTTCTTTGTAGCTAGTCCCAATTTGATCTAAATTCGGGCGGTCCTTTTGTGATGGGCATATTTAGAAATATCCCAACTCTATGGCCAAAGTATATTGATGTTGTGCTGGCCAGAACAACATCAATATACTTTGGCCAAAGAGTTTGGACGTTTCCAATTATGATGACCACATTTGCTATCAAAGTGACTCTGTGAACAGTTAAGTTGTCATTCAGGGATTTAGAGACAAATTTTAAAAGCGATGCCAACTTACCTTTAGTAACGAGCAGCAATATAAACGCCACAATTGGTAGGTCCATGAAAATACGTGAAAACATATCGAAGTGGGCCGGCTGTGAACATAAATCTTGATTCTGTTTCCTTGAAACCGTAAAATCACCGTAGTGTCTCAGAAAAGCAATTTCGATAATCCATTAATGACAGAATTAAATCCGATGCGAGGAACTTTTTAGGTAGAAACTAAGTAAGACTCAACTCATTTTGCGAACAGCCAGTAAAGCTGAGAGTCAGAAGTTAATCAGACCCTGCCTAACGGTGAAATGAGTGAAGTCAGCGCGCGCTTACTAGAGAACGACTCACAGACGGCGCGCATGTGCCATGGAAATGATCAATATCCGCACAGATCTGGACAGGGGATATTGTTGATTTTTGTCGCCTGATACAGAAATCCCCAATCAAAATTCACTCTCGTTTCCATTAGAAGGTATCCTTTTTCGCTTCATTTAAAGTGGTTTCCTTGTCTGGCATGTATCTCCCTTGAAGCAATGTCTGGACAAACGGCTGTACAGTCAACCCCCAATATTAAGTAGGCCTAATGGTATGTCTTATAATTTGGACATGTTATTGGAATCAGTAATATCTAAACATAACTTGTGATAGATGTGTGATACGATAAACGATTGAAGCCAGACAACATGTCACAAGTTCATTGAGTTTTGTAAAAAGTGCCTTTGAACCCTCTGTTGGTACTGTGGACAGTGTAAACTATATTAAACATTAGAGAAATAAATCTCATTACTCAAGTTTATAGTTATACAGTTTAAGTGCGTTGAAATACACGACGACTTGACCGCTTGTTATGTTGATTTGGGTTGGTCAATTCAACTCTGCCAAATTCATAAATGCTGAATATGAAATAATGGCTATATTAGAATCATGTAAAATAAATTGATTTTAACTGGAGAAGGCGAGAACTTGATGTGGATTATCTTCAGATATAATATAGTAAACGCACCAGGGCCAAGAGTCAACCTGTATGTCTACACATGAGCATATTGTTGCATAAATTGATGCAATACACAGAGCAACCCAAGCAATGCGCACCATGTGTTGATGACAGTTAGTAAATCTCAATACCATAGACAATTTATCATCTAGTCGACCCATGTCAATTCTCTCCTAGTCTGATGAACCATTCATTCTTAATCAAATTATTGATGATCTTCGATTTATTTTGTTATGATTTCTAGAAACCAGATTACGTGCCTAAAGTACCTGATATCTCAAAATGTTCATATGTTTTCATTAAAACGACGAATAATAAAATACTCGTCTCTTTTTCTCAAGAGGCATGAGACTTTTCATCGATACCAGTCTGGAGAATGTATGTTAAAGCAGAGTTTATTCATATGGGCAAGTTGCTCTAAAGTTACAAGTTTTATTGTTAACGCTGTTTCTGTCCACTGGTCGCAGGCTTTCTTCTTTCTAGCTGCGTCATTTAGTTTTTCGATGAAGTTCAAATCCTTATCTTGTCTTGAATAGAAATCATGAAATCATGGGACAGCAAATGTCCCTTAAAATGTGTCCTTTCGGTTCAATGTTTGTAGACAACATTTGTTTAGAAAAAATCAAATGCAATTTGATTCTTTATGTGTAAAAATGAATACTGATCAGTTTTATCTAACATTCTGAAAGGTCAGCATAGAAAAACTTACACCGTTTGATGGTTCGGGCTCGACACTGATTTATTTAACCAGTTTTCAACATTGTTATATAACGAAACCTAGCTCTAATTCCCCTTGGTTTGAGCGAACATTCTCTAAGCATAAATACACGTCCACGTGGTTTGACTGGTGATCCGAACCAGTTTGGCCCTTGTGAAATTGTATTTGGTTTAATTATACCATTTAGTGATCAATGTTATTTTTCTTGGAGGAACTGAGTCTCTCGGTAAAAAACAATCTCGTTTTCTTTGTTTATTTCCTACAGATGATTCTGAATGACAATCGATGATATTGAGCGGCATGGGTCATGCCATCATATGGCCTGCAGTCTTTTCTACTTTTCATCTAAAAGACGAATAAGATTGTTACTCAAGTAGGACGGGTAATCCAAAGAATCCAGTTCAATATTTCAGGTTATTACAAAACCTCATCGGTTAACTGAGCACCCGGTAACTATAGCCACGACGAGTTACAAATCGTGCTTCTGGTTATTTTTCTGTTTGCTGATGACGCACCAAGTGTAAATTGCAATGTTCTCACTCAAGTGGCATGAGATGTGAAAATGCGGATTTCTTTCATGGATTTTGATTGTCAAGTGAAGTTAAACGTTTTAAATACCTTGAAACAACAACAGATTGGAATTGAATTGGAAATTAAAGGCAAATTCAGTAGCGCAAACGAACTGAAGGTGTATGCAAATAACGAATACAATTTAAATAGCTGGGTTCTAGCCATGCGTTCGATTTTGTGTGCTGTGTTGCTATTTTAACTCCATAAATGTACATCTGCAAGACTGATATCAACGCACAGCTATTGATAAAAAAAATATCAACAAATAGCTGACGTTGTTTCATCCCCATATTTAGCCACTCTATCTGCCCCTCTATAAAATCAACCTTGTCCGAATGACCATGAAACTAATGACGTTTCTGTGCAAGGCGTGACATTGACGGGGTTTCCCAACAGGTTGATGTGTCTTGTGTTTTCAGAGCAAGGTCTATTGTAATAAGGCTATAGTGAGGGGCTATGCGATATGAACTTGATTTCAAACAGCCCACGCAACAGCGGAGATGTTCTGAAAGTCCCCTGGCCAATTATTTTACGCACATAGAGATCTTTCCCTGAGCCTTATTATCAATCATTATGTTATTATAGTAAATCAAGGTGTAATTATTTGGCAATGTCTGCGAGTGGACTTATTTGTTCATGGAGCTGTTTGAATTTTATGACACAGTTGAGAGGATTATTACAGGAAAAAACGGATAACAGGAAGACAAAGCATGGCATTGTGCGGTTTACGTTGTGCTAGATGCCATATATTGTACACATTGTCGAGAAACTCTTGGTCGATGTCTGAGATTATCCTTATTAAAAACAAAAACAAGATCACGTAAAAACTTTCTTTATTAAAGAATAGTAAACCCAACTCTCTTCCGAGCTCTTCAATTCTGTGCATGTAGATGCTAAGTAATTCGGCAAGCTGTATGAATCAGCTACTGGCGGTATAGATAGGTTAAGCACCTGGTACACGTTGACATCAGTCTGTTAATATCACCGCAGTATCCTTCGCCGATTCCACCATATTCAGTGACAAAGTGACTTAATTCTCATGAATTACGGATGTAAAAATACAATAACATATGTATGAATGATAACAGTATTTGCAAACATGATTTGAATAAATTCAAAACTTTCGTTGCAAGACGATTGATCGCAATATGTCATCGTGTGGATTAGGTCAGAGGAGAACATTTTCTTTTCTTGGGTTACCATTGTCTGATAATCCTCCCAAAACAATTTTAGTCTGCTTTTTAACAGTTGATTTTTATCCTAAATAATACTTTGTAAATTAGACACAATATCTATCATTAGATCTGTTGTGCGATAGTTGTATTTCCTCTATTTTCATTTTTTGCTATCATTTTTCTTGAAAAGAAACACAACAGTCAGAAAAAGCTGTGATTTAAAGTTTATTTCACGTATACAGTGTTCATTGTCAATGTATTACAAAGTGTTCCAGAAAATTCAACTGACTAAGACCAAGCTCCTGTGTGTCGTCAACCTACTTAAAATAGTTTCCGTTACAGACGATAGTACATGTAGTTTCCTCGTTTAATTGACTCCAACCTTCATAAAACTGCAGAATGGCAAAAGCATCCACTAGTTTTGGTAAACTTGGAAATTCACACGATGTAATTTACAAAAATAGTGATCTAAACTCATAAATGATCGCTATTAATGAACATTGTTGGACTTGCATTTTGAAAAGCTGTATAAAATTAGAATATGTAATCATTCCATCTAGAGAACACCTATAGAGTTACATGTACCGTTAATCCGGGTAGACAAGGGCCAGGAAATGAGGAAACCAGTATCAGAGCTCATAAACAGTCCTAAAAACACCAGAAGCTGTGTATATCGTAGCACAACCTACCAATGGATGAGATAACAGTATCTGAACAGCATAGATTTCTGGCTTTGGGACGATTCCATAAAGACTAAATTTGATGGCCAGGCGATTTTTGTCATGAATTACAAGAGATGTAGAGAACATGCCACATAAAAAGTTTGACCAAGCGCATCCTATGCCGAGTGGATTTCGTGTTTCTCTCCAACAAGACTGTCCAACAAAAACATCAAACAATCAGACTTAGAATGCAAATTCACAAAAAAGCATGGTCACCTTTAATCTGGGTTTTAGAAAAACTGTCGACAGGCGACTGGTTTTTGAAGGTCGTGCGATTATGGAAAGTTACCAAAACACCATAAATCTTGGGAATGTCAATTAAAGGTATATAACGAAAGCATGAGGACACTTGTTGACATAAGTCTGCCAGGAATACTGCTGTGCTCGACGTCGTTTTTCTCTCTGTCAATGCGCTCTGTGTCGATCAGTCGTAGATTTCAAATTATAAAGATTGAAGAATTTTCTTGGAAGAATTAGACTTGAATTCAAGGGAAAGAGCTACAGAAGAGTATCGCACTATATATTGTAAGAGTATTTACTCATGTCATAAGACTGAATATTGTATTTTTCAACCAAAATATTAACTTCCTATCTGGATAATTAAACATCAAACAAAGCAGGCAGAAAGCAACCTGTAGATCAAAAGACAAACGCATAACCCGTTGCCGTAAGCAAGTATATACTAGTATCGCTAAATAAATCAAAAGGTGGGATGAGTTCGTTCTTCATAGATACCTGAAATGAGATCGGGAATATTGTAATAACTTGATAGATACTACAGCAATAAGATACCAGGGTGGATATTTCCAAAGTGGATTCCTGATGGTAAAATCCTGACAGATCGCCAGGACAACTGACATCGTACATGTAGGTCGCAAATATGTCGATTTCGCTATTTGGAATCTGATCATAACTCTAAAAACAGGGTCTTCTATATTCTTCCGAAAATCCACAAACTCATAGAAAAATGGCCCCAGCCTACAATGCCCCCTGGGCGTCCTATTATCTCAGATTGTGGTAGTGAAAGTCACAGATTGATTGCTTGATTGTTTGGTGTTTTACGCCGCGCTCAAGATTATTTCACTTATATGGCAGCGTTGCCAGTTTTATTGTGGGAGGAAACCGGACTTTATGCCCGGAAGAAACCCACGACCTTCCGCTTTTAACTGGAAACCACCCCACATTGGTCGTTCGAGTGGAAACCCAGTCAGAAAATCATAGAATATCAGAGCTAATTGATTACTACCGAATCGGCATCCTAGCTTTATCAAAATGCGGATGATTTGTTGGCCAAATTGTCAGAGAAATCCATCCCACAGGATGTGATTTGGTTACTCTGGATATGGAGTCTATGTATACAAACACTGACATAGACTCAAATCCAAACATAGGTCTCAAATCCATGAAATCAGTATTCCAAAAATATCCTGACCACCGTCGTCCGGACAAAGACATTTTAGAATTGTTGGAACGTAGCTTAAAAGTTAATGATTTTGAATCCAATAGGGAGGTCTTTCTGCAAGTTTAAGGATGTGTTATGGGAAAACGTTTTAGCCCTTACGTTGCCTCTATTTTTATGGCTGAGTGAGAGAATGATATGGCTGAGTGTGAGAGTGATATTCTTCACAAATTTCACAAACAACCTTTCATTTACCTTCGGTATCTGGGTGACATTTTTATCATTTGGCAGCATACGTTGAAAGACCTTCATATTTTCATTGATATTCTTAATTCTCGCGATCCCTGTATTAAACTACAGCCTTCTATTGATCACATTTCTGTGGATTTTTTGGATGTAACTATTTGCAAGGGTCATACATATCAAACTACTGGGTATCTAGATTACAAAGTATTCTTCAAACCTACTGACACACATCGACTGCTACATGATGGGTCCTACCATCCTCCCCACACATTCAAGGGAGTCATTAAGTCTCAGGTTCTTTAGATTCTTTAGAAACTGTAGTTCTTTAGATTTTTTAATCAGACTTGTTCTGTTCTTTTTAAAGATCTTCTCACCAGGGGGTATTATGTTACTCCGAACGGTCAAATCTGACACATTAAGACAAATCACTCCTTCCCCTTCAGCGCTTCTCCTTCACGCATTACTGCCCAACATTTCTCCCAGGTACATCAATTAAATGCCTAAAAACTCGATGCATACGTGCCAGATCGCGGAACTTTTTTCGGAGAACAATCTCGCAACAAATATCAACTGCCAGAGAATCTTAATTGCGACTCCTCTAATATCGTGTATGTTATAACGTGCCAAAAATGTCGTAAGCAATACGTCGGAGAAACTCATTCTCTACGACAAAGAGCAGCCAACCATTTATCTAGTATCAGACTTAAACATGATGTGCCCGTGGCACACAACATTTCAGCACTCTAGGTTATTCGGTCGACGACCATTTTGAAATCACCTGAAATATCTGACATCTTAGTTTACAAACATGTCGATATGAGAACAATGTCACTTGAGATAGGCGCTGAACTCCTGATGTTACAACCCTGACAGACCACCTGGACTAACGGATATCACACTTCACGAACATGTCGATATTAGAAGAAGTACAATGTCACTTGAGATAATATTTCCACAGTGGATTCCTGATGGTACAATCCTGACAGACCGCCAGGACTAACTGAAATCCCAGTTTACAAACATGTCGATATGAGGAACACAGTGTCACTTGAGATATTATCTCCAAAGTGGACTGGATTCCTCATGGTACAATCCTGACAGACCGCTTGGACTAACTGGCATCCCAGTTTACAAACATGTCGATATGAGACCGAGTCTCAGTTAAGATTATATATATATAAAGGGTATTTCTAGTAAAATATCGTTTGCTTTATTTTTAAAATTTGTTATCGCATTATTGCATTAAAAAGTCACTTTAAATGAACTGCTGAAAACAATCGAATCAGAAAATCCGTCCTTGGGGCTGAAGAGTATGAGGGTGTCCAGAATCAAGTGTGTAATCAGTATATCTAGAGATCAATCATGTAAATACATTAACCCAGCCAATTCAAATAGACAACGGCTTGGACGTAGATGCCCAGTATCACACAGGCCAGAAGCAGTCCGTGAAATGACAGAGGGGAAGTTCAAACAGATCCTATCAGGCAGTGGTCAGCGGAGGTAAAGCTAGAAGTGATGAGTGGGATTAGGGTACATGGACAAGAGAGATTTCTGGCTTTCGGGTAAATCAGTAACGATAAAATACAATGGCTTAGGGATTTTATTAAGATTTCGTGGTCCACGTTGAGTACATCAATACCCTTAAAGTATCCTAAGCTGCATGCCAAAAATGTTGATTCTACGAAAATGAGAGGAATAAAAGTAGATCCAAAAATTAAATGATTGACGTTGAAGTAAACATTCATTATTGAATGTTGATGACTACAACCCGATTTTATATTCGATATCTGAACAGAATTTAAATAGCCGAGAATCTTTTTTTCTTTAGTTTAGGTCAGCCAGTACCAATCGCTACTTTAAAATATATTCACTAGACAACTATACCTAAAAAGCTTTTGATTTGTGCTTCTTGAAAAAATATGCCCAAGTATTATGATAGAAACTCGTACAACTTTATACCTGCAATGTTTAAAAGAACGTAACTTTTCAATGAAAACCGAACTCTTAATAATTTTGTTTTAGGGTTACGTTGTAGTCAAATAAATTCCCCTGAATGGTAGAGTTGTGGAGGAGAAAACTATTGTTATTGGGCAGTAATGGGTGAACCATTACTGAATTATGGAATGAGGGAATGAATGAATATACATTGTACAGTATGCCTATAGAACTGACCCAAAATCCGTCTCTATGATGCCCCAATCTTTCTCTTCTTATACCGTCGTGACTAGTGTATTTTGTTAATATTACTTTTCATCGATTAAAGATGTTAGTATAGCGTTAGGTTGACCTTGTGCGTGATTTGAAATATCCCCATGGTTAGAACAATTTTGGTTCTTTATGGAATTTCTTTTCATAGAATTATCACATTCTACGAGGAATTGTTATATCATAGAAGGGAAGGTTTTCTGTCTATTGGGCACAAACAATGAATTATGGTCTTCGTTAATTTCCTTCTGGTAAAACTGTGTTGTGATCTATAAAATAAGGGGTTTTGGGGCCATTCTTTGTATCTCGGTCTTTCAAAACATAAAGTATCTTTTCCAATGTGCCAGAAACATACAGCCCGCCAGATTAAAAAAAAATCAAATTTTCAAATCAATTCAAACATCTATAGGCCATTTATCTTTTCAGGCTGAAAGAGTCATATTCAAATGTAGAGCAGTTTTCTAAATTCTTGAAATGTTTAATTGGGCAAAAGCCTCAGTCAATTTCCGAAGATGTGTCATTGTGGATAAGCAGTCACTATGGAGTGTGGTAAGCTGATGTAAATATTGCAATTAATACATGCCATTTCGCTTATATGGAGGCGTTGCCAGGTTTAGCGGGGGGGGGGGACTGGGCTCTTTGCCCGGAGGAAACCCAGACCTTCGGTGAGTACCTGGCAAGTCACCCATATAGGGCGATCCAGTGAAAACCCCGTTAAATTATTTTTTTTATTTTTTATCCCATTTTCTTTTCCCGAGCAGAACTCGAAAACTATATATTAGATATAAAATGTAACCTGATGTGAGTAGCAATCATCATGTGTAGATGTGCCCTTTGAGGTGTTCAACTTCTTGATTTTTAACCGTTTCAATGGTAATATAACTTAGAAATTTCAGGTTATATGTATGTCCAATATAGATTGGTAAACGCTGGCTACTGGGTAGGTTGGTTTTTCATAAAGGCTTCATAGTCACTGTTCTTCAACAAGTATTCTTCAATATTTTTCCCTAAGGCTGGAGATATAGCCGACTGTGTCTGGTTGTTTTGATTCAGTTGGATTCTATTGATGGAATGTCTGTGTCCGACTGAGAGATTATAACTCTACCCTAAGTAGAAACTATTTAACATTCTGTCTCTCATTCAAGGCCTTTTTCATCATTTCAAAGCGCAAACTTATAGATTATGGAATTTTCCTTACATATATAAATCATATCTATGTATAGCTTTTGCCGTGTCGCTACTATATCAGTTTCAACTAAGGAAGGAAAAATTTAAAACGTGTACCACAAACAAACAGTTACTGAAAATTTTCTGTGAAAAGATCGATAAATTGCTAATAAATGCTATTTTGGCAGTAAATCTAATCCAAGCATACACCTTGTCGCCATGAAAAGATGTTTTCTTTATATGTAGCCTATGAAACATGGGTTTGAGACAGCAATGTGTAACTCGTAAACAAATCCACTTTTGAATATTTGTAATCTATTTACTTCGATGATAGTATATTATTCTTATTATTTTCAAAATATTGATATTGTCAATATAAGTTTGAAATTACACTGTTATTGCACCAAAGTCCAAATTTAATGCTAACTTGTCGTTTGCTAAATACATTAAAGGGGCATGAGCTGCCGAAATTCACACTTTTTTCATCATTTCTGATCGTCGCGACAGTAAGAGGCTTTGAAGGCCATCGAAAAACTAAATGATTGGCGTTGGAATGAAGAAAATCCATACAGTATGTGGCCTGTACGAACCGAAAACGTGTTCGAAATGTAAACAAAATTTAAATAACCGGGACGACCATTCATTCATTCTAAGCCAAAGTTAGATCAAAACAATACTTTATCGTACATTTTCGAGACTATAAGCACTAAAAAGCTTCTGAATTATACGTCTTGAGAAAAATAGCCAATAATTTCAACATTCTGTGTTAACGCCAAAATATCAACATTTTGGCAGCTCATGCCCCTTTAAAAGTTGATGTTGTGACAATAGTTTACACTATACCCACTAAACATGCATAGGCCCTATCTAAACTGCCATCCTGTTGCAGGAAGACTGATGGATTGTCAAGATGACGCATGGAGAAATCTACTCGTACGAATGATGTACGCCCTACTAGTGAGTAATTTTACCTAGAGACATTAAGCCATAAAACGGTCGCGTAAGCCTACTGTTGTAGTTTAGCGAATCATTTAATACCATTGGGTTATGAAAAGAAAGAACACATGCCTACATCGCCTGTAAGACTGACTCCTTTGTATTCGATGCCAAAATATTTCCATACTAATACCGTCGTGACAAGTGTATTTTTATATTATTGCTTTTCATCGATTAACTCAGTTAGTAGCCCAGTTATGATGCGTTAGGTTGACCCTGTACGTGATATGAAATATCCTTAAGGTTGGAACAATATTTGGACCTTCTGGAATTTCCTTTCATCGAATTATCACATTTCATGAGCAAGGGGTATTTCATTGAGGAACATGTCCTCCATCTCTCGTCCACAAACAGTGACGTTGTCTTTGTTAATTTCCTTCTTGTGATTCCTCGTCGATGAAACGAGAATTTTCGAGGTCATCATTTACATCCCAAGTCATTCAAAACATGTTTTACGCTGCCCAAGTATTTCAAATGAGAGCTTCTATATTTTCAGGTCGGGTTAACCAGTAAAGCTTAGTGTTAGACTAGAACCCTTGATCAGTAAAGCTTTGTGTTAGACTAGAACCCTTGGTCAGTAAAGCTTTGTGTTAGACCAGAACCCTTGATCAGTAAAGCTTTGTGTTAGACCAGAACCCTTGGTCAGTAAAGCTTTTTGTTAGACCAGAACCCTTGACCAGTAAAGTTTTGTGTTAGACTAGAACCCTTGATCAGTAAAGCTTTGTGTTAGACTAGAACCCTTGACCAGTAAAGCTTTATGTTAGACTAGAACCCTTGATCAGTAAAGCTTTGTGTTAGACTAGAACCCTTGACCAGTAAAGCTTTGTGTTAGACTAGAACCCTTGACCAGTGAAGCTTTGTGTTAGACCAGAACCCTTGATCAGTAAAGCTTTGTGTTAGACCAGAACCATTGATCAGTAAAGCTTTGTGTTAGACCAGAACCCTTGACCAGTGAAGCTTTGTGTTAGACCAGAACCATTGATCAGTAAAGCTTTGTGTTAGACCAGAGCCCTTGACCAGTGAAGCTTTGTGTTAGACCAGAACCCTTGATCAGTAAAGCTTTGTGTTAGACTAGAACCCTTGATCAGTAAAGCTTTGTGTTAGACTAGAACCCTTGACCAGTAAAGCTTTATGTTAGACTAGAACCCTTGATCAGTAAAGCTTTGTGTTAGACTAGAACCCTTGATCAGTAAAGCTTTGTGTTAGACTAGAACCCTTGATCAGTAAAGCTTTGTGTTAGACTAGAACCATACAGGTTTTCTACAACAACACTCCTTCCACACAGAGGAATTAGTCATATTTTTATTTCAAAAATGTCACTTTTTTAATTATTTCTCTTACTTATTCCTATAAACATCTATAGAGGTTTTGTTAATTCTTGTAATGATTGCTTGTGCAGAAAACCCAATGACGTTTCATTACGCTTTTCAAAAGATACAGAGTTCATCATTGTTACATGGAGCCTTTTCTGTGCCTTTTTTCACCAGAAACTGAAATATTTTCACCTGATTTATTGCAGACTTATACAAAATATAACCTGTATAATACGAGGCACTGTAACAGTATTTTAACCAATGTATAGAGCTGAAGTCAAAGTAACAAATTGTATGATCACCAACAAATCCGAAAAAAAGGTGTTAATTTGTTTGATTTATTGGTCAACCAGGAGGATTTTAAAACCAAGAGAAGAATGAAGGAAGAATTTCTGTGTTTCGGAAATTTTAAATCCATTAGAGTTTCAGCCATTTTTGTTGAACCAAATTACGGTGAAACGTCCAGTTGTAATTGTCTACATTATTGGAAACTGGGTCAGGATGAGTGTTTCTCAGATCCATCTTTGACAAAGCCTGTCACGTTCTGATAACGTATTATCGATATTCAACCCGGTAACTCGAATGCTGATTTTCAATTAAGGTTTTATGGATCACATCGGAATCTTACTTACTTCTGTCGTGTAGGTATCGTTAAAATTATGTACATAATAAGACAAAATGGCATTTTTATTTAATTTGTAGTTTACGTAGGCCAATATATTTCATACTTTAGCTATTGTATTGTATTATTGTATTGTATTGTTTATTCACCATAAGAAAATAATAACAAAGTATAACATAATTTTTTGAATAGAAAATGGCGGGACTAAAGTCCGGATGGGCTTGTTCTATCCCTCAAAATAATATAATTTAAGCTGGAAATCTAGAAGAGAGTTGTATGACGAATTGGAAAGAAATATTTTTTATGTTAAAAAGAAAAAAGAAAAAGATGTTTTTGTTTGCCATATAGAAGGATAAACCACAAAATACTGCCTTACCATGTCGCTCCCCTACTGTCGCCCCATGATGTCACGTAACTTGGATTTGAATAACGAAAAACTAGTTATAATTTTTAGATTATGAGGGAGTTTGTTCCACTCCCTAGGTCCAGCAACTCGAAGTAAATAAAAAGACAGATTTGAGTGATAAGGCGGTCTGTACAGATTAAGGTTTTGAGTTCTAGTTGAGTATTGATGTACTGATGACTGAGTTTTTAAGAGCTGTCGTATGGAGGTGGGGATTTGTGTCGGATTGTGCATAAACTTGTGCGCGTGAAGAAGACAGAAATATTTGTTTAAATGAGGTAGAGGAATGATATTTAAAGAAGAGAAAAGAGGTCCGGTATGCTCCAATCTAGATGATAGTGTGATTAAACGGATGGCACGTTTCTGTAAGATAAATAAACAAGAGAGATGAGTCGAGTATGTGGAACCCCAAAGAATATTAGCATATGAATGGTAAGGATGAATTAAAGAATAATATAGGATAAGAAGAGTTTTTCGGTTAACAGAAGATTTAATGTGGTGAAGGATGCCAAGGTTTCTAGAGATTTTTTTTCTAATGAACGAAATATGGGTTGTCCAAGAAAGGCTATAGTTAAAGTGGATACCGTAGCCTTTCTTGGACAACCCATATTTCGTTCATTAGAAGAAAAAAGCTATTTAATGATGTTAAACATGTTATCTCTCACTTTCAATGTTTTGGATTGATATGTATATGATTTGGCGATTCTGAGCAATCAGAAATAATCCTGGTAAGTGAATTAACCAAGGTTTGAGCTCAAGCTCTGTCATTACTTAATTCCACCGATTACAAAACTTCACAGAGTGGAACTAGAAAATATTTGCATTCTTTCCTGCAGCTTTTGGAAATAATAATATACGTTGCTCATAAAACTTGTATTGAACCTATTTTATTGACCGTATAAAGTCATTGGGAACAAGTTATAAAACTTACGAGTCCCTTTCCGTACAGAAATGTTTTGATAGCGTCAGTCAAAATATAACAACATTAAACAAATTAAAGCAGTTCAACAAAAAGAAAAAGAAAAAAGAGCGGAAGTAAGGAGGAGTTAAACCTTCCGCTAGCTTCGATATATGTCACTACAGATTTGAAAACGGTTTCATTTAACGATACGGACCAACCTGGATCACCGTGAAGTAGCTGATATAAATTAATGTCAATGGGAAAGATTTCCAAATAAAGTGGGGCGAGCATTAGGATACTGTGGACAATGGAAAAAGAAATGCAACGCGTCCTTTCCAATACTACAAGAGCTACAGGCGGGGTTTTGTGCTAAATAATTCATAATTTAGGGGGCTACAATCATGTATTAATTTTTCTCTTCTAGAGTGTATAGTAATATCTAGCGAAACCTTTTCTGTGAAAGCGGTTGATAGCCAGATATGACCCTTAATTGTACTGATTGTGCTCATGACAAAAACGTTTTATTCATCCATTTTCTACTTGAACGATTGATTGACTGATGTTTTACGCCGCACTCGAGATAATTTCACTTATATGGTGGCGGTGCCAGGTTTAGTTTGGGCGAGAACCTGGCAACTCTTTTTTGTACATGCATTGTTGAGCCGTATGGCATTAAATGCAAAACTTTTTCCTGGCTCCTTCCCTTTTAATTTTTTCAAGATAATTAAAGGTGGACTTCTGCAAAGACGATGCAATCAGAACATATATACCTCAAGTTGAGAATATCATTTCCACAAAGATGCCGAAACTATTTGATAATACAAACTTTTACTTATAGCTGCTTCTTAAGAAAAATGGCACTCAGGTACTAATCTAATAACAGTTTTGAAACAACTTGGACTACTGTTAAACACAATAATTGAGAAGTTATTATCGAATTGTAGGGGAGCAATAAATCATTTCATAATGGTCATCTCTGTCTGAATCCCCCACTGGGATTAAGATCTACACACCCAATGTCAGTGCTTGACCAGAACCCTTTCTATTGTAGATTTACTGTTTATAGGTTACTGTGTACCCATAGAACGAAACCCTGCAGGGAATGACAAGCTTACATTCGTCCATCAACATCTCAGAGACCCATACAGTAACGATATTACCTAAAGATGGTAAAAACCAAAAAAAAATGTCTAAAGCATATGAAATACATGTATACAGTGCACCACTTTGACATGTGGATGAGGCCAAAATTAACCCATGCACAGACTCGATCTTTGTATTGTATTGAAAAAATTTGATTCATCAACAAGCCAACCAAACTCTCACCCGTTATAATACTTATAACATAGTAACCTATCTATTGGTATAAGCAGAACAGCATTGAAGCCTAGAAAATCTATTCATTACAAAAAAACGCTATATATAAAGATATTTTTTTTCCTGGACAATGGACGTAGAAACAATCCAAAATGTACTATATCTCAAGAAAGTTTTCCTAAAGAAAACTATCTAAAAGGGTCCAACAACGGCATTGCCACCAGGCTGCCCAATAATCCCTGATTGTAATAATGAAAATTGAAGATTTTCTACCTCAAACCTACAGCTTAGTATTTTAATATTTTTAAAGACATTTTATAATTTTCAGGCCATTCCTGCATTTGCTATAGGAGGACATGGTCATTTGAAAAGCAATCCAACTTATTTTGTCCCTGTTTAAAGTGGCGTGAAAGTGTTAAATAAAGGAGGAATTTTGTTAAAAAATCAAAAAGATAACAGCTTTCAGCTGAGAGCAGTATTGGGGATGTGTTTGCCTAAAATGGGCTGATACATCCCGGCTGCTTGAATTGTGTCCGTTATTAAAGCAAATCTTCGACTGGCACGGGTTAAACTGGCTTTATCGATATATTTTTTTTCAACGTCAATCCTTTAGATTTTCAAGGTACTTCAAGTGTTCAATTTTTTGACAATCGGAATTATGAAAAGAATCGGTTTTTGGCTGGCCTGGGCGCTATAAAAAAACATGTGGTCGTCGTGATTCAGTTTCTGCCTGTGGATAAAATGATTTTCGCGTGTTATAACAACGAGTTCGCTTTCCACTCCTTGTGGGGATTGTGGCAGACGGTTTATATATCTCCTCTCTAGACATCATCATTACCTTGATGGACTTGGGTCCTAATTGCAACCGTGGATAGGAAGAGGGAGGAGAAGTGTGTAAATTAGAAGGGTGTATCGGGAGACAGTTTGGTCAGATGGGTATGAAACACTCTGAAACTTCGGGGATTTACGTGCGTGACAAAGCCGACCGGTAGCGAGCGAAGATAGCCGAAGGGAGTTCCGAGTGGGGTATGAAATTGAACATTTTCCACTAATTATGTGAATCTTAGATCAAATATACAAGAATGCACTTCCCTTTTAGTATGGTTTCACTAAGTATGGCCAAAGAAAAGACACTGTCTCTTTTGACATATTTATGAACACTAAAACACACGGGCACATGGAAAATTATGAACACTAAAACACATATATAATGTTCCTATCATATACACAGACCAGTCATCTTTCCACCTTATTGTGGAGATCACCGAGTAAGGGACGACCAATCTTTAGCCAGACGGGTTTATATCCGGTTAACAGCAGTGTTGTTCTACTAGAAGACCAAGGCTTTTAGATACGAGCAAACCAAACAGTTTCAGGGGAAATTCTGTAAAGCAATGAGCCGTGACTAGAATTTCGTTGAAAAATGTATTTTGTCGATATATTCCGATCACTACATTTTAGTTTCTTTACGCGACATTCTAAGATTACTTCATGAATATCGCGGCAGATAAAACCAGTGGTAACCATTTCCTCTTAGATCTTGGTTGTTTTAAAGTGACTGCCAAATACTTTCGTTGAAACAGAATTACCTATTTGTTGGTAGTTTTTATCAAAAAGTACAAAATAAGAGGTCACGCTTTCATTCGAAAAAAACGCCTAGAGCTATATACAATGAATCTATGCATTTAAGCCTGAGATATTAAGCGATGTAGGCCTACGCCTGACTTAAATTGAATGGTCGGATGAAATGAAAAAATACATTGTACGTCTTACTAATCGTAGAACACGATAATAAATTAGGTTGGTCCTAGGCTTTAAAGCAGTATATAGAGGATATTTATGGGGGAATTAATGATCTGTGGTCAAGTACTGACCAGTATGTTCTACCATGTGTGTAGATCATAATCCTAACGAGGTTTCCATACGGAACGTACCATTATGAAATGATTTATTGTCGTCACTCAGTTTAATAACAATTTATCGCTTATTGTATCTTACAGAACCAAGAGCAAGTCGTCCAGTTATTCAGCCCATTTTAGGTTATGACGCTGAAAACATTCTGGATCAATCGCGTGTTATTCCAAATCACCAATCCATGACATTTGTTTCAAGGAAATAACGGTTTACCGATATGTGGAGCCCGCGACATCTCTGTAATGAGAAGGAAATAATTCAATAAGACAAAGGCAACAACTAATACAATGGGAACAATTTAGCGAGACTGTTTATAATCATGTGCGGTCAATCCTTAATTAGTCTGACTAAATTTTTCTTAAGGAATCAACGAACATCCCTATGCTTGGTCAGATTTATACCTAACTTGCATCTTTGTTTAGACGTAGAAAATGCAAAACCCCGTTTCAGAGCCAAGGTTTTCTTGGTAAGAAGTAATTGCGAGTTATGTATAACTGTTACCTTATAGTATATACTGTATTAAAGTGGTATGAGCTTCCAAAATTCGGACTTTTTCATCAAACATGCTGGTGATTCTAAGTACCTTGAAAAACTAAATGACTGACTATGAAATACGAAGTATCGATGAAGTCAAGCAATAACCCGCACGAACCAGATGTCATCCTCGGGTGCCCAGGTTTATATTCTCGATAAGTTCACCTGCAAGGCGTGTGCGTGGGTTCCGACGATGCAGAGATGTGTGATACTAAATGACAAAACCAAAATAGCCAGGATTTAGGAGTACAGTTTATGTTTTTTTAAAGTGGCATGAGCTGCTAAAAATTAGGCTTCTTTTCATAAATCTATCATTCCCGATTAATTATTTTCCACGCCCACTGACATTTTGTCTTCACGTATTTGAATAAAGTTTGACTTCAACTCGATATATTGGCCATGCTAATGGCAAACGATCATTATGGCATCTAAAATAGGAAATCCCGAAAAGCTCTGTTAAATCATTCGTGTTAATAATGATTCGGCTAGTGAAAAGGATAAACAAAAAAAATTGTAATCACCTCCCAAACTAAATAAAAGAAACAGACAATGATTCTGTTTTATTTTGCAGCCCATGCAACTACATCTCCAAGATTGGTATCAGCGGAAAACTCTTTAATTCTCGATAAAATGAAGAACATTTAGCTAATTCTGCTCCAACGACAGCTCCTTGTATTTGGCAGCTTATACGGCTTTAATTGTTCCAGATATAACCATGCAATAACCTCTGAACTAGGGCAAGTGACAGCACCATCTCTGTCTTTTCTGAAGACCTTTCTGTGATAACTATCTCGTAGTCTAGGAGAATGGTCTCGGTTAGCCGAGAAATCTAGGTCTCGGTTAATGTTTTTCTTGAGTGATGGGCTGATTGTACCCCGTGATCACACGTCGCTATTCTGTTTAAGGTATTCCGAGGCAGGGTCCATAATGGCCCTCACTCGGATTAATCTTCAAACCGCAACAATAAATAATGGGTTGATCCACATCGTTACAGAAAAATCCATTCCCTTTCGATTCCATCAATGAAGTTCATGTTGGAATAACAAGGTTTATAAATATACATACCGTATTGTAATAGGTTGAATATTTACGTTGGTAATAAAAGAGGAGTTTCCTTGGAGATTTCAGTGATACCTGTTTTCAGATAGGGTTTTAAAAAACAGGCATTTCAATGACTAACCTGTTTATATCTCACGAGTATGGTCTCTGGTTCACACAATTCCTGACTGTCTTCAATAATTTAAAGGGACGTTACCGGAACGAATATCGGTATAATGTGTGTTATTCTACAATTGTTTATAAAAAGATATTTTTAACACTATAACACACGGGCACAGGGAAAATCTTCTTGTCTAAAATAACCAAGGAGACAAGTTTCTAATTGTGTTAAAAAAACATATCATTTAGACGTTTATCATAAGTTGTTATAATAAACCACAACCCATGGTATTTCATTCGGTTGACGACGGGCAGGAGTTTGGCCTTAGTCAGTAGAATTTTCTGGAAAAGATAATTTGACAACAAATCATCAGTATTTTGGGTAAAGCTAACATGCCGATTTGCTAAAAGTTTTGAGGTTTCCAGATGACCATTGGTAACTTTCCCAGCTCCCACGGAACACTGTATAGGGAGTTTTATTCAAATGTTTATTCCAATGTCTGCTTTGTTGGGGTAAAAAAATCGAGTCCGCAGGAGAACCCTTTCTGGCTGTGCGTTTTGTCTGTTGGCTGTTTGTTTACTAAATGTCAGGCACAAGACAATAGCAACACCGGATTCCCTGACTAACCCGTTAAATGTACATTTTTGGCGAAAAGTTGACTTGCAGCATGTATTTTTCTAATAATCTGATTGATTGATTGTTTGGTGTTTTACACGCTCAAGATTATTTCCTTTATATTGTGGGAGGAAACCGGGGTCTATACCCGGAGGAAACCCACGACCTTCCGGTGGTAACTGGCAACCATCCCACATAGGTCGTTGGAGTGAAAATCCAGTCAGAAAACTAATAATCTGAAGGTCAACGGACAAGAAACTTAGGCGATGTCTCCTTTTAACATTTAAGCCCATCTGTTAATGTCATTCCAGTAATTCATGAACTCCCACCCTGTTCAAATTCTAGCCCATCACTTAACATGATTCTGCATGGTAATTCATGAACACCCACACTGTTCAATTTCTAGCCCATCACTTAACATGATTCTGCATGGTAATTCATGAACACACACACTGTTCAATTTCTAGCCCATCACTTAACATGATTCTGCATGGTAATTCATGAACACCCACACTGTTCAATTTCTAGTCCATCACTTAACATGATTCTGCATGGTAATTCATGAACACCCACACTGTTCAATTTCTAGTCCATCACTTAACATGATTCTGGTAATTCATGAACACCCACACTGTTCAATTTCTAATCCATCACTTAACATGATTCTGCATGGTAATTCATGAACACCCACACTGTTCAATTTCTAGTCCATCACTTAACATGATTCTGGTAATTCATGAACACCCACACTGTCCTATTTCTAGTCCATCACTTAACATGATTCTGGTAATTCATGAACACCCATACTGTCCTATTTCTAGTCTATCACTTAACATGATTATGATAATTCATGAAAACCCACACTGTTCAATTTCTAGTCCATCACTTAACATGATTCTGGTAATTCATGAAAACCCACACTGTTCAATTTCTAGTCCATCACTTAACATGATTCTGGTAATTCATGAACACCCACACTGTTCAATTTCTAGTCCATCACTTAACATGATTCTGGTAATTCATGAAAACCCACACTGTTCAATTTCTAGTCCATCACTTAACATGATTCTGGTAATTCATGAACACCCACACTGTCCTATTTCTAGTCTATCACTTAACATGATTCTGGTAATTCCTGAACACCCACACTGTCCTATTTCTAGTCTATCACTTAACATGATTCTGGTAATTCATGAAAACCCACACTGTTCCATTTCTAGTCCATCACTTAACATGATTCTGGTAATTCATGAACACCCACACTGTCCTATTTCTAGTCCATCACTTAACATGATTCTGGTGATTCATGAACACCCACACTGTTCAATTTCTAATCCATCACTTAACATGATTCTGCATGGTAATTCATGAACACCCACACTGTTCAATTTCTAATCCATCACTTAACATGATTCTGCATGGTAATTCATGAACACCCATACTATTCAATTTCTAGTCCATCACTTAACATGATTCTGGTAATTCATCGATATCTCTTAACCTGATAGAGGTAATTTATGAACAACTTAATGTACGTTGTTCAGTTTCTAACCAATCACTTAAATAGCGTGATGTAAACAATTTTGAACATCTACGTTGTTTAATTTCCAGCCCATCTTTTAGCGTAATATAGAAAATGCATGAACGTCTACGTTGTTCAATTTCTAGCTCATATTAACATGGTTCGGGGAATTCGTGAAAACCTACATCGCTCAATTTTTAGCTGATCTCGGGACAACAGACATATTTCCCCGGGCTGATTTTTCCTGTTGCAGAGGTATAATTAACATGCCACGGGTTTACTGTTCAGTAGCCACACAAGTATTAACAATCCTCTCAAATCCAGCATAATAATTATGTTGACTAGAGCCCAGATTTATGAACTGTCATTCATAATTACAGAAAGAATGCCCTGCAGTATATAATAACGTAATCATATACACAGATGATCACAGACTTCAGTGACAAATGGTGCTTCCATAGAAATCTTTAGATCCTGACAGATGAATATCCCTTCCTACGGCTTCAGTCAGGAAAATCGTAGAACTAAAACCCTATGGGAAATGAAGTCCGCCAAAAACTTATCATGCTCTTCGTCTTATATTAGAATAGAATGGAAGAGATATTTGTTTACACATTACTATCCTCCTCATATTTTATTCCGCCTCCATTAGTTCAACTGCTCTGTTTTGTGTAATACTCAATGTTAGACCCGTGTCAACTCTATATTTCTACATTTTATTTTGCCAGTCAGTGGTGATCCTGTTTAATATAAAAAAAAATTTCTATCCCCAATCCTGTTACCACTATGCAAAAAAAATCAAGTTCTGATATATTGAGTTAACATGGGTCTTACATTTTTCAGAGAAATGGAGATTGACTGGTTAATTGTTGGGTACTTTATTCCACACTCTCAAACTTATATGTCACCACTGCAAGGCTCATAGGAGTGAACTAGTAATATTGATGTTTTATGCTGCATTCAAATTTTTATTTAATTTTTGTTCTTGACCGAGTGCAATTTGAACGCGCTATCCATAGGTAGAATTTCAAATTTTCTAATTTTTATTTAATTTTTGTTCTTGACCGAGTATAATTTGAACACGCTATCCATAGGTAGAATCAAACAATGCTTTAGCTACAGATTCAAAACGGCTTCCCAAATTAAGGCAGATATTTTTAATTAGTGGTTTACCATAATGGGGAAATAAATTTGATCGATTGATATTTTACGCCGGATTCAAGATTATATGTATATCATTTATTTGGCAGCGTTGCCAGGTTTAACGGGACAGGAAACCGGTGAATATCTGGCAACTCTTCCACGTAGGCCAATTGAGTGAAAAGTTAACTCAGAACTTGGCATATTTTTTTTTTACTAATTACTCGGGGGAAGGCTAGGGTCGAGCAGAAAAACTATTGATCAAACGACTGGTGAAATAACTTGATTTCAGTTAAAATAGATATTCGGAAAAGTATAATTTCTTAAAAGTGGCAGAAGTCAAAATTCAGGTGTTCTTTTTTTTTAAATATATTCTGGTTGCCTTCATTTTTAAGCTGACTGTACCTAACCAAATTATTTAAGAATAACTGTCAAAATGCATATTCACAACCTAAGAATACATTCCTCAGAGGGGCATCAACAAAAAGCTTCTTTTATGTACCTCTTCAGAAAAAAAGCTAACAATTTTCAAATTCTGTTTCATCCAAAATATTCAGAAATTTGCCAACTCATGTCCTTTTATCACCTAAGATTTGTTTGTGATGTCCAGGGCCACAGTTAAGAATACTTTTGTCCTTCTGTTTTAGGCTATCACCACGTCTAGTAAATACCAACTGAGATTTTAGAAGAATGAAATATTTTGTACCAGGTATCCATAACCATTTTGTGTTTTACCTTGGGAAAATATGAGGGTTCGAGCAGCGGCCACTGGTCAGAATGTATTAATAGCGTTAAATCAACTTTTATCTAAAATGTCATTTTTTATTCCTTTTACAGATGGAAAAAGTTGAAAGATTTATGATATCGTTTTTATTACACATTTTGACATAACTTTGTAGCACTGTAAAAAATTGAGAAATATCTTTTGGGTTTTAGTGCATTTGTGAAAGGTGTCAAATGGGGACATTGGGGTGAATACACACCTTTTATCCGGGGACCCACCTGCAACCGGGGACGTCCCCGGTTGTTTTAAAGTCAAAAATTGTTTTCTGATAGTCCAATTCATACTCTAGTGACGATTTTTAATCGACCTGATGATAGTCCCCATTTAATCAGTACTAGTTCATATGAGCGGTAAGATTCCAGTGTGGCAGTCTCCGTGGTCCATCACTGACTGAGTGTCTCCATGTCCCCGGTTCCTAATTATTGGTTCATACCAAATCAAAGATGGCGACTTGTTGATCTCCTATCTCGGTAAGGGTAGATTTTTTACTGATTATTTGGTGTAAATGAATTGACATCAGAATGCATTTATTTGTCCGCCAATTCCATCATTCAGTAAGTGTGAAAGCACACAGAAACAGAAGTTTTCTTTCGATTTGAGCCGTATTTATCTTTGTCGAGGTTTCATATGATATAGTATAGGTTTAACATTTCAGCTAGGCGAAAATGTTAAACATATATACAGAACCTTGTTACTTTTAATTTGATATGTTTTTCTACCAAATGGGCAGCCTACATGATGCTGTTTGTAAACGATGTATACATGCACATTAAAAATGTCATTATTCCATTTAGAAATAACATTCAACAATACAAGTGTCCCCAAAGCAAATGCAAAAATTTATATGACGGTCCCCGATTGGCACGGTTCTCGTAGATACGTGTATCAACGTCCCCGAAATACCGGTGTGTATTTATTTGATAGGCTAAAAATAGCTATTTATGTCTCCCCCTACATCTAGCCAGTAATACAAAATAGAGGTCTGAGGTTGGAATTAAAATGAATATTTTAATGAAAGATTTCTTTTTCATTTAGATACAATTTGTATAAGGTGGCAAGAGTTGCCAAATTTGTGACTTTCTTCATAAATTCCTATTATTCCTACGGACATTTGACGTTCTAAATCAAATCATTTATATTGGGAGAAAACACAAAGCTGATCATTAACGAAAATCTAATTTGTATACTTGTTTGGAAAAAAGTCCTCATTATATTTATATTAATTATCATTAAATCAACGCTTGCACAAAGTTGAATATCAGAAGATGATTTTGATTTTGTTGACTGATTTGAATTTCTTTATCTAAATGAAGGATCTAGGGAAATTCAACCAGTAAGCAGCACATAACTTGTGCGTGAATTAATAGAAAGTAGAACTACTATCAAATTGAATATTATATTTTAAAAAGTAAAAAAGCACCGGCACGGGGATATTATAAAAGAATAATCTTTAAAGCTAGAAGGGCCACGGGCCTCGAGCTCAAATCCTAAAAGTCTGTGGTCAAACAGTTGTCGTCAAAATCTGCAGATAGCACCATATTTTATTCAGAAAAAGCATCAAATTCTTAATGGCCCACTTGCCGCCGTAGCCTGTTTAAATTTGCTAAGAAAACCAATTTACATGAGCTAACTACGACTAATACCACTAAACTTAAACATAGGACACATAAAACATGTCTAGTTAGCTTTAGAATGTAGAAATGGGGCGAAAAACAAACGAAGAATCGAAGCCTGATTACAACAACAACGATCATTGTCGGTCAACTTTCGTGTTGGTTTACCCTCATTTCAGGCCTTTTTATCTGTGGTTTACACTCAAACAATTATCAACAGGCTTTTCCAGTCGATGTTAACCGATCGTCAGTCTGTATTTCTCAGATAAATAGGCCTACGTAAAATTACACTGTGCCGTTAGTTCACTCACTCGACTGAAACATAAAATCGCCCCTGCGAGCAGTTTGGTTTGTTTACGTTACAGACACCTAACAATTCAAATTTTCAAATTCAAATTAAAAATACAAAGTGACGTCCAAACTTTTAAATTTTGGTAAAAATAGAAAGTTCCTAACTTATATTGTCTGGGAAAAATATTCCTGATTTTCGCGGAAAGTGTGCCTTTAAATAAATGAGTTTCAATAAACAAATTTTGATATAGGCAAGTCCTCGTTTAGTCTCTGATGTTAGGCGAATCGCATACAGCCTATCAAGCTAGTCTGGTTGTAGACTGAGACCGTTTTTTAAAAACTAAATCGAATATTTGGCGATTCGCAAGTTCAAACTTAATTCGTATATAGGAAAACCTATGTGAGGATTTTAATGAAATTTGGCCCACGGCAATTTTGTTATCGCAACAAACAAGTCATATTTAGTCACTCTGGGGTCGAATCAAGATTTACACAGGTTTTTGGAGGCCGATTTAAATGCTTGAGGATGATTTTGAACGATTAACAGTGAGATACACTGGACAGACTATAAATAGTGTCAACTTTTACTTTTGTTACTAATTGGGCTCTTGGCAACAATTACATGTAGCCTACTACAGACTTGATACTTAAAACGTAAATTGTATCGTTTCCAATTAAGAACATTGTTGAACAATGAATGTGCACACTGGGCTATATTTCCACGATTGTGACTCTTTTGTGTTTGGTTGATTGATTGATTGTTTTGGTGTTTTACGCCGCGCTCAAGATTATTTCACTTATATGACGGCGTTGCCAGTTTTATTGTGGGAGGAAACAGGGCTCTATGCACGGAGGAAACCCACGACCTTCCGTTGGTAACTGGCAACCATCCGTTTTGTGTTTGGAGATGAGGCTGAATACAATAGGCCTATCAGATAAGTTACAGTGGAATTATGCATCAGCCATTTGATTTGATATGTTTTACGATAAAGACTGGTCTCATGCAACAAGGATGAGGAGATCAAGGCGGACTAAGCCAAACATCACCTGGCAGAAGGAGGATTTCAACATATATATCGTCAACAATAATGTTGGTAAGGATGCTAGGCCTATATATGTAATATCACTTCAAAGCTATCAACTTTTTCTTAACTTTTGAATAAGTGATAATTTTATATTTTTAAAGTTGACACGATACTTTTTTTGCCAGAGCATACTTTACGCTCAATCCGAACAGCCTACCGTAATGAGGCGCGGGTTCGAATCCCACTCAGTCCAAAAAACAATGGAAAATGTTCTGACTCGGTTTTCACTCGAACGACCTATGTGGGATAGTTGCCAGTTACCAACGTAAGGTCATGGGCTTCCTCTGGGCATAGAACCCGGTTTCCTCCCACAATAAAACTGGCAACGCCGCCATATAAGTGAAATAATCTTGAGCGCAGCGTAAAACACCAAACAATCAATCTACTTTACTGACAATCAGTTCATTGTTCAACCGCAGGGTGTTTGTAGGGTTCTCATGTTCCAAGTCCTGAACACTGGATAAATGGTCAGAATTAGGAACACCAGACCCCTTCGCTGTTTCAAGGATATTATAATATTTACAACCTTCAAACAAGTGTTGGATAGGCTGCTGTTTTGCCTAGTCTCAGTTGCCTAATATCAAATATCATTTCACTTTCATCGCGGTGTTTTCTTGATAATTTCTATCAGCAACCACAAACCCAAAGTAACTAACCCTAATGGCGAGATTTAGGCCAGATGTAGAAAAATAATTATATTAAACATGACAACTTCCTCCATGGTTTTATACTATCCACCTTATAAATAAACGCGTACAAATACATGTGATTCTTTCAGGTCTTGGTGTCTTTGCCAACAGGACTTTTACAAAGGGGGACTTTTTGTTGCCATATGAGGGTAACATTTGTATGGAAGAACCTTCGGCGGAGGATGATACTTTTGTGTTTGAATACACACATGGTGGGAAAACATATTGGTGAGCTTATTTCTTCGGGTTTACATAAAAATAGAGTTTTTATTGATTAGGGCCTATAACATTATACGATCACGGTTTATAAGGTGTTCGGTTAATGAAGGTTTTAATAGTTAGTAACACAGCCATATACCTTTGGCCTTTATATCGCGAAACCAAAGCCATTCATCTTAAAAAGTTCCCTATGCCTTATTCTCTTATTCTTATGCAAACAGTTGTTCGAGAACATACTCGACCACACATGCCTTTTTCACGGGTTTCCATCTCAGGAGCGAAACGGTTTTTTCAAAGGAAAATAATCAGACTTTCGATAAACCTTCCAATAAAGCCCTCTTAATAAACCTGTTTGATTTACATGAAGGATCGACGCATCTTACGATGATGGATCACTTGGGCGCCTCCTTAACGACGATTTCGACAGACCGAATTGTGTGGCTAAGGTGTTTGTAGACGAAGAGAATCCAAGGATTGGTTTTTTTGCCCTGAGGGAAATTGACGTTGGAGAGGAGTTGCGTTATTCTTATGGCGGACAGAGATCAACATATCCATGGCGCTCTAAGGTTTGTAGCTGTTTGAAAGTTATACATATTTATACACAATTGATAAAACAAACTGTTATCTACAGATAAGAAACATTTCCATTGGTTGACGATATATTATACGACAATATCATTCCCTAATCCTTACTTCTACGGTTTCTTTACCTGAAATAGAGTTACATTTAATTGGATTCTTTTTTTTCCAGATAGCATCTGCCAGGGCACAAAAAAGGTAATCTTTTTAAATTACTTTGAAAAACGTATGAACTAAATACTATAGCAGTTCTCCCTGCACTCGTCTCCTTGTGTATACAATATACTTTTGTGGTGTTTCAACTTATACTTGCAAAGTCATTTTGGATTATTATAGGGCTGCTGCAGATGGACTAATTGCGCTTGAAGACCTGTCATTTTGTGGCCTAAATAAGGTAAGAACTTATCTGATTGTTCTTACAAGATATTGAGAACACCCTCGAGAAGAAGGAAGAAGTTATTCTTCGTAATAATATTCTTACAGCTATTATTGTTGTATTATTTGGGTAACTGCCTTTTCTGTATCTTTTAAGACGTTCTTTTCACGATGTTCTCCAAAGCTTAGCTTTTATTCGGTAGGCCTACTAAGAAAAAGTTATTATTTCCATAATTGCGACCTAAGTCCTTTTATATGAGTGTTAATTTTCCAGAAAATATTCAAGTTTGGCAGAGGTATACCGTATATTTTTAATCAATTTTTTCCTATTTCAGAATTACGTGTTTTTGTTTTGTTTGGTTTTGTTTTTTCTCAGCATAATGGTGTTGACTCATATTCTTCGATTTTGTTTAAAGTTATTCGATTTTTTAAGAAAGTTTGCATAACACATACTTTTGTGTAAATCAATTAATGTTCTACATTTTCTTATTCTTGTTTTTTCTCATTAACAAGTTCATTTGTTTAGGGTTTAAATGAAAGTCCATAATAAACATTTTTCCATACAAGCAGTGCTTTGATAAATTTAAGGTTATTTACGAAATAAGCGATTCAAACTGAATTGAAAATTAAGGAAAGACTGATCGTTTAATTTGATTTATCATTTGCTATAAATATACATATTTAAACAAAACATATCTATCAATAAAGTAGTCTAATATTGTTTCTAATCTTAGAAAATGAAGCTGTTGCTGTTGCAAGTTCCCATGGCCAAACCTCGACACCAGACTGTAACGTAACAGACGAAACAAATGAAGCACAGTCATCTTCACGAGAAGCCCAGAATAGAATCAAAACCCCCGAGGCCCCATATCAGGAAACGTGGATTTCCCCCTTCCCAACAGCACCCCCCTCAACCAGTGCAACCAATCTACTTCAACTGAACAACGAACAATCAGACCCTCCTGTGGACAACCCTGACTCTGGTGAGTACAAGTACAAAAGAAAATCTGTAAATGATGTTTTTTTAGTAAAATACCAAACTATCAATCATACATTCATAAGTAATGCAAACTTACATGGTTTAAAGTTTCCCATAGATATGTCTGTGTAACTCTAAATGTCCTGTCCAAAACTAAGCCAATATTCTAGTATTATGCGATGGGTCCTTCAAATTAAAAAAAAATAACGCAAAGCAAGCAAACTTTGTAGTTTTCTATCAGAAAATAAAACTAGCACAGTTCATATAATAAGAATATAGCCAAACCTTTTACACCGTAGAGAGTTAGTACATGCACAAATACCTGCTGGAAGCGAATAAACAACAATGCGTTGAGTGAGTTTTTCCCAAATGCAATAATAATTCTTTATTTAAGTGGATTTTTAAGTAGAACATACCGAAGAAACTATTGCGTGTCTATTTTTCTCTCCTTAGAAAATGGAGCTATTCTGGCCCCTATTATAACTTCCTATGGCCCCATCCTAACAGTAGTTTGTGATGAAACGGACGAAACAAATGAAGCACAGTCATCTTCACGAGAAGCCCAGAATAGAATCAAAACCCCCGAGGCCCCATGTCAGGAAACGTGGATTTCCCCCTTCCCAACAGCACCCCCCTCAACCAGTGCAACCAATCTACTTCAACTGAACAACGAACAATCAGACCCTCCTGTGAACAACCCTGACTCTGGTGAGAACAAGTACAAAAGAAAATCTGTAAATGATGTTTTTTTTAGTAAGATAGGTGTAAAATCCTTTAAAAGAAACAAATACTTGTATAGTATCATACATTCATAGGGGCCTCCGTGGCTCAGTAGATAGAGCGTTGGACGATCAATCCGAACAGCCTTCCACCAATGGGTCGCGTGCTCGAATTCCACTCAGTCCAAAAATTGGAAAATTTTCTGACTGGGTTTTCACTCGAACGACCTATGTGGGATGGTTGCCAGTTACCAGTGGAAGGTCTTGGGTTTCCTCCTGGCACAGAGCCCGGTTTCCTTCCACAATAAAACTGCCAACGACACCATATAACTGAAATAATCTTGAGCGCGGCGTAAAATACCAAACAATCAATCAATCAATCAATCATACATTCATAAGTAATGCAAACTTACATGGTTTAAAGTTTCTCATAGATATGTCTGTGTAACTCTAAATGCCCTGTCCAAAACTAAGCCAATATTCTAGTATTATGCGATGGGTCCTTCAAATTAAAAAAAAGCAAGCAAACTTTGTAGTTTTCTATCAGAAAATAAAACTAGCACAGTTCATATAATAAGAATATAGCCAAACCTTCTACACCGTAGAGAGTTAGTACATGCACACATACCTGCTGGAAGCGAATAAACAACAATGCGTTGAGTGAGTTTTTCCCAAATGCAATAATAATTCTTTATTTAAGTGGAATATTAAGTAGAACATACCGAAGAAACTATTGCCTGTCTCTTTTTCTCTCCTTAGAAAATAGAGCTATTCTGGCCCCTGTTATAGCTTCCTATGGCCCCATCCTGCCAGTAGTCTGTGGTGAAACGGACGAAACCCATGAAGCACAGTCATCTTCACGAGAAGCCCAGAATAGAATCAAAACCCCCGAGGCCCCATATCAGGAAACGTGGATTTCCCCCTTCCCAACAGCACCCCCCTCGACCAGTGCAACCAATCTACTTCAACTGAACAACGAACAACCAGACCCTCCTGTGAACAACCCTAGATTGGATGATGCCAATGTCTTATCAGTAGATAAAGTGGATGGGATGCTGTCAAGAAAGTCTGATTATCCCATCAAACTAATAACTGCTACAAAAACAATTATTCAGCAAGAAAATCACTCTGGTGAGAACAAGTTTAAAAAAAGCCCTGTAAACAATGTTTTTTTTTTAGTAGTATAGGTGTAAAATTATTTAAAGGAGACAATGATTACGTACAGAATACTTCAAAGATTATAAATATTATGTTGTTAGGTGTGTTTGTGCTTTATGAGGGGTGAGTACAAAACTGGTTTCACTAAAGTAGTGTTAACAATAGCAAACGATATATCACAAATCAATGAAATGTTTTGTATCTCTCTCCTAGAAAATGAAATCAGGCCAGTCCAGAGGAAAGCTGTCACCGGTGCATTAAAAACTTCTCATGACCCCACCCTTCTCTCTGGCTGTGGCTTAATGGAAGAAGAGCATATAGTTCTGTCCTCTTCAAAGGAAAACCAGGGCATAATTGGAAGCTTTGAGAACTTGTCACTTATCCAACCAACAAACAACACATCTCTTTTTCCGGGCCTACTTGAGAACGAACCCCAGAGCTCAAAGCCTTTATCATTCAACGTAAGTAAATGTTGTTCAGGTTTCAAACTCTCTTCATTTTAATATCTGTGGGCCTTTTTAAACACATACTAAGTCCGTGTGTAATGTCACCCTCTGTAATTGTCATCTGATGGACGAGATGAAGAAGTAAATCTGATCTGCATTCCTATTGTGAAACCGCTGTAACTATTGACTTACATATTTTGTAGGGTTTAAGACCCAGGGCAGGAATAAGTGTAACGTCACCTCTAAGTGAGGAGCAGGATGAAGAAGAAGTAGTATATGCATCAGACAGTGAATACAACCCTGAAAGTGAAGTTGTATCAGAATCGGATTGTTCATCACCTGGGTCAGACGTTTATCCTCCACTAATTATTAAACCGGCAAATGACATCCAACAGGAAACTGTAACTTCTTCGACTGATTATGCCAAAATACAAGTACTACAAACAAATAATAACAATGGAAGGAAATACGACAAGATATCCTATTGTCTTTATTGTGGTGCAGGGCAGAGTAAGCTATCCAGACATCTACCGACAGTTCATAAAGACGAAAAAGAAGTTATACAGTACAGCTTACTAGAAAACGTAGCGGAAAGAAAAACCATGATGATGAAACTCAGAAACTTGGGCAATCATAAACACAATACCGAAGTTTTGCGGAACCAATACGGCGATCTAATTGTTGTTTACAGGCCAGACGGATATACCACTTCAGATAGCTATGTGCCTTGTGAACATTGCCTGGGGTACTATGTGTCTCATGATCTCTGGAAACACATAAGGCGATGTCGTCTCGCACCAGAAGATAAAGTAAAGAACGCAAGAGTGGTTCAGCGATGTAGACTTCTTTTGCCAGTACCGAGGGGCAACAGCATTGGCCTTCGTTCCGTGTTGGACACAATGAAATCCGATGACATAGGTCGTATAGTAAAAGGTGATCCCCTGATCTTGCAGTTGGGAGAAAAATTGTTCTTGAAGAATGGGCATGACAAAGAACAATTTTCTTATATCCGCAACACATTAAGAGAAGTGGCCAGGCTGCTTTTGGAGTTAAGAAACGAGGCTCAAACACCTGAATTAGACCTAAAAGTTTTTATTGATCCCTTGCTTTTCCAGAAAGTGGTTGAAGCTGCACGGATTGTAGCGGGTTTCGACCAATCAACTCATATCTTCAGAACTCCATCACTTGCTCTTAAAATTGGCCACTCTATCAAGAAGTGTGCAAGGCTCTTAGAGAGAAATGGCCTTGAACAACAAGACGCTGGTTTGGTAGAGAAAGCCAGAAATTTTTTTCTACTATGCGAAATGAGCTGGACAGAAGAGGTGTCAACACACGCCCTGCGAACTTTGAGTGAGGCACACAGAAACAAAGTCAAGTTCATCCCTTTGGTGAATGATGTCAAGTTACTTACATTGCACTTAAAAAAAGTGGCAACCGATGCATTCAATAAGCTTTCTGTTAATGGAACTGATACTGAAGCTTGGCGGGATTTGAATGAAGCGAGTTTGACGCAGATAATGCAGTTTAATAGACGACGCCAGGGGGAGATATCTAAAGCAAAAATTGAAGACTACAAAAAAGAGCATAGTGCTATGCAGGAAGATTTACAGGAAATTCTGTCTCCTCTTGAGCAGAAATTATGTGAAAGTTTTCACAGATTGGAACTAGTTGGCAAACGCGGAAGGACGGTTCCAATGCTCCTCACTGAAGAAATGCGACGGTGGATTGACCTCTTACTGGCTAATAGAGAAAAAGTTGGTGTCCATCCTGAAAACCCGTTCCTTTTTCCAAGATGTTATTACGGATCGTTGGGTCACATTAGAGGATGTGACACTTTGAGAGATGCCAGTGAAATGTGTGGGGCCAAATACCCTCAACTGTTGCGGTCTACAAAACTCAGAAAACAGATTGCTACTCTGTCGCAAGTACTTAACCTTCGTGATAACGAGTTGGATATTTTAGCCAACTTTATGGGCCATGACATCCGAGTTCATCGGGAATATTATCGACTTCCTGAAGAGACCCTGCAAGTCGCCAAAATCTCCAAACTGTTACTTTCTTTAGAAAATGGACAGTTTTCCAAAAATCATGGAAAATCTCTAGATGAAATCACCGTTGACGTAGATGAGGGTGAGACTATCAATTAATTATCAATTAATAGTACTTAGTTAAGATTAACTAAAAGGGCAAATTTCTGATTTTCAATGTTTTGGCCATTTTACTGCTAATCTTGGCTACTCTAAATTGTAAGTGAAATGAGTTTGGGTGAGGCATAAAAATTCGGGACAAATCTATATCATCAATCACTACTATCACTGATAAAATGCTATGCACGTTTTCAGTATTATTTTTTTATTGATCCATTCCCAGATCTTGATGTGCAGATGGACGAGTGTGAAAGTGACATCGAAGAAGAAATGGAAGAGAGTATAGGTAACATGATCAGCTAATATGTTCACGTTAATGATCATCGTTTAAAAACTTCGTTGACTAAGCTTTGGAAAATATCGATTGGGCTTATAGTATTTCTTTAGCTTATCAATTTGCTGGAGAAGGGCGTTGATGTTCGAGTTACACAATCATCAAAAGGGAAATCAGTTTAATAGTAAATAACTGGCACAAGGGGTCGGATATAAGTGGGATGGGCTTAAAGAATAAAAGTTTCTTTCAACTTACCCTCGTCAAAACTATTGCATGTAAGTGAAACATGGTGAAAAGCATCAGTCTATCATCTTAATTGCATTGCTCAATTACAGATGCCACTCAAGACAAAAACGTACAGAACATTTCCTCCTGCTTTATAAAATATTTCTGAAACTCTTTTTGATAAATAATAATAAAAATTACATCAGTGTGGTGAAAAGTCTAGTCTTAATGCATTTGCCCACCATTGCATTCAACTCAAAACTGTTTATATACATAATTACTCAAATCTGGAGGTCACCTCATGAGAAGCATTCTATCAATCCAAAATTTGGTTTATATAATTACAGATTTCACTTCAAAAACGGACAACGGTGCTGCTCTAGGTGTTTCAGGTATTTTTTTTTTCATTTCGCTTATTAAAGACAAACAAACTTTCTTCGTTTTTTCTCTGGGTTTTATTAAAGACATAATATAATATATTTTTATTAGACATAGTGTTTAGTGGTGTTTTCACCTTTGCCCTAGGTCACTCTACGAAGAAACGGCCGTGGACAGAAAGTGAGAAAGCCGCTGTGCTGAGACACTTCGAGAAGCATATACTGCTCAAGAAAGTTCCTGTGAAAAAGGAGGTTATGGATTGTTGTTCTAAAGAGCCCATCCTTATCAACAGGACATGGAAGAATATCAAAGACTTTGTTCGCAACAAAACCCGCGTTAGAAAGCCCAAACAAGGATTTTGATGCTCTAAGCCACAACAAACATGGTGGATTAAACACACATTTTGTGCTCCTAAACATTTACTCAACTTTGTAGTTTCTAACTTGTTTGTCATCATATCAAAACATTAATAACGCTATCAAATTTATTATGTTTCCTTGCATTGGTGGCCTTTATTGTGTCACTTGTTTGCCTATCATTTATTCTTTAGAGATTTATCGATGTTTGTGTCTAAATGTGAAAGTCTCCCATTTAGGTCCAGGAAAATTCCGTTCGCTTCAAGCCCTTCATAATTCACCATTAAGCCAAAAAGACTGCCATTCTTTTAATCATTTGCTAAAATGGTAGTCCAAAACACACATTTCGTGTGAAGTTAAAGTGCACCGCTTGACATTTACTCAACTTTGTTGTTACCAACTTTTTTATGATTATATCAAGCCATTAATAACGCTATATATTGGATTTTGTGGCGTTAAGATCATGTTCCCTTACATTGACCATCACTTTTTTTGTCTCTCCATTTACCCTTTAGAGAACTATATATATATTACCTGATAGAGAAAAAGGAATGAGGAAAATCCCCCTGATGAGGATATATATATTGGATTAGATATATTAATCGATTAGATTAAATCGTTTAATTAAAGACAAAAACATGTTTTGGACAATCCCATTATAATTTCTGTTACAGAAAGTTTATCTCTTAAGCTGAAAGATGCATGCAAAGACATAGTTACGGTTTTCTTTGATTAATCTTTGAATAAATTTTAACAGTGTGTTTGATACAATATCACAGCTGTGTCGGTATTTACTTCACCCACCAGTACTAACATTTCTTAGCTGGTGTTAGTATAGAAAATATCACGAGAAGATTGTTCAAGGTTGATATTTGCGATATTTGCGATATTGGTACAGAAAACTGAGATTTGTGTCAGAGGGAGGCATTTATCCATTCGTTGGTTCTGGGCGCACTTTGAAATTATTTAAACCCAAAAGCGCTCACTACTTATTTAACGCTGCGCTACATATGGAACATTTTAAAATGTTGGCGAACTTTAAAAAAAACAGTAACACTTGATAATGCTTATATGGTAAGGCAGTAGTTCACTGAACGACTTGGTCTAATCTCTGGCCTCTTTGGGCAAACTTCAGAGTGAGTGATAACTGAAATTCGTATATTTGAGAAGACGAATCAGAAATCGATAAAAATCAGCACACGCATTCCGATTTCTGACTGGTTAGTTCCTTCGCAAAACATTTTCCAACGAGAAAAGGTCATATTTCCTACGCATTTTAACTGGCAACGACGCTTTAGGGCATTTAGTTTAACGCCAATATTGGTAATGGCGACATATATCGATAACGGGGCTGATGTTGAAGTAGAACGACAACTAAACGGACGCAAGGCTCGTATACGTTCTATCGGGGACATATGTGTGTTCTGTTTATTGAATTGACATCTAAACGGGGACACCATTCCTACACATTCTATTGGGAATTGACGTCTAAACGGGGACACCATTCTTACACCTTCTATTGGGAATTGACGTCTAAACGGGGACACCATTCCTACACCTTCTATTGGGAATTGACATCTAAACGGGGACACCATTCTTACACCTTCTATTGGGAATTGACGTCTAAACGGGGACACCATTCCTACACCTTCTATTGGGAATTGACATCTTAACGGGGACACCATTCTTACGCCTTCTATTGGGAATTGACATCTAAACGGGGACACCATTCTTACACCTTCTATTGGGAATTGATGTCTAAACGGGGACACCATTCCTACATATTCTATAGGGCATTGACGTCTAAACGGGGACACCATTCTTACACCTTCTATTGGGAATTGACATCTAAACGGGGACACCATTCCTACACATTCTATTGGGAATTGACATCTAAACGGGGACACCATTCTTACACATTCTATTGGGAATTGACATTTTAACGGGGACACCATTCCTACATATTCTATTGGGAATTGACGTCTAAACGGGGACACCATTCTTACACATTATATATGGAATTGGCATCTAAACGGGGACACCATTCTTACACCTTCTATTGGGAATTGACATCTAAACGGGGACACCATTCCTACACCTTCTATTGGGAATTGACATCTAAACGGGGACACCATTCTTACACCTTCTATTGGGAATTGACATTTAAACGGGGACACCATTCCTACATATTCTATTGGGAATTGGTGTCTAAACGAGGACACCATTCTTACACCTTCTATTGGGAATTGGCGTCTAAACGGGGACACCATTCCTACACATTCTATTGGGAATTGACATCTAAACGGGGACACCATTCTTACACATTCTATTGGGAATTGACATTTAAACGGGGACACCATTCCTACATATTCTATTGGGAATTGACGTCTAAACGGGGACACCATTCTTACACCTTCTATTGGGAATTGACGTCTAAACGGGGACACCATTCTTACACATTATATAGGGAATTGACGTCTAAACGAGGACACCATTCTTACACCTTCTATTGGGAATTGACGTCTAAACGGGGACACCATTCTTACGCCTTCTATTGGGAATTGACGTCTAAACGGGGACACCATTCCTACACATTCTATTGGGAATTGACATCTAAACGGGGACACCATTCTTACACATTATATAGGGAATTGACGTCTAAACGAGGACACCATTCTTACACCTTCTATTGGGAATTGACATCTAAACGGGGACACCATTCCTACACCTTCTATTGGGAATTGACGTCTAAACGGGGACACCATTCTTACACCTTCTATTGGGAATTGACATCTAAACGGGGACACCATTCTTACGCCTTCTATTGGGAATTGACGTCTAAACGGGGACACCATTCTTACGCCTTCTATTGGGAATTGACGTCTAAACGAGGACACCATTCTTACACCTTCTATTGGGAATTGACATCTAAACGGGGACACCATTCTTACACATTATATAGGGAATTGACATTTAAACTGGGATACCATTCCTACACATTCTGCAGAGACATATTTCTAGCTGAATAATACATAAACAGGCATGTTTTATCTGGGACCTATAGATATATGTGTGTGCTTTATGTCTGAACGGGGCACTGTTTTATACCTTCTATTGGAGACATAGGCACTATCAGTGTATTCTTTGTATTGAAGAATGATACCTAAACGGGGGCACTCCTGTGTGTCCCCGCTTTGGCTGCCAGCAGTCATATTAGGCAAATTTTGATTGGAAACAATTTAACTTTCATAACTGTGTTTACCAGGTCGATAAGGTATAATCTACGAAGTAATAGTTAACTGGAAGCATTTTCCGCGATGTCCCCATTTGGATAGTCTCCTACAGAGGTCCTCGTTTGGTACCTTTAACACGTACGGGTGTCTTTGTGTGACGTCAAATCAAGACACAGTCAAAAATTCTTGTTTTGCACCAAAGTTTATTTCAGGACTAGAGATGTATTTTAGCTTTAGTGGTGTTTTAGCTTTATTAGCACTTTACTTGCATGTTAAAGGCCCACTTGCTGCCATAGCCATATTTGTTAAGAAAACCAATTTAGACGAGCTTATTATAGCTAAAACCACTAAAATTAAACATAGGACACATAAAACATGTCCAGTTAGGTTTAGAATGTATAATTTCAAATTAAAAATACTAAATGATGCCAAAACTTTCAATTTCTGGTTAAAATAGAAAGTTCCTGACTTCTTTCGTCTGGGAAAAATATAGAAAACTGCTCGCTGTTTTTAATGTAACAGTATTCTGGATTTTCAAGGTGAGAGTGCCTTTTTAAAAGGAGAAAGGGTAAAAAATAATCCATATATTAATGTGTAGCAACGCTGGCTTTAAAAATTAATGCTATCATTAGAAATGTTTAATTTTAGTGGGTTTACTTTGATTAAATTCTTCTCGAATGTCAGAAAAGCTATGACAGTGAATGTGCTTTTAAGAATTGCAAAACATACATGTGCCTAGTTCAATTTTACCGAACTTATGGTTATACCAATGTGTAATATAACCATAAGTTCGGGAAAATTGAACTAATGTGTCATGCATGAGAAATACAACTGTTATGAAAATGAGGTAGGTTACATACATGTACATGTGTTAAAGATTTTATTAAACGTTACAATGAGAGAAAATATTTTCCTTTTGAAGGGGGGAAAACCATTTATCTATCAGCTGCATTTTAACATCATCAGTATCAAAGATATAATCTACAGATTGAAGGGAGATAAGCCATAGTTGTTCTGGTGAAAGATTAAACGTCTGGGAAGCAATATGGAACTCTTCTGATAAACTTGTGGAAAACACGCCTTTATCATCAGTCTGGAAATAATAAAAAACATAAAGATGTACAAACTATAATCCTTAAGCTTTACAAAACATTCAGTGTTACAAAATACATACTATGGATACCTATGATATTAACAAGATGATTCACCAAACAGTATAGATTACAGTGGCATGAGCTTCCAAAATTAAAATATTTTCATGAATTCAGACTGTCAAGAAAAAGAGTGAATTTGCAGTTCATTGAAAAACTAAACCGAGTGAAAACCCAGTCAGAAAATTTTCAAATTTTTTGTCTGAGTGGGATTCGAACCCACGACCCATTGGTGGAAGGCTGTTCGGATTGAGCGTCCAACGCTCTACCTACTGAGCCACAGAGGCCCCCAGTCACACAGAATAACTAGAAGTAAGCGTATTATCAAGAATGCCCCCCTTTGGAGAAGATTGTTGTTTGGAAGGATCATGTAAAACAACTATACAATTTCCTTTTTGGCCCATACTTAACAATGCCAGTCATACAAGGGGGAGGGTTATGTGCGTGAAAATGTGGTATATCATATGTCACAGTCCTACAGCAAATTAAAGGTTGTGAACCACATTATATGAGATAGAAAGTCTTATTGCAAATGTTAACGGTTGTGAACCACATTATATGAGATAGAAAGTCTTATTGCAAATGTTAAAGGTTGTGAACCACATTATATGAGATAGAAAGTCTTACTGCAAATGTTAAAGGTTGTGAACCACATTATATGAGATAGAAAGTCTTACTGCAAATGTTAAAGGTTGTGAACCACATTATATGAGATAGAAAGTCTTACTGCAAATGTTAAAGGTTGTGAACCACATTATATGAGATAGAAAGTCTTACTGCAAAGGTTAAAGGTTGTGAACCACATTATATGAGATAGAAAGTCTTACTGCAAATGTTAAAGGTTGTGAACCATATTATATGAGATAGAAAGTCTTACTGCAAAGGTTAAAGGTTGTGAACCACATTATATGAGATAGAAAGTCTTACTGCAAAGGTTAAAGGTTGTGAACCACATTATATGAGATAGAAAGTCTTACTGCAAAGGTTAAAGGTTGTGAACCACATTATATGAGATAGAAAGTCTTACTGCAAAGGTTAAAGGTTGTGAACCACATTATATGAGATAGAAAGTCTTACTGCAAATGTTAAAGGTTGCCCATGTTGATACCAGTATTGAAAATGATGATTTTCATATCCTGTTACTGTTTGTCCTTTCACATTGGATGAAAGACACAGCTCTGAAAATTCAAACATAAAATGTTAAACAGAATTATCTGACTACCACAGACAATTTCTTACAGCTTACTATTACCCACTGACAAACTGAGTAAAAAAAACTCTTTTTTGGACAAGCTATAGCTGAAAAGTTTGATAATTTGAGGTACTTCTTACCAATAAAAATTCCTTTAACCTAAAATGTTTATTAATGTGACTTGACAAAAATTGCCAAACGTCATGCCCAACTGTAAAAAGACATTTCAAGAGAAAACGATACCTTAGCTTTTGAAAGATTTTGTAAGGCATTTCATTCCACTACAAGCCCTAATTATAAATTTAGTATTGATTTTTTGCCAAACGTCATGCCCACAATGTGGGAATGTTAGACATTCAGTTTATTCCTTTTAATTAAATAGAGCAATCCCCAAACCACCTGAAGTGCCTCACACTACTTTTTTGGCTTGTCTTTGATGTCATTAACCTGTCATTTTAAATTGTACCTATTTATTTCCATGCTTGTCACATTTGTTGCACCTGTTAAAGTGGCATGAGCTGCCAAAATTCACACTTTTTTCATAATTTCTGATCGTCACGACAGTAAGTGGCTTTGAAGGCCATCGAAAAACTAAATGATTGGCATTCGAACCAGGAAAATCTATACAATATGTGGCCTATACAAACCGGAATAGTGTGCCAAAAGTAAATAAAATTTAAATAACCGGGACGACCATTCATTCATTCTAAGCAAAAGTTAGTTCAAAACAATACTTTATCGTACATTCTAGAGACTAGAAGCACTAAAACGCTTCTGAATAATCAACTTGAGAAAAATAGCAGATAATTTCAACATTTTGTTTCCACGTCAAAATATCAACATTTTTGAAGCTCACTTTAATAATGTTTTCCTTGGTCAATGCCAGTATGCGATTCTACTGACTGAATGGCTAAGAGAGTTGGTATCCATTGCAGGAGATAGGGGCCTTTTTCTTGGATCCATGCATTGACTATATCCAGTCTGTATTAAATTTGGATGAAGTGATTATGTTTGAAGTAGTTACCCATGGGTATTTTGTGTTGTAACATAAGCTGTAACATTTCCTGTGAACCACCCACTTCTGGGTGTAGCCATGTCCCATGACCAACTCTATCAGGAAGAAGTTTTAACAAGTCCATTGTATCCTCAGGATTACAGATCTTTAAAACAAACATAAAAACTCTTCTTCTTAAATTTTGCAGAATACATGATCAAAATATAACCCATTAAGTTCTGATTCCAAATTGCCCAAGCTTAACACCATTGTCAATTTCTCCTTTACTAAGAGTTGATTGATTTATTGTTGTTTTAGGCCACACACATTATTTCACTTATATTGTGGCGCTGCCAGGTTAAGTGGGGAAGAAAACCGAGCTCTTTATCCGAGGATTGTCCCAACGTTGAATGAGTACCTGGCATCCCTTCCACATATGGCTATCAACTGAACAATCAATTTTGTAATTTTTATATTTGGTCTCAGTGGGATTCAAACTTGTGCCGCATTGATGGAAGGCCTGTGTCGGACTGATGGACTATCACCCTGCCAACTGAAAAGAGGAGTGGAAACAGCCTGTATATTTCATGGTATTCAATTTCCTACCCTACAACCATGATATTTCCACACATAGCAGTGTGTTATTTTTATCATAAACAACATGTAAAATGACCTAACGAAAATAAACTGACCCATAAAAAAAGGACCCAAAGAGTTTTTTGATAGTGATAGTAATGAGCAGCCCGGCATCAGCTATTTAATGAAATTGTTGGTTGTGTGGTTGCTTGCAGCATCATTTTTAACACCATGTTCCACCCTAAGAGATTGAGTGACCCAGTCAACATTGAAATATGTACTGCAGTTAATGAGCGTTTTAGAGTGCAATGTAGAACTTTTTTATAGTGCAGTGTGAGAAAAAAATTATCCAACATACTAGAGTTAGTGAGTTATCATGGATACTGTTCTCACTTGTAAATTTATATTCATGGCCTGAAAGGAATTCCAAAATAACGATGGAAGTATGAACTACCCTGCCAAGTCAGCCATACCCTCCACACCCCTCACATAAAATCCAACAAAACATCAACATTTTATCTATGATAATGGATTCAGCATTTTACATGAGTTTACATGAGTCACAATATTATTACATAGGATATTTACCTCACCAAGATGGACAGCTAATTTAAATCCTCTTTCTCGAGCAGACAAAAGCAGGGGGCACAACTCTTTGGAGTCACCAGCCTACACACAAACAAATAATGCATGTATGTGAACGGTAATCAGAGAAATACAAACTAATAAAACAGATACTTGTAGCTCTTCGAAAGGCACTGAGTCAAGCAGCAAAAAAAATTATGTTAAGTGAAAATGGACTGAAGCTCTGCTTTTGAGCATGCCGTCAAACTATAACATGGTAAACAGTGAGTACATTTTACATTGGTGTTATACCTGAACTTAAAAATATAAATCACACCTCCTTGAAATGGTTGGTTCCACTGGGTTAATTAGCATCTGAACCTAAACAATCTGCAATTTAATCGTATTCAGGCAAAAAACTATGTAGTAAAAGATTAACAAAATTTTGGTGAAGGCAGCTACATGTACATCATCCTCAGACCCCATGGTTAAAAACAAGCTTGCATTTACCCCTGGGCAAACTCTATGAAATTTGATTGTTTTACCAGGAAAATGTGTTGAATGACAGACCAATTAGACTCTTTGCTATAGTTTAATGATAAGGGAACCTTGCTATTAGAGAGATGCTCGTCAACAAGCGACAGCCTCGACTCCCGCATTTCTGCCCACATTCACCAACAGAATGATTTCGGGTGATGTAAAAAAAAGACAACAACGGCATCATGGCCTTCAAAAGGTTCAGAAATTTCTCCAGCAGGGCTTCTCACATACAATCCAAAAGTTGTCCATCTTTGTTTTGTTCATTACCAACATGTTAAGCAAATTGTGAATGGTCAATTTCCCATCACAAAACTGTGGGGGGGAACCATTCAAAGTCTAGGCCAACATGCATGTCAAATTAGAAACGTTTTTTCCTTCGGTTTGCCCAAGGGTAAAACCGTATAAGATTTAATCATGTTGCGACGATGCATGTATACATATATGAAAGAAACCTAGAGATGTTCTATTTCAAACCAGTTTTTGACTATTTAGTCTTCAAAATCTATTTTTTTGTTCCAATTTTAGTACCTTTGGATTTCCAGAGAGGTCAATGCCCACAATGACTCCATTACTCCGCCTTCTGTATTCATCAGCCAATGAAATTGTATCTATAATGTTCTGCTTTGATTGACACCTGTCAATTGAGGGTAGATATCTAACAATTATATCGGGAATAGCTTTACTTTGATCTTCAATGGCTTTCAAAACAGCTTCAAAATAGTTGCGTTTTGTCATGCCAGTGCTAGCAACATTTCTTGGGGTACTCCTCAGTTCCAAGTAACACACCTTGTCATCATGAAACTCTCTGATTACATCACACGCTATCTGCAAAGACATCAAAGTAAATGTTACCTGAGAAAATGAGAAATTGACTGAATAGTGAAATTTTATAGCTTCATATCGAGAGGAGAGTCTGAACTTTAATTAAAGCTTCATATTGAGAGTAGAGTCTGGACTTAAATTGGAGCCGCATATCGAGAAGAGAGTCTGAACTTAATTGGAGCTTCATATCGAGAGGAGAGTCTAAACTTTAATTGGAGCTTCATATCGAGAGGAGTTTAAACTTTAATTGGAGCTTCATATCGAGAGAAGAGTCTGAACTTTAATTGGAGCTTCATATCGTGAGGAGAGTCTGAACTTTGATTGGAGCTTCATATCGAGAGGAAAGTCTGAACTTTAATTGGAGCTTCATGTCGAGAGGAGAGTCTCGACTTTAATTGGAGCTTCATATTGAGAGGCGAGTCTCAACTTTAAAGTGGCATGATCTGCCAAAATTCACACTTTTTTTTATAATTTCTGATTGTCACAACATTAAAAGGCTTTGAAGGCCATCAACAAACTAAATGATTGGCGTTGGAATGAGGAAAATCCATACAGTATGATTGTTCGATTGTTTGGTGTTTTACGCCACGCTCAAGATTATTTCACTTCTATGGCGGCGTTGCCAGTTTTATTGTGGGAGGAAACCGGGCTCTATGCCCGGAGGAAACCCACGACCGTCCGTTGGTAACTGGCAACTATCCCACATAGGTCGTTTGAGCAAATTTTTTTTGGACTGAGTGGGATTCGAACCCGTGACCCATTGGTGGAAGGCTGTTTGGATTGAGCGTCCAACGCTCTACCTACTGAGTCACGGAGGCCCCCTATACAGTATGTGACCTATTCAAGCAGAAAATGTGTTCGAAAAGTAAACAAAATTTAAATACCCGGGACGACCATTCATTCATTCTAAGTCAAACTTAGTTCAAAACAATACTTTATCGTATAAGAAGCACTAAACAGCTTCTCAATTATATGTCTTGAGAAAAATAGCCAATAATTTCAACATTTTGTTTCAACGCCAAAATATCAACATTTTGGCAGCTCATGCCACTTTAATTGGAGCTTCATGTCGAGAGGAGAGTCTGAACTTTAATTGGAGCTTCATATCGAGAGTAGAGTCTGAACTTTAATTGGAGCTTCATATCGAGAAGAGAGTCTGAACTTTAATTGGAGCTTCATATCGAGACGAGAGTCTGAACTTTAATTGGAGCTTCATATCGAGAGGAGAGTCTGAACTTTAATTGGAGCTTCATATCGAGAAGAGAGTCTGAACTTTAATTGGAGCTTCACTATGGAGAGGAGAGTCTGAACTTTAATTGGAGTTTCATATCGAGAGGAGAGTCTGAACTTTAATTGGAGCTTCATATCGAGAGGAGAGTCTGAACTTTAATTGGAGCTTCATATCAAGAGGAGAATCAGAGCTTTAATTACAAGTCAGAAAATGTCCCTTCCTGAAGGATGACTGGCTGAAAGCAGTTTTCAAACCCACATAAACAGCCACACTCTTTGATAGCCAAATGAACAGTTCTTGGTATGTAACCAAACAAAGTCGATAGATTGATTGATGTTTTATGCTGAAAAGATTGTTTCACTTATATGGTGGCATTGCCAGGTTTAGTGGGGGAGGAAATCAGGCTCGTTGGAAACCCCCGACCTTCAGCGAGTACCTGTCAACTCTTCCACATACGGCGACAGGGTGAAAAATCCACTCAGAAATTTTCCCATTTTTCTTTGATCTGAGTGTGATTTGAACCTGCGCCACATAGATGGAAGGTCTGTGTGGGACTGAGGGATGATCACTCTAACCCACTGAGGTCCCTCCAAACAAGGTCGAGTTTTCAATAGTAACTCAGTTTAGGAATCTTTATTCCCGTCATATAACAGAATTTCATTTAACCTTTTTAGAGAGAGTCTGCAGTAATATTAACAATATTTACCTGATAGATTGCTTCTGCATTATCTGAGACTTGATGAATCTGATGAAATTTTGAGAATATGCTGAAAAGAAGAAGTAACTATCAATTCCACACTTAGTTTCATTTGTAAGATTATAGAATGAGTAAATTAACCCGATTTTATAATTCAGTAATTTCCCTGATGATGATTGCAATAAGATTATAGATTCATGTATGGATTAAATACCACTGTTTCAGCTCAGCAAAGACCATGTCAATTCCAGTTACATGCATCATTTAAAAGGCTGTCTTTATTGTGCTGGGGAGCTTGGTCAGCCATACATGTAGTATCATAACTTCTGATTGATTGATACTTTCCCCCGCACCCAAGATTATTTCACTTACATGCGGGAGTTGCCAAGTTAAGTTGGGGAGGAAACAGAGTTCTTTGCCAAAAGCAAACTCCAGACCTCCGGCGAGTATCTGGTAATTCACCTGGTAATTCACTTTAATTTATTAACTAAATACCTTATATACATTCAGAGGCATCCGTGACTCAGTAGGTAGAGCGTTGGACGCTCAATCCAAATAGCTTTCCACCAATGGGTTGTGGGTTCAAATCCCACTCAGTCCCAAAAGAAATTGGAAAATTTTCTGACTGGATTTTCACTCGCACGACCTATGTGGGATGGTTGCCAGTTACCACCGGAAGGTTGTGGGTTTCCTCCTGGCATAGAGCCCGGTTTCCTCCCACAATAAAACTGGTATGGTAAAACCGAATGCAAATATAAGGAGTTGATATTTAACTCCATGAATTACAAGTAAGGGATCTTTAACAATGGCCATCTCAGAAATATGCAGAGGAATTGCTGCAATTATTTTTCAACAAAGTGTTAGAAAGTAAAAGGCCAAATGAAAACACTCACTCTTCCAAAGTTTTTGTTTCCCCACCCTTTATGGTAAGTTGCTCTAAGGTAATATCTCTATGTTTCTCCTTTAAAAGGCGATCCAAGGTGCTGTCACTCATAGAACCATTGAGATGTGCATGTAATTCCTGAAATAAAAATAGTTTTTAAGAATGAATTATAACAGGATATCAAATGACAATTTTCTTTTAATAACTTCTAATAGTATTGGTTTTCTTTTTTTAATTTACCAAGAAAATCTCTGATTAAGTCTTTTTCTACCTGTACTAGGGATGTATAGACTGCCTCACCTTTCACCTGATTGTGCTTCCCCGCTGCTGCACCTAAATGTAACCCTATTGAACATGCCATTGTCTAGTCATTATCCATTTGGCTGAGAAGTGCCATTGCTGGCTTAGTATTGTTTGATTGGTTCTAACACCTCTCAGAAGTCAACGATGAAAGCAGGTTTTCTTATGGCATATAGCTATTGAAATGACAAAGTTTAAAGGCTGATTTTTCTGAATCTTGATGTCCTGGTGAAGGTTTGAAACTTTTACATGAAAGAAACTATAGCAGGCGATATAGTTCATTGGTCGTGTTGGTTCACGTGACTTCAGCAAAAAAAGCAACAGGACCAATAAACTATATCGCCTGCTAGTGGGTAGTCATGTGACAGGTTGACCTTTCGCGCATATAGTGACATATCAATGAGAGTATGCAGATGGCGACTTTTGTAAACTAACGGTTTGGTACAGGTTGCAATTTAACCGGGCAGATCTATGGCTTGTGTCGACGTACAGACTTCAGATTGGTGCGAGGAGAAAGGGATAACATTAAACTTTAAAGTACGTGTTTGTAATTTTATTTTTAAAAGTTATGTAGAGAATCTTGATATTTTTGATGAGAAACGAGAGGTGGTCTTGCCAGCCCGAAGTGTGTCAAGGAAATTCCAGAAAATTGATCAAATGCGTTCTTACGATGATGATGGCCTATCTGTCAGAAAATGTCTTGTAACATCATCACTGCAGATATTTCGGACTGCCCACATTGGTTCACCTGCCCTGGTATTCTTTACCATTCCCAAAATAACTTTTCGTGTGTGGCTTTAAATTTGCTTTAGAAAAATATCCCAAACTTCAGTATGATAAAGTATATACAGTTTCCAATTTTCCCCATTTACTCCAGTGTTAAAAGTCAATGGCAGATCGAAGCCGGTCCAAGGGACGTAACTCTTTCCTATTTTAGGGAACTGCAGTTCAGTACTATGTTTCATGACTCCTACAACAGCACACTCAGAGTCATAACAATTTATGTTGAATTTCAACATCACTGTGTGCATTTTAATGCAAATCTTAGATAAATAGTATCTAAAGAAAAGAAAAAACATACGATTTTCGGTAAATTTTGACAGAACTTTTTTGAAGCAGCCGCCATGATGCATATGATTAATACATTTTCTTCCTCTAACACTGAAGACTTACTTCCTCTCTTGCCGGCTCGTCGAAACGTCAAACGCAACTTGTTTGAAAGGTTGCGTTATTATTTTAGAAGTGATGGGTACACGTGTGGTCAACGAAGAGACACCTGTCAATAGGTCACACGGTATCACTCACAACCGAAGGCCACACCAGCAAGGTGGAATTGAATCTACAAGAGATTTAGGTTTCCAATCTTCAAGTTCAAGCCGACGAATGGGGGATGTGGAAAGTCAGCGTAAGAAACAACAGAAAGGTGCCTAGCTTACCAAATATTTGTCTCGATTAATACACCCTCCATCCACAGTTAATTCTCACACCTTACCATTCAAAAATTAAGTTAACCAAGTCCTATAATAAACGCAATGAACTATTTATTTGAGGAAATAAAATGTAACTAAATTTAAAATATCTCAATAGTCATTATTTTATAAAAACTTCCTTTACCATGTTACCTCTTCCTGAAACTATAAAAACATCACTAACGCTATAAATTGTTTGGGACAGGATATAGAATAGGTCCGTCACTTTGAAAACTTCTTCTGTCAATAAGAAATGGTTGGTGATCGTAAATATTTTGTGATAGCCAGAAGGGCAGCCCCCCCCCCCCCCCCCCCCCAGAACCCCCCAAGTTTTCTTTTTCTTTTTTTCTGAATATTTAATAACGAACAAATTGATAATGAAATTATCGTACATTGCTCGTACGAGCTCGTACATTGTCCTGTCTCATACATTAAACGAAGCAAAGATTGCGAGGCGAGTGTTTGGAATTGCTTGTGTGTAGAGTGAAATCAGCGAATTTAGCAAATGTGGGGGAATTTTGTGCAAGAAAAGACAGATTTTCCGATTAGGGAGTTCCTTAAGGTATTATACAGAGTATTTGAAAGGAAACTAGGTGTTTTACTGTAAGTTCCAGGTGACTGACCTATTCTATATTCGCACCATTGTTTGCATTTACCATTTCATTATTATTGTCATTAATTTTTTGCAGCTACAAATTACAACCGATTTATATAGCACAATCAGGCAGTGCTTCATATTTATTTTCAATTAAACATAATAAACTTAGTGTAGAATTTGAAGTCGCAATCGTTCAATCGATCCACATGTATATTTATTTTATCAAAAGCAATTTATTTCTTTGTTTTTCAGACCAGATAAAAAATGTTGTTGGACTTGGTATAGGAATATCAAGGTAAATTCTACTATGGAGTGGTTTTACTAAAGCCAAAACACATAGGACAACTCGTACTATATTGTACATGATGGTGTATATTTATGAGCTTTCAAATGTAGCTACTCTCATCATCAGATATTACAACAGGTGTTGTAATATCTGATGATGAGAGTAGCTACTCTCGAAAGCTCATAAATATACACCATCATGTACAATATAGTACAAATATCAAGGTATTATATACTTTTTTGAATTGATTATCCCATCTTCCACCTACGGCTTCCATAGATCTATGAATCTTGGAAACTAAAAAACAAAAATGTAAAATTCAGACTGGGGTTTCACTATTTTTGGAAAGGTTGCCAAGTACATGTACTGGTGGGAAGTCAGAGGTTTCCTCTATGGACAGAGGCCACTTTGCTCCTTGACTGAACCTCGCAAAATTGTCTTTTAAGTAGTATAATATTGAGTGTGATGTTAAATATCAATTATTCATGTTAAGAAATAAAATGGAGACTTAATTGCCCAATTTTTTTATACGAAGTTGGGAGCTCTAGAAAGAATAGCGAAGAAGTGGAAACTAAAACATAATGAAACTCACAACTCTCTTTGTTGTTCAAATTTGCATACCTGGGCATTTATTTTTTTTTTTTTAAACCCGAAGGCAATTTTATTGCATGATGGAACTTCATGAATTTACACCTGGGCATTTATAGCTCTTTTGATTTTGTGTTCTTTTTTTCCTTTTTCAGTGTTTTTGTAGAATGTGTTCTCTCTCATCCATGTATTGTTTTAAGGAGACAATGTCAGGTAACTACTTAGAAATTATGTTATTTATTATCTTTTCTGGTTTTAACAATTATAAATATCACCTGTCTGACAATGATTTTCTTTCCGAACCTATGACTACCGCAATCCCAACCTTTAAACGTGATAAGGAATTCAACCCTAATAAAGTGAAAAAAACATTCTATTATCGATGCTCTCATATGAAATATCACTTTTTATTGAAACTAAAATTTATCACAAATTTGATTAAGTTAACTTTTTTCTAAAAAAATTATAAACAAAAATGTCAAAGCTTTGTAAATTAATTTATCAAATATTGCTGTGATTCGTTTGTGTATGGTTTCAGGTGAAATCAGAAGGAGGCTGGTATCATCTCACACCCTTTACTGTATTCCCAGTCATATTCAATATCAGCAAAAACCAAGTAAGCACAGCACATCATCTTTATTTTAATTGACTTCTTAAAGCCCCACAAGTTCACTTTAAACTTTCAATAAGGAGATACCCCTAGGGAAATAGCTTTCTAACACCATTATATTTGTAACGTCTCAAAACTTTGGTTTTCTCTGACATTTTGGAATATTTAGCCAAAACATGTGACTGTGCTATAGGTCTTGATAGTAATATATACCAGTTAATTTAGTTTCTTACATGGTGAATATTGCAATAATTACCACCGAGCCTGATGACGTCACAGATTTACGCAAAGCTTTCTGGGTAAAATGTACCTCAGTTCGCCCTTTTGTTAACCGGTACTTATAAAGTCATAGCAAGACGTCACTTCCTTATCAAACATTGATAACATATCGTATTTTAAAGTTGATACTGAGTTATGAAAACAACATGTTGTGTAGGTCTTCAAGTCGGAAGCACAACAGATAAGCGCCTTTTACATCCTCTTCTCGATAAAGTATTATTCCTTTCGCCATTTTGTAAAATTATGTGAATATCCCTCAATCTCCCAAAATGCTGTGCGCGTAATTTCCAAGTGACGTCATCAAGCAATCGGTCAATTCAGTACTTTATCTACTTCTTTCCACCCTTTGTTTATAGGGTCTAGCATCTTTGTGGAAAGGCATAGGGAGTACTTTTGTTGCCCGGGGAATATTTCTGGTCAGCGAGACGGTTATTAGTGAAGTCACACCTTTACCCAAGTAAGTTCTCTGTCCTAAAGTGGTAATTTCAATGTTTAAACCTTAATCTGTTCTATATTGACAGTTCATTTGAATTTTGTTGACTACTGAATGACGTCAATGGGCTATACTGAGGCATCGTAATTGCAGACAGAAAGTATTCTCCATAGAAAACTAAATAGGCATGCAGTTATGTGTGACACCACATGGGGTTTGTAATGAAGCTATAATTTCAAACAACACCTATCAGATATCTAATAATGTTTATAGAGTGACATCATTGGCCTTCAGGCCTATTCAGCCTTCTGCTGAAACCCTCGGGCTGGGGGCGGTGTGGTTCTTGCCATAGCCATTTACGCCTACCTAGCATGGAGGAAAATTAAGTATGCCAAATACATTAGCCTTCCTGACGTTCATATCATATGATATGGTCTGTGGAGGTTTTAATGTTAAAATTTGGGTGGGATGGGGGGTGGGTAAGATCTTTTGGTCAGTTGCTACTTTTGTCGCCATATAACCTTAGCTGATGAGTGGGACGATAAGCCCCAATCAATCAATCAACCTTCTGCTGAAGCTTATCAGGTACATTAATGAACACTTATTGTAAAAGTTGAAAGCCATACAAATACCTATGCCGTATCAGTATGGTCATGATCCAAAGATAAGAACAAAGAACAAGCAAGATTATCATAGCTCCAAAGTCAATACACTCAGGGTGGGTGTGTGCAAATTCCTGGCATTTTCTCTTGTTTTTTTCTAGAGAGGTAACAAGGCACAGTTCCCTGAAGAAGCTTGGCCAACACATTGTTCTCAAAGTGTAAGACTTCTACTTGTTTATTTAAGTTTCAGTTTATTTACAAATGTCTTAATTAAGACTATACATTTATTATCTTATTACTGTGTTTTTTGTATTCTTTGTCTGTTATTTGAAAACCATCTATATTCTAGTAGTGCTTCTGACAGTGACAGTTATACATTCTCTGAATACAGATACATTTCTCAAGATAACACTATCCACCATTTATGTTATTGTTTTTACACAAGAAGAATTAAAAAATGTTTGAGTGTGATTTTTCACGTGTTTGCCCGATGTGAAAGAGTTCCAGGTATCCACTGGAGGCCATGTTTTTCCTCCTGGCATATGAGTATGATATCCTCTCCCACAAAGCATGGTCATATAAATGAAATAATCTTGAGTGTGCGGTGCACTGGAAGCCAACTCAGCATAGATATCACGCAACAATTCAGACAGGTTACCAGGTACCAGCAAAAAGACTGCTTAAATGAGCCCGTTCCCTTTGCGAAGTGAAATAATCTTGAGGGTTAAGTAAGATACACACAACAAGGATATGTTCTCTATTTATATATTTATAAATGGGGTATTAAGGTCTAAATGATATACCTCTTTTTAACACAATTAGAAACTTGTCTCCATGGTTATTTTAGACAAGAAGATTTTCCCTGTGCCCGTGTGTTTTAGTGTTCATAAATATATCTTTATAAACACTAAAACACACGGGCACAGGGAAAATCCTCTTGTCTAAAATAACCATGGTGGCAAGTTTCTAATTGTGTTAAAAAAGAGGTATATCGTTTAGACCTTCATACCCCATCATAAATTGTTTTAATAAACTAAACCTATGATATTTCATTAGGTTGACGACTGACAGAAGCTTGGCCTTAGATAGTAGAATCTATAGATTAACCTGATTCTGTATTGATTTCAGTGTGGCCCACACCCTCACATCCCCATTCTATGCTTCAAGTTTTGTGGAAACTGTTCAGGTCAGTAAACTTTGGTTTTAAGTTTCACTTCATTTTTTTTTTTTTTTTGAAATATCATTCAATCTAGTTAGATTGTCATAAATTTGGATTATTCAGATCCACAAGATGTTTAAAGTTAGTTGGAAACTAAATCATTCTTAACTGTTGGATTACATGAAAAGCTCCTTATTTCCAAATTTTGCTATACAATAAAACAAGCCTATATTTGGAAGCTCATGTCCCTTCATGATTCATTGATTTATTGGGGTTTAAACTACACTTAAGATGATTTCCCTTATGCAGTGGTGTTACTTTGTTCATTTGGGCAAACTAGGCTTTGTGGCTTGAGTTAAGCCTCCACAATCCCATGTTCTCTAGCCAATTTAAAATCTGCATGGCCCCATTCTGTGTTTTACCTTGACAGACTACTACACTCATAACCGCAAAAAAGCTCAAGGTTTATACAGCCACTATTATCATTATTTCCATGGATAATATGTGGAACGGAGGTCACATAATGTTAGTTTTAGCCAGTCCAGCCATTACTATGAGATGGTAAGACATCACCCGCATACCCATCTCCCAGCAATGGCGACACTTCTTAGAACATCAGATCCAAACCAGCCAATGAGATGTGCCCATTCCATGAAATTGTGCTTTAGATTGATTGATATTTTAAGCAACACTGAAGATTATTTCACTTCAGATTAAGAGTCAAAGGTGCTAATTCATGGAGACTGTAAGGGCTAAATATTGTAGCTTTATACGTAACCAGTCATAAATTTACATTAATATAAGTTATCAAAACTTTTTCATATTTTGCTATCCACAGAGTGATATAGCCAGTGAAAGGCCTGGAGTGTTGGATTGTGTGAAGGAAGGTGTGAGTAGGGTGATGGGATGGGGAGCAGCTCAATCCTCCAGACTACTGCCTATATGGAAGCTCCTCCTCCCTGTGTTGGGATATAAACTAGCCCATTACATCATCACTTCCACTGCACAATATACAGTGATGTCAACAGTCAAGCTTGAACTACAGGAAAGACAGGTGGGTCAAAGATTAAGATTATAGCAATTCATTTAGAAGCAATAATAAAACGTGCTTCTTGATTTCCAATAGGAATCGCTTTTTTTAAGAAAAATTAGTAAAATTAGCATTCAATAGAGAATTTTAATAACAAGAAGCATGTTTTTGTATGTGTTCAGTTTTTCACCAGACCATCACAATGGCATATAAAAACTCAATTGAATTTTAATTAGAAATTCATATGAAATATATCCTTGACTTTATATAAGTTTATCTACACGGACATTATTTTCTGGAATCTTATTTTATTTCTTTCAGTCGACCAGAGAACCTTTAGGTGTTGAAGATCAACCTATTGAATCCAGAAGTCTCTATGATAAATATTTCCCTGAGCTGCTTGCTGCGTTTACTGGCAATCTCCTGGCTGACGTCATGCTCTATCCATTTGAAACAGTTATGCATAGACTATTTATCCAAGGAACACGGACAATCATAGATAACACTGAAATGGGTCTCGGGGTTCTTCCAATACACACACGTTATGAAGGGTCGTTTGACTGTTTGAAATGTATTATCACAGAAGAGGGTTTTACTGGACTGTATAAAGGTTTTGGTGTTCTAGTTTTGCAATACTGTATCCATGCTACCATTCTACGAACTGTGAAATTCCTGTTTGAACAAATGTCAGACAGCTATAATCATGAACGACAGAGAAGTGGTAGATAAAGTGTAATCTTTGTTTTTTTTTAAGTCAGGACTTGGTGCAATGGGAGATAACTCTCCTTAAAGGGAGACAATTCCCTTCTGAAGAAGGTTTCATTCAGCTTCCAATTAAACCTCTAAATTTAATCCTATTTAATTGAATTCGTTTTTACATTGTGAAACTATATGTATAGAATAATATATATTGCTGTGCCGAAATAATCCAGAAATGCATTATTTATAATCTAGGAGAATTTGAAACAAGTAGACACTTGTATGCGCCACTGGCCCAGGTATGAGGTATGGAAATTCAATCATAGACTCCAACATGTACTGATTAAATGTCTTGATATAACTACATGTATGATTAACCTTGTTTCACATACGATTGCACAAGATCAAAGCAAATCGGGTTCTATGCCTTGACAAATCCCCTAACGTAGCCGATAGTGATACTAAACAGATGACCCTGTAGTGGACATATCTGAAAACATCAGACATAACTGGGAATATGCAATTCATACTACTGTTTATTTGTTGATCTATATAAACTGGCACACTTTATATCCTTTCTGACATTTGTGAGGAAAGTAAACTTGAACAGTCAACCAACTAAAATATCTGAATGATGGTGTAAAAGCCCTGAAAAACAACTTAGCAATCAGAGACAAGATAGCTTAGCACTGATTGGACTACGTTTATTTCAGGTCTTACTTGGTTTTTCGTTTACAGTCTCAAATTTATCAGCAGACTTTTTGTTTCCTTTAAAACAAATCCCTTGTTGATTTCTCCGATGAAGTCTTTAAAATAATTCAGCATGGCACCGTTAGCTCGCTTACTTTGTTCGAATCATTAAGGCGCTTAAGAATATGCCCAGGCTCGAAGTTATCTTGTGGGTACGTAGCGAATCATATATTCAATTTCAAATTAAAAATACAAAACTTTCACATTTTGGGAAATAGATTTTTTCTTAGCTAGGGAATATAAAGAAAACAGTCTGCTGATTTTAATGAACACAGTATTACTTCTTTGTTTCCTAGTAGGTCCTTGTTTATATGGGGAGTGTCATTTAAATTAAGCATTTGTTTCAAATATCTACACAAGAGCTATAAATATTTTGTTTACATGGTACATTGAAAAATCAGTTTTATTATGTTATATAGACTGAAAAATGTTTAAGGTGTCTAACTATTTTTCGCTTCCATGCAAATTTTAATTCATTTAAATAGTAAACTGTTTTTATGCATTGAAAGATTTTTTAAATGTGATTTCTCATGTATGCTGAATTACAGTGGACAGAAGTTATACCCAATTTATTCCTAAATGTAATATTTTATTCCAAATTTACCTTTGTGTTTTGGATGAAATTTCTTAAGATATTTTTTTTTATTTTGTGATTTTTGCTGCAAATTTTCCCGTTTGGTTTGATGCAAGACAATTCTGTTGATATGAATTACATGTACAGATGAAGGTGTTTCTATAAATGTTATATCTGTGTATGGTTAACACTATAGAATATGAAATTAATAGATGTACAAGCCAGCAAAAATTTCTTCAAAATAAATCAAATATATGTGATAAATGTCAGTGTGTTTGTCTTTTTTTCACCACAAATGTTGAAATCTGTGTGTGGAACGATGTAGATTACAGCGAAAACACATACAAAGCTTAATTAAGGAATCCATAACACCAGGTGGTAATTCATTTAACTTCCTTATTTTGTGATAAAAGAATTGTTATCAACTAGACCTCACTATTCTGATTCTGGCAATGGTCAAATCAATAACATATAATGTCGACAATGTAACAACCTAACTAACATAGATTTAAAGTTCTCTTATGTTTCGTAAACAGATTTTATTTTCGGAACCTTTATCGTTCCTCTTCCAAGCCAAATGATGTTACAATTTTGTTTGAATAATTGATTATATAGCAACAATATTATTTCACTTTTCTTTTAGATCTTGGCATCATCAGGGATATTGGCTTTCCAACAATTTCCGACAGCACAGCTGTGTAAAACAACTATGACCAACAGTCATTTTTCACCCTGGCTGCATTCATTAAGTGGGGCAAACATGCATGGGTTTTGAATGACAAATTTGAATGATATTTCAATGTAGATCGCCAAGTATCCTCTTGACAAACTGAATTCACCAGAATCTCTGGTATCTTATAATGTTTGATATTGGGAGCTATTGGCCCTAAATGAATCTGCAAGAGACAAAATCTGGCCAAAACATTGGTCCAAAACAATTTCTTTCAGTAATTATTTACAAATGTGATAGATTCAGTGAGGTACAAACTGATAAGCCCAGACAGTGTAGGTGGAAGCATCAAATTGCTAAGACAAACAAAAAGATTCTTAGTTACAAAAACACCACATTACATTTCCCAGTTGAAGGGGATGATTGTTTGGGATTTCAAGTTAAACTCAAGGTTATAATCCGTATATTTCCAAGGTACATCCAGGGGGAGTAACCACAAGCCATCTTGTGTGTGTCAGTCTTAACCAAATAACCAGTCTCACTAACTGGCTGGCAAATTTAGTCAGTATTAACAAATCAACATGGCTGTTCAATCATCGTCCTCGAAAGTTGTCTTCTTGCCTTGGAAGGATTGTATTGTTTGTTGTTTCCGTAGTTTACTGGCTTGCCATGATGGATGTAGCTTTTCTTCCACTATCGGTTTATCTACAAAACAGAACAAGAGTTACATCTAAGAACAGTTTGAAACTCTCTTTAAACATGGGTTCCATTCCAATGAGAAATAATTAACGAATCACCATGAAGAAATTTTCGTGAACACCACAAGCTTTCGACAGCTACGCCAATGTTTTATCAAGTGCTCTGTATATAGCTATCAATATGCACTTGATAAAGACATTGGCATATTTGTCGAAAGCCTGTGTTATTAAAAAAAAATTCAGGGTGATGCCTTGATTATTCTTCATTAAAGGCCCACTTTGCATAAAAGGTAAAATTGGAAGGGCGGCAAAAACATATCATTTTTATGAAACCCATCAACTTTTACAATCTAGTGAATTCATCAAAGCCACACAAATTCCCTTAATAGAGCTATGTTTATCACTTGATTTGTTTACAAAAAAAAAGCCTTGACAGAATACATATCATTGCGGAAGGCATAAATGATGCTGAAACACATGTTGAAATATGAAATATTTTTCGCTCCACACTGTACCTGTCTCAGCTCTGGAATGACCGCCATGTGTGTCCGTGATATCTTCGTGATGTCTTTTCTGAGGAGAAAATGCCATTCGTTCATCTCTATGACTTCCTTCTCGCTGGTAACGACCCCTTCCTCTCATCGGACCACGATCACTCCCACCTCTTTGGCTGAAATCTCTTGCCCCGCGTCCTCTCCATTCTCGTTCACCACGCCCCCTCCCTCCTCTATCATTTCTCTCCCATGGTCGTCTTGGGGGAAAATCATCAAATTTCCTACAATATTGTTTTAAAAAAACCTCAATAACGAATACCCTTTAATTCATTCGCCTTGGGGTACATATAGGGGAATGTTTACGTAACCTTCCACAGACTAAAACAATTTTCTTATCCCCCGCCCATGTTAAAACTTATAACACTAACAAGGAACAGTTTTCCTATGTATTTCTGTTATCCCCATCTTTCGTTACTCCAATAGTTCCATTGCATTGACTGCTGTAAATATTGAACAATTCAAACAAAGTATAACCTATTATTGCATTTTGTAATAAAGTTGAAGAGAAGATTAGAATACATGTATGTCCCACTTTCCCATCAGTTATCTTTACCTTCTGCCCATTTCTGTTCCTCTGCCTCCGTGTCGGAGATTACCACGTCTATGTGCCCATGAAGACATTTTATCTTTACGATCATCTGTTAGAGAGCCAAGAAATGTAGACCTCATCGCCACTTTGCCTTCTTGTAATTGATCTGTCTGTTCAAGATCACTACCATCCTCATCATTTGAATCTCTATCGTTGTTGTGGTCGTTCAAACTTTCCGTTCCCGAGTCACTGTCATCTTCACCTCCCATGAAAAACGAATCCTTCTTTTTAGATTTTGTTTTTTTCTCACTGTCACTCACTTTTAAGAACTCTGGCAAAGCATTATCTACACTTTTTCCTGCACCATGGTTTTCTATGAAACTATGTTTAGTAACTTGTAATAATTCTTCAGATGTATTTTCTAAAGAAAATGACTGAATCACCATATGCTTACTTTTATTTTGAGCTTTAACTTTGGGAGAGGCATTTTTCTCAACATCCATAGCATTATTTTCTGTTTTATTAATATTTAGTTTTTGCTTTGAGACAATTTTCTTTTCAATGGCAGAAATGTTAAGTTCTTTATCAGCTATTTTTTCCACTTCCATACATTCAGCATCGCTACTTTCAATTTCGCTATCAACACTTTCGCTTTCACTTTGTTTTTCAAGTGATTTCGAAGTCACTTCTTCTTCTGAATCATCACAATCACTGTCTTCAAAAGGCGTGACAATTTTCTTTAATTCATTAACACTCAAAGCAGAATCGTTTTTGGTTGCATTTTGTGAAGATTGTTTTTCCTGATTTTTTTCTTTGAGTATACTTGAGGCATCTGTCACACTTTTAACATCAGACCCTTTTTTCTCTAGGAAGTTATTTAATAAATTATCAGTGGCTTCACGTTTGGTGTTAGCTGCATCGAGAGTAACCTTTTCCTTAGTGGCTTTCTTCTTGTACCTTCTCCCTGTGTTCTTCGTGAGTATATAGGCAGCCAAAGCTTTCCAATCGTGATGCTTTTCCCTGAACTTTTCCACTACTTGCTGCATTAACTTGTGACAGCAGTATTGATCTAATGCCTTTGTTATAGATCCAGAAGGCTATAAATAAACAGGAAATCAACAATATAATGATGCTGATAAAATACTAAACTACATGTACATCAAGGAACCAAAGAAGTGTATATATAGAGGATATTTGTTGTTTATCGGTAAATACCATTTATATTTCATCGAGTGGATAAAAAATCTGTATTTTCACGAGTGGCGAAGCCAAGATTTTTTTATCCACGAGACAATAAAAAGACAATAAAAGACAATAAAAACGTATAACTTTTCATGTTGCAGTTCCAATTTTTGGATAGAAAATGATTTCATGAAACAAATTACAGTTCGAATAGTATACTTATTTCGGAGGAAAAACCTGCATTTCTGTGCGCGCGACGACAAACATCGAGGTCTGTCATCGTTGGTGAAGTTGAACTTGACATTTTCTTTTGTTTAGTTTTATATTAAAATTTTAAGTGGCAAGGTCTTATTATTTTAAAATGAAGATTTACTAGATTATGTGTGTTGAAATGTTCTACGATAAATTAGATCTTTAATTGTTTGTTACCAAAATCAATCGAGTCGGCTCTTCTACACTGACAAGTGACAGTAGACCCGTACCCTACGGAGAGCGTACGGCCAAAACGATCAGCAAGCACTGATTGCCGTATCCCACAGTCTTCGTTTTCTATGATTTGCGTCAGTTCTCGATACATTTTGTTAAAAATAAGCAATTTTAATGCTCCAGTTGTAGGCCTGACACTTTTATTTACATTTTAGAGTGGGGTGGATTTACTTCACGTTTTCTCGTTTAGCTAGTCCTACTGTACTACGTAGGCCTAGGTTATAAATATAATACGGCAAGCATCACAGAAAGGCCAAAGCCAAAAATATATTGGGTTTGTGTAAAAGTATTTAACAGCCAATTAATAATGTTCGATAATTTATAAATTAAGAATTGATTACAAATTTTGGCAATTTTCACAAATTAAAGATTTAATAATGCAGAGAAGATAATATTCCAATGGAAATAGTTCCGGCACTGGCAGTGATGATATAAATGTTATCGGTAAAAGTAGTGATATCACTTATATCAGAGCTGTATAACTCAATATCTCACTACTAATTATATAATAAATATATATATTTTAACACTAAAACTCACAGGCACAGGGAAAAGTTTATATAAATACATGTACCAGTAATTGTAAAGGTTATATACCTCAATCATAAATAACACAAGAATGGTGTGTTTTGGCGTCTATTTCAAAACTAGTGTCTGTAAACTCTAAATATTTATATTCAGGATTCCCATGATGTTTTTAAAGTTGTTCAATTGTGACAGTATAACGATATAAACAGTTACCCTCATAATTTTACTACCCCAGAGTGTAAGATGTCTACTATACATATAATACATACATGTTATAACCTATATTTCATGTATACCATCTTTATTTTGTTTCTGATTTCTCAGCAAACAATATACATGTATTTCTACAACATGAGACTTTTGCATTATCCATTTATAGTAGAGGAAAGTTTACTTTATTACAACAATTTATAATGGTGTATAAAGGTCTAAATGATATACCTCTTTTTAACACAATTAGCACACTCTGTGGTTATTTTAGACAAGAAGATTTCCCCTGTGCCCGTGTGTTTTAGTGTTCATAAATATAGTAGAGGATGTATTCAGTTGAGGTTTATATGGTGTATAAACCTTCCTGTCAGTAATTACCTGAGTGGCCAAATCTTTGGTAGTTCTGGTATTAGCCAGGGCATACTTTGAGACCTGGTCTGGGTCCAACTTCTGCAACAAATGTAAAATAATGAATGTCCAAAACAAGAATAAAGCCTAAAATTTGAACACAGAACTTAATATTGTACATCTTCAGAATTATTTTTTCTGGGATTACGTAAAACTATTCTGTCAATTTAACAGAGTTAAATAATCTAATCCTAGTATCAAATTCAACAATCCTTTAATCAAATCTTTTTAAGCTCCTTTCACATTTTATGAGAAACAATTTGCAGTCTTCAAGGGAAAAAATGAGAAAGTCTTCTAAAAAACGCATCTACATGTACATAGTTAAATGAGAATTTCTAACCTTAATAACTTCAATTTCCTCAAGGATTCTTTGAGCTTTTCGTTTCCTTTTCTCAATTTCTTGATCACTGCCTCTGTGGAAATAAATAATTAATATAGTATTTGATGAAAGGAAACTAGAAGTTTAGAGCTAATAAACATTGAAATTTGGAATTTTGTCTTATATTCTGATTGTCTAACTAGTAAAGTGTATAATGTCTTTTGTCGAAATAAAAAATATTGGTAAAGTCAGTAACTCATACCAAACACTATTTGCAGTCTATAACAAGCAGAATTTGAATAGCCAGGCTATATAATAATGAGTTCATTTTTAGGTGGTTTGTTGCTCATAAAACTTCTTAATAATACATTTACCAAATTGTTATCCAAGAAAAGCTCTTATTAGTTACAATAGTTAGCCTATATTTAGTCAGCTCATACAAATGAAAGCAAAAAAAAAACTGAAACTTTTAACATACATAAGATATATTCAAATTTTCTTTAATCTATTAATAAAAAACTTGATACTTACTTTGTGAAATTTTTAAGAACTCTTATCCTCTTGACCATTCTATTGATTAGTTGGATTTTAGTTCTTTTTACAGTTTTTCTCATTCCTACAATCTGAAAGGGAAAAACATATTTTATTCAAACAACTGTTAATCGTCAAACTAAACCAGAGGGCGGAGGGGTTTAGTTGTTAGATACAATACTAAGAGTAAGAACTTGAAAAGAAAGAGGGATCTGACCATTTGACCTAATGTTTCTACACAACCAATAGAACTCGAATCAGCAAAGTTTGATTACCCCAAGTGTTTAGTTGTTAAATCATGCAATTTTTATAGTGTTGCTTACATTTATCAGGAATGGTAAGGTACATGTATACTGTATTTTCTCTAAAGATTCGGCCATTCTTGAGTCAGACAAAAACACAAAGATGGAGTTGTGTTTAAGGATAACCATTTTCACACACTGCTCGGCAGATCGTATTGCCTTAAATTCCCTCTAATGAGTAAATTTGTTTGGTCACATTTAGTATATTTCTTTTCTAATGGTTGAATCCTTAGGAGGTAAAAAGTGGCCGAATATTTAGAAGAAATATGGTACATGTAACAGGACTGAGGTGAACATATAGATGCATATAGGCAGAGTAACTGTGAGAAAGTTGTTTTAATTGGTTCCCATATCCATTTAAACAGGGGCTTCTTTGTTATTTGATAAAAAAAAACTAAATAGGGTTTATATGAACTCCTATAAAGATAAATATTTTATTTGACCCAAAAAATCAACCTTTCAAAAGCTGATATTTTTGTCCTCAATCATAAATATTTAAACTTTTACATGACTAATCTCCCCTTAAATTTGGCAAATCTATTGTGACATCATCTTCGGTGTAAACTTTCAAACAATCTATTTGTAAATGGTATTTTTGCAGTGACTTTTGCAGATGTTTAGGTTTTGATGAAAAGGAAAAAAAATGTGTGAAGCTCTGTGAAGTAGGAGTACGTCCTTTTCTTATACAAGAATGGGACATTCCAGTACTCATATTAGGGTCCGATGTAGTATCCAACTTTAAAACTTCAAAATTAAAAGACTTTGTAATTTATGTAAAAGATGTGACATTTATTCATATGAGACTCGCAAACCTGCACCAGGAAATCAAGAATCCCTAAAATCAGTCTTTAGTAGTTAATTTACCATGAGAGTAGCCAGAGCCAATCAAACAATGACAATGGGAACATCTTGAGTCGCAGCTAATCAGATCAATGCTAAACAAATGCATGTTGAAAAAACTCACATTTAGATGAACAGTCCGTTGGCACAGTCTATACATCCCTATTCGTATATTATCTGCAGACATTGAAAAATTGTCATCCGCGATGAAAAAAAAAAGCAATAATATCACTATCAGCTGGCTAATCTTTATGATCAGGCAATTTGACTCCGACCGTATAGTAGAGAACCATTTGACAAGCAGGCTATTTGAATCAGACCAGCAGGCTGTCTACATTGTAGTAGTGAACCATTTGACAAACAGGCTATTTGACTCAGACCAGCGGGCCATATGGTAACGAACCATTTGACCAGCAGGCTATTTGACTCAGACCAGCGGGCCTATGGTAACGAACCATTTGACCAGCAGGCTATTTGACTCAGGCCGTATAGTAGCAAACCATTTGACCAGCAGGCTATTTGACTCAGGCCAGCAGGCCGTATACATTGTAGTAGTGAAATTTAACCAACAGGCTATTTATTTTGATTCAGACCAGCGGGCCATATACAGCTTGGGGAAATATGTGAATCAACGGATATCCGTGAATCGACGGACTATCCGTTAATAGACGGGACAGATTTGTCACAGAACGACCGATAGGCACCTGAGAAAAACGAGAACTTTTATCGTTTTTGACAGGTGCCTATCCGTCATTCTGTGACAAAACTGTCCGTCCATTAACGGATAGTCTGTCGATTCACTGATATCCGTCGATTCACATATTTCCCCAACCTGATATAGACCTATAGGCTATACTATAGTAGCAAACCATTTCACGCTTTGACCAGCAGGCTATTTGATTTTGAGTGTGACTAGAGGCCCATATAGACTAGAGAACCATTTGACCAACAGGCTATTTGACTCAGACTAGAAAGAGATGTAGTATTTTTGGTTGGCGTCTCACGGTCTGAAACATTTTCATAAAACCAAGGCAATAAACATTTTTCACTGTTTGTTGTTGTTGTAATCTTGTCAGCTGCAACTGGCGATATTTTTTACCTGATTGTTCAAAGCAATGTGATCTATACTAGCCGGTACGGCCGTATCTAGCGATCTTGGTCCAGTTTTCCCCATTTTTCTCATACGACAACGTTGTTGACACCAACACAGAAGGGTGAAATTTACTTTTAGAAATCAAACGTGCACATGTTTACATTTTCTTTGCGTAAAGGGAGGTAAGAACGATTGTCAGCCTCGTTGTCGCACTGTCCATGTGCAAACGGTAAGCAGCGTCAGTGCAATCGTCGCTCTTTTTCACGTTTTTCTGTACTTAAAACCAGAAGAAATCACGTCCTTATTTGTTCAGATCGAGGGAGTGAAGATCAACAAAGAACCAAAATGCTGTTTGACGAGGCAGGAGAAGTTTTAGAGATGTTTAGGAACAGTTTTCCGCTATCATTTTTATTTTTCGTACCTCTGCTCATCATAATCTCACCGATGAGTCCAGTGCAGGCTTCACATGAATTCGGTGTATACAGAATGCAACAGTATGACTTGCATGGAACAGCTTATGGTAATCAAATGATAATCAAACTATTTAAATACTAAATAAAAAGACTTTGCAGTCTTACATCCTGGTTTTATTAAAACTGTAGTGGAGGCAAAAAGAACAATTTACATTACATTAAATTAAATTTCAGTACAACGTACACAGTAGTCAAACGCCAGGCCCAGGAAGGAAACAACACTTCCTAACTTACTTAAAAATTAAGTTAAACTCGTCAAGTCGTAAAGATATGGTCCTAGAAGTTAACAAACTCTTCAATTGCTGCTTCAAGCATACTGACTTAAACAATTTAAAGTGATATTATAACTTTTAAAGTCAGTGCTCAAAATCAAAGACAAAAATCTTAGTCATGGAGTTTGCTTAAGCACTGTGCGTTTGTGTCCGATTACCTTTGAAGCTGGATAATATAAATGGACAAAAGACATATTTTGGATTGTACTAAAACATGTTCTTTGTTACAGGCTGTAGAAATGCCCTTGTTAACATGGAAGCCAGGTCGATGGAGGCCAAAATGCTGACTCGGCGCTGTGTGGTAGCTAGATTACGAGAGATAAACATGGTGAAATATCGTGACTTATTAACTCAGAATGCTGGAGCTCTTCTTATACTCTTACCTCAGAATCTATCAGTAATTGCATCTGAGGAAAAAGAGGTAAGTAGGATAGAGCTGGGTTATGATAATGGGCAGTCATTTGATAATGCCAAGAAAGAGGATGGCCCTTCCTGTTTCTGATATGGTCCTTCATTCATCATCCGGAAACATTCTTTTACACTTTAATATGCAATTTTAACCAAAGCTACTTATCCTTAAAGTGGCATGAGCTGCCAAAATTCACACTTTTTTCATTATTTCTGATCGTCACGAACCGAAAACGTGTTCGAAAAGTAAACAAAATTTAAATAACCGGGACGACCATTCATTCATTCTAAGCCAAAGTTAGTTCAAAACAATACTTTATCGTACATTTTCGAGACTAAAGGCAATAAAAAGCTTCTGAATTGTACGTCTTGAGAAAAATAACCAATAGTTTCAACATTCCGTGTCAACCTCAAAATATCAACATTTTGGCAGCTCATGCCCCTTTAAATTGCCTTATTAAGTCAAGCTACATTGTGTATGATTATTATAATATTATACAAGTTGAAGGTGAACTGATCATGAATATATTAAGTATTAAACACTCCTAATGGACAAAGATTAAAAAAATGCATTTGATCAATACTCAGCAATAGCTGTAACAATATCCTACTTAGTAAAGTTACTTGATACATCTGTATGTTGTTTATTTCTGTTTCACATTTTAAGCTCTTAATGGCCTTAGAGAGGGACCTGATGGTAGAAGAAACCAATCTACCTGTGTATTTTACTCATGAGACTCCTGAAGTAGGACAAATGTATGATGAGGTGAAACGGGCCAGTTCCAGTGACCAGGCTGCTACTGCTGTTGAAGGTAACAACAACACCAACATGTATATGTACAAGGAACAATTTCCTTAAATTCCACCATTTGCATTGTTTAATTCCACAAAAGTGGATTTTAAGTCAGTATTGGATTTTTTTTCCGGTACCACAACCAGTGCTACAGATAATGTATTACATTCATAAATAATGAGAGAAAAAAATTATAATGGGTCTACAAAACAATACCAAATACTACATGATAAACTTAGGTACAGGGAAACTGAGAAAATAAATATAGCCAGTGCAACATAAAGACATTTTATTGGGTAATTATTCAAAATAAGCATATTATTGCCTACATGTATACCTACAGATTAAAACAAAAATGTAGCTGTCAAGTTAAATGTTAGAAACTTTATGTTGGTTTTCAAAGCCTTTGTTCCAAAGTTATGATAATGGTTAACGCTGGTTGGTCAACATTTGACCTAATTGTGACAAGATTACTCCCCTGTGCTAATTTTAGTGGTTTTCCTCAAGCCGCAAAGCGTTGTCGAATGAAGATCTTATTTCAGATAACTTTTATTCAAATCAAATGTGGATCATTTTATTTTTGAAACTTGAGACAAGAAATCAAATAAGTAAGACAAACAGTTCAAGACTTCAACCAACATCACAAGACAAGTGATCACAGGCATAAAGCACAAGCTCTCGGAAACTTTGCCTCGTGCCATCAACATATGACATGCGCCATGGCAAGTCAGCTGTTAGCATAATACAAGAGGCTGGGGTTGGTTACGCCCGTTCTTATTGACCACATCTGGATAGTTACTGCCAATTCTAAAATTGTATCCTGAAATCCTACTAAACCTGGCAATGCCTCCATGTAAGAGAATTAATCTTGAGTGCAACATAAAGCAACAATCAATCAAACCTGAACTCATTCAGGTATTTGATATATAACTGTTTCAGTATGTGGAATGTAGGTTTTACTATCTACTCTCGCTCCTAGGTACATGTTTTAACACTAATAGTTTGGGTTTTCAGCACTGTTAGGGAGTGCCCTGGCAAATGGTTATCAATTAGTAATTAATGGAGCTCAAGCAAAGAGTATGGCAGATTTCCAGATTACAAATATCCAGGTAAGTGATCTCCAAACTAAATTTGATTCCTTAATGATTACTTATATATTTTATCTTTTTCTCGAGTCTGTAAAAAGCTGCTGGGCTCCATCACAATGTCATGATTAAACCTAACAGCACTGTTAAAACTGAATAAATCATTTAACCCTCAACTAAAATATATTTGAGAAGTGTCCAGTCTTTACCATTTTTATTTCCTTCTATAAATAGATTTACAATGAAATTGTTAGCTACTGTAGGAAGTGGCATGTAGAAGAAAAGACAGTATTCCTGGATCTATTTTCCATTTTTAATAACTACAAATAAATTGTACGTCCAACTTACTGCATTTTTCAAATTAACTGACATATTTGATGTCCTTGCAAAGAGTACTCAGCGTATCTTGTTTTATCGAATTCATGTGCAACCTTTACGTTGATATGTAAAATTCTATGGGTTCTTTTTTTCATAATTTTTGATTGTCAAAGAGAAGTTCATTGTTTAAAGTACTTTGAAAAAGGAAAGGATTGACTGTGAAAGAAAAACTATTTGTACAGTCAGTAGCCTGTATGAGCTGAAGATGTATGCTAATTGGGAACAAAATTCAAATAGCTGGAATGTACAAGTTCCTTTTTGGGGACCTTAACGTACAGTGAATGTCTTCAAGATTGGTATCAGCGAATAGCCCTTATTTTGTAGTTTTAGATAAAATAACCAACAAATACATGTACACCTATTTGTTACTGAGTTTCCTGCTTTTGGCCGCCTGATGCTTGTGTTGAAGAAGCTTTCAATGATTTTTATCAGTTGTAATGATCAACATGAGATTAATGTTATCCTGACCCTTTGTGTTGATGGAATGCTGCTCCATGTTGCTCAAATCCAATGTTTGTTATTTTCAGGGTAAATTGTCGGGGTATGGAATAGAAGATCAGTTACCCACTGTAGCTGTGATAGCCCACTATGACAGCTATGGTATAGCACCAGTAAGTATCATTAGAAAATTGTTAACAATCTGTAAATTACAAACATTATTGACCTTGATAGAGAAATTAAAACATGGAACATCGAGAAAATCGTTTCTGGAGGAAATTCTGGAGGAAATTGTCCTGAATTTGGTTGATTTGATATGAAACTTTCTTTTTCTTTAAATTTTCTCTCAGTGATTTTTCTATTTGCTCAATCACTCATTATTGATGTTTATTTTTTAGGGTTTAGCTGAAGGTGGTGACTCTAATGGCAGTGGGGTAGCCATGTTGATTGAACTCTCTCGTCTCTTCTCGAAACTCTACACTAACTCCAGAACTCATGCCAAGTATCCTTTCACAATACTGGTACTCACAGAAGGTCGGGATTTCCTCCGGTCAAAGAGCCTGGTTTCCTCCTCCGCTAAACCGTGCAATGCCGCCATATATGTAAAATACTCTTAAGTGTGGCGTAACAGTTCAATCAATCAATCTTAAATATTGACCACTATGTAGATTCTACGTCTGACACAATCAGCCAGGCAGTTTTTTGACAGTACAAACAATATGTAATAGATTCGGTTCACTGGTTCTTTGTGTCTGGTATAAACAAGTTGAATGAAAATTTCCTTTCATGTGCGCTGATATTGTTAGTGACAAGTATTCCTGAAAAATATATGGTGCAGAATTAAGGGACCTGGGCCCTGTCTTACAAAGCTGGTGTAGGTTACGTCGGATGTAAATCAGTGTTAAAGCTATTGGAACTTACGCCCTAGTCGCAACTCGTCCATGTTGTAGGCCTATGCGCAACTTTACGCCAGCTTCGTAAGACAGGGCCCTGATGAGCTGAGGGCATTCTGGCTTTGCTTTAGCCATCGCTGCAGGGAGGAATGTCCTATTCGTTAGCCCCCGTGTTGTTCTATGGTCTGTAAAGCCTAACGTCCAAATTTGAATGGTGTTAGGTTGTTAGACTGATCTTTTGGACAGTTACTACTATTTGTTTGTAATATGACCTTAGCTGTTGAGTGCTAAGTTAAGCCTTTATCAATCAATTATAATGTCACAATTGAATTTCTTTGTTACGCATTCATTTTAGACCTGGCGTAAAGGATTTATGAACAGGATTTAAAGCTGGTTTGTTTATGGACTAAATGTATATTTGAAAAACATCAGTTGAAACGAAATTCTACCCCTCCTGCATGTGCGTGCCGTGTGCAAATATACATGTTAAGTAGAGATGACTTTTCAAACAACATCGAGTCTGTAGTGCAACATGGGCTGGTAGGTTTACCTCCCCCGGAAGAAGTGATATTTTGCTTGTTATCATACAAAATGAAGGATTTAACCTGATAATGTTGTGAGTGTGGTTATATTCTGTCCTTTTATATTGAAAACTGGGCTGTCATGAACGTATTCAGTCATCAAAGGGTTGATTTCACAACATTTCCCCCGATAGCATCGTCAGCAACCCAGCCTGTCAAAGCGGTAGCCATAGTGACATTATGTCATTCTGCTTCAAAATATCTGGGACAACGGTTGCACGTGACCAAAGCTTATCGTTGATTGGTTAAAAGTGCCCACTCTGTCCCGAGGGAGGGAAAAGGAACGACAATCAACAACAGGTCACTTTTTCCTCATTTTTCTCAATTATCGGGGTATAATTGACTTTAATACCTTCGTCTTGGTGTTTATTGCATCACCCGATACCACTGAACGTTGGTTCGCACCTTGTCAAACCCCTCGAATGCTGCGCATTCTCATGGTTTGACTCGGTACAAACCAACCTTTCACTGGTATCGGGTAACGCAACAAACACCGCTACGGCGGTATTAAACCCTTAAACAACCTTCGCGTTAGTTCCCTGGTAGTCAAAAAAAGAACGGGGAGGAAATATGCATATTTTTCGGAACTACTTGGAAAAATGACGTCCTACACGACCTGCGATGTGTACAAACTTCTAGAAGACGTACTGAGACAGCAAAAATCGTCTATTACGTCATCGCTGTGAGGGTACGTTCTTGAGATAAGCATTGTAGATCGGCAAAGGTAGCTTGAATTTTGTATGTGTTGCGACTGAAATTTAATTTTCTTTTTGGTCAGACTTTTAAAGTACATGTTCTACAACACACTGAACGTAAATTAGAAAATATTTCCAACGGCTGTTCATAAATCCTTTAAGCACTTTTGCTTACACAATAGATTTTTGAACAACCCGGCCCTATTTCTCTGCACAGATTCACTTTTAACTGAATACTAAGTTCCTTAATAGTGTATCAGATACAATCTTGTGTTCCTGCTGTCAGGGGGTGGAAAATTCAACTATCAAGGTACAAAGAAATGGCTAGAGGACAACATAGATTCTCCAGGTAAAGTCCCCCCCCCTCCCTAATGACTAACATTTATGTACATTTGTATATATATCTTTTTTTTTCCTATGTATAAGACTTTCTGTTGGCCTCAACATACAATCAAGGAGTCAAAGCTGATTTTTATCCCCCCGGCATATAATGCGGGGGGATATAGCAGTCAGCTTGTCTGTCTGTCTGGCTGTCTGTCTGTCCATAATCATTTCTTATCATCGCATCTCCTCCCACAGTTTTTATCAGATTTTTTTAAAACTTGGTTGACATACTGGATATCATTCGAGGATGTGCACCTCCTATTTTGGTTCCGCTGGTTTCATTATTTTTAGAGTTACTGCCCTCGTCCGACAGTATAAGACGATATAGACAATTAGTGCTTGTCATCGCATCTCCTCCCACGGTTTTTATCAGATTTTTTCGAAATTTGGTGGACTTGCTGGATATCATTCGAGGATGTGCACCTCCTATTTTGGTTGCGCTGGTTTCATTATTTTTAGAGTTACTGCCCTTTTCCGACAGTATAAGACGATATAGACAATTAGTGCTTGTCATCGCATCTCCTCCAACGGTTTTTATCAGATTTTTTAAAAACTTGGTGCACATGCTGGATATCATTCGAGGATGTGCACCTCCTATTTTGGTTGCTCTGGTTTCATTATTTTTAGAGTTACTACCCTTTTCCGACAGTCAGTATATGACGACATAGACAATTAGTGCTTGTCATCGCATCTCCTCCCACAGTTTTTATTACATTTTTTTAAAACTTGGTGGACATGCTCAATATCATTCGAGGATGTGCACCTCGTATTTTGGTTGCGCTGGTTTCATTATTTTTTAGAGTTACTGCTCTTTTCCGACAGTATAAGACGACATAGACAATTAGTGGTTGTCATCGCATCTTCTCACACAGTTTTTATTAAGTTTTTTTGAAACTTGGTGGACATGCTCAATATCATTCGAGGATGTGCACCTCGTATTTTGGTTGCCCTGGTTTCATTATTTTTAGAGTTACTGCCCTTTTCCGACAGTATAAGACGACCTAGACAATTAGTGGTTGTCATCGCATCTCCTCTCACGATTTTTATCCGATTTTTTAAAAACTTGGTGGACTTGCTGGATATAATTCGAGGATGTGCACCTTCTATTTTGTCTGCGCTGGTTTTATTATTTTCAGAGTTACTGCCCTTTTCCGACATAGACAATTAGTGGTTGTCATCGCATCTCCTCCCACGGTTTTTATCAGATTTTTTTGGAAAATTGGTGGATATGCTGGATATCATGGAAGGATGTGCACCTCCTATTTTGATGGCGCTGGTCTAATTATTTTCAGAGTTACTGCCCTTTTCCGACAGTATAGCATAGATATCTTATAATAACTTAAAATAAATAATAAATCTTATGCGGGGCCGGGGGGATACGGCATCTTCTGATGACTCTTGTTTTCTTGGAATTCATACTTTCATGAAAAAAGAAACATTGAATTGGAACTGGTTTGTAACATTGGTTTTAACTCAATTTCAACCCTAAAATGGTCTGTAAATTTAAAAAAACTGAATTTCGCCTTCTAAAAAACAGGCATTTTAGAAATATGACCCCTTGTGTACTTTCAAACAAACTTTTATATCTGGGGTGTACGCACCGTGAATTCGAGAGTGAGAGATTTATTTTACCCTGTCTTATTATTTCAGATACGAATGTGTTAGGAGATGTGGTTTTTGTGTTGTGTTTGGATTCTGTGGGACAGGGAAATACACTGAACCTTCATGTATCTAAACCACCTAAAGAAGACAGTGCCGGGGGAATCCTGTTTAAGGTTAAAACTAATGCTATTTTCAGCTCTCACATTTATTAGTCTGGGATAGTCACATCAAACATCATGTTTACTGACTTCTGAGTCCGTGATTGAAGAGGTCTAAAGACTGTATTAATGTAAACCCATGGTATTTCATTATGTTGTTACTACATGTACATGATATACATGTATTATCCCACCTCACACTGAATACTTCCTGTTGATTGGTTGAAGCCATGCTGATCCATACAGGGCGACTACCATATATGGCTTGTGACGTCATGTCTAGACACTTGTCAGTCGTGTCTGCTCTTGCCATTAGAAAATAGCTTTTGGAGTTCACTTTCTGCATTTTATGAAAGCCAATTTTCAGAAAGAGGGCTTGAATGTCGTACAATTTAGGTCTTCGGTGGGATAAATTCGTTACAGGGTTTTGTTCGAGGGGGGATACGGAAATATATGGGGTCAGTAAACAGTATATTGAGCTCGGCTAACGCCTCGCCCAATATTTCGTTTACTGATCCCATATATTTCCGTATCCCGCCTCGTAACTAATATTATTTATTCTGAAAAACATCTGTTACCAGTCTGTATGATTGTGTTCCCAATTTTTTTGTTAATTTTGTATAGTTTGAACTAATCACACTTTCCATTTTTGTGCCGCGGAATTGTTGCGATAAGACTGTAATGATGTTGAGCGTGACATTAAATCTTCTATCTCTCACTAACTGACTGTGTTCAAGGACTGCTAGATGAAGAATCCATGTGTTTTCTCGTGTTAATTTGTGCCATTGTTTTGAATGTAGAACATGGAGGATGTTGTCTCTGAGTATTACCCAGAAGTCCAGTTTAAAATGGTGCACAAGAAAATCAATTTAGCTGAGGACTCATTAGCCTGGGAGCATGAGAAATTGAGTATGAGACGTCTACCTGCCTTCACTCTGTCCAGATTAGATACCCATAAATCACCTATCAGAACATCCATCTTAGATACCAGGTATGTCTCAACACTGTGTTGAAGTTATCAGAATCTGATTCACATTGTATCACAAAGATATTGTTCAGCCTCTTTAACCATCATGATACTTCTGGGCCCTGTCTTACAAAACTGACCTAAATATGCGCATAAGCCTACAACATAGATCGGTTGCGTCCAGGGCGCAAGTTACCATAGCTTTAACACTGATTTACGTCTGATGTTACTTCCGCCAGCTTTGTAAGACCTGGCCCTGGTATTTATTCCACCCTGTTCAACCAAGTTTTACTTATTTTCTTTCCACAACTATAAGAGACCAAGTTGATGTGTCCGTGGTAAAGAGAAACACACATATAGTAGCGGAAGCTTTAGCCAGATACGTCTACAATTTATCCAGTCAGGGCTCTATACAGCTGTTTGGAGAAGGTCTGGTATGTATAAAATTTCTCTGTCTATCATGTGGTCTTTACTCAATTGCTCTTAGGGAAATTATCATGTCATCTTCACTCAACTGTTCTACGGGGAATAGTTACCAAGTACTGCACAAGTTTCCTGGTCTGGTTTCTGCCCTCACTAAACCTCGCAACTCCGCTGTTGACGGGAAATATATATATATATAACTTTATTTAATCAGGGTGACTCCATCAGTTCCAGATGAAACTGTTCTCCCTTGAGGCCCTCAAATAAAACATATACAATGGACAAATAAACAAATGAATAATGACAGATAGAGAAAATAATAATAATAATAAGACTCTGCCTTATGTCCAATATCTGTATATTTGGCGTGATTTTCAGGCATGTACTGCAAATGTCTTAGAACAAAAATGTGACCTCATGTTGAAGTCACATGTGTGGGATTTCAATTGAATATTACAAATGACCATATGTAGCTTAATTTGCCTGGACCAACAGGAATGCTAGAATGTAGTATCATTGTTTTAGTTCAATTGGATAGAGGACTCATAACATGTCTAGAATTATCATCTGTTATTCTATTAGTTGTTTTAGAGACATTTGAGAATTAGATGAAACCATAATGAGGAAACAAACTTCAAACGTCACTGTTTCAAATAAACCGAAGTTTGTTAACCCTAATTTCTCTTTTCTTGTAATGATTGTATTGATATTTCAGGCAGTAGAAGAGAGGTTAATAAAGGCCTGGTTAGATCAGTTGACATCACAACCAAGAGCTGCACAACTTTTACCAAAGGGTCACAGTCTAGTACATACTTTAACAGAAACTCTGACTCGTTATCTGAAGGAAGTGAAAACAACCAGTGTAAAAGCTGATAAACGGTAAGAGAATCATCACAATATATTACCATGTTACCATGCTGTGTTATAAACAAGCTGCCTTTCTATTTTCCTTTGAGTGGCATGAGCTGCCAAAATATCGAATTTTTTCATAAATTCTGATTGCCATGAGAAGTTGAGAGTGCCTTGAAAAATCAAAAGATTTAAGTTGATTTAAAAAAATATTGCTAATGTCAGTTAGCGATACAAACCGAAAATGTGTGTTAATGATGGATAAAATTTAAATTCTCCGGATGGACGAGTTCATTTTTTAGGTGTTGGGTTTAAAGCTACCTTATTTTTATTTTGTACTTTTGTACTCTAGCTTATTTTATTTCAGTGAAAGTTTCCTAATATTTGGCAGCTCATGCCATTTCAACATTGCGTCAGCTATTTTTAGATCAATAATGTATTATAGTAGATTTAGGTCCAAAAACATGGTGACAAACTTGAAGTAGGAATATGCAACATCATGCCATGTCTTAGCCAAGCCATTGGCTAAGTTGCATCACATGACTACTCTATACCGCATCTTTATTTTATTCACCACCGATTTGATAAAACTAATGAAAAAAGGCAGCCTTGTGAATGGCCCATGGAACTTATTCTTGATTATGACGACACATTCAAATTTCAATTATTCACTTACGAGGGGAACTATTATTTATCTCAATTGATTTACGCTTTCAACATTTTTGATCCCATACTAATCTTAAGTGTAAACAAAGTTTTATCCTGCTATGTTCTATTGTAATGATATTATATAGATGTCTTTATAATGTCTGAGGGGCCTCGGTGGTGACTCCAGTGGGTTAGAGTGATCGTCCCTCAATCCCACTCAAACCTTCCATCAATGTGACACGAGTATGAATCCCACTCAGACCAAATAAAAATTGAAAAATTTCTGAGTGTATATTTCACTCTGTTGCCGTATGTGAAAGAGTTGACAGGTACTTGCTAAAGCAATGAGCTCAGTTTTCTTCCCCATTGAAGCATATAAGGGAAATAATCTTTTATGTGTTACATTATATTACAGAGACCCAGAGTTTGTGTTTTATAGCGGTGCCCAGTTCACAATGAACTCATACAGGTAAGTCAGAAAACCCGAGTAAATTACCATGTTGTTTGGATGACTTTCTTAAATAATCTTATATCACACACCAGTCAACTAATCATTATATTCTTATGATTCTTCACTTTGTAGAAACATTTATATAATGTAAAGAATATGAGATGAGAATATATTAGAGTCGCTAAAGAAATTTATTAGGTGATTAGTTTCTCAAACTAGTTTAAATATTAAGACTTGTCTGTTTCAGTGTAAAACCTGCAGTATTTGATTTGCTCCTAGCTCTTGGCATTCTCGGCTATTTAGGAATTTTATACCTTGTTATACAGGTTGGTTTATTGTTATACCTCTTATATCATTATATTTGTTATACTAACGAAGAAAATCCAATTTGCCACTACTTTGAAGGATCTTATCTTTGATGTCAAAACTAAAATCATCATCAATAGGTGATAGAAACTTAATGGCAAAAGGGTATACATGTACAACTTGAATACATTGTGAGGGGTGTGGTGGGGGACTTGATTGAATCATTCAAAAGCCATAGGAAAAATGTTTTAATTGTACACAATTCAAAACTAAAAATTGTCAATGCATTGTGCTGTTTGTACTGTTGTAGAATTTCTATCTTATATTGGGTGTGATGAACAAAATATCCAGTCCCAAGAAAACACAGAAGGTTCAGTAAATAACACATGTAAGTTTTACCACAATTGTCTTGTCAACAATAAAATTAATGTCGTTCAAAACTAATTGATTGATTGATTGTTTGGTGTTTTACGCCGCGCTCAAGATTATTTCACTTATATGGCGGCGTTGCCAGTTTTATTGTGGGAGGAAACTGGGCTCTATGCCCGGAGGAAAACAACGACCTTCCGTTGGTAATTGGCAACCATCCCACATAGGTCGTTCGAGTCGATCAAAATTGAAGGATGAATTTCGAAATAATACGTGACTGGTTGTCAGTTAAACTGTTGTGCCTCAGTACTTTATAGGGAATAAGATACTTCATCTTAACAGCTTTCCACCAATGAGCTGCGGGTTCAATTCCGCTCCATTTTTTACTGTATTTTCAATCGGCCATTGTGAAATGGTAGCTAGGAACAAGCTCTATTCAGTCCTCCTCCCCCTCCTCCAAATATAACTGACAATAAGCCAGATAGCTGTACAAGTCAGGAAAAACTTGATCGAAACCCCCTTCAAATAATAGTTCAGTCTATAATTTACCCCTCAAGAATAGTCACTGGATTACTTCACTTGATAGTTTAAGGGGACATAGGATAGGATTTTGACAGTGACATAACAAGTTTCTCGTTTGATAAAGTTCTATCCATGTCCACTATTAACTTATTTATAGTAACAAAATATTCAAATTAAAGGCCAGTTGGGCTGTCAATTTATGCAATGCGCTTTTTATAAAAACAAATGTTTATAAGCGGATGTTTTATTTCATAAGTTGACAATAGAAGGTAACTTTCATTGACACGAACATTCATAGTAAAAAAAAAAATAGCTTTTTCGTAAATCGTTTCTGAAGTTATAATTGCAATTTTAAAGCTCCCTGAAATGCTTTGATAACATTGATTTGGAACTACCGTATTTCCTCTAATGTTTCGCACGCCAGTTTTTACCCTCCCTGTTCGCACTGCTGTTGATATGAAAGGAACCGCCTAGAAGTGGGGGGACATATTCACACCTCTGCTAACGAGCCCTGCTGTGACGAGTCGAGTGACTGCAAAGCGGCTGGCAGGGGAGCTAGTTATTCATCACTGATCGGTCAGTAAACGGCTTAGCCAATAGCCTGCATAATTAGGTTTCACGATCCAAAATCTGTAAATAACAGGGCCTCAGATTACATAATCATAAGAATATTATGGTGATAAAGTCTGCTGCCATTTAAAATTCCAAACAAATTTGTTGTTGCAGTCCCGTCAGCGAGGAAATCACACATGTTTGAGGTGTAAGGTGTTTACAAAGCCGGATCACGCTGTCTAGTGTCACACTACGGCGTACGTTATCCGTAAATAGGAAGAGTGAAAAAAAAAACCGTTCAAATAAGCGATTACTTGTACATTTTTATTGATTTTATTAAAATATATTTTCCTTAATTGATCTTTTTGTAAAGGAGAATCCAAGTTTGTTCCAATATAAGGGAATTGTTTTTGATAATCGGTCCCTGACGAAACTTTGAGTTTGACTTCGAAGTCGACTGAGTTGATCTCAAGTCGTGTCAAGAGTCAAGTTCACACTTCAAGCCAGTAACTGTTTTTTTCTTTCTTTTTAAATTTTGATTAAAAGGTACGCTTGGGCTTTTAATCATACTAGCTCTACAAATTTAATCTAAAGGTCATTGATCGAATGGGTTGTTATACGCCGTACTCCGTGAATTTAATTCTTATGGTTTTCTAATTTGGACTGAGCCATCACCCCTATTAATAAGTAGACCGTTCCGTTTATACTTTGGCATTCTGCAGCTCCATGTATAACAAACAAGATTTCCGCCATTAAAACTTTATTTCCTTATGATCATACCATCTTTTTACATCGGGAATATTGTACTCGTGAGAAAAAACTTAGTTTTCCCCACAATCTTTGACCGCATGACATAAATATTGCAGCTCCGTAACGGACGTTGTTGCCGCTTCTATACACTACGGCCGTGCTGTACTCTGTACATGAAGGGCTATAGAATAAAGCGCGAAAAGTTGAAAACAGTGAAGATATTCATACAATACGATCGCTGTAAAAAGAAAAGACAAGAATAAAAGTAATTTATTGTTTAGAAATTTACTTTTATAATCAATTTGGTAATATAATCACGCCTATTCTCACCAAAATAAGCAGCAATGCACATATAACCTGCACACGACTATATAGTATAACCCGCAGGGCGTATTTCAGTTTTCACAACACTTATTTTACGGAACCCGCGGGTTATTTGCGTGAAAATACGGTAGTCTTACCGGTTATAGTTAGGGCTGTAATATTAAAAGCAACTTCTCACACATTTGCAATGTTACCATAACTTGTAATTAAGATTACTCGAAAGAATAAATAACTTCAGTAAGTGCCGATAGCTTCCCTTTGATTTGTTCTTTATCGTGGAGGTATTTTTTAAATCAAAAGCGGACATTTACTAAAAAATTGTCATAGTTGATCTCGGCATTTCTCCACAATCTGTAAAGTATAATTTGAAAGTATTTAAGCCCAGAACAAAGACTTGACAAAGTGTCATTTTACTTATAATATCTGCTGTATAATTAAAACACTGGCAAAGTGTTCATCTATTGATTGTACTATCTACTTAGGCCTTTGTATACCGCCCACTGTCACAGTCGTCACCTCCGTGGTCCAATCAAGCTGTTCATTGTTTGGTGATTATAGGATTATCCCCTCGTTCCCCATACTCTCTCCAGGGGGTTATCGTCTTTTTTTGCGTGCGAAACATTAGAGGAAATACGGTAGTTTATACTACATTGAGCATTATTGTCCTGGTGCTGACGTCATGGATCATTGGGGTGAAGTAAATAAATAAAAACAGGTTAATCTTTTGGTCAATTTGGTACTTTTTTAACAGAAATAGAATAATGTTAAGGTATGGATCTGTCGATGTCTCAAATTATAAATCTGTTTGTTACATTGTTTTCTTTGTTGTACATTTACAGATTACCACATCGTGTGAGATAGTTTATCCCTCTCCTCAGACTGACATCTAGCAGTAATATTTCCTAGCCAAAGAACATTTATTTGTGTGTGGAAACATTGATAACAAACAATTATTGAAAGGAAGAAAACTGACTGTGTGATGTTCATGTGTGTGACTGATTTGTTGTATAAATCAGGCACCTTAAGGAAATACATTCATTTTTTGGGCAATGCAAAATTAAAATTGGACTGAATTTTTACATTTTTTAAAATAAACATTTCTTTAAAAAATGGTAAGCAAAATAATTGCTTCCATTTAACTCAAAATTCTAGTTTAAAAAAAAATTATCATTACGGTTGACTGTTCATCTTTTCCTTAATTTGTTTTTGTGTTTTTTTTTCGTTTGTCAGTTTTTATCAAATGTATCTTTGATTGAACTCAAAACATTTTAAATGATAATTAGTAACATCTTTGAAAAAAAAAATGCAATATGTTTAAAAAGCAATTTTTATATATTTCATCACCATTGTAGCTTACACGATAACATTCTTTTTGAAAGCATTTTGTTGAAATAATTATTGTTAAATAATTATTCAGAAGTGGAAACAATTCTCTATATTGCATTTTACTGATCTACATTGTAAATCAAAATTAAGTAAATTTAACCTTCAATAATGTGATTTTTTTTTAATCAGAGAAGTAAAGAATCCATAATGTAATGGTGTGTTTCCACAGACTTACATTAGCGCTTGCGTTGACAGATACAATTGTTTAACAGATAGGGTGATGTGTTTCCATGGACTTGCGTTAACGCATGCGATTGAGAGTGTGATCTGTCATAAGGTTATGGTGAAAAGTCAAGGTCATATCACTGACATTTTTTTTTTCGGTTTGGGGAAAGAATGTGAATAAGTGGACATTAACATAGCCTTTTCATACAATATATAGTTACAGCACAAAGACAAGTCAGTAAAACTGAGTAAACAAACTCACTTGGTGTTTTCTGTGGATTTCGATCTGACAGCAAAAGGTCATTAGGGTCGGAAAACCCCTTCAATGACGTCATGATAAACGAAATCCCTCATCTGTTACCTCGTCGGATGTATTAAAAATGGGACAAGCTCCATTCTCTGTCTGTTATAAATGAGTGCGTTAAAAACTATCGGACTGACCGTGGAAACACTATAGCGTATTTCTGTAGTTCCCATTCTTTGGGGGAAAACGCATCCATCAACGCATGTGTTAACACAGGTCCTTGGAAACACACCATAATATGTAAGATTGACTACAGAATAAGTATTGTAAGATTGACTACACAATAAGTATTAACACTCAATTGAATAGTCCTTTTAAAAAAATGTTTGTCTGGAACTTTTATTATCTTTCATGAATGGCAATAAAGCTGTCAATATCTGTTTAGGAAATAATTATTGTATTGAAAATTAACATAATCTAAACATTATTGTGAAATCCAATGAGGAGATAATAACTAAATGGTAAATAATATATTTATGAACTCTACAACATACGGGCAGAGGAAAATCGTCTTGTCTAAAATAACCATGGAGACAAGATTCTAATTGTGTCATAAGGGATGGGTAGGTCATTTAGACCTTTTTACCCAATCATAGGTTGTTTGTAATAAACCAAAACCATTATTATTTTTTATGTTGAAGGCAGAAGTTTGCATTTAGTATAATTTACTGACAAAGTAAATGGTGTATATATAATAGTTCAGTCAGCTGAACACGAGTTCCATCAGCTTGGGCATTCCATTTACGTACACCAAGAGGCATGTTTTCAAAATCCTGCAGCCTTTAATAACAGGATATCATTTTCTTTAACTGTCCGAACAATAGATTTCCTGTCGGGAATTGTATATTTCTATCTGTAACCAGTAGAAATCGTGAGGTTCATCCAGGTTAGGGCAAGCTTTTTGCTTATCTTGAGTAGGACATAAATATCAGTTTAATTTTTCTGAAGGTTACCAATACTCATGTTAAACTTCTAAAAAAAAAACTTTCTTTGACTGAAATAATTTAGGGGTTACTCAAAGCGATGGAATTATTTATGAACATTTGTAAGGGGATAATATGGTTAACTTTCACATTCCATCTAGTAAGTCTGATAGGTAGCCTATATAGTCAGGAAATCAGTATCTTTGTGTTGTTGTAAACATGGTAACTAATAGGATTTAGTGAAGACACTTAATCTTGTCATTTTTCCACCTTAATAAATCATTGTGATACACAAATGTTTTATACCATAATATATGCTGTTGTCTTCTGCTTTCTGCCAGTAAAGTTTACTCCTTTAATGGATATTAATGGATAAATGGATATCACGAGATATTGTGGGAGCCCTTGTTGACAAGCTGGAGGGATAGAAGAATATACCTACAGTTCAATCACACTATCAGAGAAAAATAAATCGAGAAAACTTGTATGTTTCACTTGATCACTCTAAGTAAAATAGTTGTCAGCTAGCTTCTGACAGTGATCATGATGGGTTTCTTCTGGACAAAGTCTGGTTTCCTCTCCCAATAAACTTTGCAACTCTGCCATATAAGTGAAGTGGTGATTGATCGATGTTTTACGACGCACTCAAGATTATTTCACATACGACAGCGTTGCCAGGTTTAGTGGGGGGGGGGGGGGGGAACCCCCCACCTTCGACGGGCACCTGACAACTCTTCCACATACAATGACTGAGTGAAAAATCCACTCCAATTTTTATTTGGTCTGAGTGTAATTGAACCTGCGCTGCATCAATAGAAGGTCTGTGTGGAACTAAGGGATGATCACTCTTATCCACGTGACCACTGAGGCCTTCTGAATATTGTAAGTACATTAGCAAAGTGATTTTGTACAATGGCAAAAGAGATAACCGAGGAGTGAGCAAAAACTTTAAAATAATTTTGTGTGACGCTGTTATGTCCGATGTAACTTTGTCAAAGGTACAGATCTCCGTGACGGGTTTTGCATTAGATTTGTAAATGTTTCTAGAAATCCGGTCCAGTACCTTAATAACCTTAACCTTGGCCCAATGACGTCTCTGCCATTAAACATTTCATTCATGGGTTAACTCTGAAGGGATTCTTTCAGTATAAGGTCATCACTGTAGTATTCCGGTAATAACTTCACCCAAATCATTGAACTAAGGACTATTGGTTCAACCTTGACCTTGAGGGTCCTCGGCTGTTCAGTAGGTTAGACGGATTGTCCCTTAATCTTTAGTGTGGCGTAAAAACATCAATCAATCAATCAACCATGACCTTGAAATCGAAAATAATAATAAATAACCTGAATAACTGAATGTAATAAGTTTTCAATTGTTAATGATTATTTATTTGAAACACAAACACAGTATAAGAATGAAAAAGAGGAGTCCTATTGTATATAAACAAACACATCCTGTTGTCTTGATAGTCCCCAAAATAATGAGTTCATGCAGTATGTTCTCTAATACTGACAATGAAATTGAGCAGTTAAAATTGGCCCAAGAAGCTGTGATTTGTTTGGTTCAACTTCCAGTTCCTATATCAGGATATCTAATACTGGTTCAAATATTTGAATAAAATGATGATTCAAGTACTCCTGTACTTACATTGTAACATGGGTAAATACTCAAGTGACATGATTTGCCAAAGTTTTCCCATGGATTAGTATTGACAATGAAATGTGAGCTTTTGAAAACTGATTAATGACTGGTTTTGAAATATAATTGACTCTGTAACTTAATGAACTGAATGTGTGCGGTCACGATTTTCAATTTTAAACAAATGGTACCCTCTTCAAAATTTAGGTTTTCATTACTGGTGAACGCCACATTGACATATTTCCTAGAGGGATATAAAAGGAAATCTTTTTTCGAAGAAATTGCTAACACTCTTCTAAATTTAAATAAAGATCAGAAATTTGGCAGCTCATGCACCTTTAACATTTCAAATTAAAAAATTTCTCCATTTTTAAGTGAATGACCTACAAATAACATAATGAAATTGTTCTCAATTACAAAGTTTTTATTTGATTTTTAATCGCAGGAAATAATTTCCTTAAAATGTTATTTTGTGTTCCATAACCACATAATGCAAACGACACAAAAGCACTTATAGGCTAAATATAGGCATAAAAAAGGACAAAATGTACAGATAATACAAGATAGCACAGTTCATTTTAAATGCATTAGTCCAAAACATTTTTACACATATTGGCTTAGCCCAACTCATTTACAATAGACGATAAAACTCACAAAGAAAACAACACAAAATATTTAATAGTCACAAAAAAAAATGGCCGATTAAAAAAAACAAATAGGATAGCACTTTGTTTTATGTAAAAGTATGTAAAAAATGTTGCAAATTTGTAAATATGGACCAAATTTTAACATTGCGTTCAGTATGATATCAAGCACCATTTTTAATTCACAACATAAAATATAAATCCCACACCATAGAAATTTCTATTGAGTCTAATTTGTTAAATTTATATATTGTTCTTGTCCACTATCCAACATTCCGTATGACTGTACATATCATTTGTTAGTTATTGTACATATCTATATTGTACAGTATTTATTGTTTCTCTAGCCAACACTTCATATAATTTGTCTATGTTAATTATCTATCTTTAAAAACAACAATCCATTTCCTTACCTATGAGGGACCATGGGATGATTTTTGGTACAATTGGCAACAACCACTTCTTGATGTAAAATGGCAAGATACTTCTTGTGGGTGAGCGAGACGCAATTTTATCCTCAATTTATATACTATATACTATTATATACTATTTCACCAACGTTTTTGATACATTTGTAAGACAGGCCCCTGTCAGAGTAATGTATATAAATAGTACAAAATGGTAGTTCAGTTCGCATTGTTTCATCACAAGAGTGGTCAAACACAGTTTACATGGAGACGTGTGGTACAGTCTTCTAACTGTGAATTGAGCATGGTTTGATATCAGGACCACTTCTTACTGATCACATAGCTGCCTGATACTCAAATCAACATGTTTTTTCTTCTTTTTTTTTACAAAATGATTTAACAAAAAATTAATTTAAATTTGTTATCTATGAGATGAGCTTCATACTTCAGTGTGATCGGGATCATCATTGGGATGTCCTGATGAAATGACGCGAGTTTTTCCACCTTTTCCTATCACCGTTATAGTGTTTGTTGGAGAGGTTGGAGGAGTTGTGCGCTTCCTTCGTCGACGCACCATCAATAACACGAGGAATAAAAGTACAGCGAACAGGATAACAAGAGCAATTAAAACCGGTGTCAACACGGGTTTGTTGTTTTTGTTTTCAGTATTGTTCCCTCTGTCTGTATCGCCATTGTTGTTGTTGTCACCATTCCTCAAAGGTTGGTAGTTCAATTTGATCCTCGCTAGATTTGTTCCGCGGGAATTTCCAATGCCCTGAGTATCCTCTACAGCACGTTTTTGTCGCCCCCATGTCTGAATCACATGGTACTGCTCATCAATGCTACGTTTACCAATACCTCGTTGAGAGTTCTGTGTGGAGCGGATGGTGTATATACAATGGAGAAACCATTGACGGCCTTGGTCAACCTGGAAAATGAGAAGGAAAAAATATAACCACAATAAGAGAGTTCAATGCCTATAATAAGTTTTATTGTACTAAATATAGTTAAAATATTTGTCTTTTCCATTCAGTAATGTTGGCTGTGAGAATAATTTAATCTCCAGGATAAACCCAAACATTGTTTCAGTGACAACTTTTTTGATTAATTATAAAGGCTTGCAACAGAATCACAAGATTCACTTCCAGAACTTATGAACAAATCAACTTTATAGGGCAATCAAAATGTCACAAATTTAAATCACAATTTATCCCATGTTTAGGAATGGCATTATGTATTTACTCTACAAATACCCAATCGTGCAGTGGTGATTCCATTCAAATCCATACATAATGAGATTGAATAAATGTTCTTACCCCAAATAGAGGTTTAGCACTAAGAGAGAATCCATCGGCCCCGGGTTGATTCATCAGAGGGAGTGCTTTGGGATCATCTATAGCTAGTACAGCATCAAACGGAACATCACGGAAATTCTTCTCTATAGTATTGGGGGAGCCTTTATCCTGACAAAATAAATTCACAAAACCTTAAAGAATTGCCCAATTGATGATTAAAATCTGATGTCTTTGGGTTTTTAATTTGGTGGTTGGAACTTTCAGCATTCTAGACAACTTCTTTGGCTTAAAAAGTCATTATAGTGTGGAGCATTGATATATCAAGGAAACGATTCAATTTATTTGGACACCAGATTGATTGATTGCTTGTTTGGTGTCTCAAGATTATTTCACTTATATAGCGGCGTTGCCAGTTTTATTGTGGGAGGAAACCCACGACTGACAACTGGCAACCATCCCACATAGGTCGTAATGAATCATGGTGAAAACCCAGTCAGAAATTTTTTTTTTTGACTGAGTGGGATTCGAACTCGCGACCCATTGGTATTGAACACCAGAAGACTGGGTTCTATTCAAGTAGAAAGACAAAGCCATGCTCAACTTTGTTTTACTTTTATGGGAAAAATAATTATATGTACACATGTATGATTGGGGGGATGCTCTGTTGGTAATTTTGTCAATGCAGTATTTAAGGTCATATATAATTAAAGTGGCATGAGCTGCCAATATTCACACTTTTTTCATAATTTCTGATCTTCAAGACAGTAAGAGGTTTTGAAGGCCATCGAAAAACTAAATGATTGGCGTTTGAATGAGGAAAATCCATACAGCATGTGGCCTGTGCGAACTGAAAACGTGTTTGAAAAGTAAAAAAAAATGAAGTAACCGGGACGACCATTCATTCATTCTAAGCCGAAGTTAGTTCAAAACAATACTTTATTGTACATTTTCCAGACTAGAAACACTAAAAAGCTTCTGAATTATACGTCTTGCGAAAAATAGCCAATAATTTCAACATTATGTTTTTACGTCAAAATATCAACATTTTGGTAGCTCATGCCACTTTAAGATCACAGTGGAATCCCTCAGAATCTGTCACATGTAGTTTGATACTCAGACTTACCAATACTTTGAAGGTATGTTGAAGATTGGGTGTATCAGCCACACATCCGTACTCCTTATTCTCAGGGTCATATTTAGGTATATAACCATCCTTGCCTGAACACAGGAACACCTTCTCAATGTTTAGATTGAAGGCATCTCCAAGACTTTGTACAGGATCTACATTTACACGACCAAATATGGAATCACCTGAAAATAAACGTGAAATAATGGTCAGTTTTATAAAAGAAAATTTGGTCAACTATTAAGGTAGTTTATTTGAAATTTTGTATTCAAGGAAGTTGGCATATATTTTAAAAATACATATATTTTCAAAAATATTTGTCTCCATAACAATATCATTTGATCCAGGTATGAAAGTAGGCCTACACCATGAACCAGTTGCAACCAGGGTGTAAGTTCCTATGGTTTTAACTAACTTTTCGTCCGACGTAACTTATGCCAGGTTTGTAAGACAGAGCGCTGGAGTTAAACTCGTTAATTAAAATATAACGTTTGTCCCAAAGAGAGGCCTACATTGCAATAAAACCATTAGGAATCATACTTGGTAGGAAAGCAGCATCCGTTTCCGAGGAGAATCCATCCGACCCATCTGACAACCAAAGATCTCGCTGTCGTATCAGATGAAAGTCTGTGTTCAGACTGAACTCTGTAGGTACAGGGTCACTGATTTGCTGGAATCTGATTGGTAGGTCAAAGGTCACAGCATTCCTGGGGTTACAGTTCAATGGTTCGCTGTATGCCTGATCTGTTGATGTACAGGGTATCAGTTGGATGGTATAAGTACCAGAGAAATCTCTCGTCTGTCAAATAAACATACCATGAACAGAATGAATTGTAAATATCACAAAATCAACTAGGAAAGTCCCTCAAATAAAATCCATACTTTTTATCGTCTTAATCATAGCACAATTCAAACCAATCATGAAACAAATCAGATAAATCAAGAAAAAAATTGCTTCAAATAGAAAACAAACATTAATATAAAAAGTTATCAATAAGCTAGCGAATGTAAGTCACATTTCTGTGTAAGTCCCACCTCAATCTGTCAATATTGTGAACACTTACCGCATAATCTGATGTGAACTCCCATTGTTGAACAGGCTGATCAAATGTTGGTTCACTCCTCAGTAACTTCAGATCAAAACTTAATTCTGGGTTATTGGACGAAATCACTGTTGATTCAAGACCGCTGTCTGTAGACATACAAAACATTTAACATTAAATGAAATTAATCATACAACCCAGCTCTCATATTTGGGGACTGAGTAAGATTCAAGCCCAGGGCTCATGAAATGGTTTATAATCAAGTAAAGTATTTATTTGATTCAAAATGCAAATCTTTAGGACACTGACCTGAATGTGCTGGAATGAAATGACCCCTAAAACGGGCTTTGGTCTTAAAGTTGACTGTCAGACGTCCATCATCTCGTACTCTCATACTGGTAGGATATAGGTAACCTGGAAACAGAAAAAAGCAAGCATTTCAAGGTTCTGCAAAAAGAGCCTGTTTTAAAATTTAGTAAAAATTCAAAATGGCGTCAAGGTCATGTGGCTTGATGTAGAATTATGTGACGATATGTATGGCTTTTATAGTGTAATTATAGGCTTCTTGCATGTGGAATTGAAAAATTAATTCCTGAGTTGTAAGCATTTGAGACATAAGGATTTTGACATAAGAATTTTGACCAATAAGAAAAAAGATAGCCTTTTAAAGACACTGTAATAAAGACCTAATATCTATTTGAGTGAGCGAGTGAGTGATTGGGGTTTTACGTCCTGCTCAACAGTATTTCGGTTATATGAAGACGTTGTCTCCTTGTGACAGGGCGGATTTCCACCGCTCTTTTAGGTGCTGTCTCACCAAGACGACTTGCCGAAATATCTATTTGACGGGCATGGTGTTACACAAATAGCTAACCTTGAAGTTCAGCACTTTCTGGAGAGCCAATTCCATTCTGCCACAAGATGGCCGTATCATATACAAAGGTGAGCTGAAGTGCTGATTTGAGATCCGAGTTCTGCCAGCCACCTGTCGCCACAGGAGAATGCATGATGTAAGAAACATACAGGGGGACATTTAGAGATACATACGATTGTACCAAATCTCGTACCTGAAACAAACATATAGTAGGAATACATCAGACTGAATTGGTGTTAAGTTCAGTGATCATTGTCATGTCTTGTGTAGAACTAGCAAGGTAAATTTCTGTATGCAGTTTAAAAAAACTGTTTTATATTCTACCTATCAGCAGAGATGATATAATGTTTCAAAGCATATTCTGAAAACATTGCCCACATTGTTCTGGTAGGCTATTTTACACCCATAGGTATTAACACTAAACCATCAAAATAAGAAGGATTTTCCTTAATATGGAGCATTTAAGTGGCATTAGTTTAGAAGATAATGATATTTTTTTTTTGTTATTGTACATTTTTCTCAAGCAGTACAATTCTTAAGCCTTTAGTACTACCAGTCTCAAAAATGTATTTTCATGTAGTGTTTTAAACTACATGTAACTTAGTCCTAGAATGAATCAACATTCGTCACGGTTATTTAAATTTTGTCTGCATTTCGAACACTATTTCGGTTTGTACATGTATGGATTTTCATCATTCAAATGTCAATCATTTAGTCTTCAATCCCACTTAATGGCGTGACAATCAATATTTATGAAAAAGGTGTGCATTTGGCAGCTCATGCTGCTTTAGAGACCAGGGTTTAAATCCCAACTGAGGGTACATATGTAACTTTAACTCATTCCCTACTGCAGGCATAACTGGCCGTCACTGCCGTAGCTGTTGTCTGCCTACAGCCTTCCTTTCCCCAGTAGAAAGTCAGTCAGTGTAAACTGTGGAAGGCTATACAACGTAACTTTCCACTGGCTTGAAACCATCTTTTTTCATTAGATAAACTCTTATAACTTGCGAATATAATCTGGTTGTGATGAAAGTTCTATAATTGGCTTAAAAATAAATACATGGAGCTCGTTAAAAAGATTAATTAGCGCATATTTGTGCGTCAAATCTACAAGAAAGTTCTACTCGTCAACACTGCGGCCGTAGGCCTACACAGTACAGCGGGCAAAAGTAATTTTTTTCTGCCAGAATTTGTTTTGCAAACATAAATTTTAAGAAGTTCAACGTTTTTTTTCCACTTTTCAATCAAATAAAAAGTTTGAATTGGTTTAGAAAACTTCTTTATCGGCCTTTTTGTTTTGCTATGTTCACCGCTGTTCAACACGATCTCGCCATTTCCGGCTTACCTGAACTGAAGACGTATGCAAGTCCTTTTCGACAAACGGACAAGTAAATTGTAAATGACAAATTCGTTGACAGTATATCCAGTCCGAAAGAATAATACTCTGAGGTTTTATTTTCTTATTTGTTTTCCAATCAAATATTTATATAGCGGTAAAATATGAAGAGACCGACACCATGTTTTACCCTGACTATCGTAGCCGCCATTTTGTGACTGACACAGCTTCGCGCTGTTTTTAATTTAACCTCGTCAAGCATTGGGGATTTCCACTCACGTCATTTGTTTTAGCCAATAAAAAGTTCGGAAATATAAGCCTTAGTCACTAATAAAAGTAAATTTCATTGGATTATACTTTGGGAAAGCCTAATCTTTCACTATTTATACCCAATCGTACGTTATGTTATTTGCGGGTATATCCGCTCGCGGGGAAATGAGAGGCAGGCTGACAGAGCGGGTTTAGTCGCTCGTGGGGAGGAAGGCTAGTGCACAGGCAGCGGCCTGAGTCGCTCGCGGTAGCGAATGAGCTAGTATATCTGTGTGTAACTGGTTGTCAATGATCAACTTGACCCTAAAATGTTTCAGTTGACTGTTTGGAATTAGAACCCTCCACACATTGCCAGAAGGCTTGTAAGATAAAGTGTTAATCCCTCTAATATCAAGTGACCATCTGAGAACCTGTTTTAAACCAGGGACTACAATGTATATGTATTTAATAATTCATTCATATTGTATGCAGCAGGATTTAACGTATTTCACTTTTGGTGATTTTGCCAGTTTTAGTGTGGGGGGGGGGGGGGGGGGGATTTAACTCTTTGCCCTGAGGAAACCCCAGCTTTGGCAGGTAGCTGGTTACCCTTCCATATAAGGCAATCAAATGAAGTAGGTCTATATAAGTCCCCTTTATGATTACCTGGCCATCAGTAGAAATAGTTGCCCCACATTTCTGTACCAGCTCAGACATGTCATAGTAGGATTCAAATGTCCAAATACAAGCCTCCAGATCTAAATTTCTGAAAGGGAAAGGGAACAATTTGTCACGGTCTTTTAGAACATTTAGATGCTAGATATTTTGCTTAAATCTCTACTGAAAACAACACAGTCTATATGTGTGACCAAACACTGATGACTGATCGAGACCATTTAAATTCAAAATAAACTAATTACTTATACATGTATAACAACAGCATGTCCTACAAACTGATTTTTTACATCTTAAATGGAAAGAATTATTTTGATTGATTGATTGATTGATGTTGTAAGCCGCACTAAAGATTATTTCACTTATATGCGGCGTTGCCTGGTTTAGTGGGTGAGGAAACTGGGCTCATTGCCCGAAGCAAACCCCTGACCTCTAGCAATTACCTTGCAACTCCTCCACATACTGTGACAGAGTAAAGAATCCACTCAGAAATTTTTCAATTTTTATTTCATGGGAGTGTGATCTGAAGCCACACCACTTTGATGGAAGGTATGTGTGGGACAGAGGGACGATCACCCTATAAACCCACTGTTTTGAAGAAGCTTTGCAATTTTCAGCAATTATAACAAATAAGCTAAAAGATATAAGTTGTAAACTAGGGTAAATTTAGCATGTAGTTAAACTTACTTGTAGAATCTGAGAGTAGGATCTGATCTGAGATCACTGCTGTATTGATAAGGCTCCATCTCTCCAATAACTGGCTGTTTCTTGGTCTGGTTGGTGATAAAGCCAAACTCTGTAGGTACTTCATCATAGTCCAGTAGGTTAGAACAGCTGTGTTGTCCAATACGGAATCCATCAGGACTGAGTGCCAGTTCAAAGTTTGACAGAAGGTTGGTAGAGACGACAGGTAACATACCATCTCGATGAGGAACCAATACAGATAGTCGTACCTTGTTAGGGTGGTCAGGGTCATCAGGACCTGAAATTGTAAATAAGTGATTCATTCAGTTTTAATTGATTAGATTGATTGATTGATTGATTGGGGCTTACTCAACAGCTAAGGTTATACGGAGACAAAAGTACCAACCGACCAAAAAATTACCCCCCCCCCCCCCCCCACCTCTCACCCACCCAGATCTAAATTTTGACATTAGGCTCCACAGACCATAGAACGTCAGGAAGCCTAATGTACATGTATGTGGCATATTTATTGTTTCTCCTTGCTTGGTCAGCATACATGGCTAAAGCAGAGCCACAATGCTCCAGCCCGAGGGCTTAATTGATTAGCTAGATGCCTGATATACGGTATATAGTTGACTGATCAGTAGTTTTGATTGGCTGTTTCTCAGATCTAAGTACGAGAGTAACACACTGACTCATTTACAGACATCATTGATTGCTCACTGGCATTTAAGTGGAACAAATTATTTAGCCTTACCTGTATATTTGAGTTTGGCAGTAAAAGGCTCCGCCCCCACAGAGTTCATGACCCTTGGCATACAGAGGCCCTCCGTGGAGCTGATAGTCACAGGGTTACTCAAGATCTCAAGGCCCGGGTCTCCATCATTATTAACTGCCCTGGCTCCACATTGAACACGACTTCCTGTTAAATAGTACCGAAAATAACAGTTTTATTTGGAATTAACAAGATCGGTTGTGCCCCACACTGTACATTATTTTATTCATTGAACGTGTGTCACGAAACTATGGCAAGATCAATGGCTGTAAATTTGAGGGGGGGGAGGTGGAATTTGATTCTGGAGGTACTTTTTTGACTGATTGAGCTGTTAAGTGTGGCTGGGATTGGTGAAGGGAGACCACCCACCTTACATGCAAAACAATGCCAGCAGAACATCTGCAAATCCTAAAATCTACATAGTGGGATTTAATTGAAACAAAGTAGGCCCCTACAGATGAAATATTCACCAGAAAGCAACTGAAAAAATGAAGGCCTGTTTGTTTCTTAAAACAGTTGTCATCTGCTTATCAACTATCCCTTCAACAAAGTTCCGGAAGCATTCCACCATGAAATGTTTATTCGCTCTGACGACATAGTGATCTATATACAAACGTAGAATTCCAAACTCACCGCCACCAAAGTAAATACTATCAAGAGTTATAAAGCGAGTGTTTGTGAAGAAAGTTTGTGATTCCACGTCCTGAAGAGCACTGGATACGCCATCAAAACCACTCGGTGCCGCTGTCCTCCATCGGAACCGGGTTAACGTGTCATTAATACCCTCTTTGTCACAAAGTGACCCAGTTTTGGGATAGTCTGGATGTTTGGGATTACAGGCCTAAGGAAGAAAATAATATTTACTGAAAGACGGTTTCCCGTGGTAAGACAAAGACATTTTTCAACTTGTTATATTGAAATTAAGTTTACCAACACATAAACCCATTGCTCAATGATGTCAGAGTGTAGAAGGCCAGATTTCTGGCAAAGTGGTTTTCAAGACAGATAATATTAGTTACACTGTGTGACCCAATACGGAAATATATGGGGTTAGTAATATGTGGTTTTACTCACCCCATATATTTCAGTATTGGGTCACACACAGACTGTGTAACGAATTTATCCCGCTGAAGACCCTTCCTTAGCCGACGCTTGTCTGGTTGATAGTTTTTGACTTAGCGAAGGTGTTTACAACTCGGCCGATAAGCACGATACCGATACTTGATAGTACGGCGATAGTTCTACTTGTTCTGGCCACTAGACTAACCAGCAGATCTACATTCAGCAGATCTTGGGATAAGTACGCTTGCTATTCTCTGATAAAGGTTTCCACAGCGCCTAAAACTATAGCCATGCACATCGATATGTTCTGTTTGTATTTTTAATTATGTCGACTCACTTTAGCAGACATGCACATGCTGTCGCAGCGAGTATTCAGGGGCAAGTAACTCCAGGTAACCTGATACGAACTCGGTCTGCCTGATAAGGAAAAATATCACGTCTCCACGTGATCGATGACGTCCAATCAAATGCAAGTATTTTGTCTGATGCGGGATAATGTGACATGTGTGTTTATACTCAACCTCTCAGAAGGAGATATTGTTGTTTATAGTTGACATTTCTCTTGAGCCAATAAAATAGTCAGAAGAGGCACAGTGATACCATTTTGATTCTGATGTCGTCAAGCTTATCAAGATGGATATACTTTTTGAAAATACAAATTTATTCTTAATTTGATATTGATCCACTTACTGAGACACAGACTACAGGGTAGCCTTGTATTGGTTGTGGCATATCCTCCAATCCCAGAAGATCATAGTCCTTAAGGGAGATAACTGTTGGTCTAATTGGGAAGGCCACATCAGCCAGTTTATTCATCTCTTCTATATACACAATCACTTTATTGTTACTCTGTCAGAGAGAAAACACCCAAGAAAAATGAACAGGCAAAAGAACAATATACACCAAACAAAGAACAGTACCGGTACTCTGCCCCCCAATACGAAATCATAAAATTAGAGGCCAAGCCACTTACCCCATCCCACTCCCCTCACCCCTTCCATTAATTAATACAAACATTTTTCTTATTTCCTTTCAAAATCAGCTAGACCCACAAAACTTCTGCTCTGTAAGACATATACCTTTAAATCAGAATGCATATTCGTAGCTTTGTTGATAGAAAGTTAGTTTTACGATAAATTGCTAACACAATTTTAGTCTATAATTACAAATGATAATAGATGCATATTTACCCTTGTTTCTGCAATCATATTACGATCAGGTTTGATATGAACAGTAAACGACTCTCTTATCTCCTTCTTTCCATCATATAATATGTCAATTTCAATCACATGACGAGATTGATTCTTCTCAAACTGTATCTCTGAAACGATCAAAAAATATGTTCGTGGCTTCATACTTTTAACCCTTTATATTTTACTGACTGTAAAAGCATGAGTAACAAAGTGAGTTAAGGGGAGATAACTGTATTGTTCCAAACAGAAAATTGGCACCATAAGAAGTTTTCACATGTTAGCAGATTTTTGATGAAATGTTTTTGTCAAACTATGGGGAAAACCCCAGACCTTAAGCAGGCTCTTGTCATGCATGTACTCAAAGTAGGATAACACATCTTTATATCCTTTTTTTAAAGCTTCAGCAAGCTCTTTTTTCTGTTAAGAAAATCTGTAGGTCTTCCACTAGGAGTGTTCAAACAGTGTTGTTGAAGTACCTTGAGAGATTCCATTATAATCCAGTCCAGCTCGTGCAGATCCATCTTTCGTGTGGACACGGATGATTGAGTTGCCAGAGAGATCCCCTTTACGGATCACTGGGATTTTCAATTTGACATTATCTGTAGGGAACATGGGTTCGTTCACGTTGTATTTGGTTGTCTCAAAGCGGATAACGGGCTCTGCAAAAACAACGATAAATTAAACTCATTTAAGGTTTAATATTTCTACAGCGTTGTTTACACGTATGCCTGTATACCATGCTCAAGATAAACAACCTAATAATACTTTGTTGTACTCAAGATTATTTCACTTATTTGTCGGAGATTACAGATCGATGAGAGGCTTGTCTCGGCATGAGAAACTAACACCAAATGAACCACCCTGGCCACTTAAGACAACTGAACTTAAAAATTGGTGCTGCCTGGCTTGAATCACATGTCAACACATTCTGACAAGTTACTGTACACATTTTTTATGTAAAAACAGTGTGATTTGTGAGAAGTTCTGTGCAAGATATCAGAAATATTTTAAATACACGTATTTAAAGTATTTCAAAGTAGCTGACTTTCAAACGAATATAAGATCAAAGAGAATAAAGAAGAGTGCTTACTGTCACCCCCATCCTCTATAAGAATCCGGGTAGTGTTTAATCCTGTAAGAGCTCCACCTGCTGACGGACTAAGGGGTGTCCCTAACACGAGTTTAAACTCCTCCCCTTCTTCAAATAGTCCATCATCAATCACAATCACCTCACAAATCTTCTCACGTTCACCTGAAAATAGGCAGATCTTGGAATAAGTAAGCTTGTTCCAACTGATTAAGGTTTCCTTAGTACCCGAAATTAGAGGCATGGACATAGATAGGTTCTGATTGTAACATTTATTTTCCTGACTGAATTCAGTAGGCCTACATGTTTATTGTTTACATGGGCTACAAACTCATCTGTCTGATACAGTATTCTGTCTGATGCGGGATATTATAAGGTACAGAATGTTCTTTAGCTGAGGGTTTACCGACTGATATATGAAATCTGTCCATCACAATTGTTTCAAGGTGATAGCTGAAAAAAATGTGCCTGACAGACACAATATAGGCCTATCAGCCAGTACACCCACCAAAGAACATTACATTACAAATTCATCATTTAGGTAAATGCCTATATGCTTGGCATTTCATTTTCGAAGCTTTATTACTGCATTATCAAGATCTCTAAAATAGAGGTAAATCTTGAGTAATGTTGTGCCTCGCCCAATGCACAATGGGTTATGATAGATTTCATGCCTAGCATCAAACAACACACAAAGGAACTGCACTATGGTAGGCAGTCATAGAATGACATACAGTCCTATGGTAGGCAGTCATAGAATGACATACATGTACAGTCCATGTTTAGCAATGAAGCAGAAAATAGATTTGGATGTCTTCATCTCGTCACACATAATTTCTTGAAAACATAAACAAATTATAAGATGCCTATACAATGGTTATTTTAGACAAGAAGATTTTCCTTGTGTCCGTGTCTTTTAGTGTTCAAAAATATATACAATGATGACAAAGTAACTCTAACTCCAGTTAAAGATTATCAACAGTTTGGGAGGACTACAGAGTCAGCATTCAAGAAAAGTCCTGATAAAATATCAAATATTATTATACAACCAGTATTCATTAACCAATGAAAGACTAGCATTGTACCACATGTCGATCATATATCAGTCGATATTGGAGCCGGAATCGATATTGGATAGTGCTATTGGATTTTCATCCGGGTATCGGCAGATAGAAGAGCGACTACGGCAGTTCGATGATGTGTAACGTTCGAATCTGACGTCACCGCGGAGTCGTCTGCTTCGCTCCTGTGGTTTTGTCAGAACCCTCATATCATATAATAATTGTGAATACGTTGAATATTGAAATAAATTATTGTGCTTTTTAAAGTTAAACTTGAAATAATCGTTGTTTGTGTTTGATTGCATATGTATAATAAAAAGATTAGAAGATTTTCCCTGTGCCCGTGTGTTTTAGTGATCATAAATATAACAAAAAGATTATTATATTGGATGCGAAGTCATATAATAACCTCATATTATCCCACCTCACACTAAATACTTCCTGTTCATTGGTTCAAACCTGCCACGTGGAGACCCTGTATATTCCATATTATTCCCCGTGCTGATCGCTAAAGGGTGACTACCATATATGGCTTGTGACGTCATGTCTACACACTTGCCAGTCAAGTCTGGTCATGCCATACATATGAGAAAATAGCTTTCGGAGTTCATTTTCTGCCTTTTATGAAAGTCAAGTTTGAGAAAGAAGGGTAGAATACCCTACAAGTTAGGTTTTCGGTGGGATAAATTTGTTACAGGGTTTGTTCAAAGGGGGATACAGAAATATATGGGGTCAGTAAACAGTATATATTGAGCTCGGCTAACACCTCGCACAATATTTGTTTACTGACCCCATATATTTCCGTATCCCCCCTTGAACAAACCCTGTTACTAATATTATTGCCTTAAATATTTTGATTTTGATATTTTGATTAACATAATCTTTTTCTGTGTCAATTAATCATTACAAATACATACCCGGTAAGAATGTAACAATAGACTCATCGGTATCAGGTCGTTCATTGAAATCCAGACCAACTGTGGCAGTGTTCTGTCGAGTATAACATCGCACAGTAGATTCGTGACTTAAGTCCCCTGTTCTTATAATACTGGCCTTTACTATATTGTCATTCTCTAAAATCTCATAGTCTGCTTCCTCAAATGACATCTTTGGAACTGAAACAGAATATTAAACAAAACCTGTAACAACTTGTAATTTTAATAGTTTTGCTTTATAAATTTTATTTTAGGCTGGTTGACTTTCACAATTTCCCACAATATTGAGGAACTGAAACAGAATATTAAACAAAACCTGTAACAACTTGTAATCTTAATTTCTCACACTACACCCCCGATAATTTCACTCCCAGGCAGTTTGTTATTTTTAGCATAATCAACGTGTGAAATTATGGCCCAAGTAATGTTATGACCTCACGAAAGAACTGTTAAAATTGACGTCACAAATTAATTACGTCATCAGTCATTATGACGTTAAGATCAAGCAACCCTAGATTGAAGGGCCAGTGATGCTGTCGTTGGTGACGTCATTTCTGACGTCACAATGCCTTATAGAGTGTTTCGTCAGACAGCCATTCTTGATGTCGCCAAACATTTGCTTAATTTGAGCCGTGTTTTTTAAATAAAACGCTGTATGTTTTGTGTAGTGTGAGAAAAAGATTATCCAACTCGAACCAGTGTGTTACGATGAACATCACTCTCGTTTATTAATTTCCAAAGTCACTCGCCAGAGGCTCGTGACTTTGAAAATTAATAGACTCGCGTGATATTTATCGTAACACACTGGCTCTCGTTAGATAACCTCTATATAATTACTTTATAAATTTTATTTAGGCTGGTTGACTTTCACATTATCCCACAATATTGATAATAACAACTGAAGCTTTGAGCAACCGTGTAAAATCCTACAGGGATAATAATCATGTCCCTGGAAAAGCCTGTTGGTTTTCTCATGCCCTAAGCTCGACACTGATTTCAGTATATATCAGCCAAGGATTGGTCTATGAGGAAATAGCCTAGTTCTATTGCAGCATAAATGGAGAGAAGAAAATAGCGAATTTTTTCTATCTCCTTTCCCTTTTAAAACTTGTTAACAGCTACATATATTGCATGTGTTGTTTGATGTTTATATATGAAAGACTTACTGTCGGTTTCAGTGTCGTTGATGACAACTAGTGCTTTACTAGGCTCTCCCAACATGGCGTCCATTGGCATACGTAGAACCAACTCAAAAGCTTCTGAGAATTCTAGCCGTGGTCGTCCCAAATCATCCAGGATGATGATACGTACTGTCTGCATCATCACTCCAGGGGGAAAGTTTAACACTTTATTCACGGCAATATAATCCAAACCAGCTAAAAAACAACAACAGTTTCAGGTTAACCGATCTAGTTAACCTAGTGCCAAATACATATAGCAGAAGATCAATACACTTAGAACAGATTGGTAAATTAAACTTTCCAAATGGAAAAAAGGTACTCTTTATGGTTGATATTTAGAAGAAAAAAATTTAACAAAAAAAAACAAATATGTTTAAAAGTTGCAAATTATTGTTTGATTCATGTTCAAGATTATTTCACTTATATGGTGTTATTGCAATGTTAATTAACTAAATAAATAAATCTCTGAACCCAGAGAAAATGTACAGATTGTTTGATCCTTTGTCTTTAATATAAATGAAACTGCTGTTTGACCAACCTTTAGCACTTAATGGATCAGTTTTCCGAGATCGGACAGTTACACTTGAGGCTTGACTAAGATCTGTGCCCGTTCTCCAAACCTTCACCTCCAAATACCCATCACTCTCCTCTACCTGGTATTCACCGGCACCAAAATAAAACGCTGGTTCTGAATCAACATTAAACATATTCTAAATCAGTAATCAGTAGTTGCTACATTTCATAATGTAAGGTTATAAATGGTGGGCTTTTTTTATTATCTTCAGACATTTGTACGGATTATTGACCCTAAATGGTGGGTTCAGTTCTAACGCTGGGCCAGAATTTTCTTTGAAATGGCCCAGAATTTCCAAGTGAATCAGTATCGGTTATCTACTAATACAGTTTTTTCCCTGATGCAGGAATGCAGATAAGGTTGAAACAAATATTTTTAAATCTGCATCAATTAAATCTAAAAAATACCAGGTACCAGAAAATGATTCTATTAAATTCAACCAAACCATAATATCTTAAGTTACAATTTTACCTCAAAGGTTTTAATACTTTTCTGTCAGTGAATGAAATAAATTTTGACTGACGACATTAAAATATTCCTACTTTCACAAAGGTACATTGTTTTGGAAAAGGTTTACAAAATATGTACATTTATCAAACGTGTCATAGACTAATTAAAAAGAGGATGTCTTATGGCATTTTAAGATTATCCAAACACCAAAAGGTCGCAGGTCATGACCCAGTTATACAGAAGTTGATAATCTAGGTCAAAGTTCATACATGACTACCACAGAAGTTGATTGCTTTACAGTCTAATTGTCTCCAAGAGTTTCCTCGAAAGATGTCAAAAATCTTGTTAAAGCCCCACCCCTGATAGCGTCAACATATGGAGAGCATTCCAGGGGGGTATTTCATAAACAGGTTTAGACGGCTAAACTGACCTAGCTGACTAGAATAGCAATGCTTTAACATTACTGCTTAGTCGACTATCTGACCGTAGTCGGCTATATGTCGTTTATGAAATACCCCCCAGGGCTATAAAAAAATTTCTGTTGGTAGATGTAAAGTCTGCCCAGATTTATACAGATTTTAAAATAGGAGACATCATCCCAGCAAACGATTTGAATTGTATGTAATGTTAAACTTCAATATTTTTCAAAACAGAAAAATTAAATTTAAAGGGACAAGCTATTTTTTTTTTTATTGCCTAAATACAATTTGTTTGACAATTTTTCCATTTTTTTTTTTTAAATCAATTAAAGTTTGAAGTGTATCAGCATAAAAACAAACGCACCATCATCCTTATCAGCTAGAATGATGATCTCCGTGGAGTTGACCTCTCCAAGACGGCCTCCCATTGGCTGGGAAAGAGTAACAGTAAACTTTTCATCTTCTTCCAAAAGTGAATCATCAATAATAGTTATCTTGCAAAACTTTTCGGTTTCATTTTTGTCAAAGCGAATGACGTTCCTAAAATCTTCTGCACGTGTAATGTAGTCGGAAAATGAGGTCACTGATCCTGGAACTGTTCCTGTAGCAGAATCTATCAAAATAGAGGACATCTTGAATTATGAAAATATTCTAAGGAAAAACAATTTATTTGACAAATTAGAGACTTTTAAGCATTCATCTTTAAATTTAGTATTAATTTTTCTACCTGTAGGCTTAACCTACATCTACTTAAGGATGGACGCTTGCACAGAAGCCTTGTTGTATGGCAAAATTACGCTAAATTGAGTTTTTGGATCAATCTGATGTCAGAATCGTGTTCATTTTGTCTATGACATAATACAAAAGAGGCATGTCACAGCGACCGCAACACAGAGATGACGTCAATGCCATACAATTCGAAACAACGTCATAAACACGTCGTTCTAAGCCGAAAGGGTCTATTTCACATAGATGTAGATATAAAGATGATAGCTTTAGCCGTACCTTCTGTTGTGGAGCAGATGACCATCAGTTCATCGGACACGTCCCCAGAGCGTTGGATTGGTATCAACACTTCCCCAATATTCTCATCCACCTTATAAGCAATATCCCCAAAATCAACTGTTGATTCTGAAAAACGGAAATTGAAAATGAGAAAGCATGTGTACCAGTGCCATAAAAATGGTTTATCCCCTTGTTAAACTGAGCCAGCAAACCAAACAGTACTGGACAATGGTCACAAGACAAGTTGGTTGTCTAAAGATGGTTTCTCCATAGCATGACCAAGTCTTTCATATAAAGGCGTGTTTTCACTGTGCAATTTGTCGTACTGACTTGTAGGATGCAATTAAAATGGATGTATTTGATTAGTTGATTAATTGACCAATTAAAAGCATCCATTTTAATCGCATCTCACAAGTCGGTACGAGAAATCACACAGTGAGAACAGGCCTTCAACAAGGTAGCGCAACTATAAAAAAACTGATTACGTAATTGACTGATTGACACTGTACACCACCCACAAGATTATTCCACATTTTTGTACTTAAGAAATGTAAGGGAGGGGGTTGTTCTGTACTTTTACATTTGCTTTTATAACAAATAAATGATATGTGTATGATATCTTGAATGAGGTAAATGTGTACCGTCTTCTTCATCCATGAGATTAACAATAGCGACTGAAGGTTTCTCTAATACAGCTAACACCGGGTCCTCCAGTCTCAGTTTGATATTCTCCATCCCTTCAAACTGGGCATCATCTTGGATGTGCATGTACCACGTCTTCTCCGTCTGACCTAAATAACACAACAACAACACCTAAGGAAATTCCTAAAGAAATCATCATACCAGTTATGAATATTACAGTTTTATGTCATAAATACGAAGGCCAAAGAGGAAATAAAACTGAATCAGACATTAAATTCAGGGTTTGAACTTGTGTCACTGAAGATAATCGCTGTAAATTGGGGAGGGGGGGGGGGGGGGGGTATGCATGAAAAAGTGCAGATAAAATGGACTGTTTTCCTTTACAAGACAGTGTGGATTTATTCACAGGATTGCCTTTAATTGTATTGTAGTTAAAAAAACGAAAAGATGACAAAAATAATAGAAAAAGTTTCCTTTTACTTTTTTTATGATCGACAGCTGGTATCCTAATCTATGAAAATATACTACACAATATAAATATGAAAACCTATAATTACAGTAGTGCAGTGTTACACTGTAAACCTTCATTTAGTTTACTATCATAACAAACTCTTGAAAAACAGCTAATTGTTACACTTTTTATCCATCTTCACTTAGTCTAAAAGAAGAGTTAGGTGTTGTGTGGTTTTGATAAGCGTTGGCATGACAACAGAAGACTGTTGACTTTATGTCAGGTAATACATATGTTATCTTCCTCCATACAGAAGAGAGTACCTAGAGAGCAGTTCGTTCAGGGTTGGCCAAAAAACAAGCACAAATCCTGATGGGACTGATAAAAATTCTCAAAGCTCTCCAGCTTTTTTATTACTGTTAGTTATTTTCGTCTGACAGCCGAGTAGAAAAGTGAAATTATTTTTTATGAGGCAAGTTTCCTGTAGAATGCCCCACCTCTATCCCCTTCAGTGCTTTATGACACAAGGCAGTCATTATGAGCTACACATGATATTTATGAACACTAAAACACACGGGCACAGGGAAAATCTTCTTGTCTAAAATATTATATGATGTGGTTCCGTTAAAATTTACTTCCTTTAAGAGAGCAAAGTTGTTGTTATCAATGGATTTTGGATTTTTTAATTACATTTCAGCTTTTATTTAGGGTATTTGGCAAAGATTTAAAATAGAAATTATGGTTGTGTTTTTTATAGGCCTACTAGTTCTGCATCATTTCAGTTTAATAAGAAATATTCCATCCTTATCTCTTACCATGACAATGTTAATCTAAGCTAGTGTTGAATGTAGCAGACCATTCACAGCTGATTTGAGTGGTGACAGGTCTCTCTAGACAAATATACACACTAGCTTTTGTAAGATACAATTATAACAGTTTTCCATCGTATGCACATAGGGTGTCATTACAATGGTTTTTGAAGCCAAAATAAAAACAATCAAAACATGTTAAACACTGCTTTGTTATAGAATTAAGATTGATTGATGCTTTATATCCCGTGATTATTTCCCTACCATGGGGGTATAAGCAGGTTTAGTGGGGAATGAAATCAGGGGGCCCTTTCATGAAGCCGCCGCAAAGTGCGATCAATCGCAGTTGCAATGACGTCGTATCTCTTCACTACGGTATCCATTGGCAACTATGCATTGTTTGTAATGTGACTGCTTTGTGAAACCACCCCATGGCCATTTATCTGCAGAAAGCCCTCCACATTCATCCGGTACCTAGGAATCCTTCCACATGGGGCAATACTTTTTATTTGGATCAAGTGGGATTCAAAGCCACGACACCTCCATGGAAGGATTGTGTTGGACTGAGAGTCTTCCATGAAATTTAGAGAAAGGATTAACTATCCCAAGAGCTGAATTCCTTCAACAAATCAGCAGAATCTGATGGAGAAAGTCTAGAGAGACTTAGTACCGAGTAGCCTAGAAATTGTTGGCATCCAAACTTAGCCATCTAATAAGCCTGAGGAGTAAAACTACCTGGTCAGATCTAACTTACAATCAGTGGGAAGTAGATGAAATCTGACAAGAACATTTCTTCTTTGATTTGTTTCAAGTTTCTTATTTTAACTTGGTCTCTATCAGATGTTTTCTTTCATATTTAATTGAGTATGGAAATATGCCAATGCCTCAGCTCCCCAGGTGTACCAGCTAGATGTAAACACTGGTGGCTACCTTATTGAAAAAGCTGCAACAACTGGGAACATGCTTGTTTTTATTTCTTGAATCTTTTTTCTTTCACCTATTCGTTTTTTGTGTTTGAGGAGGGGATGTAGCTTTCACATACAATTGTATTATATAGAGATATGTGCTATGGTAAAAACAAAAATATATCCTGTGTATCCTACTGACCTGGGTTAAACTGAACCTGATGAGCGTAACGTGGGCTGATGTCTTCACCAACTTTAGCTGTTCCATTCTCAACAAGCACAGCTGAAAATAATGTATACAGTTGATTCTGAACAAAAAGTGTGTGTTTGTTTGAAGTTTATCCCCATACACTAAATCATTACACTCTATAGACCCAAGATCTTACCCCCCTCTAGTGGCCCCACCTGACATCATGGTCCATACAAACTATAATATGAGGGTCAAAATGAACAAAACATTTGGAAAAGTACTTGTTCCTCCTTCTTAAGTGCAAGTCAACGATATGATCGATGAGGAATAAGAACACATGGGTCCAGTATTACAAAGCTCGTGTTAAGATGTGCATTGACTTACAACATAAACCAGTTGTGATCGAGGCATAAATTCTTATAGACTAGCTCTAACACATATTTCTTTCCTAGGTAACTTACGCCAGCTTTGTAAGACAGGTAAACTACGTCTTATAAAGTTGACGTAAAAATGCTTAAAGCAAAGTACAGTTGCAACCCAGGGGTAAGCTTCTATAGATTTAACACAGATTCATAATGGCTTAACTTCCACCAGCAGTTTTAGAGGTACAAGTATAAAACAAAGACTAATCACTAACTTTGAAAGTAAAATAAGAATTTAAGAATTGCATTGAATTAATGCACACCCAATTAATGAGTAATGATGTCAAATTCAAAAATAATTTCTCTCTAATAGTATGAATTTAAAAAACTGTTTGTGATTGTTAAAACATGAATGTCTAATTGCATTAAATTGAATACACTGATAATAGGTTACTGTAAATAATAAAATCTTAATTAACATTCTCAATTTAATGAATTAATTTCAATTTTATAGTTGCAATAAAACCAACGAGTCATTTAAATTCAAGCCATCAGAATGGAAATTGAATTTCATTCAGACTTCTACTTCTAGTTTCTTAGATTTTTATGACCCATGTCAGGAATGTTGTAATTAATATGGATACTATAAAAAGACTCACTAACGAAGCAGGTTTCTCCAAGGTACCCTCGTCTGCGTAGCGTGACCTCCAGCTTCTCAGCTTTTTCGTCCGTTGTAAATTGTTCATCTTCAAGTGAAACCCAGGCCCAATTCAAATGGAAGGGTTGGTTGTTTAGTTCATTACCTCCTGTAACAAAAACAAATAGTTCATAAACTTCACCCTTTTTATGAATATGTTTTTTTTTAAATCTCCTCTCCTCTGGATTTTAAATTAATGTATTTTATCGAAAGAAAACCCCCAGTCTATCAAAAGCCAAACTTTTATTGGAACAGTTTTGCAAATGTTGGTTGAGAGAATCATCTGGTGAGACAGTTGTTGGGTCACAAAAATGTCAAGTGAGATAATTGCTGGTTAGGATCAATGCTCAAGAGACAAATGTTGGGTGAGACAAATATTGGGCGAGACAAATGTTGGGTGAGACAAATATTGGGCGAGACATATGTTGGGTTGGACAAATGCTGGGTTGGACAAATGTGACAAATGCTGGGTTGGACACATTTTGGGTGAGACAAATGTTGGGTGAGATAAATGCTGTGTGAGATAAATGTTGGGTGAGATAAATGCTGTGTGAGATAAATGTTGGGTGAGATAAATGTTAGGTTGGACACATTTTGGGTGAGACAAATGTTGGGTGAGACAAATGTTGGGTGAAATAAATGTTAGGTTGGACAAATGTTGGGTGAGACAAATGTTGGGTGAGATAAAGGTTGGGTTGGACAAATGTTGGGTGAGACAAATGTTGGGTGAGATAAATGTTGGGTGAGACAAATGTTGGGTGAGCCAAAGGTTGGGTGAGATAAATGTTAGGTTGGACAAATGTTGGGTGAGACAAATGTTGGGTGAGACAAATGTTGGGTGAAATAAATGTTAGGTTGGACAAATGTTGGGTGAGACAAAGGTTGGGGTGACAAATGTTGCGTGAGACAAATGTTGGGTGAGACAAATGTTGGGTGAAATAAATGTTGTATGAGACAAATGTTGGGTGAGACAAATGTTGGGTGAGACAAATGTTGGGTGAGACAAATGTTGGGTGAGATAAAGGTTGGGTTGGACAAATGTTGGGTGAGACAAATGTTGGGTGAGACAAATGTTGGGTGAGATAAATGTTGGGTGAGATAAATGCTAGGTTGGACAAATGTTGGGTGAGACCAATGTTTGGTGAGACAAATGTTGGGTGAGATAAATGTTGGGTGAGACAAATGTTGGGTGAGATAAATGTTGGGTGAGATAAATGTTAGGTTGGACAAATGTTGGGTGAGACAAATGTTGGGTGAGACAAATGTTGGGTGAGACATATGTTGGGTTGGACAAATGTTGGGTGAGACAAATGTTGGGTGAGACAAATGTTGTATGAGACAAATGTTGTATGAGACAAATGTTGGGTGAGATAAAGGTTGTATGAGACAAATGTTGGGTGAGATAAATGTTGGGTGAGACAAATGTTGGGTGAGATAAATGTTGGGTGAGATAAATGTTAGGTTGGACAAATGTTGGGTGAGACAAATGTTGGGTGAGACAAATGTTGGGTAAGACATATGTTGGGTTGGACAAATGTTGGGTGAGACAAATGTTGGGTGAGACAAATGTTGTATGAGACAAATGTTGTATGAGACAAATGTTGGGTGAGACAAATGTTGGATTGGACAAATGTTGGGTGAGACAAATGTTGTATGAGACAAATGTTGGGTGAGATAAATGTTGGGTGAGACAAATGTTGGGTGAGACAAATGTTGGGTGAGACAAATGTTGTATGAGACAAATGTTGGGTGAGATAAAGGTTGGGTTGGACAAATGTTGGGTGAGACAAATGTTGGGTGAGACAAATGTTGGGTGAGACAAATGTTGGATTGGACAAATGTTGGGTAAGACAAATGTTGTATGAGACAAATGTTGGGTGAGATAAATGTTAGGTTGGACAAATGTTGGGTGAGACAAATGTTGGGTGAGACAAATGTTGGGTGAGACAAATGTTGGATTGGACAAATGTTGGGTGAGACAAATGTTGGCTGAGACAAATGTTGGGTGAGATAAATGTTGGGGTGACAAATGTTGGGTGAGACAAATGTTGGGTGAGATAAATGTTAGGTTGGACAAATGTTGGGTGAGACAAATGTTGGGGTGACAAATGTTGGGTGAGACAAATGTTGGGTGAGACAAATGTTGGATTGGACAAATGTTGGGTGAGACAAATGTTGGGTGAGATAAATGTTGTATGAGACAAATGTTGGGTGAGATAAATGTTAGGTTGGACAAATGTTGGGTGTGACAAATGTTGGGTGAGATAAATGTTGGGTGAGACAAATGTTGGGTGAGATAAATGTTGGGTGAGATAAATGTTGGGTGAGACAAATGTTGGGTGAGACAAATGTTGGGTGAGACAAATGTTGGGTGAGACAAATGTTGGGTGAGATAAATGTTGGGTGAGATAAATGTTGGGTGAGATAAATGTTGGGTATGACAAATGGTGAGTTGGACAAATGTTGGGTGAGATAAATGTTGGGTGAGATAAATGTTGGGTGAGATAAATGTTGGGTGAGACAAATGTTGGGTGAGATAAATGTTGGGTGTGACAAATGTTGGGTATGACAAATGTTGGGTGAGATAAATGTTGGGTGAGACAAATGTTGGGTGAGATAAATGTTGGGTGAGACAAATGTTGGGTGAGATAAATGTTGGGTGAGATAAATGTTGGGTTGGACAAATGTTGGGTGAGATAAATGTTGGGTGAGACAAATGTTGGGTGAGACAAATTTTGGGTTGGACAAATGTTGGGTGAGATAAATGTTGTGCGAGATAAAGGTTGGTCAGACAAATGTTGGGTGAGACAAATAATGGGTGAGACAAATGTTAGGTTGGACAAATGTGACAAATGTTGGGTTGGACAAATATTGGGTTGGACAAATGTTGGGTGAGACAAATGTTGGGTTGGACATATGTTGGGTTGGACAAATGTTGGGTTGGACAAATGTTGGGTTGGACATATGTTGGGTTGGACAAATGTGACAAATGTTGGGTTGGACAAATGTTGGGTTGGACAAATGTGACAAATGTTGGATTGGACAAATGTTGGGTGAGACAAATGTTGGGTGAGACAAATGTTGTATGAGACAAATGTTGGGTGAGATAAAGGTTGGGTTGGACAAATGTTGGGTGAGACAAATGTTGGGTGAGACAAATGTTGGGTGAGACAAATGTTGGATTGGACAAATGTTGGGTGAGACAAATGTTGTATGAGACAAATGTTGGGTGAGATAAATGTTAGGTTGGACAAATGTTGGGTGGGACAAATGTTGGGTGAGACAAATGTTGGGTGAGATAAATGTTAGGTTGGACAAATGTTGGGTGTGACAAATGTTGGGTGAGATAAATGTTGGGTGAGACAAATGTTGGGTGAGATAAATGTTGGGTGAGATAAATGTTGGGTGAGACAAATGTTGGGTGAGACAAATGTTGGGTGAGACAAATGTTGGGTGAGATAAATGTTGGGTGAGATAAATGTTGGGTGAGATAAATGTTGGGTATGACAAATGGTGAGTTGGACAAATGTTGGGTGAGATAAATGTTGGGTGAGATAAATGTTGGGTGAGATAAATGTTGGGTGAGACAAATGTTGGGTGAGATAAATGTTGGTTGTGGCAAATGTTGGGTATGACAAATGTTGGGTGAGATAAATGTTGGGTGAGACAAATGTAGGGTGAGATAAATGTTGGGTGAGACAAATGTTGGGTGAGATAAATGTTGGGTGAGATAAATGTTGGGTTGGACTAATGTTGGGTGAGATAAATGTTGGGTGAGACAAATGTTGGGTGAGACAAATGTTGGGTTGGACAAATGTTGGGTGAGATAAATGTTGTGCGAGATAAAGGTTGGTCAGACAAATGTTGGGTGAGACAAATAATGGGTGAGACAAATGTTAGGTTGGACAAATGTTGGGTATGACAAATGTTGGGTGTGACAAATGTTGGGTGTGACAAATGTTGGGTATGACAAATGTTGGGTATGACAAATGTTGGGTGTGACAAATATTGGGGGGACAAATGTTGGGTGTGACAAATGTTCAGTTGGACAAATGTTCAGTTGGACAAATGTTGGGTATGACAAATGTTGGGTTGGACAAATGTGACAAATGCTGGGTTGGACAAATGATGGGTTGGACAAATGTGACAAATGTTGGATTGGACAAATGTTGGGTGAGACAAATGTTGGGTTGGACAAATGTTGGGTTGGACAAATGTTGGGTTGGACAAATGTTGGGTGAGACAAATGTTGAGTTGGACATATGTTGGGTTGGACAAATGTGACAAATGCTGGGTTGGACAAATGTTGGGTTGGACAAATGTGACAAATGTTGGATTGGACAAATGTTGGGTTGGACAAATGTTGGGTGAGATAAATGTTGGGTTGGACAAATGTTGGGAAAGATAAATGTTGGGTTGGACAAATGTTGGGTTGGACAAATGTTGGGTTGGACAAATGTTGGGGTGACAAATGTTAGGGTGACAAATGTTGGGGTGACAAATGTTGGGTGTGACAAATATTGGGGGGACAAATGTTGGGTGTGACAAATGTTGGGTATGACAAATATTGGGTGTGACAAATGTTGGGTATGACAAATGTTGGGTGTGACAAATATTGGGGGGGACAAATGTTGGGTGTGACAAATGTTGGGGTGACAATGTTGGGTTGGACAAATGTTGGGGGGACAAATGTTGGGTGTAACAAATGTTCAGTTGGACAACTGCTGGGTGTGACAAATGTTGGGTGTGACAAATGTTGGGTGTGACAAATGTTGGGTGTGACAAATGTTGGGTATGACAAATGTTGGGTGTGACAAATGTTGGGTGTGACAAATGTTGGGTATGACAGATGTTGGGTATGACAAATGTTGGGTGTGACAAATATTGGGGGGACAAATGTTGGGTGTGACAAATGTTCAGTTGGACAAATGTTGGGTGTGACAAATGTTGGGTATGACAAATGTTGGGTGTGACAAATGTTGGGTGTGACAAATGTTGGGTGTGACAAATGTTGGGGTGACAATGCTGGGGGTGACAATGCTGGGTGTGACAAATGTTGGGTGTGACAAATGTTGGGTGTGACAAATGTTGGGTATGACAAATGTTGGGTGTGACAAATGTTGGGTGTGACAAATGTTGGGTATGACAAATGTTGGGTGTGACAAATGTTGGGTGTGACAAATGTTGGGTGTGACAAATGTTGGGTGTGACAAATGTTGGGTATGACAAATGTTGGGTGAGACAAATGTTGGGTATGACAAATGTTGGGTTGGACAAATGTTGGGTGAGATAAATGTTGGGTATGACAGATGTTGGGTATGACAAATGTTGGGTGTGACAAATGTTGGGTGTGACAAATGTTCAGTTGGACAAATGGTGGGTGTGACAAATGTTGGGTATGACAAATGTTGGGTGTGACAAATGTTGGGTGTGACAAATGTTGGGTGTGACAAATGTTGGGGTGACAATGCTGGGTTGGACAAATTTTGAGGTGACAAATGCTGGGTGTGACAAATGTTGGGTGTGACAAATGTTGGGGGGACAATGTTGGGTGTGACAAATTTTCAGTTGGACAAATGTTGGGTGTGACAAATGTTGGGTGTGACAAATGTTCAGTTGGACAAATGTTGGGTGTGACAAATGTTGGGTGTGACAAATGTTGGGTGTGACAAATATTGGGGGGACAAATGTTGGGTGTGACAAATGTTCAGTTGGACAAATGTTGGGTGAGACAAATGTTGGGTATGACAAATGTTGGGTGTGACAAATGTTGGGTGTGACAAATGTTGGGTATGACAAATGTTGGGTGTGACAAATGTTGGGTATGACAAATGTTGGGTGTGACAAATGTTGGGTGTGACAAATGTTGGGTGTGACAAATGTTGGGTGTGGCAAACGTTGGGTGTGACAAATGATGGGTGTGACAAATGTTGGGTGTGACAAATGTTGGGGTGACAATGCTGGGTTGGACAAATTTTGGGGTAATTTATACAATCAATGTAATGACAGTTCATATTAATAAGGTTTGCACATTTCACCATGCTAGGCAATGTGAAAAATATTATCACTATTCAAATGAGCTCTTTTTTTACTCCACAAAACATAGAGCATAAAAGATATATGTGTCTCTTCTTTTATTATGGAAGGTCCAGTTACAGATTAGCCCTAATATACTTGTCCTAGATAAGGACAAATAGTGAAATTTTATCTGGGTTGACAGATGAAAATGTTTGAAACAGGGTCAGACTTCAATGGTGTGTGACAGCTGGAAAACTCTGAGTATACAAAGTATGACTGATGATCCTGGTGAAGATATACTCCAATCTCAAATGTCAACATATAAACACAACACAAATGTTAAACATTCATCAGTTGTTTTGTTTTAACATTAACAGCTGTTTAACCACAATTTCAATTGACATTCCGGCAGGGAGTAGGAATTATGTAACAAGACCCCACCCTTCTCCTTCACCCGTCTTCCTCTGTAAAACGGCTCTGTAAAACGGCAAACCTACATTAAATGGGGGTGGTGGGAGGGTTACATGTAGTTCTGGGACTGTATGATAATAAGGTGAAGAATTGCTTATAGATAACAACTTCTTGGTTTATTGGGTGACAACGTTTCCCAATAAACGTCGTCACCTAATAAAGCACGAGTTTGTTATTCATAAGTAATTCTTCACCTTATTGTTAACCTTTCAACTTCTAAATGCCATTGAAAGATTTGACTGTATGATAGTTCCTTGGATAATATGATTAAGATGACTGCACTAGACGAGCATTTGAAAAAATACAGGGATCTTTTTTCTTCATTCATAGATCTTTTTTTTTTCTTCCTGCATAAGGAAATTGTTGACTTATAATACTGGCAATCTGAAAATGCAATAAAGCACTTGTACCATTTACTAACTAGAGAGTCACGCATGATGGGGACCGAAAAAAGTCTGGGTTGTCAACAAAGTGCTAGAGAAAGTTTGGTTAAATATGCAGTAGGCTGTGCCAGTCCTTACCAAAGGTTCCCAAATATCCAACCATTTGATAGTTCACAACGTCTTATCACTGTTGACACATTTGATAAAAACAGGCTGTTGTGGAGAGACTGCAGGGAAAAAACTCTGTCACTAAGAATTTAATGGATTATGAGGAGTCCACGAAAAAACCCACACAACTCAGTCCTTATTTCCCAGTAGTATGACAAGTATACTTTAAAGTAATAAAGCACCAGCTATTTAAAAAAGATAATTTATTATTTTACCAAGAAATGGAGACAGCAAGTGTACGGTGGATTTTATCAGCTTGTAGCTATAGATTCAGTTAGAGCTTAGTATTTGAGGATTTTTTTAAAATTTTTTTTTATAAAAGCATAATGTTTTAAATTCCACATCATTTTGGTGACCTTTAAACAGCCATGTACAACAGGGAATCTGTAGATAATACTTAATTTTGTCTTAAATACTTATATACCTACCACTAAATAACTGTTCCACAATATAACACACTTGGAGATATTGCTTTAAAACTTAATACATTAAAGATCCATGTAAAGCTTACTTCTACATCTCTTATAGTGGCATGAGCTGCCAAAATGTTAATATTTTGACGTTAAAACAGAATGTTGAAATTATCGGTTATTTTTCTCAAGACGTATAATTCAGAAGCTTTTTTAGTGCTTCTAGTCTCGAAAATGAACGATAAAGTATTGATTTGAACTAACTTTGGCCTAGAATGAATGAATGGTCATCCCGGTTATTTAAGTTTTGTTTACTTTTCGAACACTTTTTCGGATCGTACAGGCCACATACTGTATGGATTTTCCTCATTCCAACGCCAATCATTTAGTTTTTCCAATGCCTTCAAAGCATCTTACTGTCGTGACGATCAGAAATTATGAAAAAAGTGTGAATTTCGGCAGCTCATGCCACTTTAAAGACTGTTTGTTTAGAATTGTTTGCATTTTTTATCAAACTTCTGCTAATTAGATAAATATGATTTGATTTTTTTTGGATGAAAGGTGGTAGGTAGATTTTCAGTGAAAAATATACAATTAACAAAAAATTAGTGCGAATTATGTGATTTTTTGTTTACTGTCTGACAGACGCTTTCGGGTTAATGTAAAAACAGAGTGTTGCTAATAATCATAGACGTTTTTTAGTTTATTTCTACATTATGTGATCAGGACAAAAAACCACATATAAGTCAGAAGACGACGTAACGAACGGTCAGGCTGGGAGCTTATAACGGTTCGCTCTGGAGCCTTTATTAAAAACTCTAGCCTGGCTGAAACTAAAAGTAAACATATCAGCTGCAAATGAATTCAAAAATAAGTATTAAACTCGACCAAAACAATCCTGACTTCAAGAGAAGCATTAAAATGGGGTTCAAACTATTGCCTGGAGACATAAGACACACCTACATTTGGTAAAGATGAGATGTTTCACAGAAGGAAATGTCCTTAAAATGGAATAGAAGTATCATGAGGTTAAGTGTTTATTTTTATAGCTGTTAAAGGGTCTTTGAGGATGAAAAGTGATATATGAATGGCGAGTTAGTTTGAGATGGCTCTCAGCTGGACAGTCAGTTAGCTGACCACATGGTGCTAGAAATCCCAGTTAACTTTCTGGACACTTGCTAACAGATTCTGTCCAATCCAATTCCTACCAAAACATCTCATCCCCAGCCATGTTTATTTTGTCTAGACTATAGACTTCTATATATAGATAATGAAAATCAGGTCAGTTTTCCCCAATTTTCTTTATTCATAACATTAATTCCTTTGCCAAAATCTGAATCTTTTAATTTGTAAATATTTACCAGCCATAAATTCAAACAAATTCAAACAAAATAACATTATTAAAAATTAACTGGACCCCCCCCCCCCTCTCCTCCCCACAAACAAATACTATTGTTTTCAATCTCATCTTTTACCAACTATTTCACATTGATTTATTAATATTATAGATGAGAGGATTCAAACTTTATATCTTTAGTTGAACATATTCATGATTTTATATAGAGGAGAGTAACTTAGTAGTCTCTGACTGTTTGTAATCCTCTTTAAAAAATAAACCATTACAATTACAATTACTTATTTTTCATCTTTTCTCTAATGGACAAAAAATAGGTTGTTGAAAACAAATTAAGTAGTAAAAAAAAAAAGAATTGATTAACATATGAAACAAGCTATTTGCACCTTGGGTTCATTAGCTACACACATAAAGCAATTTTGAACTGTAAGAGGTATTTTCTACCCTATTAGAGGTGAAGGGAAAAGGACTATTTATACCTGTGAAAAATGAGATGCCCCACCACATAAGGTTACGGGGCAAATACCTGCAGATGAAAAACACAGTTGCAACTGAGTGCATATTCTCACAGACCAGTACTCGGTGATGAGAAACGTGAACAGTGCAGATGTTAATGAGTATTCCAAACGCTCCTTTACTAAAGAGTTAAGACACCTTGTATTCCTATCAGTACAATACTATCCAGTAAAAGACTACTGTTACACAACATGTGCATATGAATATGAAATTCAACATGAATGAGTGAGGAATATTGACAACTTAGACATTGTGTTAAAGGAAACATAAGTTTGAAAAATGGGTGCTATATCTTTGACTTACTGACCCACAAACTTTTGTTAATGTCTTTTCAAGATAACGGCTCTCTATTGTTTCCAACAGACATTGTCCTCATAGATGCCTTCTTGTAACTAAAGGCAAATAGTAAAATATATAATGCAATACCCAAAATTATCCCATTGGAAGATAAAGCAAGTGAAGGGTCCAATTCATTGCCAAGATGGTCAGGGATATCCAAGTTATCACAATGGAATTCAATGATGAATAAAAAGTCAGAGAACAACATTTTACTCCTGATGTCAATTGATTGTAAATGGGGTAACAATAAATAAGAGAAAACCATGCCAAGAATTACTTTCAGAACATCTCAAAAACAGCATAAAGATGAGGCAGGCGGATGTTTAGCTGTCAGAAAACAGACAAACGAAGAGGGATTATGTTTTGGCCTACGTGACAGTGTCTTGGTTATGTGAAACTCCAACATCTCACTGGTGATAACACATGGCACAAGAAAGCAGGTGTTAATAGCTCGAGGTATCTTTCCTGGAAGTCTGCTTCAATCCCTGGCAGAGCCGTGATAGTATTCAAGACATATAGCTTGTTACAATACCTAGCAATGAATGCTAAGTCAGACAAACCATTTCATAGAAATAAACTCTTCAATCATAGAAACAAACAGTTCAAACTAAGAGATTTCCTCAGCCTGTTTCTTTTCTTGGTTTCTCTAAATATTTTTGAAAAGATTATTTACCTGCAAATTGCCTTTTATGATCAGAAAAGGTTACAAATAATTTGTGCTGAATATTTTCCTTATAAAATCAATCAAGGTAGAAATACAATTGATTTTGGTAATTATTCGTTTCATTCACTTCCTAAAAACCTTAACCTATTCCACAACATCCTGACACAATTTACATTGCAGTTGCAAAACAACATGCACCTAGGACCCCAAAAAGACTGGTTTAAGCTCCTTCCATTGACCACCCATGTTTTTAAGTAGAGAGTTGTTGTAAATATTTCCAACACCAAGACCTGAGAACACCCCCCTGAGGTATGAAACTCCTGAGAACAAGTTGTTTTCCAAAACATACAGACTAGACTTCCAAACACACAGCAGGTATCAGACTGGAGATAATACATACAACTGATAACAATAATTAGACATAGACATCTTTTTTCTTACTGTCTACAAAGAATGGCTGTTGGTAGAATCCATGGAGTATCATACAATAAGTTATATGTACAGCACAAACAACTCTTTAACAATAATAGACACAGACCCTAATGGTGTCATTAGAAGAATTATGGGATATTTGAAAGGGTCTGTCATTAAGGTCACCCTTTTTTAAGCTCTTTGTAGCGACACACATGATGGCACACCTATACTTATTGTGCATATTAATTTCTATGTGCAATTTTACCCCTCCTATGACGTCATTAAGCAATCAGCCTATTAGTGATAGAGGGGCCTCGGTGGTCCAGTGGCTTAGAGTGATCATCCCTCTGTCCCACACAGACATTCCAAAGATGTGGTGCGGGTTCGAATCACACTCAAACCAACTGAAACTAAAAATTTCTAAGTGGGTTGCCGTATGTGGAAGAGATGCCAGGTGCTTTCCGAAGGTCAGGGGTTTCCTTCGGACAAAGAGCCCGGTTTCCTCCCCCACTAAACCCGGCAACTCCGCCATATAAGTGAAATAATCTAGAGTGCAGCGTAAAACATCAATCAATCAATCAATCATGTTAGTGATAGACATCATCTTTTTTCTTACAGAAACTGTCTACAAAGGACTGTTGTCATGATCGATGGAGCATAATGAGGTTTTTCATTTTTCCCAAGACTATTCAGAGTTTGAAATATCACTAAATAATTCAGTAATGCAGTAATTAACAATGCAGTTTTGAGAGAGGCTTTGGTATGTAGCATAAAGTGGAAAGAGCTATTAAAATTTTGAATTCTTAAATGTATAAATTAGAATTAAGAAATTTAAGGCTATTTTTACGAAAAATCAAAAAAATCTAGAAGTGTAGCATTTGTTTGAGTGGCATTTAGAAGTTGGAATAAGTACAACGGGAAGGCTTGCATATGGATATCAACTTCTTCATTTATTAGTTAGCAACGTTTCGGTCTTGATACCGTTAGACCGTTTTCAAGCATACACTGTAGCTTGAGTGTAGCATTGGTTAAACTTTCAGGAAACTTTCAGGAACATACATCATATCATAGATATGATGTTTGAAAGTCACTATTCCATCATTAATGAAATACAGTTAATTTTCTGACTTTGAACTAGATTTGTCTTCAAAATCAGAATGTGTGCATCTTCAATACTTCTGATTTTTGTTGTATTCATACTCTCTTAGCAGCTAAACCATTAAAACCATACAATTTTGCTACAGTATATTAAAGGTTTAGTCATCAAATCTCTGGAGTTGATTGAATATCACAACCAATTCTGTAGCAGAGACCTTTAATAAGAGTGCAGGTATCTATAGAGGATAAACAAGTTGTATTTCAAGTTTAAAGATTCCACAGCTTGTAGCGGACTTCCAGCAAGGCATACTTGAAATTCTTACTCTAACAGTTACATAAGACGGAGATATCAGCCCCAGATTGAGTTCCCATTTCTCCCTGGGTAAGACAGAGCTAATCTCTGTTAACTCACTTAAAGGTAATCTGCTGTCAGGTGAAAATCACTTTGAAGAGATTCAGACTTTCCCTTGAGGTATTTGGTGATAAATTGTTTACTGTACATGCTTCATTTTCAGATAACAGAGGTGGCTGAAATAAGGTTCCTCTTTGGCCAGAAAGTGCCTGGACAGTGTAAAGTATCAACAGCTCTTGGGGCTTATATGGATAAGTTTTCATTCAAAAAAGTTCAAGAAGTGTATTTACAAGTATTTCATTAAATTTAAGAAGTACATCTACAAGTATTTCATCAAATCTGTAAAATTTCAAAAAAAATATTTCAATATTTCAAATGCAAAAAGTCTGATTAAAATTTAAAAAAACTCATGATGTAAACGTTTACCAACCTAACTTTGGCAATAAGGAGGAATATAGGCACCATCAATCCTGGAGTACGGAAGTCATTTACACATAGCCATTAACGGAAAGGAGTCTTTAATTATTGTTAATAAATTTCCACTTAGAAACTCCATCAATGAGAAAGATTTGCTGAAGTCAACATGTGCAGTAAATAAACTCTACAAACCAATCTCATCAGAACCCCATTTCCTACTAATACAAAAACCCTAATGGATTTTACTTTGAACTCAGGTACCTTCAGATGTTTGGCATCTTTAGATCAAAGGTCAACATACATGTATTCTTCACTCATGGAAATAAATAAGAAAGACCATGAAGAGCCATGGTTAGTCCATGGGTGGGGGTGGGGGTGGGGAGGGGGGGGGGTATACTTTGTAGGCCTATCATTCATAAATCCATGAAGTACTGTTGCCTTTTCCAATCATGATCCATTGAAAACCACGCCACCCCTTTCTGTGCATTTCCCGAGTCCAGGGTTTGAGGATATATTTAACTTTGAAGGCCATAGAGTGAGCGTTGACCTATTGACATGTGCAAACTGTGCTAATTTTCATGTGAAGAAAAAAATTAGCTTTATGAATTATAATAGATGAAAAGTAGAAGTGTTGTTTATAAAACAATACAAAATTTGGTTTCCATTTAGTAATTTTGAAGATGCAGCTGTGTAGATACTATGTTAGCTGTTCTTATTTCTGTCAATTCCTTAGCATTAACTGGAGTGTAAAATGGTACAATAATCTGCCAGGAATGTAACCTGTACTGACATCTGCTCTACATTGTCAAGTTGGTAATTAACACTTCTTTACTAATTTTTTTTTCTCAGATTGGCAGGCAAGACACTGGCAACCTTTCAACATCCCAACAAAAGCGCCATTGAAAAATATTTACAGGTCTGTTCCCAAATAAATGTAAACATAAAACCATGCCAACATTACCCACAGAACATAAGTAGTAAAATACCAGCCTAATCATAATTTATGTACAACCCTTAAAAGAGTAGGGTAAATCATTTTGGAGTTCAGGTTAAAATTAGAATTAAAAAGACATGAGCAACCAAAGGAAATGCAAATTAGAAGCTTTTAAATGATCAAGAGTTAGTTCATAAATAACTACATGTAGATTCATACATGTAGACTCGGTTATAATTTAAATGGGCAGTGTGAGAAAATACCAATAACACACTGACTGGAAATATGGGGGGGTGTAGTGTGAGAAGATAATAATAACACACTGCCGGGGAGAAGAAATATGGGGGAGTAGTGTGAGAAGATAAAAATAACACACTGCCTGGGAGAGGAAATATAGGGGTAGTGTGAGAAGATAACAATAAGACACTGCCTGGGAGTGTAAATATTGGGGGTGTAGTGTGAGAAGATAACAATAAGACACTGCCTGGGAGAGGAAATATAGGGGTAGTGTGAGAAGATAACAATAAGACACTGCCTGGGAGAGGAAATATGGGGGGTGTAGTGTGAGAAGATAACAATAAGACACTGCCTGGGAGAGGAAATATTGGGGGTGTAGTGTGAGAAGATAACAATAAGACACTGCCTGGGAGAGGAAATATGGGGGGGGGGGGGTGTAGTGTGAGAAGATAAAAATAACACACTGCCTGGGAGAGGAAATATAGGGGTAGTGTGAGAAGATAACAATAAGACACTGCCTGGGAGAGGAAATATGGGGGGTGTAGTGTGAGAAGATAACAATAAGACACTGCCTGGGAGAGAAAATAGGGGGGGGGGGGTGTAGTGTGAGAAGATAACAATAAGACACTGCCTGGGAGAGGAAATATGGGGGGTGTCGTGTAAGAAAACAATAACACACTGACTGGGAGTGGAAATATTGGGGGTGTAGTGTGAGAAGATAACAATAAGACACTGCCTGGGAGAGGAAATACGGGGGGAGTAGTGTGAGAAGATAACAATAAGACACTGCCTGGGAGAGGAAATAGTGGGGTAGTGTGAGAAGATAACAATAAGACACTGCCTGGGAGAGGAAATATGGGGGGATTAGTGTGAGAAGACAACAGTAGTACACTGCTTGGGAGTGGAAATATGGGGGTGTCGTGTGAGAAGATAACAAAAGTGCACTACTTGGGAATGGAAATAGTGGGGGTGTATTGAGAGAAGATAACAATAGTACACTGCCTGGGAATGGAAATTTGGGGGTGTAGTGTTAGAAGTTAGCATAAGTGCGCTGCTTGGGAGTGGAAATATGGGGGGATTAGTGTGAGCAGATAACAATAGTACACTGCTTGGGAATGGAAATATGGGGGGTGTAGTGTGAGAAGATAACAATAGTGCACTGCTTGGGAATGGAAATATTGGGGGTGTAATGAGAGAAGATAGCAATAGTGCACTGCTTGAATTGGGAATGGAAATATTGGGGGTGTAGTGTGAGAAGATAACAAAAGTGCACTGCTTGAATTGGGAATGGAAATATTGGGGGTGTAGTGTGATTAATTGATTGAAGTTTTACAACACACTGAAGAGAGTGAGAAAAGAATATATAAATATCTTACCTTTATCTGTAATCTTAAAGAAGAAACTATCACTGGTAGCATTGACGTCTGGTTTCAGTATATAATGTATTAACATACGATCTATGTCAGCTGGAAAGAGAAAAACAACAAATAATTAGTCTACAAATTACATTGATTTTATGTTGTATAGACTTTCACTTTCAAACAAAGACGTACAAGAACAAATATTCTTTCTGATTGATTGATGGATGTTTTACGCCACACTCAGAATTGTTTCATTAATATAGCCGCATTGCCAGGTTAAATGGGGGGAGGAAACCGTGCTTTTTGCCAAGAGGAAACCGCCAACCTTCACCGAGTACCTGACGAAAAAAATCCACTCAGAAATTTGTCAATTTTTATATGGTCTGAGTGGGATACGATGCCACGCCGCATCAATGGGAGGCCTGTGTTTGGCTGAGGGAAACCGACTGAGACCCCCATTTTTCTTACATTCTTAACACTTGAAAGCAAATGCAAAAAATGTAGACCATTAACTCTGGAATGGCTTAACCATAAAGTCAAGCTGTTGACGGATGAAGAAAAAGGAAACTTTTAAACTTTACTTTTTATTTCATGGATTTTTTAGGTTTCCCATCTTAAACTTCGTTTGGTGTCTTTTTTCATTAGAGATTTCTACAGATAATTTTGTAATAAAAATATATATACGTATATACATGTAGGTGTAGGGTTTTGGGATAACTTTCAATCTAAGTTCTGCCAGATTCATACTATTTAAAAAACATGAATTAAAAATGATAAACAATGGATTATTTTACTGTTTGTACACCAAAAATAACAAATAAGCACTTATGTACTTCTAGATATGAAAGTTAAAAAACTGCCAAACTCCAATGACTTACCACAGAAAACATTCAATATTCAGTATTATTGCGGTCTTTTATCAAATAAGATGAGAAAACAACATCTTTGTTACCATCTATAGTGCAGTTGATGGAAGAGGTCCTCCAGCCATCTAGTCCCCCCCCCCCCCCCCCCCCACCCCCCAAAAAAAGAAAAATGACCAAGGCACCAATAGATTAAATATGCTTGTCCTGTGTAGGGTACAATACTAGTAATAAACAAAGAACTAATATATATATATATAAAAGAGGAGGACCAATCTCAGTCTAACGATATTCTTGCCATAGCTTAAGATGCATAAGCATTGTCAATGTATTACAAAGTGTTCCAGAAAATATTACTGACTAAGGTCAAGCTCCTGTCAGTCGTCAACATAATGAAATATCATAGGTTTAGTTTATTACAACAATTTATGATGGGGTATAAAGGTATAAATGATATATACTCTTTTTAAAACAATTAGAAACTTGTCTCCGTGGTTATTTTAGACAAGAAGATTTTCCCTGTGCCCATGTGTTTTAGTGCTCATAAATAAATATATATACATATATATAAACTCCCCTGTCTGCCTTCTACCTAGGTTTTCTGGGAAAGGGTATGGGGGGGGGGGGCATAATATATAGTCTGACAATATTCTTACTATAGCTTAAGATACGTAAGCATTGTCAATGTATTACAAAGTGTTCCAGAAAATTTTACTGACTAAGGCCAAGCTCCTGTCAGTCGTCAACATGAAATATCATACATGTATGTTTAGTTTATTACAACAATTTATGATGGGGTATAAAGGTATGAATGATATACTTCTTTTTAACACAATTACAAACTTGTCTCCGTGGTTATTTTAGACAAGAAGATTTTTCCTGTGCCTGTGTGTTTTAGTGTTCATATATATATACATATATATTATAGTAATTAAGGGTACCATATGTACAAGGTCAAATTTTAGGGACAATTGTAGATAAAACAGCTTTAATTTGGAACTTACAAATCCTGATGATATAGGTTTGTACATATTTTCTAAAACATTTCATCGGGTTTAATGTAATGAGACAAGATACGATATGATTTATGTCAATCTTGTCAAAACAGTTTACAGCCTTAATAGATTGGATTGAATGATACATGGAAATACTGGCTTATATAATGACAAGTGATGATATGCCAGATCCCAATACTAAACCATTTAAATCAGGCTAAGAGTTATATCAGTGTCTGTAAATAGTGTTTTCCCCACAGAACTGTCAGAGGATAGTCAATTCCTGACTGCAATGAGATTATAGCTCTGACAGAATACTATATGTGAACCATTAAACAAGGCTATCTTGGGAAACAAGTTAGAGCCACCTTTCAGCAGGCCAAAGAAAACTATGCCAACAGACAGACTAACTTTGCCAGCTTGAACCCGAAGGCTATCAGCTGGAGAGGATTTAAGTAAATCTCAGTAGAAATAACTGCTGGTTTTTTGTAGTTGAAGGTTGAAATCTGGGATCACACACAATATAACATAACTATTGAATTTAAAGACCATTGTTGTATTTGGTTTTCTATATTTCTGTTGTGGGTTTGGCCATATATATATAAATGTTTTTATCATTCCAGAGAACTACATGTATGCAGTTAGGCCTTTAAGATATACGGTAAGAATTCCGCTAATTCGAATCAAGGACGAGCAATATAAAGATAACAAATTATTAGACTGCTTTCTGCCATGTTTGGTCTAAAACAACAACAATAGGATTATCTATCGCTCCATACAGGAGGTAAGACACCCAACGAAAAGTCTCAAACTTTTAGAGTTCTTTTCGTAATGTTTTGAGTACTTGAATTAGCAGAATTCTTACCGTATTTATCTGAGATCCACTTGAAATGGAGCACCATAATACATTTCTGTTTCACTTAGAGCTTTTTGGCAATACTTCCAAATGTTTGAAGGAGGACTCAGGTGTATTATTATGTCTAGCCATGAACCAGGTTACAGTTACCCTGAGATAGTTCAAGTATTGTAGACCTACAGTTGAGAGTGATGGAGTCTTCAATGGGTTACATTTGACTGATCTGTTAATTGAGACATGTATCACAGTATGCTCTCTTATTCATCAACACACAGGCAATGGCAAAATCTCCTTGACTAAAATAACCATGGAGACAAGTTTTTAATTTTGTTAAAATGGGCGGGTATGTCATTTAAACCTTTATCCCCAAGCATAGGTCGTTGTAATAAACCAAAAACCAAGATATTTTATTAGATTGAAGACGGGCAAGAGTTAGGCTTTAGTCAGTAGAATTTTCTGAAATTCTTTGTAATATAATGACAAAGTTGTATGGATCTTCACCAGGCCCTATGGCAAAAAGTCGGGTACATGTAAACTGAAATTAAACCAACTTCATGGTGATACCTGGTTGGGTACTTCGGTTTTTAGAAGTAAGTTTGGTCAAGATTGAATGAATGTGTAATCTGGTAATTGAAAATTTGAATACATTTGGCGTACACTTTCCCTTCACACAGGTGGTGTGTTTTTTGTTTCTCAAAGAGAATCATTTAACTTTCTGGCAAGCTTCAAGTGTTCAAATTGTTTTGAAAATCAGATTTTATTTTTAGAAAGGCCAATGTCCACAGTTTATGCCACTTAAAAGAAAAAACATTGAGGTTGCTTTTATTCACAACAAATGTCAACTTGTCAGTGTCAATCAATGTCAGATTCTTTTTAATTTCTAGCCAATTTCTATCTAAATAGTTTTTTTTATCTTATGCTCTGAAATGCCACTAAAGCAAATTATCAAAATTACAGACCCTAAAAGGCCGCAGCTTTTTATAATGTACGATAACCTTAACTTACAATATGCAAACAATAAAAACTGATGAAATATAGCCAAAAAAACGTTAGTTTAACTTTTATCTTTGGTAGACAGTGCCTTATCCGAGCTTGCATAAGTGTAGCCTAGATGGGGGCTTCCCCTGGGGCGTCCATTACAGGGTAATTATGTGTAAATACTCCAGCATGTGGTCTCTAAAAATACAACCACACAAGTAAATGGGCAGACCAATGGGTCTAGGACGGCAGATAATAGCAACTCAAATGAGCACACCATACAGGAAGGCTGTTTTGTTTCATTCAGATGAAATTATGATAAGATCTCATAGTTAAACAGTGAAGGCACAAATAGGAAAAGATAAACTGTTTGTCTGAAGTGGCTACACCTCTATTCTACATGGTTACCTGGCAATATGCCTGCATATACATGTAGACGTACTATCAATCAGAATACAGACCTTCCTTATCAGTCATATAGAACAAATTGGCGAAAAAACCTTAATTGCATAACCGAACAGAGCACTCAACAGAACCTGTAGTTAAGGTAGGTAGAATAACGTGCTAGCCTATTACTATTGTTTTTTTAATGTTGGGTGAAAAGTTGGTGTATTTGTTATCTCAGAGCAATCTCAGTTTGTGATCATTGCATTTGCCAATATTTTCAAGGGAGTGAAAATTGTACCAAGCCTATGTCGTTTTGGTCACTGATATGTTCAAAATATCAAGCAATAATAGAGAAGATGTAAGCTAAAGCTAAAAAAGAGAAGAAGTTGGAGGACCCAGCAAAACACCAACATCAAGGACTTCTGACAAGACCTCTTTTTCCTGAGGGTCATAAATTATACATACACCTTACCAACTTAACTTTGATCTTACACCACAACCATAGATAAAGGTGATCAACTTTCACTTTAAAATACATTCTTTCTGAACATGGGTCAAGAGTAGAGAGGAAAATTAAAACAACTCTAGAACCGGAAAAACATAGTAAGGAATGTCTGGTTAGACAAGTAGTAGACTTATAAACTTTGCTCAAGGTAGACATTTTAACTAACCTTTGGCATGTTAGTGGAAGTGATGGATCATTTCATCTGTTTTCACTATCATCACTAATATGTGTTCCAGGTTATATAGCTCAATGAGGAAGTTGTATAGAAGACAAAAAGAGAAAAAAAAAATTCTCAAGAAAGGTATCTTAGATGAAGACACTCCAAAAAAAATCCTAGATAAAAACATTTCAAGAAACTAAATCCTAGATGATGGCATTGGAAGAAACAAATCCTAGATAAAGGCATTGGAAAAAACAAATCCAAGATGAAGGCATTGGAAGAAAGAAATCCTAGATAAAGGCATTGGAAGAAACAAATCCTAGATAAAGGCATTGGAAAAAACAAATCCAAGATGAAGGCATTGGAAGAAACAAATCCTAGATGAAGGCATTGGAAGAAACAACTACTAGATAAAGGCATTGGAAGAAACAAATCCTAGATGAAGGCATTGGAAGAAACAAATCCTAGATAAAGGCATTAGAAAGAAACAAATCCTAGATGAAGACATTAAAAGAAACAAATCCAAGATGAAGACATTAGAAAGAAACAAATCTAAGATGAAGACATTAGAAAGAAACAAATCCAAGATGAAGACATTAAAAGAAACAAATCCAAGATGAAGACATTAGAAAGAAACAAATCCATGAAGAAGACATTAGAAAGAAACAAATCCTAGATGAAGACATTAGAAAGAAACAAATCCTAGATGAAGACATTAGAAAGAAACAAATCTAAGATGAAGACATTAGAAAGAAACAAATCCAAGATGAAGACATTCAAACGAAACAAATCCAAGATGAAGACATTAGAAAGAAACAAATCCAAGATGAAGACATTAAAACGAAACAAATCCAAGATGAAGACATTAAAACGAAACAAATCCAAGATGAAGACATTAAAAAGAAACAAGTCCTAGATGAAGACATTAGAAAGAAACAAATCCTAGATGGAGACATTAGAAAGAAACTAATCCAAGATGAAGACATTAGAAAGAAACAAATCCTAGATGAAGACATTAAAAGAAACAAATCCAAGATGAAGACATTAGAAAGAAACAAATCTAAGATGAAGACATTAGAAAGAAACAAATCCAAGATGAAGACATTAAAAGAAACAAATCCAAGATGAAGACATTAGAAAGAAACAAATCCATGAAGAGGACATTAGAAAGAAACAAATCAAAGATGAAGACATTAGACAGAAACAAATCCAAGATGAAGACATTAGAAAGAAACAAATCCATGATGAAGACATTAAAAAGAAACAAATCCAAGATGAAGACATTAAAACGAAACAAATCCAAGATGAAGACATTAAAACGAAACAAATCCAAGATGAAGACATTAAAAAGAAACAAGTCCTAGATGAAGACATTAGAAAGAAACAAATCCAAGATGAAGACATTAAAAAGAAACAAATCCAAGATGAAGACATTAGAAAGAAACAAATCCAAGATGAGGACATTAAAAAGAAACAAATCCAAGATGAAGACATTAAAACGAAACAAATCCAAGATGAAGACATTAAAACGAAACAAATCCAAGATGAAGACATTAAAAAGAAACAAGTCCTAGATGAAGACATTAGAAAGAAACAAATCCAAGATGAAGACATTAAAACGAAACAAATCCAAGATGAAGACATTAGAAAGAAACAAATCCAAAATGAGGACATTAAAAAGAAACAAATCCTAGATGAAGACATTAAAAAGAAACAAGTCCTAGATGAAGACATTAGAAAGAAACAAATCCTAGATGAAGACATTAGAAAGAAACTAATCCAAGATGAAGACATTAGAAAGAAACAAATCCAAGATGAAGACATTAGAAAGAAACAAATCTAAGATGAAGACATTAGAAAGAAACAAATCCAAGATGAAGACATTAAAACGAAACAAATCCAAGATGAAGACATTAAAATGAAACAAATCCAAGATGAAGACATTAGAAAGAAACAAATCCAAGATGGAGACATTAGAAAGAAACAAATCCAAGATGAAGACATTAAAACGAAACAAATCCTAGATGAAGACATTAGAAAGAAACAAATCCTAGATGAAGACATTAGAAAGAAACAAATCCAAGATGAAGACATTAAAACGAAACAAATCCAAGATAAAGACATTAGAAAGAAACAAATCCAAGATGAAGATATTAGAAAGAAACAAATCCTAGATGAAGACATTAGAAAGAAACAAATCCATGAAGACATTAGAAAGAAACAAATCCAAGATGGAGACATTAGAAAGAAACAAATCCAAGATGAAGACATTAAAACGAAACAAATCCTAGATGAAGACATTAGAAAGAAACAAATCCAAGATCAAGACATTAGAAAGAAACAAATTTAAGATGAAGACATTAGAAAGAAACAAATCCAAAATGGAGACATTAGAAAGAAACAAATCCAAGATGAAGACATAAGAAAGAAACAAATCCAAGATGAAGACATAAGAAAGAAACAAATCCAAGATGAAGACATTAGAAAGAAACAAATCCTAGATGGGGACATTAGAAAGAAACAAATCTTAGATGAAGACATTAGAAAGAAACATATCCAAAATGGAGACATTAGAAAGAAACAAATCCAAGATGAAGATATTAGAAAGAAACAAATCCAAGATGAAGACATTAGAAAGAAAGAAATTTAAGATGAAGACATTAGAAAGAAACAAATCCAAGATGAAGACATTAGAAAGAAACAAATCCAAGATGAAGACATTAGAAAGAAACAAATCCTAGATGAAGACATTAGAAAGAAACAAATCCAAGATGAAGACATTAGAAAGAAACAAATCCTAGATGAAGACATTAGAAAGAAACAAATCCTAGATGAAGACATTAGAAAGAAACAAATCCTAGATGAAGACATAAGAAAGAAACAAATCCTAGATGAAGACATTAGAAAGAAACAAATCCTAGATGAAGACATTAGAAAGAAACAAATCCTAGATGAAGACATTAGAAAGAAACAAATCCAAGATGAAGACATTAGAAAGAAACAAATCCAAGATGAAGACATTAGACAGAAACAAATCCTAGATGAAGGCATTCAAAGAAACAAATCCTAGATGAAGACATTAGAAAGAAACCAATCCTACATGAAGACATTAGAAAGAAACAAATCCTAGATGAAGACATTAGAAAGAAACAAATCCTAGATGAAGACATTAGAAAGAAACCAATCCTACATGAAGACATTAGAAAGAAACCAATCCTACATGAAGACATTAGAAAGAAACCACTCCTAGATGAAGACATTAGAAAGAAACAAATCCTAGATGAAGACATTAGAAAGAAACAAATCCAAGATGGAGACATTAGAAAGAAACAAATCCTAGATGAAGACATTAGAAAGAAACAAATCCTAGATGAAGACATTATACAGAAACATTTATGATCACGAAAACACACAGGCACAGGGAAAATCTTCTTGTCTAAAATAACCATGGAGACAAGTGTCTAATTGTGTTAAAAAGAGGTATATCATTTAGACCTTTACACTCCATAAATTGTTGTAACAAACCAAACCTATGATATTTCATTAGCTTGACGACTGACAAGAGCTTAGCCTTGGTCAGTAGAATTTCTGGAATCCGTTTGTACCACATTGACAATGGTTACGCATCTTAACTATGGCAAGAACATCGGTGGACTGAGATTGAACCCCCATTAATTCCCCCCCCCCCCCCCCCGACAAAACTATGTAACAAACAACGAACAAAACAATCATAAACTCCATCTCACAACCAGCAAACTACAAGGTTGTAAACTCCATCTTACAACTTACAACCAGCAAACAACAAGGTTATAAACTTCATCTCATAACCTACTTCTAGCAAACAATAAGGTTATGAACTCCATCTCATATCCTACAACCAACACAAAACAAGGTTATAAACTCCATCTCATAACCTTTTTCTAGCAAACAACAAGGTTAGAAACTCCATCTCATAACCTACAACCAGCACACAAAAACAAGGTTATAAACTCCATCTCATAACCCTTTTCTAGCAAACAACAAGGTTTTAAACTACATGTCATAACCTACAACCAGCACAAAAAAACAAGGTTATAAGCTCCATCTCATAACCTTTTTCTAGCGAGCAACAATGTTATAAACTACATCTCATAACCTACAACCAGCACAAAAACAAGGTTATAAACTCCATCTCATAACCTTTTTCTAGCAAACAACAAGGTTAGAAACTACATGTCATAACCTACAATCAGCACAAAAAACAAGGTTATAAACTGCATCTCATAACCCTTTTCTAGCAAACAAAAAGGTTATAAACTACATCTCATAACCTACAACCAGCACAAAAACAAGGTTATAAACTCCATCTCATAACCTTTTTCTATCAAACAACAAGGTTATAAACTACATCTCATAAACTACAACCAGCACAAAAAACAAGGTTATAAACTCCATCTCATAACCTTTTTCTAGCAAACAGCAAGGTTATAAACTACATGTCATAACCTGCAACCAGCACAAAAAACAAGGTTATAAACTCCATCTCATTACCTTTTTCTAGCAAACAACAAGGTTAGAAACTACATCTCATAACCTACAACCAGCACAAAAAAACAAGGTTATAAACTCCATCTCATAACCTTTTTCTAGCAAACAACAAGGTTATAAACTACATGTCATAACCTACAACCAGCACAAAAAAACAAGGTTATAAACTCCATCTCATAACCTTTTCCAAGCAAACAACAAGGTTATAAACTACATCTCATAACCTACAACCAGCACAAAAACAAGGTTATAAACTACATGTCATAACCTACAACCAGCACAAAAAAACAAGGTTATAAACTCCATCTCATAACCTACTTCTAGCAAACAACAAGGTTATAAACTCCATCTTACAACCTACAACCAGCAAGCAACAAGGTTATAAACTCAATGCCATAACCTACAACTAGCAAACAACAAGGTTATGAACTCGATCTCATATTCTACAACCAACAAACAACAAGGTTATAAACTCATAACCTTTCTCTAGCAAACAACAAGGTTATAAACTCCATCTCATAACCTACAACCAACAAACAACAAGGTTATAAACTCCATCTCATTACCTACAACCTACAAATAACAAGGTATAACCCCCATCTCATACAGAAACAAATACACGATGAAGACATTAGAAAGAAACAAATCCTAGATGAAGACATTAGAAAGAAACAAATCCTAGATGAAGACATTAGAAAGAAACAAATCCAAGATGAAGACATTAGAAAGAAACAAATCCTAGATGAAGACATTAGAAAGAAACAAATCCAAGATGAAGACATTAGAAAGAAACAAATCCTAGATGAAGACATTAGAAAGAAACAAATCCTAGATGAAGACATTAGAAAGAAACAAATCCTAGATGAAGACATTAGAAAGAAACAAATCCTAGATGAAGACATTAGAAAGAAACAAATCCTAGATGAAGACATTAGAAAGAAACAAATCCTAGATGAAGACATAAGAAAGAAACAAATCCAAGATGAAGACATTAGAAAGAAACAAATCCTAGATGAAGACATTAGAAAGAAACAAATCCAAGATGAAGACATTAGAAAGAAACAAATCCTAGATGAAGACATTAGAAAGAAACAAATCCTAGATGATGGCATTGGAAAGAAACAAATCCACAATGAAGACATTAGAAAGAAACAAATCCAAGATGAAGACATTAGAAAGAAACAAATCCTAGATGAAGACATTAGAAAGAAACAAATCCTAGATGAAGACATTAGAAAGAAACAAATCCAAGATGAAGACATTAGAAAGAAACAAATCCTAGATAAAGACATTAGAAAGAAACAAATCCTACATGAAGTCATTAGAAAGAAACAAATCCTAGATGAAGACATTAGAAAGAAACAAATCCAAGATGAAGACATTAGAAAGAAACAAATCCTAGATGAAGACATTAGAAATAAACAAATCCAAGATGAAGACATTAGAAAGAAACAAATCCTAGATGAGGACATTAGAAAGAAACAAATCCAAGATGAAGACATTAGAAAGAAACAAATCCAAGATGGAGACATTAGAAAGAAACAAATCCAAGATGAAGACATTAGAAAGAAACAAATCCAAGATAAAGACATTAGAAAGAAACAAATCCTACATGAGGTCATTAGAAAGAAACAAATCCTAGATGAAGACATTAGAAAGATACAAATCCAAGATGAAGACATTAGAAAGAAACAAATCCTAGATAAAGAAATTAGACAGAAACAAATCCTAGATGAAGACATTAGAAAGAAACAAATCCAAGATGAAGACATTAGAAAGAAACAAATCCTAGATAAAGAAATTAGACAGAAACAAATCCTAGATGAAGACATTAGAAAGAAACAAATCCAAGATCAAGACATTAGAAATAAACAAATCCTAGATGAAGACATTAGAAATAAACAAATCTAAGATGAAGACATTAGAAAGAAACAAATCCTAGATGAAGACATTAGAAAGAAACAAATCTATGAAGACATTAGAAAGAAACAAATCCAATATGGAGATATTAGAAAGAAACAAATCTATGAAGACATTAGAAAGAAACAAATCTATGGAGACATTAGAAAGAAACAAATCCAAGATGGAGACATTAGAAAGAAACAAATCCAAGATGAAGTCATTAGAAAGAAACAAATCCAAGATGAAGACATTAGAAAGAAACAAATCCAAGATGAAGTCATTAGAAAGAAACAAATCCTAGATGAAGACATTAGAAAGAAACAAATCCTAGATGAAGACATTAGAAAGAAACAAATCCTAGATGACGACATTGGAAAGAAACAAATCCATGAAGACATTAGAAAGAAACAAATCCAAGATGAAGACATTAGAAAGAAACAAATCCTAGATGAAGACATTAGAAAGAAACAAATCCTAGATGAAGACATTAGAAAGAAACAAATCCATGAAGACATTAGAAAGAAACAAATCCAAGATGAAGACATGAGAAAGAAACAAATCCATGATGAAGACATTAGAAAGAAACAAATCCTAGATGAAGACATTAGAAAGAAACAAATCCTAGATGAAGACATGAGAAAGCAACAAATCCAAGATGAAGACATTAGAAAAAAAACAAATCCAAGATGAAGACATTAGAAAGAAACAAATCCTAGATGAAGACATTAGAAAAAAAACAAATCCAAGATGAAGACATTAGAAAGAAACAAATCCTAGATGAAGACATTAGAAAGAAACAAATCCTAGATGAAGACATTAGAAAGAAACAAATCCTAGATGAAGACATTAGAAAGAAACAAATCCTAGATGAAGACATTAGAAAGAAACAAATCCAAGATGGAGACATTAGAAAGAAACAAATCCAAGATGGAGACATTAGAAAGAAACAAATCCAAGATGGAGACATTAGAAAGAAACAAATCCAAGATGAAGACATTAGAAAGAAACAAATCCAAGATGAAGACATTAGAAAGAAACAAATCCAAGATGAAGACATTAGAAAGAAACAAATCCAAGATGGAGACATCAGAAAGAAACAAATCCAAGATGGAGACATTAGAAAGAAACAAATCCAAGATGAAGACATTAGAAAGAAACAAATCCAAGATGGAGACATTAGAAAGAAACAAATCCAAGATGAAGTCATTAGAAAGAAACAAATCCAAGATGAAGACATTAGAAAGAAACAAATCCAAGATGGAGACATTAGAAAGAAACAAATGCAAGATGAAGACATTAGAAAGAAACAAATCCTAGATGAAGACATTAGAAAGAAACAAATCCAAGATGAAGTCATTAGAAAGAAACAAATCCAAGATGAAGACATGAGAAAGAAACAAATCCAAGATGAAGACATTAGAAAAAAACAAATCCAAGATGAAGACATTAGAAAGAAACAAATCCTAGATGAAGACATTAGAAAGAAACAAATCCTAGATGAAGACATTAGAAAGAAACAAATCCTAGATGAAGACATTAGAAAGAAACAAATCCTAGATGAAGACATTAGAAAGAAACAAATCCTAGATGAAGACATTAGAAAGAAACAAATCCAAGATGGAGACATTAGAAAAAAACAAATCCAAGATGGAGACATTAGAAAGAAACAAATCCAAGATGGAGACATTAGAAAGAAACAAATCCAAGATGAAGACATTAGAAAGAAACAAATCCAAGATGAAGACATTAGAAAGAAACAAATCCAAGATGGAGACATTAGAAAGAAACAAATCCAAGATGGAGACATTAGAAAGAAACAAATCCAAGATGGAGACATTAGAAAGAAACAAATCCAAGATGAAGGCATTAGAAAGAAACAAATCCAAGATGAAGACATTAGAAAGAAACATATCCATGAAGACATTAGAAAGAAACAAATCCAAGATGAAGGCATTCAAAGAAACAAATCCAAGATGAAGACATTAAAAAGAAACAAATCCAAGATGAAGACATTAGAAAGAAACAAATCCAAGATGGAGACATTAGAAAGAAACAAATCCTAGATGAGGACATTAGAAAGAAACAAATCCAAGATGAAGACATTAGAAAGAAACAAATCCAAGATGAAGACATTAGAAAGAAACAAATCCTAGATGAAGACATTAGAAAGAAACAAATCCAAGATGGAGACATTAGAAAGAAACAAATCCAAGATGGAGACATTAGAAAGAAACAAATCCAAAATGAAGACATTAAAAAGAAACAAATCCAAGATGAAGGCATTCAAAGAAACAAATCCAAGATGAAGACATTAAAAAGAAACAAATCCAAGATGAAGACATTAGAAAGAAACAAATCCAAGATGGAGACATTAGAAAGAAACAAATCCTAGATGAGGACATTAGAAAGAAACAAATCCAAGATGAAGACATTAGAAAGAAACAAATCCAAGATGAAGACATTAGAAAGAAACAAATCCTAGATGAAGACATTAGAAAGAAACAAATCCTAGATGAGGACATTAGAAAGAAACAAATCCAAGATGGAGACATTAGAAAGAAACAAATCCATGATGAAGACATTAGAAAGAAACAAATCCTAGATGAAGACATTAGAAAGAAACAAATCCTAGATGAAGACATTAGAAAGAAACAAATCCATGATGAAGACATTAGAAAGAAACAAATCCTAGATGAAGACATTAGAAAGAAACAAATCCATGAAGACATTAGAAAGAAACAAATCCTAGATGAAGACATTAGAAAGAAACAAATCCATGAAGACATTAGAAAGAAACAAATCCATGATGAAGACATTAGAAAGAAACAAATCCAAGATGAAGACATTAGAAAGAAACATATCCATGATGAAGACATTAGAAAGAAACAAATCCAAGATGAAGACATTAGAAAGAAACAAATACATGATGAAGACATTAGAAAGAAACAAATCCTAGATGAAGACATTAGAAAGAAACAAATCCATGAAGACATTAGAAAGAAACAAATCCATGATGAAGACATTAGAAAGAAACAAATCCAAGATGAAGACATTAGAAAGAAACAAATCCATGATGAAGACATTAGAAAGAAACAAATCCAAGATGAAGACATTAGAAAGAAACAAATACATGATGAAGACATTAGAAAGAAACAAATCCAAGATGAAGACATTAGAAAGAAACAAATCCAAGATGGAGACATTAGAAAGAAACAAATCCAAGATGAAGACATTAGAAAGAAACAAATCTAAGATGAGGACATTAGAAAGAAACAAATCCAAGATGAAGACATTAGAAAGAAACAAATCCAAGATGAAGACATTAGAAAGAAACAAATCCATGAAGACATTAGAAAGAAACAAATCCATGATGAAGACATTAGAAAGAAACAAATCCATGATGAAGACATTAGAAAGAAACAAATCCACGATGAAGACATTAGAAAGAAACAAATGCAAGATGAAGACATTAGAAAGAAACAAATCCAAGATGAAGACATTAGAAAGAAACAAATCCAAGATGAAGACATTAGAAAGAAACAAATTCAAGATGAAGACATTAGAAAGAAACAAATCCAAGATGAAGACATTAGAAAGAAACAAATCCAAGATGAAGACATTAGAAAGAAACAAATCCAAGATGAAGACATTAGAAAGAAACAAATCCATGATGAAGACATTAGAAAGAAACAAATCCAAGATGAAGACATTAGAAAGAAACAAATCCAAGATGAAGACATTAGAAAGAAACAAATCCATGAAGACATTAGAAAGAAACAAATCCATGATGAAGACATTAGAAAGAAACAAATCCATGATGAAGACATAAGAAAGAAACAAATCCACGATGAAGACATTAGAAAGAAACAAATCCAAGATGGAGACATTAGAAAGAAACAAATCCATGATGAAGACATTAGAAAGAAACAAATCCACGATGAAGACATTAGAAAGAAACAAATGCAAGATGAAGACATTAGAAAGAAACAAATCCAAGATGAAGACATTAGAAAGAAACAAATCCAAGATGAAGACATTAGAAAGAAACAAATTCAAGATGAAGACATTAGAAAGAAACAAATCCAAGATGAAGACATTAGAAAGAAACAAATCCAAGATGAAGACATTAGAAAGAAACAAATCCAAGATGAATACATTAGAAAGAAACAAATCCATGAAGAAGACATTAGAAAGAAACAAATCCATGAAGACATTAGAAAGAAACAAATCCATGATGAAGACATTAGAAAGAAACAAATCCATGATGAAGACATTAGAAAGAAACAAATCCACGATGAAGACATTAGAAAGAAACAAATTCAAATGTCATTAAAAAGTTTATTGAGGATTTGTCCAAGTCAATGCCTAATATTATATTCAGTGTTAACTATGTCTAACCTTACATTTCCTCCACTAAATACTATTCATAACATAAAGAAAACGCAGTTTATGGGTTTCTCACATTGCTAGAAAAAAGAACAAGTAGGTTAAAGAGTATAAACATTGTAAATTAGCAATACAAACTGAAGAATAGAGACTTAGGTAGCTCCTAAATAGACTTTAGGAATTTCTAAACAGCTTCAGAAAATGGCAGAAATTAATTTCTGAGAATAAATAAATATCACAGCTTTTTAAGATATATTTTACCAGCTGACCATGGGAAGTTAATTGTGTGTCCTGAAGCAGTTAATGGACAGTCTATCTACGATAATTAACCTAGTGTCCATCACTCTGTCAGACAGAAGTGGGCAGAGAATGATAGATGGTGGGATGATTAGAACAGACAGCTGAAGATAGAAGTGGTCAGTCAAATTTACCTAGAGCAGGAAAAGACCAGTTCTATTGGTTAAACAAAAATGCTTTAAAAGTGTCTTTTAGAAAGTATTTTGGGATTACACTTTCTTGAAAATACGGTAGAAATTCTTCTATTGATTTTTGGGTGACGCCCAAAACGGGAATCGAACCCGGGTCCCAGAGTATGGCACCTACTGCCAGCACTAAATGGCGGCTGCCTTATCCTATACAAGGGTCGTTTTTCAAAGTAAATGCATGTAGAAAACAAATGGCAAATTAGCTCCCCAAAACAAGCCTTTTAACTTTACAAATGTTACTTATCATGTTCTGTGTGTAGAGTTTATGCCTCAAAAGTTAGTATAATGATAATACTATATATCTTGTGAGAAACATTTTAAGGTCTTGGTATTGAAAAAAGAGTACTTTTTAATTATTCAACTTTATTTATTGAGAATATTCTATTAACTCGCTTGAGAATGGTCTAAGAATCCAGACCGAAACGTCGCTACGAAATAATATTAGAAGTGGTTATCCATAAATAATTTGTGTAACTTTATTAAATATTTAAAAAATGTTTTTTCGCAATACAATTTAAACACAGCTTTATGTTTTTCTAGCACCTGCTAGTATAGACATTTAATAATTTGTTTCCTCTGCATGCAAATAAGAACATTTTTTACACCACAGATGTCACAGTACAGGAGAATCTCTACCTATCCACCTCAGTGATGTTTATCTAACTCACACCCCTGTAGACACCATGTCAGGTTCAAAGAAGAGAGTACAGAGACTGACACAGCCTAAACCAAAATGTAGTTTCCTACACAAACATAAAAAGACCAGAAATAACATTGCAGTCAAAGAAATAAAAAAGCTGAAAATGTATTGAATGTCGAGGCAGAGCTTCCCCACCCTTCTCAATAATTTATCCCCAAAGTAAGCAGGGCAGACTCAGGCCTCACACAGCTCTAAACTGAACCAGACCTTACCGGCACTCCAACGTAATTAACACACCTCTATGTACCGGCAATTCGAATAACAATTCTTCATAATGGAACCAGTCAGCGCTGGAAGCTCCCAGGAGTGGGGTGAGCCGATGTCAACTGCTGGCCAGCAGTCTGTCTTCAAGTCAACTTCATTTAGCCTTTTTAGGTATGCATGCCTACAGGCCACCTTTACATGTAAATTGTAATAGTAATTAGCTCTGTGACTATTTTTTTAGGTTTATCAACAAAACGGACTTCTTTACATGTTATACTTAACTAAGACAACTCCATCCAACTACACCTACTTCTACTGGGCCTACAACGAAGGAAAAAATTGAAACGGCGCATCGCCATTGGCCGTAATGAAACTTAGTTGAAAGTGATGCTGCAGGTGACGGACCAGTTCGCACCCATAAAGTATGTCACAACCGCCATTAGATCTTTGATTGATTGCAGGGGTTCTAGGTTGGATTGCATGACCGAGATTAGGCCGGAACCCTTATAATGGAACAATCCCCACGCCTGCTGTCATCGCAATTACTGACACAGAAAGTGAAACTGGAGAACGAAACAAGCATGACATCAACCTCTGACAGCTGGTACTAATCATACCTCCACTCATAAAGAACTACGTTTAACCAACATGGAGCAGCTACAGTGCCTATACATGTCTAAAATAAAGTCACGATCGCTGATATTTTTTAGGCTTTTCAGCTAAATTTCTTTAATTCTTTTGCATCACTCACCAATAACTTCAGTATTTGGTGGAAAGGAAAGAAAAGACCGGCCAGAGAAAGTATTACATTGCATAGGCAACCATTCAGTCTTTTTTTATACAGGTAGGCCTACCGTTGCCAGGATCTTGTTCCCAGTATAGGCCTATACTGTCAAAATCATTATTCAAAGACAGGAAGGCCTACAAATCAAATCAGGAGGGGTAGGGGGCTGAGAAGGGCGGCCGTTGATACTTGAATACAAGACCGGACCAGCGATGAACGAAATTAAAATCAATGTAAAAAGAATATGCAAAATTTATGTTTAATTAATTTATAAAGTGGTTTGAGGGAAGGCTTTCCACCTCTATTGATATGGCCTTGCTATTTGAGAGTCTATACTGAAAATCTCAGATTGATATATATATTTTTGATATATATATAGGCCTAGCCATTTCTAATTTGCACATGATTTTCATGTAGGCCTACTTCTGATTTGACAAAATGTGTAATAGTAACTTTATTCACGCTCTGCCATTGAATTATCAATTATATATATTTTAAGTAGGACTACTCTAGCCCACATGTACACGTATCATCTGATCTAGAACAGCTTTAGATTTGCTCGCAGATTGTATAATCCAGAGAATAAATACATTTTATTTGTGGACAAAAACAGATAATAAAACTATTTTTTCCTTATGTAGGCCTATTACGTGTATTTATATCTGTCTCTGAATAGACGTTCAAATATAGTCTTAGTTGTCTGAGAGACGGCAATGTCTCATTTATATTATTGTAAGGTAATGTCGTCGGACTGATCCAGACTGACCATATGTCCGCCAAATAACACTGTTGAACAATAACAAACAAAGGAGGCTGAGCACTGTCTGTCTAAAGGCGTGTATCAACACATTCTTAAAACACAGGCCCTGTAAACTAGCTACCAGAACAAACGGATAATTGCTTTTGGTTCCACGGTCGGCCGTCATTTTCCACTTTCAAATTCATCATGTAAAATGTAACCCAAGCAAAATAAGCTATCCCTTGCAATACTGCGATTCTCAGTGGTTGGTTGTTGTCTAGACAAAGTATACTGCAGAACTATCATTCACCAGATTCGTCTTCTTTTGGATTATCCAGAGTGGAAAGGAATTTTTCTTCTTGAAAAAGTAGGCTACTGCCTATTAAAACTTAGGCGCATAGATTCCAAAATTCTTTATTTTCAGGAATAAGAAATCAATATCCAAATAATAAAGCAGCTCAAGCGTCCAAGATTACGAATAGTCAATCTTCCATGCAATTACGTGTTGCACAAGCTTTAGTTAGAAAGGGTATCGACCAAATATTGGTTCAGCAGTCAATCCCAAACAATGAAACGGACAACCTATGCCATAAGAATGAAAACTATATATGCCCATTTGGCAAAATAAGTCAAACGAAATAAATATATATTGGTATTACTGAAGAGAAAAAAATATGGTAAAATAAGATATTGTTCGATGTCTGTCACGATTATAGCCTGGGCCATATGCCTAAAGCATAACTATACAGCTATGAAACAAATAGTCATGAACAAGCACGCGACCGCTTTTCAACACTTTCCTCTGATGAGTAAATGTATGAAGAAACCACATCAGGCAGCTAGCTGGAGATTGGGACCGACTGCTGGGTAAAGGGATCACTACTCGACACACCCTAATAAACATTAACCACGGATACCAGATGGGACAAGACAGCGCATCTAAGGACAATAAATAAACTGTCAATGATTACAGGACAACTTTTGTGTCCATGTTGGCAAAGTTCATTTTTTATTGAAATAGCGCATAAAAAGAGATCAAAAAATGTTCTCGTTTCAATAAATAGAAATCCATCTAACATAAACAAAGTGGACATTAAATTGGAACGGTGTTAGTATGGCAATAAAAAAAACTCCCATGGACGTGAAGATGGGGGGCTTTCAAGGTCTACTTACATGCCATTCTATTGCATGTATAGAGCTATGACAATTTGAAGGAAGAATAACTGTTAATCACCAAAGAAAATAGAAAGCCTTATTACTTCCAAAAAGAAGAAGGTATAAAATCTACGGATCAGCTTCCAGTTCAATTATCGCTTTAGGTCTATGCAACAAACGTATTTCCTTCGAGCGCTATAGGTAGCACTATAACAAGGAAAACTTGTGTTCGAGGAAACACTACTTGCTACACAAGACGAAAAACAGATGTCTACCTTTTTAAAGACTTATGTCAGTACCTTGAATTGTGTGATTAGTGGTTTCCATGGTAACACCAAAATAGCTCGGTGTTAAGTACAAGTTACGTCAACATAAAAGGCATACTATTCAATACATTATAAAGAGTAATAGAAGATAACAATTTGTTGATTTCAAGAGTGTGTCAAATCTGAAGAGGCAATAAATACCTCAGCAGAAACATACGTTTTCGGGACAAACGGAGTAAATTCAACCTGTAGTTCTTTAAGTTTGAAGTTTATCTTTTAGTTTAGACCAAATTGCTGCCCCCCCCCCCCCCCCCCCCCCTTTCCTCGCGAAAAACGAACAGTTCAAATCATATAACTGATTAAGCACAGTAGTTTCCTGATGAACAAAAATAATGATAAAATCGGCCTACCTTGAGTCCAATTATTCAGACTTTGGCTGCCAGTATTGACGTTCGTGATGTATCCATGATCTGGTTGAGTTATTATAGAGTATAGAAGTTCCTCCACTGGGCTATCCCTGTCATCTGTCCGTAAAACTTTGTTGGTGATTCGGAAACCAACATTTCCGTCACCCAGTGGGCTCAGAGAGGATACACCTCTGTTTACGGAAATCATGGGAATTCCGTTATCCACGGGTAAGATTTCAATGTCCATAACTTGTGGTCTTCGAGTCAGAACAGTGACACGAGGGAATACATAGAAGTCTGAGTGTGTCCCGTCGGTTACAGTGAAAGACAAGCTATCCGTCAACGTTTCCGTTCCATCATGTTGGTAGCTAATCAGATTCTCATTAAGATCGGCCATTGTGAAAGTGGAGATGATCCGGGAAAAGTTATATAGTATATTTCCTCTAACGGGCACCTGAGTGATGGTAAAGGTGATTTTATTATCAGGGGTGTCTTTGTCCTCTGCTTTTAATTCAAAAGGGGTTATGAGTTTATTGGCACCTTCTTTTACACGCAAGGTGTCAAAAAATAAGACGGGTCTTTTATTATCAACGTCACTCAGTGAAATTCTAAATGTTCTGAACACGGGGTTGTATCCATCAGTCACCTCGAATTCAAAACTGTCCATTTTCATTTCATCTTGACTTGTGTGCACATAACGTATTTTGTTTCCGGCCAATTGAAGCTGGGTAAATGTTGCTATTGGGACACCTGGCATATCAGTTAATTCCAGGTGACCCCGAGAGGGGGCTCGTGTAACGGAGAAGGTAAGATCTTGGTCTGGACTGTTTAAGTCAGTGCCACTTAACAGTGCTGTTGTTAGAGTAACTTGGCCGGCCTCAGGTAATTCCACGCCTTTGTTAACTATATCAGGATATACCATGTCAATACCTGCCACAGTTACATAGAAATATCTGTCGATAAGAGGGTTTAATCCGTCAGTGACATCAAACTTAATGAGATCCCGAACACCTTGAAGGCCGGTATGCACATAGCGGATTCTTTCCTCGTCAATATCCTTTTGGGT